>OY744611.1:48992919-49132919 GCA_963556255.1 Allolobophora icterica
AGTGGATGATCGAACCTGTACTCTGCGTTACATGTAGATAGCTCTATCAATTCGGGGTCTCTTTTACATCTGTTGTCTGTCATTGACGTCGAGTTCATCTTACTTTTGATAATTGAGTGTCACATTCACAAAAACCGAAAAATAACGGTGATCGACATTTATATATAGCTAATGTAAAATGTTTTAAAGGTGTCCAATGAAATCATTGTATAACCTGAACTTGGCACTACCAGTGCACAGGCAGTGGCAGAGTGAGCAGACCTACATTCTGTTTTAAATAAGATTAATCGTCATCGTAATCTCTAAACTTCTAAAACGCCAAGACCAGGGCACCAGCTTATTCCCATAGCGCTGCGTCAAGACAGATAGGTTTTCCCAAAGAGTGGATCAAAGGATGTCCGAGTCCGTCTTCCAGAGGGTTCAGTTCAAGAGGAGAGACAGAGCAGCTGCTAAGGTGTGTGTCGTTTAGATGGAAAAACCTTGAAGGGCGGCAAGGTGGAGTATGACATAGTCATTATAGAAATTCTTGCAAAGGAGAGACTAGTTATGGTGGAAAGCCTGTGGCTGATAGATATGTAGGAGCTTGAGGCGTACGATGGAGTGCGAGTTGAAATGGTGATAGAGGAACTGAGAATCTGTGGAATTCGGAGGAGGTGGGGGGGGGAGAGATCGTTCCAAAGTCTTGGTGCCGTGTTGGTTATGCCTCGGTTTTAGAACTTTAGCGACCGCGGGTCGAGAAAGACTGAGATAGGAGGATATTCGGGTGAAATGGGTTGCCTGGATGGTGAGAAGATCACGGAGATACCTGGACTGGAAGTATTGCAAGGAGTTGTAGGTTAGTGATAGTTGTTATTATTTCAAAAGCTTAACGACATCATTCTTATGGCTGCTATGATCGTTGATGTCTTTTAAATAATTCTGTTGGTGAATTGCATTTAATATAATTCAATATAATATAGTATAAAACATTTCTTAAGTAAGTAAACACTTATAACGACTATAATAGGAAGAAACGACCGAAACGAAGTTATTTGTTGCTTGCTCATTATATAGCTTTAGTGACATCCGTTATAAAGGTGTTTAAGTTTATTCATTACAAAAACGTCATTAGTCACTTTCTAGTGTTTTTACAAGAGCTCATGGCTGTCTGAACAGTTAGCTTCACCTTTCCTTACCTCGCAATATTTCAAATGACATTGACTCGAAGGTGTGCATTTCATGTTTAATGACGCTATGTGATAATTAAGACGCCCCCTTCCTGTGCCCCTACTTAAGACTGGCACCACCTGAATACAAGGCACTGGAGGTGTTTACAAGTTGTTATGAAATTTTGGAGGAGCTTTAAATCCTTGAAAAAGGTGTCGAAACGTGGCTAACAATTTTAAATTTAAACACTGTGGTTATGAAATATTAGCGACTAAGTTTCCTCGGTCTCAGCATATCATAAAGTTGTCAACATGCCACGATTTCTGTATTGTAATAGATCCATTTGTTCAACGAGTAATCAAGAAAATAAGCTTAGCCATACGCGTAGACTTTGGCAGGGGGGCACTTGGGACACATGTCCCTCACTAATTGAGATGGACTGTACACCTACTGCAACAAGTGTTGAATGAATAATCAAATGCCCCCAATATTTTGGACAAGTTTACGCCAGTGAGCTTAGCAAAGTAGAATATTCTTATCTGCAATTAAAAATTAAGGAAGCCTTTACAAAATTTACTTGCTAAAGACCATTTATTTGTATAACCAGTTCAGTTATGCTGAGTATACTGACTGCACACTATCGGTGAGAAGATCAGACGGCGAGGGAAAGGACAGGCCATCCGTCATCATAAACCGAGGCTAAGAAAATGAAGACGCTAACACTTACACTTACACTGCCTCTTAGGCAGCGTCGGATCCAGAAAGTCTATCAGGGGGGCCAAAATTTTTTTGTCATCTCCCAAAAAAGTTGATGACCTTTTTTTTTTAGTCATTAACCTTTTTAATGTCTTCAGTCTACATCTACGTTCTGTGTACATTTTACTCATCCACGCCTACAGGGGGGCCACGCCTGTGTAAACATCATAAAACGCCCATAAAACACATGTCAAAAATAAATAAAAATTTCAAATGGGGGGCCATGGCCGGATTGGCCCCCCCTGGATCCGCCCCTGCTCTTAGGTCATTAATTTTTTATTAATTAATGGATGGTTAGTTCTTTATCGACATTGATGATTAACGTCGCCTTCCTGATTTCTCCAGGATGGGGACTAGCACTACCAGAGTACGAGTTGTAGCGAAGTAATTAATTTTATCATAATTATTGATTTCTGTTTCAAGAAACACCAGACAAAGAATCCCTAATGCACCAGCCACACAAAAATTCGTTTGACAGTAGTACTAGTTTCAATTTAACGACACTGTGTGATAACAAAGATCATTGGCGTTGCCCCCTCTTTTTCAGACTTGGAACTGGCACTGCCTTAGTACGAGCAGTGGCGGAGTTGAGTTAATTAATGAAATAAAGAGTTACTTTGTCCTCCTTTTATTTGTACTTAAAGGACGAGTGTACAAATTTTAAATAGATGTGTAACGGACTGGCGTCTGTTGCCGTAATCAAATCCGAATGTGTCATTAACCTCGATCGCATCTGAACCCATGCACGGACTGCTCTTATTCATCAGTCCTAGAGCGGCTCCGTTTTTCTCAGGTTCTGGCTGGACACTCTGAAGCAGTCGCAGGCCCAGCGGGCTAATGCAACTCATCAACGAAGTCATTTAATATAGAAACAACTATGAAATTGCTACACTACTAGGCAGGCGTGGTCCTGACCGACCCAGATGCAGTCTGTTAATGTAGAAATTGCTATGCAGTTGTTACGCTAACTGGGAGGCGTGGTCCTGACAGGCCCAGAGGTAGATTTCACAATTAATGGATGATTCGTTACTTGCTGTGTAACGACTTTTCATAACATAGATGATTATCCTCACCCTCCTGCTTTTTTCCAGGCTGTGGACTGGCACTACCAGAGTAGGAGTAGTAGTGCAGAAAGTATCTTTATTTTTATTAGTTTTGTTTCGGCCCACACAAAACAATTTCTAAGAGATTCATCCGATATATTAACCTCGCCCTCCTTCTATTTGTAATTGAAGGACGAATGTCAAAATTTAAAAAGGTGTGCAATACACTGCTCTTCTTGATCAGGCCTAAAGCGGGTCCGCTGTTTTCAGGTTCTGGCCGGGAGCCTCTGCCGCAGTCGCAGGCCCAGCTGGCTCATGCAACTCACCAACGAAGTCATTTAATATAGAAACAACTATGAAATTGCTACACTACTAGGCAGGCGTAGTCCTGACCGACCCAGAGGCAGATTTTAATACTATTAAAAATAATAGAAAAAATAATAAAATTACGCACCATTAAAATGTTTCCACACGATATTTTGTCATTGACATCACATCATTGTACCTTTATTCATTGTAGTCTCGATCACAGTTTATATTTTATGTTCAATTTTAAATTTGTAATTGTTAAGTTTGCCTTAACCTTCGCAGGACGGAAAGATTTTACGATACACGGAGGACGAAGAGGGGTAATTTTTTACCCCAAAACAATGTGTAATATCTCAGCTCACAGGTAGGCTACGATGACAAATGAAGTGTCAATTGTAACATTTCCAAGGTCAAGGAATCGATTTATCATAGTGGCAATAGTGTGCAAATACTACTTTTCAAGATGGCGGTCAATATGGCCGCCAAAACACAAAAAAATGTATATCTCAGCACGTAGGTAAGCTACAATGACAAATGAAGTGTCAATTGTAACATTTTCAAGGTCAAGAAATCGATTTATCATAGTGGCAATAGTGTGCAAATACTATTGTTCAAGATGGCGGCCAACATGGCCGCCAAAATATAACAATATGTATATCTCAGCTCATAGGTAAACTACAATGACAAATGAAGTGTCCATTGTAACATTCCCAAGGTCAAGGAATCGATTTATTGTAGTCGCAATAGTGTGGGAATACTATTTTTCAAGATGGCGGCCAATATGTCCACCAGACACAACAATAGGTATGTCTCTGCTCATAGGTAAGCTACAATTGCAAATGAATTGTCAATTGTAACATATTCAAGGTCAGGGAATCGATTTATCATAGTGGCAATAGTGCAGGAATAATACTTTCCAAGATGGCGGCCAATATGGCCGCAAAAACAGAAAAATATGTATCTCTCAGCACATAGGTAGGCTACAATGACAAATGAGGTATCAATTGTAACATTTCTAAGGTCAAGAAATCAAACTATCGTAGTGGCAATCGTGTGGGAATACTAATTTCCAAGATGGCGGCCAACATGGCCGCCAAAACACAAAAACATGTATATCTCAGGTTGTAGGTAAGCTCCAATGACAAATGAAGTGTCAATTGTAACATTTCCAAGGTCAGGGAATCGATTTATCGCAATGGCAATAGTGACCGATCAGTCAGCTCATTGATAATTCATATTTTTGTGTTTTGACGGCCATATTGGCCGCCATCTTGGAAATCAGTATTCACACACTATTGCCACTGCGATAAATCGATTCCTTGGCCTTGAAAATGCTACAATTGACACTTCATTTGTCATTGTGTCTTACCTACGAGCCGAGATATACACATTTTTGTGTTTTGGCGGCCATGTTGGCCGCCATCTTGGACAGTGGTACTCACACACGATTGCCACTGCGATAAATCGATTCCTTGACCTTGGAAATATTACAATTGACTCTTCATTTGTCGTTTTAGCTTACCCATGAGCTGAGACATGCATATTTTTGTTTGGCAGCCATATTGGCCGCCATCTTGGAATATAAACTATCCAAAATTATGAAACTGTTAACACTCAGTTCCATGGTAGATTCCACACTTGATTTATAATTGCAGGTCATTTATGAGCTCATATCTTTAAAAAATATATCTGCCCTATGAACGAAAAAATAACGACGTCGAGGACGAAGAGGGGTAAATTTTTACCCCAGGACACTTTTGATTGAAAAATCTTTTTCCCACCACATGGCAATGTGGTGGGTATGCAGTCAGAATATGTCATTGGTGGTAACTTGTAAACATGTGGAACGACAAATGATACCTACCTACAGTTGCTCCGCAATCAACATCCAAACACCCCTGGGGTAATTATTTACCCCTTTCCGTCCTGCGAAGGTTAGTCTAGAATGTGTCCTTCAGCCCGCGTTGTTTCGTTGGATAAAATATATTATTATGGAACTAAATAACATCCATAGTGAATTGCATTTGTATAGCTTCCGAAGACCACGTTATAAAGGTGTTTAGTATCAACAATAACTCATTGCCTCTGTTCCTATACAGCAATCAAGGCGTTTTCTGAGCCATAGTCACAGATTTTTACAGGGGAACAGGATAAGTCACTGCAGGAGAAATAGAACCCGGCGCCGACTTGATAATGTCGGCGACAGCTCGCCGACCAGCGAAAATTGGCGTCGGCGGCGCCCATGAAATGTCGGCATCGGCGAGGCGTTCCCTAGTCAGAATACCTGATAAGCATGAGTCACAGTAGAACAGTCGTTTGTTCTATGACCAGTTTAGAGGGTCAAGTTCTGTAAAGCCACTCCATGACAATGAAGCTCAACTACACACAAAGGGACGCCACATCCAGACAGAGACACCTCTAAATTGATTGCCATCGCTCTTATATTAATTCTGAACCGCGTGTAATCCATAGTGAACAGCCAACTAAAGATGGAGTATGTATTCAAATATCGACATTAACAGGAAGGGCAGCTACGATGGCTGCCAACATGATATAGTTAAATAAGCAGTTAATAACCGATTGCTTTACGTAGTAATTGTAATTATAATTTTAATCTGACATTTATAAAGCGCCACTGCAAGCAATAACTGATCAGTGGCGCTCCCTACCCGAATCAGAACCAGTAGTACAAAGCATTGACATTTTCTGTATAGATTAAAGTAAACGTGGACCTTACACCGTTTTCTACACGACCCTGTGACCTCGACCCTGGTCAGTTTTCAATGAATTGATCGGGTGAGACCCTTCAGCACCGCTGTCCGTTTGAAAGGATGTCACGACACCTAAGGTCTCTGAATATGGACCACAGACAGGAAGACACCTTTTAAACGGTTGTCATCGCTACCATATTATTTCCAAACCGCAGCAAATAGCTAGGTTTATAAGACAATTGCATGTATATCTTTAGTACAGTAATCAAAGATCGAAGTCAGCAGCAGAGGCAGTTACAGCAGTTGCCAACATACTTTAGCACCTACAGTAGATAAACTTTTACATGGCGTTGTACTAACAGTGACATTTTATGTTATCTAAATGCACACGTTTTCCTATAGCGACCGCATAGCCTCGACCCTGGTCATTTTTCAATGAATTGATCGGGTGAGATCCTTTAACACCGCTACCCCTTTGAATGGGTGCCACGCCATTCAAGGTCTCCGTGTACGGTTATTGATGTGAAAAGTACCGTTCTAAGGCTATGCATTACTTCCAAACTTAGTTTTACAAACGTTGCTGTCAAGAACAGGCTATTTCTTTCAAAATGACTCAATATTGCCCATGTGATGTGTTACTGTGCGAGCTTCTACTGAGTTCATTAAAGATTTATCGATGTCAACAGCTCGTTTGTTTTAGTCAATAAAGATTCGTCAATAATCTTTAATAATAATAACGACAATTTATACGGCGCCGTAACGCGGCCATGCCGCTACAAGGGCGCCTTACAACTCCTAGCAGGCGGGATAAGCCCTTTGTCTTTTCTGCACACATATTAGTGCATCCATACTAATGCCAAAGGAGAAATAGTGATAGCGTTAGTTGTGTGTATGTATCCAAATATTTGATTGAGCCATTTTGTTCGATTGTAGTTTCATCGTGTTAGGTCGTTAGCGCCTCTGATGAGTCTATTTTGAAATGGCGCGATATAAATGTGCAATTTCCATTATTTAAACTAGCACCTTGTAACTAAGTCAACAATAATAGTAGTATTGTCGTAGGGAATGTTAAACGACATATTGTGGCTGCCAAGACCGTGTTCCTTTACATATTTATCCAATTCGGAGACTGTTATCACAACTGCCATGAAAAGCCTTTCACACGATTACAAAAACTTGCATTTTAATGGAAAAATCGAGTGTATGGATCCAGAGTTGGACGACATCTTATAGCAACAAATTCTGTTGCGTCGACAGAAATTAGTTTGGCATAAATTATTACAGCTCATTTGAAAAAGGTAAAATATCTAGTTTCCGATTCGATATAGGCAGAGCATCATGCTTAAAAGAGGTTTACAATTATTTTGTACAGTTCTCACCGTTCCTGGGTCTACCGCAACGTTTGACAGACTAGTCACATACGCTAGATGGTCCGGACTACTTTATTTTATAGGTCGCATATGAAACTTAAAAGAGGTGTTATTAGTTTGAACAGTCCTCACCGTTCGTATGGCATAATACAGCCTATAGGTCGAATATAATTAGTTGGTTGGATTAGTTGAATTAAACGGATACTGATTGATTGATTGATTGATTGATTGATTGATTGATTGATTGATTGATTGATTGATTGATTGATTGATTGATTAGTTGATGTTTAACGCCGTTGTGTCATCGCAAAGATGATTAGTATCTCCCTCATCCTTTAGGGTCCATAGAGTAGTGGTAACATCACTGGCATGAAGAGCAAGAGGTAGCGGGATCGCTTCCCGAAGCCTCCCCAAATTTAGGTCCACTCAGCCTTTCATTCGCGGGATGGCGCGTTGCTAAAATGAGATGTGGAACGTGATGGGCGCCTTGCATGACTGCCGTGTACAGTTAAATTCGACTCCTGTAATAACTTGTGATCATCCGTTCATACTGATTTGTAATCATACTGCGTTGTTGTCAGTTTGAAGATATTAAACGAAAATTATTATTATTATTATCATCATCCTTGAGGCCTGATACTACCTGAATACGAGGTCAATTGCGGTTTAAATTGAAGACTTGCAGTGGTTTCAAATATTTAACGACATCTTATGGCTGCGAGGTCCGTTACGGTGTACCTAATGGGTTAAACACAAGTTGAATTATTTCAGTTCTAAAAGTTTAACGACATCGTATGGCTGCTTTGGCTGTTGATGTCTTTACAATAAATTAATTGCATATCAGTTTATTTCCTTGGTTACAGATAATTCATGCCAGGCCGTACTTGGGTTGCATGCGTATATTTGCTATAAAATGTCGTTAAACTCCGGATCCATCCATCCATCAACATCATTCTAATTGCAATGACACAGTGTGGCTGCAGTAGAAACGATGAGAGCTGTTCAAAATAATTGCACACCTCTTTTAAGGATTTTATCCGCCATATATATTTTCAGCCACTGTTCATTTTCAGTTTTTGTGGAGAACCTATATGACCATTTTTTTTCATTTGCCAAATCTTGAGTATGTTGTGTGATATTATATACATATGTATATGTATGTATATGTATATATATATATACATATGTATATGTATGTATATGTATATATATATACATATGTATATGTATGTATATGTATGTATATGTATGTATATATATGTGTATATATGTATATATGTGTATGTATATGTATGTTTATATATATATATGTAATAAGAATCTGATGCTTCTAAATTACATATTGATACATGATATAATTAAAACGGTAGATATTGACATTGGATATAATTGAACTGGAGATTAGTGGATTATTGCTTAAAGTTTTCAGAAATGGAGTCGGAGATTGGTGTCATAATTATAATTAAATGTACTGTGAATTTATATCTGAAGTTGTTTAAATATTTCCTATGTGTGACAAATGTTGCCAAATACTGTTTAATTTGCATCAAAACAGTTTATAACTATGTCCATCATAGACAATGTTAGAGATATTACTTTAAATGATATGACATTGTGACTTTGTAGAGCTCTGTTCGACACCTCTAAATGGTGTCTTTCGGATGCCATAAGTATCTAGTTTTCTGTTTATTGTATTTGTGAATTGTCGTCAACGGCTTTGATGTCATAGGACGACGCTAAACTGTGGAATAAAAAAAAATGTGAGTTAACAGATCAAGTTTTATTTTATCGCGTGAACGGCCTTGGATGGCGGTTATGATATTAGTCCTGCTAATTGGATAAATATGCAAAGTAAGACCCACGGTCCTTGATGCCACAATATGTAGCTAAACTATTTTGAGGTACTTACACGGGCTATTTTAAGTAATGGTAATTGTAAATGTATATAGCGCCACTTCAAAAGAGACTCATCACAGGCGTTCCCGACCTAACACAATGAAACTACGATCGAACTAAATGGTCTTCAAGCAAGTATTTGGATACAAACATGCAACTAACA
Source organism: Allolobophora icterica (assembly GCA_963556255.1). Lineage (NCBI taxonomy): Eukaryota > Metazoa > Annelida > Clitellata > Crassiclitellata > Lumbricidae > Allolobophora > Allolobophora icterica. The sequence continues at coordinate 49,002,314 of OY744611.1, forward strand.
CAATGACTATTTTTGCTATGGCATTAGTACGGATGCACTGGTGTAGGTGTACCGAAGAGATGCTCATCATAGACGAATCTTTATTGACTAAGGTAAACGATCTCTTGTCATCGATACATCGATACAGGGTGGAGGTCATTCGGTCGCTATAGAAAAACGTGCACAAAATGTCGGTGTTAGTATAACGCCATGTAAAGCTGATGTACTGAAGGTCTTAAAGTATTTTGGCAACTGCCTCTGCTGCTGACTTCGGTTTTCATCACTGTTCTAAACATGTATATGCCGCTTAAACCTAGCAATTAAATGCAGTTGGGATTTAATATAGGACCGATGGCAAGCGTTTAAAAGGTGTCGTTCTGTCTATAGTTCGTACAAAGTGACCTTAGATGTCGTGACATCTATTCAAACGGACAATTGTGGTGAAGAATATGGCTCGATGGATGGGCGGATCCAAGTTTAACGACATCTTATAGCAACAAAGGCTGTTGACGTCGACAGAAATTATTTTGGCATATAACAGCTCTTTCATAATATGACTCGATATGCCGACCACTTTTACTTATATTGATGAACTGCGGTTTAAATTGCCGACTATAGTAGATTCCAGTGTTTAACGACATCTTATGGCTGCCGTCGACATTACGGCATACCTATTGGGTTACGTATAAGTGGATTATTTTAGCTCTAAAAGTTTAACGACATCTTATGGCTGTATGGCCGTTGATAGTCTTTAAAAGATATTAATTGCATATCAGTTCATTTTCTCGATTGCAGATCATTCGATAAAGGTCGTCATTGGTTTGCATGCTTATAATTTTCGACGAGAGGCATTAAACTCTCGATCCTCATCCTGTACAACGAGATTATCTTTTTTTTCTAGTTTTAATAACGATACAATAAAATACACCTGCAGTTGATATTCCTTTCAAAATCCATAACTGCTAACATGTGCAACCCCAATACGGGAGAACTCCGATGGCCCCGAGCAACAGTGTGTGAAGGACTTGTTCAAGATGCCTAAACAGTGACAACCTCAGTGTAGGATCGAACCTGTGCTTTATGCTACAGATTGGGCGCTCTATCGATGACAGAGCCATAGCTCTCTGTCTGTCTGTCTGTCTGTCTGTCTGTCTCTGTCTCTCTGTCTGTCTGTCTGTCTCTCTGTCTCTCTCTCTGTTTCTGTCTCTCTCTATCTGTCTGTCTGTCTGTCTGTCTGTCTGTCTGTCTGTCTGTCTGTCTGTCTGTCTGTCTGTCTGTCTGTCTGTCTGTCTGTCTGTCTGTCTGTCTGTCTGTCTGTCTGTCTCTCTCACTAGAAAGTTACTACTGCCAAGTTTCAGTCAGTAAACACCTCTATAACTTGTTTATCCCATGCAATATAAAGAGCTAGTAACCCGCAGCATTGTTTGGACGAGCTCTCCCGGCGCAGTATGAGATGAAATTATGTTATAAGTGTTTACTCACTATTTTATACTATTATTATATTGAATTATTTTAAAGATAACTCACAGACATAATTATTTAAAAGACATTAACGGTCATGGCAGCCATAAGATGTCGTTAAGCTTTTCGAATAATAACAGCTATCACCAACTTATTGGTTCTTACAATTAAGGTTCCCCAAGTATCTCTGTGATCTCCACACAATCGAGGCACCCGCTTCACCCGATCATTCTCCTATCTCATTCTTTCTCGACCCCCGGTCACTACTCATCTAAAATTCTAAAACCGAGCCATGTCCAACACTGCACCACGACTCTAGAATTATCTCTCCAAACCCATGAATTCCGCAGATTCTCGGTTCCTCCATTACCATTGCAACTCGCCCACCATCGTCCGCATCGGGTTTCTATATATCTATCACCCCGTGGCGTTCCACCCAAACTAGTCTCACCTTTTAAACAATTCCTATCCTGATTCATCTGATCCTCCATCCTCCATTTCTTCTCGCCCTTAACGACATCCGCCTTAGCAGCTGCTCTGCCTCCTGTCTGGAACTGGACCCCATGGGAACTGGATTCGGACATTCTTTAGACTACTCTTTGTCTGGACGCTGTGTCTGAAGGGTTCACATCACCCTGTCTTACCTCGCAATATTTCAAATGACATAAAATTCGAAGGTGTGTATTTCCTTTTTAACGACGCTGATAACGCCCCTCCTCCTTTGTCCATATTTCGGACTGGCACCACCTGAAACAATGCAGTCGAGGTAGGCCTAATTACAAGTTGTTATGAATTTCTGGACGGAGCCTACAAACTTGAAAAAGGTGTCGAAACGTGGAAAACTATTCAAAATTTAACATTGTAGCTAGACATGAAATATTAGCACCTCAGTTTTCTCGGCCTCAGCATATCATAAAGTCGTCAACACGTCACGAATTCTGTATTGTAATCGACCAGTTGTTTAAGGAGTAACTAATTAATTAAGCTGAGCATGTAGACTATTACTTATCTGCAATAAAAACGAAGAAAACCTCTAAGAATCTTCCTTGCCAAAGACCCTTTGACCCTTTATTTGTATAGTAAAATTTAAGCCTAAAAATAAAAGGTTTCAAACAACAGCGTGAGCTTTCTGATGACGTAACCGTAGCCAAATTTCGATGATGTTAGCGATTCTGATGACGCCACAGTATAATATATCCCAATTCGATGTCGTCATAGTTTGGTGCGTTCCCTCTGATGACGTCATTTTCCTTCGCATTCTTACCCGCCTTGGTTTCCTCGCTTAATGATTCACACAAACTTTATCAGTCGAGGTTTCCGCCTTCCAACGATTGATCGCGCCACAGCTGTGTCATCTTCACAAGGATTAAACAAGAATTTAATTTACTTTATTTACTTATTTACGTTTAATATAGAGTCTGTTTTTCTTTAACGATTGGACGAAACTGATTATTAATTCTTATAGCATCAGATGAAAGCTTTTTCAAGGTGTCTAGTCGGACGTTATATTTAATGTCGTAGTTTCCCGTGTTGAACGATATCTGAAAATCTTTCGGCATATGGACTCTTCTGCCTCAGCGGAGGAAGAGAGCTTTCAAGTCCTGGCCTACGTACTTGTCGCCATCTGGGCCGGTTGATGAAGAACTGTGCTCCGTTCTTAATCCACTCTTCGTCAAAGTTCAGGGCCGATAGATCTTCGAAAACCGGAAGTTTCTTGACCTTGACCTAGCCGCTAGCGGATCGATTGGAACAGGCTCAGCGGAATTCAAGAATATCAAATAAATGAAACGTCTATACATGCGAAGACTCCTCACTTTTCCCTATGATTGAGTAGTTTAACTACTTATGGCATTAAAGGCCGTTGACGTCTATCAGAAATAAATTATTGTTACAGTTTTCACTGTGATATGCAATCAGTTACACGCTATTACACAGAGCCTAATGCAGTATACTTGGCTTGACTTTAGGTAATTAATTTTGGCTTTTATAGGTCAAATTGACAATTATAAAAGGTATGCTACTTTTGGAATGCATAATGCACAAGGCAAAGATGGATGGAATCCTCGGAAATGACACTGAAACTACTACTACTACTAGGTAAAAGCTGTTCCATTTATCTGCAACTGTGTCCTGTTTAGATATAACATCGTTTTGTGACATTTAAAAGGTGTCTTAACAGAGCGCTCCAAACAATCCACTCCATTGTCTGACTTTGACTACATTTTACCGATTTCTATTCAAAGGTTTAGCAGACGCAGCTAAAACTTAAAATCATTCGGTTGCTGGACCTGTTTTTTTAAACTCTATCCCTGTATCTGTCCGTTTTGCTCAGTCGCTTGTATCATTTTGGTTCTGAGCTTAAAACTTACCTCTTTCAAATAACTCATCCGCCATTGGCTTCCTCTCTCTGTCTTACGGACTGATCTTCTCGATAAGGACCTGATTACGGCTTAGTTTTGTTGTGCTATCGGTTGATGCCTTGTATATTAGATAGCATCCCAGTTCTGGTCAGTTATAGCAAACGTCTGAAAAGACACAGGTAAATAGATATAATATGCACGTTTTTCACTACAGCGACCTTAAACGGGCTTAAACCGTTCAAATTTTTAAAATGAATTGATCCCGTGAGATCCTTCAACACTGATGCCCGTTTGAATAGTTGCCTTTTAAATGGACCCCATGTATACAGACCACAAAAAGACACCTTTAAAACGCTTGCCAACTCCCTTATATTAAATATCAACCGCGCATAATCGCTACGGTAATAGTTATGTGTTTAGACTTTAGACTTCGACGTCAACAACATGGCAGCCAAGATTGTTGCCAACAACAATCAGTAGATTACAACCGATTGTTTAACGTTGTACTACCAGTGACTTGTCTTGTCTTGTCTTGTCTTCGACCTTCCTCGATCCGAGGGTTGGTCGCTTCATGGACAAGCTTCCTCCATCTTCTCCTGTCCTCCGTCTCCGTCAACACTCGATCGAATGGCAGCTCCATCCAAGTTATGATGTTGGTGATCCATCCCATCTTCGGTCTCCCTTGAGCTCTTGCTCCTGGTACTGTACCCTGCACTATCTCCTTTTCCAGGCAATCTCCGTTTTTCCTCATCAGGTGTCCGAAGTGGGAAAGTTCCCTTCTTTTGATCAAGGTTAACAAACTTCTTTCTGTACCTGTACTCTCCCGTACCCACTCATTTGGTTTTTTTCCGTCCATGATACTCTCAGAATCTGTCTTAGACACTTCATTTCGAAAGCCTCTATTCTCTCTTCTCCTCTCTTCTTGATAGTCCAGCTTTCATAACTGTACGTTGCCACTGGCCAGACAAGGGCCCTCATGAGTCGCATCTTAGTAGCAAGTTTTGTGCTGTGACCCCTCCATATTATCCTCAGCGCTGCCTCTGTGCTCAGCCCCCTTGCCAGTTTTTCTCTAATATCTACCAGTGACAGTTTGTGCATACTTCAATGTATAATTTCACTGTACATATTTTTATTTAGCAACCATATACTGGCCTCGATCCTGCTCAGTTTTCAATGAATTGATCGGGTGAGATCCTTCAAAACCGATGTCCTATTGAATGGATACATACCACACCATTCAAAGTTGTTTAGAGCGCTCTCTTTAGACACCTTTAAAACGTTGTCTACCGATGCTATATATAAGTAGGACACAATGGCCACACAATTATGAACCTAACTAAAAGGCTGTGTGTTTATTTACATAAAGCTTCGTTTGACAATGTTTTAAAGGTGTTTAAGGCGAGCGCTCTTAACAATCAACTGTGTCCCACAACAGGTAGAGCATACGCTGAAGAGACTTTTACTGAACTAGCGCGCTGTTGCTCTGCTAGTAGAGTATATTTATAATCATTCGGTTGCTCAACCTGGTTTTTGAAACTCTCTCCCTGTGTTTGTGCGCTCTGCTCAGTCACTTGTGCAAGTTAGTTCTCAAATTAAACTTGCCTTCTTCAAATTCCTTATGGACCATAGGCTGCGTCTCTGTCTTACGGACTGATCTTCTGGATATTGACTTGATTACGGCTTCGCTTACCGTGTCGTCGTTTAATGCCTTGTACATTAGATACCATCCTTGAGCTGATCGATAAGAGCAAAACCTGAAAGACACAGTTAAATATGCACGTTTTACTACAGCGACAGTTTACGGGCCTCGACCCTTCTCATTCTGCCCGTTGCAACGGTTGCCAGCCATTTAAGGCTGAAAAGCTCTCTTTAGACACCTTTAAAACGTCGTCACCCGATGCTATATATACACAGGACACACATGTTTAGCACTCATATACAAAATTTAATGCAGTGTCACATTTATATAAAGCATGGGTTAACAACGTCTTAAAGGTGTCTAAAAAGAGCGCTATAAACAATCCACTCCTGTGTCCCACAATCGGGGGATTATTCCCGGAAGAGATCTTTTGATGAACTAGCGCCTACTTGCTCTGCTATGTTAGAGTATTTTTATAAGCCTGGTTGCCCTGAGCAGGTGACTAGGATCGTTCGTGAGAAAACGAACTCAAAGCAATTCGTTGTTGTTATTTTTATTATTGTTATTATTATTACTTTTATTATTATTTTATCTTTATTAAGGTTATTACTACTACTATTACAATATTCACTATTATTATTATCACTAATTTTATCATCATTATATTCATCACTATTTTTATTATCATTATGACTAATAATAGTATGTTTGCAAAGACCAATGTCAAACCTATTCTAAATTAATCCATACCCACTGTAACTGACTGCGGTATGTCCGTGTAGTTAGCAATAAACGGAAATATCTGTCACTAGTATTATTGTCACTAGTATTATCAATTTTATTTTTACGCATTTATTAGGCGCCACTACCTATTCACGAGGCATCAATCGATGTCGTTTGGCAGTTGTGTGAGAAGGTCTCTATAATTGGTAAGCCTTTGTACAGGAGCAGTTTATAACTAAATTTAATGTTCAATTTTTAATTGTTAAGTTTTGGAACTATCTGGAATTTGCCCTTCGGCCGTGGCATCTTTGGCTAATGTGTTTAGTGACGTCCGTGTAAAATTGCTCTTCATAGAGCTTCAGGTCACCGAGTTATAAAGGTGTTTAGTATCAATTACTCCTAACCTCATTAAGCCAGTAGTTTACAGTGTATAGCGACATCTTATGCTGCCAGGGCAAACGCAGTAAAATTGCATTGAGACATGACAGTACAGTTATCAATATCTTAACTAAACACACGTTATGGCAGCCATTCAAGGCGCCCGCCCGAGGGGGTTGCGGGAATCGAACCGCGTACTGCTGCTCTCCTGCTGTTCTCCTGGCCATGAGTGTTACCATTACTCTACTCCCCCTCCAACCTAATCTCCCCTCTGCATTGTATTGTATTCTGAGATTATATTGTCACAATTAACAGTTCCATAACAGTTTATCCTGCTTTTCTAACTCTCATGTTGACGAAAACGTTAAATATTTCAAATGGAATTCGACTAAAAAAAGTAAAAATACTTTAAGACGAGAATGCTATTATATCGTGTCGACGTCGAAGTAGGGGAGTTCACTCGTTATGCTAATTACATAATTATTGTTTTCCTTAAACGAGTGAGGTCATTAGTTTGTTGGTTGCTGTTTAACGACACTGAGTCATAAGAAAGATGATTAGCCATCCTCCTTAATTGAGGCATGGGACTGGCACCATTATAATACGAGTAATGAGGTCGTCAACGATTTCTCTGTTTATATATATAGCCTTAGATAAATATTTATAAAGGTGTTTTGAATCAATGATACTCGTGGCCTCGTTTATTCCTGTATATTATTAAATGCCCCGCTGACTTGAACAGGGGAGTGTCACGATTGAAAGTATTCTCATCCGACGATACATTAGATTGTAATTCCTTGTTAATGCAATTTTCCAGGCAAATTGTCTGATAAAGTTGTCTTTCCACTACAGTGATCCGCTTGGATGTTTGTATGGTTTACAATCCATATCGGAGGAACAATGTGCTTTTCAATCCAGACCTTAGGCCTATTAATTGTATAAAGTTCGGCTATTGATATCATAAGGTGCGGCGACTAATATGATAAAATACCGTTATCGATGTGACAAAGTATAGCTTTTGATACGGCAAAATACAGTTGTTGAGGTGATAGAGTAGGGATATTAATACGATAAAGTAGGCCTAAATATATGATGCAAATGTAGACGTTTTTCTATAGCGACCGTATGGCCTCGACCATGGTCATTTTGCAATAAATATTGATCGGGTGAGATCCTTCATCACTGCTGCCCGTTTGAATGGGTGACACGCCATTTAAGACACCCGTTAACGGACCAAGTACTATCACAAAGTACAGTTATCTTTTGATTAAGTACCACTTTTGAGATGATAAAGCAAAGATATCTGTTTGATAAGTACAGTAATTGATGCGATAAAGTACAGTTATTGATGTGATAAAGCCAGCTATACAGTTTCAGCAGGTCGCGTCAGGGTCATAGGAGTTATTCCGCAGGTCGAAGAAATTAATGTTTGAGTTTGACGCATCATACAGCATAACCTCAATATAAGCAGCATAACTTAGATATATAAAACGAAGAAAATTATTATTGAACACTTTATATAATGTAACATAATTGTAAAGTGAATAAACACTTTCTAAGCCTTTTTAAAGTGAATAATCGTACTCCGCTGTCCAAACAAATGCTTTTGGAGAATTGCTCCTTATATAGTCTTAGATGAATCGTTTTAAAGGTGTTTACTCATTTTTTCATAAAACAACCTCTTAGTGACGGAAACCTACGCAAAATATAATAGGCTTCTATTGACATACTAGATAAAACGTTAAAAAAAGTCGTTTAGATCTCAAAATTGCACTAGTGATGTTATGGGACAGATGCTAATGTTTAAAATGTAAAAAGATATTAAAAACTCCAAAGAATTTTACGCAGCTGTAGATAATAGTCAAGAGTAAAATTGGCAGGTCTTAAGGCAGGTCAAGAGTAAAAATTAGTTTCATTATTTTAGGTCGGCAGCGCCTCTGATGAGTCTCTGTTGAAGTGGCGCCGGCTATATACATTTGCAATTACCATTACCGGTACTTAAAATAGCACAAAATAGTTTACAGTGTAGCTACATATTGTGGCCTCAAGGACCGTGAGCCTTACTTTGCATGTTTATCCAATTCGCAGTCTGATATCATAATTATAGCCATCGAAGGCCGTTGACGCGACTGAGGAAACTTGATCGTTTAACGGAAAATGAACCAGTGGCCGAAAATATATATGACGGATGTTAAACTTAAAAGAGGTGAGCAATTATTTTGGAACAGTTCGCCCGTTTCTACGGCAGCCACAGTGTGTCATAGCATGTCGACGGGCCGGACCACTTGTACTTATAGTGTAGATTTTAAACTTAAAAGAGGGGTGTAATTATTTTGAGCCGCTCTCATCGTTCATATGGCATAATATGTCGAATACTGGTTGGGAAGTTGCTGTTTAACGCCGTTGTGTCATAGGGAAGATGACTAGCGTCTCCCTAATCCTTCATCGAGGCTTGGGACTGGAACTACCGCAGTATAAGATCCAAGAATACATGTATATTGATCAAGTGCAGTTTAAATTGCCGACTATTAGTAGATTCCAGTGTTTAACTGGCTGCCGTCGACATTACGGCATACCTATTTGGTTTCGTATAAATGGATTATTTTAGCTCTAAAAGTTTAACGACATCTTATGGCTGTATGGCCGTTGATAGTCTTTAAAAGAAATTAATTGCATATCAGTTCATTTTCTTGATTGTAAATCATTCGTTAAAGGTCTTCATTGGTTTGCATGCATATAATTTTCGACTAGAGGCATTAAACTCTCGATCCTCATCCTGTCCAACGAGATTATATTTTTTTCTAGTTTTAATAACGATACAATAAAATACACCTGCACTTTCAAAATTCATAACTGCTAACATGCGCAACCCCAATACGGGAGAACGTCGATGGCCCCGAGCAACAGTGCGTGAAGGATTTGTTCAAGATGCCTAAACAGTGACCACCTCAGTGTAGGATCGAACCTGTGCTTTATGCCACAGATGACAGAGCCATAGGTTCTCGCTAACACAAGAAAGTAACTACTGACAATTTTAAGTCAGTAAACACCTTCATAACGTGTTTCTCCGATGCTATATAAAGAGATGGTAACCTGCAGCATTGTTTGGCCGGGCTTTAGCGACGCAGTATCAGATGAAACTATGTTATAAGTGTTTATTATTATTATTATTCGACAGTTTAACGTCATCTTATGACACCAAAGGCCGTTGACGACAATTTAGAAATACAGTTTACAGAAAACGATAAACTTATACTGTCCGAAAGACACCATTTAAAGGTGTCAAACATAAGCTTACAATATCAATATTGTCACATCATTTAAAGCAATATATCTAATGCTATCCATAAAACACATAGCTCTAAACTGTTTTGATACAAATCAAACAGTACTTCCCAACTATTGTCACTCGCAAGAAATATTTAAACAACTTCAGATGCACAGTACATATAATTATAATAATTACATTATATTCTTATTTTATCTTTGAAATGTTTAATTGATTATTTCTTATTCCTCAGTTCAATATCTGCCACTACAATCATATCATGTATGAAATAGTAATAAATTTCACATACATCATGCACATTAAATGAAACATATGGTTATACCAAGTTCCTTTTTTAAAGAAATTGTTCAGGTATCTAACACATTCAACTATAAGTTTTATTAATTAACAAAGCATATATGAGCATAATTGTCTCAAGTTTGATTTCAATGCATTCAAGTTACAATTACATGTATATTTCCTTTATTGCAACACAATAATACAGCACTATATAATATAATATTGATTTTACTCCAATACATAAACCAAATCAAACCATATGCGACATCCAAGAATCAAATGTTGGATGGTTGTAATATAGATACTCATTAATCAATGTATTATATATGTAATTTACTAGCATCACACTCTCATTATATACTTGCAATTGAAAAGAAACGGTTATATAGGTTCTCAAATAACCAATATGTAATGAATATAACTAAGGTTAATACACAAGAGCATCATTACAAAATTTGACCTTTAGTAATTTGTTTAACTACCCTATACACTTCGTTTTGTAATACATTTATTGTCAAAAGGGTTGAAATAGAAATGTCCCTTTTATACAGTTGACATTTATCTCGCAACAACTTCGATATATCTTCGTTTTTACATTCAAGTAGGAGGTGGTGAATAGTCTCCTTGACCTGACAGGTATCACATAAACCACTAGAATGTCGTTTTATGATAAACAACCTTTGATTAGTATTCGCCACTCCCAGACGTAGTCTAGAAATTTGGACTTCTTTATGTCTATAAGGTTCCAAATATTTAATATCTGTACTTACAATTGGACATATAGATTTATAAAAATGTCCTCTGTTATCGTTAGTATATTCTAATTGCCATTTATTTACTATATACAGTTTCATTAAAGTAAAAATTTCTGAAAGTTCAAGATAATTAGTAGAATTAATATGATCAATACTCAGGGCTTCTTTAGCCAAAGTATCTGCTCGATCATTACCCGTCAGGTCAATGTGACTTGGGATCCAAATAAATCTTATTTGATTGGAATTTAGTCTGTTAATCAGAGACAATAGTTCATTCAATAAATTAGGTCTAGACTGAGAATAAGACTCCTTAATTGACGTAAGAACACTCAATGAATCAGAAAACAATGCAAATTGACAATTCTTATAACATTCGGAGTTTAAAATCCATTTTACAGTTTCTATAATTGCAGTCAACTCTGCTGCATAAATACTGGAGTTATTACATAATCTAAATTTTTTATCTATATTTAAACTTGGTACTGTAAAGGCAGCAGAAACACTATGATCTACCTTTGACCCATCAGTATAGATATGTATAGACATAAGAGTCGTACTTAGAAACTAATTCTAAAGCAGATTGCTTTAAAAATTCTGGATGATCAATTTTCTTATTTATTAACTTACTCAGTGTTAAGTCAACCTCTACTTGTTTGTTACACCAAGGAGGTTCAGAAGGGAAAGAAGGGCCAATAATAGATGTATTAAGTGAAGAAAAGAATTCAGAAGTACGAGTATAAATGGAATGCTCCCTACTCTCAGGTGTCCTAAAAACATTTGTCCAGTGGTTCTCCATTGTTGCTGTATTTATGTGAAATTTATTACCCAAAATTTTAGTCCCACATTTTATTGAATTTTGGAGTTTACTCACTTTCAAACTATTTTATACTACAAACAACAAACCCGTCTTTATACATCGCCTTCTTAACGGAGGTAGCGGCGGGAAACTCGTTTTGAGAGTGAACAGAACCTAGACATGAATTCTCGGATCATAATAATAATAATAATAATAATAATAATAATAATAATAATAATAATAATAATAATAATAATAATAATAATAATAATAATAATAATAATAATAATAATAATAATAATAAAACACTTTTATACTATATTATATTGAATTATTTTAAAGATAATTCACAAACATAATTATTTAAAAGACATAAACGGTCATAGCAGCCATAAGAGGTCGGTAAGCATTTCGAATAATAAACAACTATCACCAACTTATAGGTTCCTACAATTAAGGTTCCCCAAGTATCTCTGTGATCTCCACACGATCCAGGCACCCGCTTCATCCGATCATTCTCCTATCTCATTCTTTCTCGACCACCGGTCACTACTCATCTGACATTCTAAAACCGAGCCATGTCCAGCACTGCACCACAACTCTAGAATTATCTCACCAAACCCATAAATTCCGCAGGTTCTCGGTTCCTCCATTGTCATTGCCCACCATCGTCCTCATCGAGCTCCTGTATATCAATCACCCCGTGGCGTTCCACCCAAACTAGTCTCACCTTTTCAACAATATTCCTACCCTGATCCATCTGATCTTCCACCATCCATTTCTTTTCGCCCTAAACGACACCCGCCTTAGCAGCTGCTCTGCCTCCTGTCTGGAACTGGACCCCATGGGAACTGGACTCGGACATTCTTTGGACCACTCTTTGTCTGGACGCTGTGTCTGAACGGTTAACATCACCCTGTCTTACCTCGCAATATTTCAAATGACATTAAATTCGAGGGTGTGTATTTCCTGTTTAACGACGCTGATGACGCCCCTTTTCCTTTGCCCATATTTCGGACTGGCAACACCTAAAACAATGCAGTGGAGGTAATTACAAGTTGTTATGAATTCCTGGATGGAGCCTAACAAACTTGAAAAAGGTGTCGAAACGTGGAAAACTATTCAAAATTTAACATTGTGGCTAGACATGAAATATTAGCACCTCAGTTTTCTCGACCTCAGCATATCATAAAGTCGTCAACACGTCACGAATTCTGCATTGCAATCGACCAGTTGTTTAAGGAGTAACTAATTAATTAAGCTTAGCAGGTAGGCTATTCCTTATTTGCAATTAAAAACATAGAAAACCTCTACGAACCTTCCTTGCCAAAGACCTTTTATTTGTATAGTAAAATTTCAGCCTAAAAATATAAGGTTTCAAACAACAGAGTGAGCTTTCTGATGACGTAACCGTAGCCAAATTTCGATGACGATGGCGATTGTGATGACGCCATAGTATAATATGCCAATTCGATGACGTCATAGTTTGGTGCGTTCCCTCTGATGACGTCATTTTCCTTCGCATTCTTACCCGCCTTGGTTTCCTCGCTTAATGATTCTCACAAACTTTATGTAGTCGAGGTTTCCGCCTTCCAACGGTAGATCGCGCCACAGCCGTTTCATCTTCTCAAGGATTAAACAAGAATTTAATGCACTTTATTTGCTTATTTGCGTATTTGTTTCTTACTTGCTGCTGTTTATAGTTTTACATAAGATAGCAACGACCCTACGGGATTTTGAAGAAATTAGACTTGGTAGACAAGCAAATGTCTTGAAATTTGTGGACACGATATCAGAAGGTTTAGAGCGTTCTTTATCGACACCTTTAAAACTGAACTCACCCATGCTATGTATACGAATGGGATACCTAGGCGTTTGGTTATTGTCGTCAACGGCCATTGATGTCATATAGGGCGACGTTAAACTTCGGATTAATAAAGAAAGGCGATTGGTTAGGTGTTCTCTTTAGACACCATTAAAACGAATGTCACCGGCGCTATATAAGCATGCGACACGGCGGTCTATTGGTAGAAGATGTTCTTTGTTTCAGTGCTTATAATTTGGTGGCCAGTATTTCTGAATTTTAAACAAAAGATGAGGTAGGTTGTGTTTAAAATCCTACCAAGCAAATCCGCATGAAAGTTAAAATCTTAAATTCGATGTGTTGAGGAATGGACAACCAGTGCAAGGTATCACACATTTAAGTATACATGACCAAATTTCGGGATGCCTCAATTCAGGTGAACAGCAGCAGGGTGGTGAAGAGTAAAATAGGGCACGGGTGGCTACGTTAGGATAAGATGGCATAAGTATTTTTGGGTTGAGTAGGGTAAGGTTATGTAAGTTAGAGGTACTTTGATTGGTTGTTTAACTCGTTTGCGTTGTATACGTCACCGAAGGTCGATAGAAACTCTCTAGAGCTACGCACAAAGAACAACAAAGACTAGTAAATGCCTGAATGCATCATAGAGTAATATTCGAAATATAACTGGTGGCGCCCTCGTGTGCTTATGAGCAGCAATATGATCGAATGACTTCTAAAGTACAGCTATTATAATGCACAAGACAAAGATGGCACGATGGCTGGAATCTATGAAATGACAACCTGGATTAGGCCTTCTATGGGGCGCCCCTAAAGCGAGACGGATACTCTCCATGCTGGATTGCTTAGTTGCTGTTTAACGACAATGTGTCATAACAAAGATTGTCCAGGCTTTGGACTGGCACTGCAACCCTCTTTGCTGGGTTCCATCCTTTGACACGTTAACGGTAAAAGTTTGTACGAAACGGAAACCAACTGGTGGTTTATTAGTGCTTGATGAAGTTTAAGTTTGTCTTTAGATTAAACATCGAATTATCGCAAATGCCTTGTTACGTATACTTCCAGTATTTAACGTATAATGACATCCAAGGTTGTCGATGTCGATAGATTCCATTTGCTCACGGAACCCAGCGCTTTTCACCCGTCCAATTTTTCAAGAAATAAATGCAATTGTAACTTGCAATGTTGGGATTGTCATGCCATATTGTAAATTATTTTAACATAGAATTAATGACTGACAGCTATGAAAAATTCTGCCCATTACATCCTTTTGTGAATTCAGTTGGAATTTATTAAAATTTTATGTTGAAGCGAGGCGGAACCTCTAACGGTTCTAACCGACGCCGCGCGACCTAAGGGATCCGCAGAACTCAGGTTAAAACTACTGATCTTGCCAAACATTCTCATGATTAACGCAGGTTATCCAACGTGATATTATGGAATAGAAGATCCAATAGTTTAAAGACATCTTATCCGATCAGTGACCGTTGACGTCGACAGGAAAAGTTTCTGAACAGTTTTCACCATTGTGGAATAGACCACGACCAATTATTGTTAAACGCGACTAATTATTAACTCATATAGCATCAGAGGGAGTGTTTTTAAAGGTGTCGAAACAAAGCAATTATATTTAACGTCGGTTTCCCGTGTTTATAGATATCTTGCGGCATCAAAGGCCGTTGACGCCGGTGTCACGAAATAGAGTATCCCCCATACATGCGTATCCCCCTTAGCGAAATGGAGTGTTCGGTTTAGTTTGCATTTTTGGCGGTTTCTAAGTGTATTCAGTCGTACTGTTTGGATTTATTGCACACATAAAATTTTTGAATTGCGTATCTTTAGTTTGTACGTCGACCTGAAATCAGTTTACTTTGTTTTGGTGATTTTGACTGGAATTTCGTCGAGGCTATCGTGATGCGTATGACGAGGGGGGATAGAATGGTTCATCCCACCGGATACTCTAAAGCGGTTTATTCCATCCGGGAATACGCTTTAGGGGGGGGGATAGAATATCTTGGGACACCGGCAGAAACTTTCTTTAACAGTTCTTGCCGTTTTCATAGGTAAAACGACTTTAGAACGATGATCCAGAGTTTAACGACATCTTATGACAATAAAGGCCGTTGACGTTGACATAAATTATTTTTGGTATATTACAGCCTTTTATTCGGTTGATGTGTGTAGGTTGTGTTTACTGGCGCTGTGTCATTACAAAGATGATTAGCGTCGCCCTCCTCCTTTCTCTAGGCTTGGGTCTAGCACTACCACAGTTAGGGTAGTGGCGTGGTTAACGTCGGCATATATTGTTTTGAACAGTTCTCACTGTTCTTAAGAGGGTATATAAATTTGTAGTTGTAGTAATCTATTGTTGCTAAGCGACATCTAATGGCTGCGTGTGCCAATAAGATCGAGCTTATAGTTAGTTACTGTTAAACAACGATGTATCATAACGAAGATAATTATCATCGCCCTCCCTCTTTATTCAGGTTTGTGACTGAAACTACAATAGGATGAGCTCGACGTTAGGATCCGGTAGTTTAACTAGTTCTTATGGCATCAATGAAAATTAATTAATCTACAGTTTTCATTGTAAAATTCGATTAGCTACACGCTATTTCGTCGAATAGAGGCCTATGCTTCTTATCACCTAACGTCAATATTTATATTTTAACTTTTATAAGCCTGAGTACTACCCAGAAAAAGGTTTGTTACTTTAAAACTCTATTGTCGTTTTTGTACTTCTACGCTGAAAATTGTTTAGTTTCTTGCACACTGCAAGGAAGAGGCCATTTTTTTACCTTTGAAAACTTTGAGCACTAAAACCATATATTACAGGGCCTGGCGAAAAGGAAGATGTAGCTTTCAAGAGATTTTATTTACCTTACTTATTAAACCTCGCATTGTTTATTGCGTTGGCCGACCGTATGGGCTTAACCCCAGATCCCGGATAGTGAGCGAAAAGGAGACACGGGGAAGGCTATAATATATGGGCGATTGGGTAAGGTGCTGGACTGTCAACCGAGAGGGCGGGAATTCAAATCCCCGCCATGGACTAAGAATTTTTTTCTAGATTTCTGCTTTACCTGCGCCCCTAGCCAGCTCAGTTATGACGTGTACGCTGATTGTGCAATGTCGGTGGGCAGATCAGACAGGGAGGGAGAGGACTTACCATTCGCCATTATAAACTGAGGCTAAGAAAATGAAGTCGCTAACACTTCTTACTTATGTCTGCCTCTATGGTTATTTTAATTAATGGATGGTTGGTTAGTTGCTGCTTAACGACACTTTCATAACATTACTGATTAGCGTCGCCTTCCTGTTTTCTCCAGGCTTTGGACTGGCATTACCAGAGTACGAGCAGTAGCAGATTAATTATCTTTATTATTGTTTTTGTTTCGGAAACGCCAATTATTTATATCACAGAGAAAGGATCATTAGTCTCACCCGCCTTCTATATGTATTTAAAGGTCGAATGTAAGAATTAAATAAGGTGTGCAAGACACTGCTCTTCCTAATTAGGCCTATAGCGACCTACAGTTAAATGGCGTTATTAAGTACAGTTACTGATGTGTGAAAAAGTACCGGTCTAAATAAGGCTATGCTAAGCGTTCTCAGGGGAATACTTACTTTTACAAGCGTTGCTGTAAAGAGTAGGCTATTTCCTCCAAAATGTCTCAAACATTGCCGATGTGATATGTTGCTGACGAGCTTACTTCTGAGTTCGTTTAAGATTTATCGATGTCAAAATTTCGTTTGCTTAAGATTTAAGTCACTAAAGATTCATCAATATTGAGTATGTCTTCGGTAACACATATTAGTGCATCCGTACTAATGCCATATCAAAAATAGCGACAGTGTTAATTTTATTCATGTATCCAAAATACTTGCTTGAGGACCAGTTTCTTTCGATCCTGGTTCCATTGTGTTAGATCGGTAGCGCCTCTTAAAGTCTCTCTAGAAATGGCGCTATGTAAATTTGCAATTACCATTACTTTGCGCCTTCTAAGCACCTCAAAATAGTGGTGTTGCTGTAAACAATGTCTATCGACATTTTGTGGATATCAACCCGTCGACCTTACTTTGCTTGTTTATCCAATTCGGAGAACAATTTCACATCCGACACACGATAGAAGCTCAGCTCACGTGAGTTTAATTATTGCTGTTAGTTAATGAAAATATATATAAGGCATACAGCAAATTTAAAAGAGGTATGCAATAATTTTGAACACTTTCAACCGTTTGTATGGCATAGTACAGGTCGACTTTAACTTATAGGTCCAATATCATCATTAAAACAGGTGTGTAATTATTTTAAACCGTTTTCACCGTTCTTGTGGCACAATACAGCGTAGATCGAAGATTATTTGGCTAGTTCCTGTATCATGACGCTGCGTCATGACAAAGATTAGCGTCGCCCTCAACCTGCTCTTTGGAACTCTCTCTCGCTTTGTCTGTGCGCGATGCTCAGTCGCTTGTGTTATTTCGTTTTCAACTTAAAACTCACTTCTTTGAAATTGCTTATCATAGGCTGCCTCTCTGTCTTACGGACTGATCTTCTCAATATTGACCTGATTACGGCTTGGTTTAGTTTGTGCCATCGGTTGATGCCGTATGCATTAAACACCGGCACATTAGAAGTTATTAATAACAATTATAATAGTATACAAGCGGACATAATTATTCCTTTTAATAAACAGATTCATATACGTACAATATAATTCTACACTGCAGGTTAGTGGAAGAAGATTTTGTTCCTGAATACGGCTTGACTTTGGCATGACACCATACTTATTTTTTAATGAATTGATCGGGTGAAATCCTTCATTACCAATACCCATTTGAGCAGATGTCAAGCCTTTTAAAATGTCCCGTGTATGCGGACCACAAAAATGCACCTTTTAAACGCTTGCCATCGCTCTTATATTAAATCTAAACTGTGTTTAATCGCTACGTTAAAACATGTATCTTACTACCATAGGCATCGACGTCAACAGTATGGCAGCCATGATAATTGCCAACAACAAGGAGTAGATTACAACCGATTGCTTGACGTTGTAGGCAACTACCAGTGACAGCTTAATAGGTAAATGTTTAATGCAAATGCACACGTTTGTACGTATAGCCACCGTATACGAACCTCGATCCTGCTCAGTTTTCAATCAATTGATCGATTGAAATCCTTCACCACCGCTGCCCCTCTGAATGGATTCCACAATATTTAAGGTTGTTTATAGCACTCTCTTTAGACACCTTCAAAACGTGGTTTACGGATGCTATATATAAAAATACATAGAACATACCAGGCAATTTTAATCAAGGTTGTGATCTGTTATTATTATTATTCCACAGTTTAACGTCGTCTTATGACACCAAAGGCCGTTGACGACAATTTAGAAATACAGTTTACAGAAACGATAAACTTATAGTGTCCGAAAGACACCATTTAAAGGTGTCAAACATAAGCTTACAATATCAATAATGTCACATCATTTAAAGCAATATATCTAATGTTATTTATAAAACACATAGCTCTAAACTGTTTTGATACAAATTAAACAGTACTTCCCAACTATTGTCACTCGCAAGAAATATTTAAACAACTTCAGATGCACAGTACATATAATTATAATTATTACATTATATTCTTATTTTATCTTTGAAATGTTTAATTGATTATTTCTTATTCCTCAGTTCAATATCTGCCACTACAATCATATCATGTATGAAATAGTAATAAATTTCACATACATCATGCACATTAAATGAAACATATGGTTATACCAAGTTCCTTTTTTAAACAAATTGTTCAGGTATCTAACACATTCAACTATAAGTTTTATTAATTAACAAAGCATATATGAGCATAATTGTCTCAAGTTTGATTTCAATGCATTCAAGTTACAATTACATGTATATTTCCTTTATTGCAACACAATAATACAGCACTATATAATATAATATTGATTTTACTCCAATACATAAACCAAATCAAACCATATGCGACATCCAAGAACCAAATGTTGGATGGTTGTAATATAGATACTCATTAATCAATGTGTTATATATGTAATTTACTAGCATCACACTCTCATTATATACTTGCAATTGAAAAGAAACGGTTATATAGGTTCTCAAATAACCAATATGTAATGGATATAACTAAGGTTAATACACAAGAGCATCATTACAAAATTTGACCTTTAGTAATTTGTTTAACTACCCTATACACTTCGTTTTGTAATACATTTACTGTCAAAAAGGTTGAAATAGAAATGTCCCTTTTATACAGTTGACATTTATCTCGCAACAACTTCGATATATCTTCGTTTTTACATTCAAGTAGGAGGTGGTGAATAGTCTCCTTGACCTGACAGGTATCACATAAACCACTAGAATGTCGTTTTATGATAAACAACCTTTGATTAGTATTCGCCACTCCCAGACGTAGTCTAGAAATTTGGACTTCTTTATGTCTATAAGGTTCCAAATATTTAATATCTGTACTTACAATTGGACATATAGATTTATAAAAATGTCCTCTATTATCATTAACATATTCTAATTGCCATTTATTTACTATATAAAGTTTAATTAAAGTAAAAATTTCTGAAAGTTCAAGATAATTAGTAGAATTAACATCAATATTCAGGGCTTCTTTAGCCAAAGTATCTGCTCGATCATTGCCTGTCAAGTCAATGTGACTTGGTATCCAAATAAATCTTATTTGATTAGAATTTAGTTTGCTAATGAGAGATAATAAATCATTCAATAAAGCAGGTCTAGACTGAGAATAAGACTCTTTAATTGATGTAAGAACACTCAATGAATCAGAAAAAATCGCAAATTGACAATTCCTATAACATTCGGAATTTAAAATCCATATAACAGTTTCTATAATTGCAGTCAACTCTGCGGCATAAATACTGGAGTTGTTACATAATCTGAATTTTTTATCTATATTTAAACTTGGTACTGTAAAGGCAGCAGAAACACTATGATCTACCTTTGACCCATCAGTATAGATATGTACGTAAGAGTCGTATTTCGAAACTAATTCTAAAGCAGATTGCTTTAAAAATTCTGGATGATCAATTTTCTTATTTATTAACTTACTCAGAGTTAAATCAACCTCTACTTGTTTGTTACACCAAGGAGGTTCAGAAGGGAAGGAAGGGCCAATGAATGATGTATTAAGTGATGAAAAAAATTCAAAAGTACGAGTATAAATGGAATGCTCCTTACTCTCAGGAGTCCTAAAAATGTTTGTCCAGTGATTTTCCATTGTTGCTGTATTTATGTGAAATTTATTACCCAAAATTTTAGTCCCACATTTTATTGAATTTTGGAGTCGTCTTAAATGAAGAGGTAACTCCCCACATTCATTTTGAAGTGCTGAGGCTGCAGTACCCCTAGGGGTTCCACAACATAATCTAAGTGCCTCAGTTTGAATACAGGAAAGTTTATCCAGGTAAGATTTACAGGCAGATGAATAAGCAACATCGCCATAATCTAAAATAGACCTAATTAAAGCTCTATAGATGGTTAAGAGAGTTTTCTTACAAGCTCCCCAACCATAACCACTGATTGCTCTTATGAGATTTAACCTCTTTTTGCATTTTTCAATTATATAATCAATATGTGCTTTCCAACTCAATTTACTGTCAAAAATTACTCCCAAGAATTTCACCTCATTTTCCATTTTAATTTGTTCTTTATCAATTTTAATAGTAATCCTTGATAACTTATTACTTTTGGAGAAAAGGACTCCAGTCGTTTTATTAATAGATATTTTAAAACCATTTTTATTACACCAATTTTGTATTAAATTGATCGATAATTGAATTTTATTTTGTAATATTTTAACATTTCTATGTCCTAAATAAATAGCACTATCATCAGCAAACAGTGACATCTCTACACCATCCACACCTGCAGCAATATCATTTATCATTAGCAAGAATAAAAGAGGAGATATTACCGAACCCTGGGGTGTACCATTCTGTTGTATACATTTATCAGAAAGTTCTGCCCCAACTTTCACTTGAAAAGTTCTATTTGAAAGAAAGTTTTCAATCCAGTTAAATGTATTACCCACTATTCCCAAATGCTGAATTTTATTTAAAAGGGTAGGTACATGTAACATGTCATATGCTCTTTCAAAGTCAATAAAAATAGCTAAAACATGTTCTTTATTTTTTATTTTTTTAAGAATAGTATCCTGAAGTTTAAGAATTTGATCATTTGTACTTCTATACTTTCGAAAGCCAGACTGATTCTTTGAAATAAGGTTATTTTTTTCCAAAAACCATTGAAGACGTTTTGTTACCATTGTTTCCATAACTTTACAAAGTGTTGGAGTCAGTGATATAGGTCGATAAGATTCTGGAATCGATGCGTTTTTATTAGGTTTTAATAATGGTAGAATAATGGCATGATGCCAGTCAATTGGCAATTTCCCTTCCTCCCAGATTTCATTATAAAATATTAATAGGGTATTAAGAGCATTATTATGGAGATGTTTTAATAATTCATAAGGTAGTTTGTCATCACCTGGTGACTTATTATTTTTAGCTGATCTAATTGCTTGTTTCAATTCATTAAGATAAAACCTCTCATTTAAGATTTCCATTTCATGAACAGGACTACTGTCAATCCTATTAGGGTTATTTTGTAAATTATTATCTTTGATATAATTTAAGAATTTTTCGTTATAATTTTGGGTACTACTAGTATTTACATAAGTGTTAGCTAAAAGATTTGCTTTTTCAAGGTTTGTTTCAGCTATTAATTCATTACAATTCAGAGTAGGAATGGAACTATAGGTTGCAATACCATTCATTTTTCTTGCCCATGTCCAAACAGACCCCAATTTTGTCTGATCCGTGAGTTCAGAGCAATATGCTTGCCAACACGTTTTTGCTTCTGTTTTGAGGGTCTGTTTAACTATAGCCTCTTGCTTTTTATATTCCAAATAATCATTTAACTCCCTTGTTTTATTCATTTTATTCCTATATTGATTTCTCTTATAAATGGCTTCACTACACTTATCATTCCAATATGGTAGAGGCCTGAATTTTTAATTTTTATTCTTTTTATTTTTTAGATTTTTACTAGGAATTGATTGATTCGCTATAGAAGTAATACAATCTACTAAATTATTAAAAGTAGCATCAACATTTTTATCAACCAAAATATCTGTTGTTATTGAAAATTTACTTAGTTCTTCATAATTTTTCCAATCCGCGTTTTTAAATTTCCATAGATGCATACTTAAATTATATTCTATTGTGATTTCTTCATTAATAGTAGTTATAGTAGCATAATGATCCGAGCTCATGTTGCTATTGGTGACATTATGTCTAGCATTAAGAGCTACATCTTGTGAACATATGCTCAAATCTATAACAGAATTCAAATTTGATTGGTTTGATGTGATACGTGTAGCTTGACCTGTATTAAGCACAACTAAATTCTTTTCTGTTAATATTTCTTCTATAATTTCCCCTCTTTTATTTGTCTTAGAACAACCCCATAATTTATTATGAGCATTAAAATCACCAACAATAATTGATCTTTTATGTGGAAAAATATTCTGAATATCTTCTTTTTTAAATGTATATGAAGGTGTGAAATAAGAATTAAATATTTTTAAATGACCACTTAAAGTTTTAATTTCAATACCTTGAATTTCAATGTTTGTAACTTCGTCCACATCTAATACATTAAAGTTTAGGCCCTCTTTTAAGTAAATAGCTAAACCCCCCCTTTCATTACTTGAGCAATCTTTTCGTATAATATTGTAACCATCCAATTTTGGTGATTGAGTTGGATTTTTCAAAAAGGTCTCTTGCAGACATATCACATCCGGTGGAATGTACGACTTCAATATATAATTCTTAAGTTGGTCTTTATGACCTCGAAAACCACGTGCATTCCATTGAAGAATGGTCAACGCCATAGTGGACAAAAAATGAAACTACTGTTCTTTATATCTAAATTCTATATCATTATCAAAAAGTAGTGCAGACGCTGCATTGCAGATTACAAACTGTGCCTGTTTTTTGGACTCAGCCTTTGCAATAGTTGCCAATACGCCAAGAACAAAGGACACTTTTATCTTCATAATTGGGTCATAATCTTCTACTGTGTTATTCGCTGGCTTGCTGTGATATACTGCCTTGTAATCTTTGTCATTGAATGACAAAAACCTTTTGACTACATCATCAGAAGAGGTTTGTACAGTAGAATTAATTTGCACATCAGTTGGTGTTTGTATATCTAATGAAGTATTTATTACTCTTGTTTGGGTTTCTAGTCCAGTTTTAACTTTTGAAGAATAGGTGGAATTGTTTGTTTTAAGAGCATTGACAGGAACATTCTGATGCTGGACCTCATCAACCTTGACAATAGCATCAGCAAGAGTAACATTCTGCTCTGCTCTTATTTTCAGAGCAGATTGAATCTTTAAATACATTGGACAGCTTCTGTGGGCAGCACTATGGTTCTGACCACAGTTAGCACATCTTAATTTAGTTTTATCTGGACAGTCAACATAAGAGTGGCTACCACTGCATCTACTGCACACAACTTCTCGTCTGCAAAATAATTTAGAGTGACTAAACATTTGGCAATGATCACATCTCAAAGGTCTGGGCACAAAAGGATTAATTCTATACCTTCTGCCATTCACTTCCAAGAAATCTGGCAGAACAGTACCTTTGGGATAAGCGATCAAAGTGGCTTTGCTAAATTCGGAATTACCCAGTCTATGGATATGATGGGCTCCCTTTTCCAATGCAATCTCGTTTAAATTCTCTTGATTTTCAAACAAGCCAAACACTACTCCTTTAACAAAGTAATCCTTATCCTGTCTTTTCACAGGAGGCGGTTTGTTGTTAGACACAGGCTGAATTGTCAAAGCAAAAGGAATACTAGTTTTTACAGGCTTTTCATTCAATGATTGTATCTTCAGAAGTTGATTCTTCTGAGCTTCGTCTTTAGCAATGATTTTAATTACACCTTGCTGAGTTATAAAAACTTTGTCAACCTCTCCCCTCGTCTTCTCAACTATTTCCTTGTTAAGTTGACGAGGCCTGTGTATAAAGTACTTGCGGAGGTCATCTTTATGCCCCTCTATATACACAGTGCGTGACTGAACTTCCCGTAAGAGCTTCTTTTTTTCCTCAGTCAGAGGAGGACGGGATTTATATTTAATTTTGCTTTCAATAACTTGGTCAGTTATTGACTGATTTACATCGTTTGTCACCTCAGTGGACATCGGTGTGATCTGTTGTTGTGTCCTATATATATATAAAGCATCGTTTGAACCCATGTTAAAGGTGTCGAAAGAGAGCGCGCTACACAATCCACTCAAGCGTCCTACATTAGGAGGATTTTTATAATCTGAGGAAGAGACTTTTGCTGAACTGTCGCGCAGTTGCTCTGCTACTTGAGTATATGGGAGGGGGGAGGCGTAGAGTAATGGAAAACACACTGGCGTGAAGAGCTGAAGGCACCAAGATCGAACCCGGTAGACCCGTAAGGTTTATTCAGCCTTCCACTCGTTAGGTGGCAGTGGTTAAATGAGTGGCGCCGGGTGGCTGCCGCTTAAGCGGTTATATTCGACTCCTGTAAAACTGTTATCATGTGCTTCTACTGTATACATGTATGTAAGGCGCCCTGTGTGGCTGCCGTTTCTACAATATGTATGTTCCCTGTACAGCGCAGTGCATTTGCAGGCGCTTAAATAAAGAAAAGATTATTATTATTATTATTATTATTATTATTATTATTATTATTATTATTATTATTATTATTATTATTATTATTATTATTATTATTATTATTATTATTATTGTCATTATTATTATAATAATCCTGGTTGTGCTTTGCAGGTGACTTGGATCGGATACGCTATTGTCTCCCATCGCTTTGTTTACGCTTTATACAGCTTGAGAAATCTATGAGAGGTTTATTTACATTACACAACAATTTTACATATCAAGACATATTTTTCGGATTGCTATTCTAAATAGGCATGAGCTTATGATTACTCTAAGCCGCCTCTCTGTCTTACGGACTAATCTTCTGGATATTGTCCTGATTACGGCTTAGTCTTGGTGCGCCATCGGCGCAATAGAAGTTACTAATTGCAATTACAATTATATCTTGAATTATTTTAAATGGCACGAGAAGACATTACCAACAGGAAAGCTATAGGCCGAACTTCCGGTGATGAGCGCGTAGGTTATTATCGACATGTTGCACCTTCCGTGATTAGTTGCTCAGCCCCACAACGAATCCTGACCGTCCATGTTATGAACTTGGATTTGGCGAGTGCGGATGCGGGGGGGGCGTCTGACTCTAGCAAGATCGTGAAAAGAAGAACGAGCAGGTGTGGCTCTAGGTAGTGCCACTCCCTTAACGTCAATAAGAGAGACCAGAGAGGGCGCAGTCACCTAATTTCCGATTTCTGGCCATTCATGCAGTCTACTCTGGGGCATGTCTGTTCTCCACTCCCGCCGACCCCATAAGATAGAAATATTTTAAGAAACTGATAAGTTTTTCTTTTATTTTTAGTGATGGCAAGAGCTCTCACTGCATCAGGGATTTGGACCAGGTTGTCTGTTGATTAGCGTGCTGGACTGTCAAACGAGAGGTCGGGGTTTCAAATTCCAGACATGGTCTCAGAAATTTGTTTCGAGATTTCTGCTCCACTTCCAGCTCAGTTATGTTGAGTACACCGACTGCACACTATCGGTAGGAAGACCAACGGAGAAGGAGAGGACTGGGTATCCGCCATTGTAAGCCGAGGCTAAGAAAATGAAGTCGCTAAACACTTCATACTTACCTCTATGGTTATTTTAATTAATGGGTGGTTGTTTAGTTGCTGTTTAACGATGCCGATATTGTTTCCTAACATAGATGAGTAGCGTCGCCCTCCTTTCTCCAGCCTTGGGACTGGCAACATCAGAGTACGAGTAATGCCGGAGTTATTATTATTATTAATACTATTTTTGTTTCAGCAAACGCCAAGCAATTCTTAAGACACCACATTCGCCAACATAGTAGTAGTTTCAATTTAACGACACTGTGTGATTACAAAGATCATTAGCGTCGCCCCGTCCTTTATCCAGGCTTGGGACTGGCACTGCCAGAGTACGAGCACTGGCGGAGTTAAAAACAATAATAATCGTTATTAGTACTTGAAGGACTTGCGTACGAATTGTTATGGACAGTTCCGTTATGCAACTATTCATAGAATTGACCTTTCAATAACGTCAGTACGGAGTTGTTATTTATATATCTTGAGATGAACATGTTATAAAGGTGCTTAATATCAACCATTACTCATGGCCTCATTTGTTCGCATACAACGATTAATCTAACAATTTCCTACAGAGCTTTTTTCAGTTTTCTTGCTAACCATTTTAGCTACTAAAAAATAATTTATGCATTTTAATAATAAAAACATAAGTTAGCTATTTTAATTTAATTTCAGTGTTGTGAACTGTTTTCAGTGTTTATTGAGACTCCTCCTCAATTTTACCCCTTCCAGAATTGTTCAGTTCTGGAACCTATTGTTGAGTTCCGGAACCTTTTTTCTAAAATAATAAAAGTACTGGTTTCCTCTGTTTAGCGACATCTTTTGGCTGCCAGGGCCAAAGACTACGGAAGGAAACAGCGATTTAGTTTTTTCTGAGCCATATCATAGATATCAAGAGGGAAGAAGATTGGTCACTGCTGACGAAACTGCGTCGGCCCTAAATAGGGCGGTCGATGAATTCTGGTCTATCCAGAAGTATAACATTTATCTAAAACAGTGATAACTCAACTTTTTGATCTTATATTGCTCCAGTTAGTTCTAACAAATAACTGCTTTGGTGAGTTGCTGTTTATATAGCCTTAGTTGAATGCTTTATAAAGGTGTTTTGCATTAGTATTATTCGCGGCTTCGTTTATTATTCCTGATTTGTAATCATACTTCGTAATTGTCAGTTTTAAGATATTAAACGGAGATTATGTATTATTGCTAACTCTGCCACTGACCCGAGGAACCGAAGGCCACGATAGAAAGTACTTTAATCCTACTAAACAGGACTTATTCTCTATGCTTGGGAGGGGGGTGGGCAGTTGCTGTTTAACGACAGAGGGTCAACATGTTACAAAGGTAATTAGCGTCGCCTTCTACGTTTATCCAGAGCTGGGACTGGCACTACAACCCTCTATGCTGGGTTCATTCCTTTGATACTTTAATGCTAAAACTTTGTACGAAGCGGAAACGAATCGATTATTGACATGTATTAGTGCGGGTAAAGGTTGACTTTGTCTTGTTGCTTGGTTAACATGTAATCACGTGAAAATGTCAATTATTGCTAACCTGGCATCTTGTCAAGCTACACTGACTTTAAGCTGTGAAGAATTCTGCTCATTGCTCATCCTTTTGTGAATTCATTGGGCGTTTCTTTGGTTTAGCCTCTGTTGAACTGCGGCGGAACCCCTGGCCGACGCGAGCGAACCTTAGGTTCCGCCTAACCTCGCTTGAAAACCACAGTTCGAACCAAACACTTTCATGATTAAAGAAGCTTATCCAGTATGATAATTAGGGAATAGATCCAATAGTTTAACGACATCTTATCGGATCAGAGACTGTTTACATCGACAGGAAAAGTTTTTGAAATGTTCTCACCCTATGCAGCTCTCGGACAACCAACGATTACGCGCAAATTTAGTTCATATAGCATGAGAAAAAACCTTTTAAAAGGTGTCTAAGCAGAGCGTTAATAGTTAGCGTCTTAGTTTCCAGTGTTTAACGATATCTTATGACATCAAATGCCGTTGACGTCGGCAATAAATTTCTTTAATAATAATAATATTTATTCTTTAATTAAGCGCCTTCAAACGCACTGCGCTGTACATGTACATGTTATGCGATAAATCTTAACTACTAACAGAACAATCAGCCTGCAATACACGGCGCAAATTGCAGCCTACAAAGCATGTCCGCCTATTGGACTCGATCTCTGTACCTCTCGCACACTACGCCAGATGATATCCAATGCGCTATCGGGCCCCTTTTTTATCTTTAACTTTTTTAATTTTTTTAAATCTTTTTTTATCTTTAACAGTTCTTACCTTTTTCATAGGAAAATGGACGTTAGTTCGACATTTAGGATCCAGAGTTTAACGACATTTTATGGCAGCAAAGGACGTTACTGGTTGGTTTAACGATACTGCGTCATAATAATGATGACTAGCGTCGCCTTCCTCCTTTTCCCTGGCATGGGACTGGCACTTTAAAAGAGCGAGCAGCGCCGGAGTTAAAGGCCCTTTGGTAGTAGTCATTTTTACTACTACCAAAGGGCCTTTAACAGTTTCAGCTCAACGACACTGTGTGATTACAAAGATCATTAGCGTCGCCCTCCTCCTTTATCCAGGCTTGGGACTGGCACTGTCAGAGTTCGAGCAGTTGCGGTGTTAGAGCCCTTATTGTTGAGAGAAATTACTTTGAACAGTTCAGATCATCCTTTACACTTTAACGACGCTGAAATCATAAAAAAAATAATTAGCATCGCCCTCCTTCTTTATTCAGGCTTGGTACTGGCACTACAGATGGATAAGCGCAATGCTATGGTCAAGTAGTTTAACTACTTATGGCATCAAAGGCCGCTGACGCCGATAGGAAATAAATTACTGTTACAGTTTTCACTATAATATGCAATAGATTACACACCTTTATAAACCACCGTATTTGGGTCATTCCATGGCTTTTATAAGCCTGTGTGTTTACTAGAAAAAGGTGTGCTACACACAAAATATTTGCGACTCAGTTTTCTCGGTCTTAGCATATCATAAAGTCGTTCCTCTAATAATAATAATAATAATAATAATAATAATAATAATAATAATAATAATAATAATAATAATAATAATAATAATAATAATAATAATAATAATAATAATAATAATAATAATATAATAATCTGGCATTTATAACGCGCCTAAACAAAATGACATCCTGCACGAAAGTGCGTAACAGAAAAAACACTAGTCATAGTACATCTTAAACAGATAGGTTTTAAGGTTACATTTGAAGATCGAAGGTGACGATGATGTGCGAATAAAGTCCGGAAGTTTGTTCCATTCACTCGGTCCGGCTAATGCAATTGCTCGATTTCCAAATTTTCTGACTGATATTTTCTACTAATACAGTATATTATACACTCGTTCACCACCTTCTCAATTAAGGTGTTTCATTAATAGGTACGCTTTTATTAAAATCTCATGCTGTGCCTCATTCTTGTGTAACATTGCTTTTCAATGTTTTAAATGTGTCTAAAATAACACCAGCATTTTTTACTATTATGCATTTCTTAAGCGACACCGTGCAATGAATAATCATCTATCGATGACTTTGAATAATCCCTACTCTCCGCGTAACAAGGCCAGCTGTTGACATCACCTCTCCTCCGCTCTCACTGTCCTCCGCTGCTTTCCACTCACGACGGAAAACCGAATTCTTCAAGCTATCCTATCCTGATTCCATTCCTACGCCACCACACAACCGCCATCATCACCGATTACCACCGTAGCACCCTGCTGTCTCCTCGGCTTGACCTCCCCGGACTCTGACCTGGCACCGGAACGGATAAGGCGGACATGGCTATTGCGGACTTGATTTGATATAGCGCCGGTGAATAAGCTGGTCTCCCTGACGTGGCTTTTGTGTGGCGCTGAGAAATTTCGGAGATTTACATTACATTACATTACATTACATTACATTACATTGCATTCTAAACAATCGACTACTGTGTCCTATGCAATTGGTTCACAACATTTTAAAGTTGTCTAATGTCAGCTCTCTATACATTTGGGATCCACAGTTTAACGACATTCAACTGCAACAAAGAGCGTCGACGTCGATAGAAAAATAATGTGAACAGTTCTAACCGTTCCAATGGCATAATGCAGCTCAAAATAATGGCAGTTTTTAAACAATAATTATTGCCTCCCGTGTTCATTGCATAGATCAAAGCATCAGTTGACAGCGTTTTATAACAGTTTTAGAGCAACAGACTCATTACTATAGACCTCGAGATTTTGCTCTTATATAGAGTTGGTTGATCACATTTCACAGGTGTCTAAAGACAGCGCGCAAAACATTCGGTTGATTGCTATTTAGCGACACTGTGTTATAACAAAGATGATTCAGGTCGCCCTCTTCTTTTTTCCAGACTTGAGCCTGACATTATAAAAGTTAGGGCAGTAGCAGAGTTCTAAACAAGCGGTTACATCCCACCCCCTGTATTAGGGAAACAGTAGTGGATTGTTTAGATCGCTCTCTCTGAAGACACCTTTAAAACGTTGTGAACTGATGTTATATATTAATAGAACACAATAACTAAATAATCAGATACTATTAATAACGACATCTCATAGCAACAGAGGCCGCTAACGGGACGTGCGGAAGAAACCGTCCACGCTACCATACCAGGATGGCAGCATGGACGGCTGCCAGGACGGAGACAATAGCCAGAACGTCCTAGGGGCTACATTTACTGAAAGCCTCAAGTTTGACCGCATAGAACTCGAATATGCTTCAAAGTTAGACAGTCTACGTATTTATGCTCTACGCATTCTTAAATCTCACGGCCTTCCCCACGTTCAGCTGCATGATGTGATGCGTGCCAGAACGGTAGCCCGCCTGCTCTGTGCTGCTCCGGCGTTGTGGGATTTGTTGGTCAGCAAGCCAACGGAAGGATTCAGTCTGTAATGAAAAGGTTGATCCGTCTCCGGTACCTCCCCAGTGACATTCCAACATTCAAACAACTTTGCCGTGAAGCCGACATTTCTCTTTTCTCTGGTTCATGTTTTGCATAGGTCATTTCCTCCAAAAAAGCCAATGGTAGGGCTATATACCCTCCGGCCACGATCCAATTACCCTGTCTTACCACTAGCCGACAATTATACAAGAGAAACGTATATGGTTATGATGCAGTATTTTTTTTATTTACTGCGATTAATTGTTTTTTTTATGAATGATCACCAGAGTGCGGTTTGGCAGCTGGTCAAATAAAGAATATACTTACTTACTTACTAGCATCGGTTGACGCCGTTGTAAATGAATCTTATAAATTTACAGAGCAGCATAAATAACTTGTCTTGAATGTAGTAACTAAATGTTTGCCAGGGTCAGTTTCTATATAGTACTGATTGATTACGTTTACAGGTGTCTAAAGAGAGCGCTCCAAAAATCCACTACTGTGTCCAGCAATAGGGAGATTATCCACGTTAAAGACGTTTTGCTGAACCAGCGCGCAGTTGTTCTGCTAGTAGAGTATATTTATGATCCTGGTTGTTC
The DNA here is from genome assembly GCA_963556255.1 of Allolobophora icterica. NCBI lineage: Eukaryota > Metazoa > Annelida > Clitellata > Crassiclitellata > Lumbricidae > Allolobophora > Allolobophora icterica. The sequence goes on from OY744611.1 coordinate 49,034,156, forward strand.
TGTACAGGTGACTGGGATCGTTCGTGAGAAAACGAACTCAAAGCAATTCGAGAAGTTTCTTTCGTATCTGGAACAGCTGGAGAAAGTCATCCAGCTTCTCCTCAACCTTTCCGTCCGTCTGTTGAACGTTGAGAAAGATCTCTGCCAGATTTCGGAAGACACAACGAAAAACAGAACTTCAGAAGAAATAGAAAATCCACCTCACACCTGGTCTATAATGACGCATTTCAACGCCTTTGGAGGATATTTATTATTATTACGAGGTAAGTAAGATCCCTCAGGCTCTAAGATATTAACAGTGGTTGAAATTTTAAGCTTGGAGTACGTGGTCCTCATCCCCGGAGTGTAAAGTGAACGTGCCTCTAAAAGCTACTGCGTTAAAACGCCGGGTGGAAATTGAGATGCGATATTATTATTATTATTATTTTTTTTTTTTTTTTACCCGAGGTATATAGGATCCCTCAGGTGTCAGATACTACTTAAATATGTTGACTCTGGAGTGGCCGTCCTGGTCAAGATCTGGAACAACGAAAGTGCTGTGTTTATTATTATTATTATTATTATTATTATTATTATTATTATTATTATTATTAATTTATTTTTATTAATAATTTATTTATTTTTTTAACAGCTGGAGAAAGTCATCAAGCTTCTTCCTCAGGCTCTTAGAAACTATCCGAAAGCTTTGACGTTCTTCATGTTAACGGTCATCTTCACCGGTCCATTATTATTATTATTATTATTATTATTATTATTATTATTATTATTATTATTATTATTATTATTATTATTATTATTATTATTATTATTATTATCGCACCTTACTTGCTATGACCTGCTTCCTCCATTTCTAGTTAAGGACTTTGTAGATGAATTGACTCCATTTTTGGCTTTACTGTGTAATTCTTCTCTAGCTCAAGCTTAGGTTATGTCCCGACACTGCACAAAAGAGCTGTGGTTTTCCCCTCCATTAAGCGCCAAGGCCTTGATCCTAACTCTCCTTCAAACTATCGTCCTATCTCAAACCTCTCTTTTCTTTCAAAGCTTCTGGAAAAATGTGTCTCTTGTCAACTGATCTATTACCTTGACTCTAACTCTCTTATGCCTACTCTTCAGTCTGGGTTCAGGAAATTCTACTCGACAGAATCGCTTATACTGCGCCTTCTAGCTGAAGTATTTCAAGCCTTTGATCGTGGCCAGGTCACTTTACTTGCTCTTTATGATATCAGCGCTGCCTTTGATACTGTAGACCATACCATCCTCTTAGACCGTTTATCTAAATCTTTTGGCATTGCTGACTCTGCTCTTCTTTGGTTTCGCTCATTCCTTACTGATCGCTCTGTTTCTGTTGTTTTTGGACCTACCCGCTCTCCTTGGACCCACATCCCGTATGGACTACCTCAGGGCTCTGTCCTCGCCCCCCTTCTGTTCATTTTGTATACCTCGGATCTAGCTGGGGTTCTTGGTCCAATGGGTGTTTTGTCTCACCAATACGCTGATGACACACAGGCATACCTCCATGGTCCAGCCAACTCAGCTGCTCTTATGGTTGAACGCATCCTGGAGGCTTCCTCTGCTCTTGATCTCTGGTTGTCCTCAAATCGCCTTCGTCTTAACTATGATAAAACCAAGTACATTTGGCTTGGCAATCGTGTCCAGCTTGCCAGGATTGATGCTGACTCTCTGCGCCTCAGGTTTCCCAATGTGTACTTCTCCTCCTCTGTCCGTGATCTTGGATTTGTCCTAGATCCTACTCTTTCTCTATCTGATCATGTCAATAGTGTCTCTCGCTCGTGTTTTTACTATTTACGCCAACTTCGTGCCATTCGCCAGTCTCTTCCGCTGCATGCGATTGTGACCTTGGTTCATGCTCTGATCTGTACTAGGATTGACTACGGAAATGCTGTCTATATTGGCCTGTCCTCTACTAACACATCTAAACTTCAGTCCATCCTTAATGCTGCTGCTCGCCTTATAGGGGGCATCATGAAGTTTGCCCATATCTCTTCCTACATCCGGGACTCCCTTCACTGGCTTCCCATTCACCAACGCATTCAATTTAAGGTCCTTTCCCTCATGCGTAACTGTCTTGTTGGCTCAGCTCCGCTGTATCTCAGGGCTTACTGCACCCCAGTTTCCAGTTTGCCTGGTCGGGCCTCTCTCCGGTCATCTGCCCGTGGCCACTTGTTAGTCCCTTGGATGCGCACTGCTACTGCCCAGTCCCGTAGTTTTGCGGTTGTGGGCCCTTCCAGTTGGAACAGCCTCCCTCAGGGCTTTAGGCTTGTCCTCCTCTCTCTGTCTCCTGCCCAGTCTCGCAAGCGCCTGAAAACATTTCTCTTTGTCAGTGAAGACACTGACACGGGTCGGGAGCGCCTCTGATTATGAGTGGCGCTATATAAATCCTCGATTACAATTATAATTACAATTATGGCGCCACTCAACCGATGCTAAGCAGCGCCTTACATGATATTTAGTAGTGACAGATACAGTTTCATAGAAGTCGAATTTAACTGTATATATACGGCAGCCATGAAAGACGCCCATCTGTCCTACCGCTCAATTTTACAGTCGCCCTCTAGCGAATGCAAGGCTGCGCGAACATTATGGGAATAGCGGATATTGAACCCGCGTCCTTCTGATCTTCGTTCCAGCAGGTTACCATTCAACCATCTTCACGCTCCAGTTTACTCGCTCTGCTAATTACATAATTGTTTTCCGTAAACGAACGACGTCGTTGGTTGGTTGGTGGTTTGCTGTTTAACGACATTTTGTCATAAGGAAGATGATTAGCATCGCCCTCCTCCTTTCTCCAGGCTTGGCACTGGCACTACGCGATTTCCGTTGACTCGATACCCAGAATGTTGATCTATTAACGGAAAAGTGAACGGTGGCCGAAATATATATGACAGAAATCACACTTAAAAGAGGTGTGCAATTATTTCAAACAGTTCTCACCGTTTCTACCTCAGCCACATTATGTTATAGCAATTTTAACGATGTCTACAGCGACCACTTTTATTTATAGGCGAATTTAAAACTTAAAAGAGGTGTGTAATATTTTTAGCTGCTCTCGTCGTTCGTATGGCATAATAGAGCCTATAGGTCGAATATTGGTTGGCTAGTTGCTGTTTAACGATGCTGGGTCATATCAAAGATGACTAGCGTCGCCCTCATCCTTTATCGAGGCTTGAGACTGGAACTACCGCAGTATAGCATCGAAGAATACTGAATACATGTATATTGATCAACTGCGGTTTAAAATGCCGACTATTAGTAGATTTCAGTGTTTTACGACATCTTATGACTGCCGTCGACATTACGGCATACCTATTGGCTTACGTATAAGTGGATTATTTTAGTTCTTAAAGTTTAGTGACATCTTATGGCTGTATGGCCGTTGGTGGTCTTTAAAAGAAATTAATTGTATATCAGTTCATTTTCTTGATTGTAGATCATTCGTTAAAGGTCGTCATTGGTTTGCATGCATATAATTTTCGAGGAGAGGCATTAAACTCTCGATCCTCATCCTGTCCAACGAGATATCATTTTTTTCTAGTTTTAATAACGATACAATAAAATACAACGGCTGTTGATATTCCTTTCAAAATTCATAACTGCTAAAACGTGCAACCCCAATACGCCAGAACGTCGATGGCACTGAGCAACAGTGTGTGAAGGACTTGTTCAAGATGCCTAAACATAGAAAGTTACTACTGACAAGTTTTAGTCAGTAAACACCTTTATAACGCATTTAACGATTCTATATAAAAAGCTAGCAACCCGCAGCATTGTTTGGCTGGGCTTTCGCGACTCAGGATCAGATGAAACTATGTTATAAATGTAGGCCTATACTCACTTAAAAACTATATAATTCACAAACATAATTACAGTATTTATAAGACATTAACGGTCATAGCAGCCATAAGATGTCGTTAAGCTCTTCGAATAATAACAACTATCACAGACTTATTGGTTCCTACAATAAAGATTACCCAAGTATCTCTGTGATCTCCACACCATCCTGGGACCAGCTCCACCCGATCATTCTCCAATCTCATTCTTTCTCGACCCCCGGTCACTACTCATCTAAAATTCTAAAACCGAGCCATGTCCAACACTGCACCGCGACTCTAGAATTATCTCTCCAAACCCATGAATTCAGCAGATTCTCGGTTCCTCCATTATCATCGCAACTCGCCCACCATCGTCCGCATCGGGCTTCTATAAACGATCACCCCTTGGCGCTCCACCCAAACTAGTCTCACCTTTTCAACAATTCCTACCCTGATTCACCTGATCTTCCACCATCTATTTCTTCTCGCCCTAAACGACACCCGCCTTAGCAGCTGCTCTGCCTCCTGTATGGAACTGGACCCCATGGGAACTGGACTTGGACATTCTTTGGACTACTCTTTGCCTAGACGCTGTGTCTGAACGCTTAACATCGCCCTGTCTTACCTAGCAATATTTCAAATGATATTAAATTCGAAGGTGTGTGTTTCCTGTTTAACGACGCTGATGGCGCCCCTCCTCCTTTGCCCATATCTCGGAGTGGCACCACCTAAAACAATGCAGTGGAGGTAATTACAAGTTGTTATGAATTTCTGGACGGAGCCTAACAAACTTGAAAAGGGTGTCATAATTTGGTAAACTATTCAAACTCTTTTAACATTGTGGCTAGACATGAAATATTAGCACCTCAGTTTTCTCGGCTTCAGCATATCATAAAGTAGTCAACACGTCACGAATTCTGTATTGCAATCGACCAGTTGTTTAAGGAGTAACTACTTAATTAAGCTTAGCAAGTAGGGTATTCCTTATTTGCAATTAAAAACGAAGAAAACATCTACGATTCTTCCTTGCCAAAGATCTTTTATTTGTATAGTAAAATTTCATCCTAAAAATAAAAAGTTTCTAACGACAGCGTGAGCTTTCTGATGACGTAACCGTAGTCAAATTTCGATGACATTAGCGATTGTGATGACGCCACAGTATAATATGCCAATTCGATGACGTCATAGATTGGTGCGTTCCGTCTGAAAACGTCATTTTCTTTCGCATTCTTACCAGCCTTGGTTTCCTCGCTTCATGATTCTCACGAACTTTATATAGTCGAGGTTTCCGCCTTCCAACGATTGATCGCTCCACAGCTGTGTCATCTTCACAAGGATTAACCCTCGGGCTACCAAGGGGGGTGGTTACCACCATCCCTACGTTTTTCTGCCAAAATTTTTTTTAGCACATGGAATATAATTTTGACATTTTAGGTAGCTGTAGGGGGTCCATTTGCACACATTTTGAGGTAAAAGTCGTGATGATATCCCACGCCATAAAAAAGTTATACCCGATATAGCCTAGGTACCACGTTTTGGAATCAGGAATTTCTCCCGTCAGCTGTTTGCTGTTGTCGACTATAAAGGTATTCATTATTCTTTCTGGAAGAGAAACAACTATGCCATTCTTTAGAGGGAATGTAGGGATATATTTGGTTCTTAGTTATTTGTCTTTTGAAAACCGGAAGTGATCATAATAAATAATAATACGCTTTATCAGTGTGAAAATCACTGATGCAACATCACAACGCAAACCGATATGGTTGGGTATGGGGAAGGGCTATAAACAGTCAAAGCAGAATGCTAACAGAGTAAAGCAGTGCTGTGAAGTGTTCAAGAAGCCGGTTTGCAGGAAGCATTCCGATAAAACAATGAAAGTAACTTGCAATTACTGCAAGGACCACTGACGTATTTGACTGCCGGGAAAAATTACATAACTTCTTGTTTCATGTTGATATAGCTGCACGCCTTTAGGTTTTGCCTGAAACTGAAACAGACTTTGGAATAGTTTGTATTGTTGAAAATTAAGCCTCATTATATTTAGAATATTCTTGGATACATAGTTCATTTTCAAAACCCACATCATTTATATCTTTTTACCCAAAAAGTATAAATTGTGTGGGATAATATAAGATATCGTTAAATGGACCGGTGCCTTTGTTAACCCTTTGGAGGTGAGGTGGGGTATGACACACCCCATAGCTATTCCACGTTGTGTTTTCTACGGAAAACGTGGAACCAGCTTGGATTATTTTTGTGTACCTTAGTAACTGTGAAATATGAACACTTTAAGACAATATGAGGTACTATTGAAGGCACAATTTGTTTTGCATATAAAAAATAAATTATAAATTTTCGTATATATTTTGATTTTATCGAATTAAAAAAAGTAACGGCGCAGTGCCGAAAAATGAAATAGGTTATAATATAAGATATTGCAGCATATAAATTTGCATCGATGCAAAATTTATGCATTATTACGGGTATTATTGGTGTGTTTGGTAATGTTTTGAATGAGTACTGAAAAATGCACGTGCTAAGTAGATATTGCATGGTTATTAGTTCACCTGCTAGCCATTTCAATAATGATCGAAAACAGTTATTTGTTGTGATAATCACCAGTTTACCTGATAATTGGCTATAAAGTTATAGTTTAGCTCACAATTAATGTTATGTAGTTGATATCACGACTTGCAAGTAAACTATATGTATTGGGGGTATATCATACCCACCTCACCACAAACGTTCCAATGTTGCACCTCACTTCCAAAGGGTTAAACACTATATAATTTCGAGATGAATTCATATATTTTACAACTAAATATACCATTCTTGTCAGAAATGAATGCTGAATCAAATGCCGTATTACATGATATGATATTTGAAACCAAACACGAAATTTCCGGGGGGGGTGGTAACCACCCCTCTTGGTAGCCGATGTCGCAAAAAAAACCTTGGTAGCCTGAGGGTTAAACAAGAATTTAATGCACTTTATTTGCTTATTTACGCATAGGTAGATTTATTCTTTAATGATTGGACGAAGCTGATTGTTAATTCTTATAGCATCGGATGAAAGCTTTTTCAAGGTGTCTAGGCGGAGCGTTATATTTAATGCCGTAGTTTCCCGTGTAGAACGATATCTGAAGGACCTTCCGCATACGGACTCTTCTGCCTAAGCGGAGGCAGAGAGCTTTCAAGTCCTGGCCTACGTACTTGTCGCCATCTGGGTCCGTTGATGAAGAACTGTGCTCCGTTCTTAATCCACTCTTCGTTAAAGTTCGAAAACCGGAAGGTTCTTGACCTTGACCTAGCGGATCGATTGGAACAGGCTCAGCGGAATTCAAGAATATCAAATAAATTAAACGTCGAAAGATCCGAAGACTCCTCACTCTTCACTTTAAACAACAAAGGTAGCCGTAAATTTACCTGGTAACTGAGCAAGGAAAAGTGAGACCGTCGTAAATGTCGCGATTTCTGTTTATTATAGTGTCGGTTAAACCTGTTTAAAACGTGTTTAATAATACCAATCTGCCATATGATTCCGCCAGTACCCGCACTCTGGTAGTGCCAGTCGCAAGCGTAGAGAAAGAGGAAGGCGACGCTAATCATCTTTCTAATGACACAATGCCGTTAAACAGCAATTAACCAACCAACAAATTCAAGCAACTTATTCGAAATAATTTCTGTCGAAGTCAACGTCCTTTAATGTCAAGAGACGTTGCTAGGACTAAATTATTAAGCTTTACATATCGTAATTGAAACAAGGTACGAAGTTAAGGCAATCTGTAGTGCCAGTCCCAAGTCTGCAGAAAGAAGGAGGCGACACTGTTTTTTGACAGTGCCTTTAAACTGCAACTAACCAATCAATTATGGTAAGGTCAATGTAAATGGCCCTGTAGCCATATGATGTTGAAAAGTGAATTGTGATATGATCTATTTTTAGACACCTTTTTAACGTGTTTCAGCAAAGTTATAATAAACACAAACCAGCAAAATCATCCAATATTTCCCATTCTCCTTGTAAAGTCGACGTCATCGGTCAGGCGTCCAGAAGATGTCGTTAAGCAATAAAAACTAAACCTAAGGTTTCTCTAGGACCAATCCCAAGCCTGGATAAAAGTGAATGGCGACGCTAGTCATCTTCGTTATGGTGCCAAACACGTATGCTGTACTGTTCCCAGATACTGTTGACTATACCCGTGCAGCGTTAAGCAGTATAATTTCAACCCTGTCGACGTCAAAGGCATTTGATGACGTAGAAGGGCGTTAAACGCAAATTATAAACGTCTTTCTCTAGACACCTTTAAGTTTCACTGATCCTACATAAGGTGCTAAAATTTCAAGTTTTCTCTGTTTAATAGGACGAGCTGTTGACTAATGGTGGAAAAGTGACTTCAAAGGGTTCTGGAGAGAAAGCAACGACTTTCCGAAAGACAAACCGAAACTCGTCTGCTGGAGGGAAAGGCAGGCACTGCCTTTTTAGTATAATAGGCCTACTTTTGCTTTAATAATAATAATAACAATGACAATTTATATGGCGCCGTAACACAGCCATGCCGTTACAAGGGCGCCTCAAAATCAGCTGCCTTATGACCAATATCCATGTATAGTCTAAGGTCGATGATAATTTGTTATTATGCATTTATTAAGTGCCGCTATCTGACGACAAAACGTCAATCAATGGCGCTGAGCAATTGTGACTTTAAAAATGGACCACAAATTCGCGAATTTTTACGAATTTTAAAACCGAAAGTCACGAATTCTCGAACTATGACTTGTAATATTGGGATTATCATGCGAAAATAATGTTAATTATTTTAGCAAAGTATCGTGTCAAGGAAAAGTGACTGAGACTGACAGCTGTGAAGAATCCTGCGTGTTACTCATCCTTTTGTGAATTCATTTGGAATTTTTTTTAATTTTATGTTGACGCCCGCGCAACCTAATAGTTCGCAGAACTGAGGCTGAACCCACTGATCTAACAAAACATTCTCATAATTAACGCAGGTTATCCAACGTGCAATTATGGAATGGATCCTATAGTTTAAAGACATCTTATCTTATCAGAGACCGTTGTTGTCGATCAGAGGCGTAGCTAGGGGGGGGAGCAGGGGGAGCGGCCGCTCCCCCTGAGACCATTTTCCAAGATGTGGGCCTTTTCACAGTTTATTCCAAACGTTCAAAATTTATTTATTCCAATCGTTCGAACGACATAATTTGTCTTCTGAAACTCTAGAAAGTATCTATACATTTTTTTGGCAGTTTAACTCGTCTTTCAGTATTAAAAGAAGAACATTGCAATCGTAAGCCTATAGAATCTCTCGCGTTGACTCTAAAAAAATCTTAGGGATACCAGATGGGCATTCAGGATCTTGCAGAATTTATCATCACTAATAGTTGCTCTGCATAGAATCGTGGATGGTGAGATTAAAAGATGCTCTACGAAACAGTTGGCTGAGGCAAAGGATATGCTTGTAACACTTAATTGATACGTTCGAATTATTAGTTCTTCCAATATTCTGAAAAGTGCTAGGCCCTATAGATCGAAGACTTTCAGTTTATCCACATTTCACAGAGAAGTAACATTGATTTGGTATAACTATTTGAAGACGATATTAAAACGTACATGCGAAATGAATTTAAATCTGACTATAAGCAACATAGTGTTCGAAAAAGAAAGAGATTCCACGAGGAAATGTCATTGGATGATGGAATATCTTATTCATAGTTGAACCTAAATAGTGTCACCAGATTGTGTCATAAATCTTGACTTGACTACTGTTGCTCACTCTACTATGGCCTACCTTCTAGTCGTTTGGCGTGCCTCAATCGAGTGCAACGCTCTGCGGCGCTCCTTACTGGTCGAATAAAAAAATTTGGTCAAGTCTCTGGTTATATGCTGGAGGTCCTGCATTGCTCCAGCCAACTGTCAGCCAGCGTGTAGTATAAGGGTTGTTTCCCTGGTCTGGAGGTGTTGCTGGGATGCGCTCCAGCTTGTCTGCGGATCCTTTGCTGCTCCATGCTGGAAGTTCAGGGTAGTCGCCACCTCCGATCTTCGGACAAAGGGGTACTCATTGTGCCTTTTGCCGCACAGCCACCATGCAGAGCCGTGTTTTTCAGTGCTGGGCCCGACGCCATGGAACGGGCTCCCCCCCCGGATCTGCGCCTCTTCCCCAGAACTCCCTGTGATAGTTCTATACTCGATTTAAGCTGTCTTGTTTGGCGGTGCTGGAGTCGGGAGCACCTCTGAGTAGCCCCTTTTAGAGGTGCTATATAAATACTCGAATGAATGAATGAATGAATGAATATCACAACTAAAAGATTTGAGAATTTTACAAATTTGGCTTCCAAATTTAGTTGTTTTAATTAGATCCAAAGCATGGTTACAATGTGAATGCCGACAGTGTGACCATATAGAATTTTTGCAGACACGTACTCAGATGTCATTGAACGTCGAAGTGAAATTGCTAGTGAAATGGCTATGAGGAAGCAATCGATAACTTTGCTAAAATGAAGCCTAGACGAAAAAGGCTGTTGTAACTGGTTTTGTTTGTATTGTTACATTATAGTGTACTACACGGTGAGTCATAAAAAAACGTGTCCCTACATATTTTGCTATAACTTCCTCAGATATAAGTTTATGTCAAAGAAATTTTAAGTAAAGGTAGAGGAATTATTAGAGAGCATTAAGAAACTAAGTTTAAGTTCAAATTGACATCCTTGGGCAACCACGCATGCGCAAAGACGCATACACCGCTGCTTGACTGACTTCAATGATGCGCTGATCCAATTCGTCCCATTCCTCCAAAACTCGATGACGCAACTCGTTGACATCATGTATTCGATATCTGTACACTTTTTCTTGCACGACACTCCATATTTTATACTCTACCGGATTTAAATCAGGTATGTTAGGTGGCCACAAAGTAGGCGGAATGAAATAAGGTGTTTCAGTTTGCAGTAACTCAAAAGTCTCATTGTCAACCGTTCTGGCCGTTAGCGGGCGGCCTCTACCTGGTTGACGATAAAAAAGATCCAGTTTTTTTCGAGCTTTGAAAGGAGAACATTAAATCTACCATGAATCAACCATTTATCTGAAAATTCCTTTAAAAAACCTTTCTCGCCGTCTTTTGGGGTTATGAAATGTTAATCTTTCTCGGTAAACACCATTTTTCCGAGGGTTGTCGTGACATAATCAGAGTTTAGGCGGGTTCAGCTTTTGATAAAAAATAATTCATACAGCACTTAGCTGGACTATCAAGCTTCATTATTATGAAGTTTCATTAAAATTGATGGTTATATGCATGAATTATTTTAAGTTATGTAGGGACACGTTTTTTAATGACTCACCGTGTACAGTAACTGCACTATTACTCATTACTATACAAATTGCTACCTTTTGAGTGTTTCAGTGTTTCTATTTATAATACAGAAATACGTATAAAGATAATGAATGTAATTGAAATTATTTGTTTTGGTAGTTGGGGCCTTTTTTATGTGCTCGCTCCCCCTGGTGTTAAAACCTGGCTACGCCACTGTTGTCGATAGCAGAAGCTTCCGAACAGTTCTCAGCCTAACATGGGATACTCGCTAGCAACGATTTTGACTTATTATTATTAATCCGCAGTTTAACGTCGCCTTATGACATCAATGGCCGTTGACGACAATTCAGAAATGCAATTGACAGAAAACGATAAACTTGTAGTGTCCGAATGACACCATTTAAAGGTGTCAAACATATTCTTACAATATCAATGTCATATCATTTAAAGCAATATATGTAATGTTATTTATAATGTACATAGCTGTAAAATGTTTTGATGCAAATTAAAAAACACTCTGCAACTATTGTCATTCGCAAGAAATATTTAAACAACTTCAGATGCACAGTAAACGATTTTGACGCGACTAATAATTAACTCATATAGCACCAGGTAAACCTTTATAAAGGTGTTTTAGCAGAGCATTCATAGTTAACGTCGAATACCCTTCCGTGTTTAAGGACATCTAATCATTATGACATCGCAGTTCTTGCCGTTCGTATCGCAAAACGACTTTAAAACGACGATTAAAGTTTAGCGACATCTGTGACAATAAAGACTGCTGACGCTGACATAAATTATTTTTGGCATAATACGGCCTTTTTTACGTTGAGTTAGGTAGGTACAGTTTCTGTTTAATGGCGCTGTGTCATAACAAAGATGATTAGCGTCGCCCTCCTCCTTTATCCGTTCTTTAGACTGGCTTTACTAGAGTACAAGCAGTGGTATTCCGTTGAAGTCCAGTGTTTAATCTAGACACCTTTTGGGAAATCCCCCCCCCCAGGATTTATGTTCCCCCCAGAGGCCAGCAATATTTTAACGCAGACTCCTTTGGTGGAGGGGGAAATCAACTTTTTTAAAGATGAAATTCCCGAAAATGTCGTTGGATCTTCGAACAAACACGGATGAAATTTCCCAAAATAGGTCGCCCTTGTTGTTGGTCCCCCACAAACCTTGCCCCCCCCATTAGAGGGGGACTAGATTAAACACTGGTTGAAGTCGACAGAAATTCGTTTGAACAGTTCTCACCATCCTTAAAAGGGTGTACGAACTTAGAATTGTAATCTATTGTAAAGTGATAGTATCTAATGACTGCGTTGCCACTAAGATCGACTTTATGGTTGGTTACTGTCAAACGACGCTGCATCGATAACAAAGGTAATTAGAGTCGCCCTCCTTCTTTATTAAGGCTTGTGACTGGCACTACAATGGAATGACCTCGACGTTAGGATCAGGTAGTTTAACTACTTCTTCTGACATCGAAGGAAATTAATTAATCTACAGTTTTCAGTGTAAATTTCGATTAGTTATACGTTATTACGTCGAGTAAAACACTACGTGACCTTACGTCGATATTTATAGCTTGGCTTTTATAGGCCTTCTTATTACCAGAAAAAGGTATCTTACTTTTGAATCGCTATTATCGGTTTTGTACTCCAACGCTGAAAATTTTTCAGCTACTTGTACATAGCAAGGAAGAAAACAATTTTTATGCCTTTAAAAACTTTGAGGACTAAACGATATGTTACAGGGGCCTGGTCAAAACGAAAATGTATCTTTCAAGGGATTTTATATACCTTACTCGCTAAAACTAACATTATTGACTGCGTTGGCCGGCCGCATGGGGTTACTGGGTTGTATAGGGTTTAAAGCGCTTTGAACCGTGTTAGCACCTCGATAGGGGACGTTCATGGGAGAACAGGCCATCCAGGCTTATCATTATTCAACAAGGTCATCTCGTTATCTTTATCTGGTCATTCCTAAATCAAGTACTGCCAAGCGACAGTCAAAACAGAATTAACGTTTCTGTGGGTTTCTCACTGTGTGGCTTTGACCAAAGTTTCTCAGTTTCTCTTCAAGGATTGAGCAGACGCAGCTAAAACTTAAAATCATTCGGATTTTCGACCTGGTTTTTGTAACTCTCCCTGTGTGTGTGCACTCTACTCAGGCGCTTGTGTCATTTCTTTCTCAACTTAAAACTTCCCTCTTGCAAATTGCTTATAGACCATAGGCTGCCCCTTTGTCTTACGGACTGATCTTCTGCATATTGACCTGATTATGGCTTGGCTTTGGCGTGTCATCGGTTGATGCCTTGTGCATTAGATACAATCTTCCCTGTTCTGATCGATCATAGCTATAGCCAGAAAAAGACACAAATAACACCTGGACATGTATATTATATACACGTTTTTCTCTACAACGACTGTATATACAGGCCTCGACCCTTTTCATTTTTCAATTAATCAGGCGAGATCCTTCACCATCGCTGATCCGTTTGAATGGATTCCACGCCCTTTAAGCACCCGTTTTACGGACCACAAATAGACAACTTTTAAACGCTTGCCATCGCTTTTATATCAGGTCTAAAAATTCTTAATGAGTTTAATCGCTAGAGCATCATTTGGTAATGAGCTAGCGTAGCAATTGATGTCAACACTCAACAGCATGGAAGTTGATAGATAGATAATTGCCAACAACAAGCAGAAAATTACAACCGATTTCTTGACGTTGTAATATAGTAGTGACAGTTTGTGTATTCTTCTTCTTTTCCTTCAGGCTCGAATTAATCCCTCTTTGGAGAGGGGTCAGCCACTCGGATCCTTCTCTTCCACTTGTTTCTTTCTTGAGCGTCTTCTTTCTTCAGTTTTAGGAGTTTTAGGTCTTGTTGTATCGTGTCTTCCCATCTCTTCTTCTGTCGTCCCCGACTGCGGCGTCCATATACCTCTGCATTCATGATTCTTTTCACACAGCTATCATCCTCTTTTCTCATTACATGTCCATACCACCTCAGCCTGGTCTCTCGTACTTTGTCAGTTATACATGCCACCCCGAGCTTCTTTCTGATGTCCACATTTCTTTTCCTGTCCTTCAGTGAGATCCCAAGTATCCATCGTAGCATTCTCATCTCTGTTCTCTCCAGTAACCCTTCATCCCTTTTTGTCGGCGCCCAGGCCTCTGCTCCATATAGCATCACCGGTCTTACCATTGTTTTGTATACCTTTCCCTTGAGTTGAGTTGGCATTTTGGCGTCGCACAACACTCCCGTTAGTTCTCTCCATTTCTGCCAAGCCACCTTAATCCTGTTCCTGATGTCATGCTCGCAGCCACCCTGTGCATTCATGGTCGATCCCAGATATTTAAATGTTTCAACCTGTTTCAGTGACTTTCCTGCAATGTCTCTGATCTCAATTGCTTCCGTTGTTTTTGAGCAGACCATGGTTTCTGTCTTTTTGATGTTTATCTTAAGACCCTTGCTCTCCACTGCCATCTGCCAGTCTGTAAAACGTGCTTGCATCTTCGCCTCTGCATCGTCCGCCAGTATAAGATCATCCGCATACAGCATGTCCCAAGGTACCTCTCTCCTTACATGTTCTGATATTGCATCCATCACAATAATAAACAGTAGAGGACTCAGGCACGATCCTTGATGTACACCCACTCGTATCTCGAATTCTCCTGTGTTGCCTATACTGTTTGTGTTTGTGTATGGGTAATTGTAAACGTCTCTATACATGTAGCAACCATATACGGGCCTCGACGCTGCTCAGTTTTCAATTAATTAATTAAGTAAGTACTTAGGCCTACTTAGTTGGTTAGTAATGAGTGATTAATCGGGTGATATCTTTCACCACCGCTTTTTCAATAGATGCCACGCGGATAAAGGTCTGCATGAACGCACAATAGACAAACAAACCAACAGGTAGACAGATACACAGACAGACTCAGACAGACAGACAGACAGACAGACAGACAGACAGACTAAGACAGACAGCATACCCCTTGGTCGATCGAGTCGAGTGCTACGATCGACTTGGCCGACAATCGACTCGATCAACTTTACCGACTAGTCGACCTATCGTTGACTCGATCGACTTGTCAAATGAACGATCGACTTGGTCGACTTTTGTCAAAATTGCACAATCGTCCTCAAACTGTCAAACTGTAGTTGTGTGCTTACACAGAATTACGTCATTGCATTATGTGGGTCATTGTGTGACGTAGCCGCAAATATAATACGTAAAATATTTCATAGGCGAGCCAAGTGGCGGAAACAACGATCAACTTGACTCGTCAAGAGATTTTATTGACTCGACTTGCAAGTCGATCAAGTCGAAGGTTCTTCGACTTACTCGACTTGGCCGAGTTTCGACCAACTTGATCGACTGACTGGATTGATCACGCGGTTTAACAGACAGACAGACAGAAAGATTGTGACAGACAGAGACACAGGCAGACTGAGACAGAGACAGACTCATATTGACATACATACAGACAGAGTTTTTAAACGTTTGAGTATAATAATATAGTGGAGGAAAATGTAACAATAATAAGTCATCGCAGTCGACAATTATAGCCTCCGGAGAATCGTTTTAAAGGTGTCTAACAAGATCGTCTCCTTGTCCAGTGGTCAACGGCATCTTACGACTGCCTGGGCCTTCGTAAATAATTTTGGACTGGTGCCATCTGTGCACCCGACAGTGTTAATGATGGGGTTTACTAGCGTTAAATGTGGTTGATAAATATATATATATATATCTTCGGTGGAAGCACTTCTACGTTTTTTTTTAGTATTTAACGCCATAATATGGGAAAAAGGCCTAACAAGACGAAGAAAAGCAGTCCCTTAGGCAGAGATGGGTACAAAGTTTTAGCGACTTCATTTTCTTAGCTTCACCATATGAGGGCGGGTGGCCAGTTTTCTCCCTCGCCGTCTCATCTTCCCAGCGACGGTGTACGGTCAGTGTATTAATTATAGCTGAGTTGGGTATGGTGAGCAGGTGTAGCAGAAATCTGGAACCATATTTTTGCCCTGGTGGGATTTGAATCCCCGACCTCTCGGCTGACAGTCTAGCACGCTACCCACTAAGCTATTA
This sequence comes from Allolobophora icterica, assembly GCA_963556255.1. NCBI lineage: Eukaryota > Metazoa > Annelida > Clitellata > Crassiclitellata > Lumbricidae > Allolobophora > Allolobophora icterica. The sequence goes on from OY744611.1 coordinate 49,050,404, forward strand.
GCTGCACAGTTGATAAATATAGGGCTTCAGTTGAAACAGGTTTAAAGGTTTCTACCTAAAACGTGGCGTCATCCAAAGTTTAGCGACATCTTGTGGCTGCTAGGCCGTTGACGTCGCCTTTGGAATAATTGTAGTAACGCTATCTTTAATAAATTATCTCTGTTAAAGTACTCTCTATAGTGGCCCGAACAGAGGAGGGCCAGTAGAGGATTTAGTTCTTTATTTCCTTATCTTTAGTAGTTCATTTTTAATGTTTTTTTAAATCTATTTCTTATGTAGTTTATTTAGATCGCAAATTTTAGACACCTTTAAGATCTTGCTCACAGATGCTATAAAGGTATAAAATACGATGATTGATTAGTTTTTTGGGTGGACTGCGTTTAGTTGTTTAATCGCTGAGGCGACTACGGATTGTTTTTACGTGGAGTACGGATTATATATACTACGGATTAGTCAAATTAACCTATGGATTATTTTGTTACGGATTATACAACAGATTATTACTACTATAATGCTGTTTATAACCCTGTAATCCGGATCAGGGTTTTCGTTTTTCCCGCCATCTGCGCGGGAAACCTGTACTGTGGCGTTTAAAAAACCGATTTATCTTTACTAACTTTGCATCAATCATTCAAGAATGGGAAAAGGCAAACGGAAAAGACCTCAGGACATATCTTCAAGTTCTTCGAATGCTGGTGATATATTGATGAATAAGAGTATAATTGAAACAAAGAAATCAGACGATCAACACCATTCAGACGTCTATGAAATTCAAGAAATCGTATCAGCGTGTGAAACTGCTTCATGCCATGCTGGTTCCGATAAAACTACTGAAGATAGAAAACAGACTGAAAGCACAGACAAAGTCATACATGTTAACTCTGCATCTGAATCTGCTGAAGATGTGAGAAATTTGTTGTACAATTCGTCGGACAATCTTCGAAATACCAGTGCTATGCAGGGACGACTTTTTGAATCATACTTTGATTCTGTGGAAAGAAAACGATCCCAATCACTCGAAAGTCAGGTAATTAATACGAAAATTACACAAAGATTAATAAAAGAGGATTTTTTGCAGAAGGTCCCACCTCAGAAGCTACCAGGGAAAGATGGTAAGGATGGTGGTCCTCGCCGCAGTGCACACCCGAAAAAGAAACTTAAAATGAATATTTGTACGAGTCCGGTAAATCCGGTTATCAATAGAGTTGAACCGTCCCTTGTTGATAGATCTGTGGGATGTATTGATATTTCTGAGAAATGTGTGGATGAGATATGCGTTGAAGAAAATGTTACCAGTTATGATGATCTAAATTTACACGTTTTCAGTGAAACGAAAGTGATTGAAATGTCAAATGCAAATGTTGTAAGACAAGAGAAGGTAATTAGTATGGATAATTCCACACCGATGTCCACTGAGGTGACAAACGATGTAAATCAGTCAATAACTGACCAAGTTATTGAAAGCAAACTTAAACATAAATCCCGTCCTCCTCTGACTGAGGAAAAAAAGAAGCTCTTACGGGAAGTTCAGTCACGCACTGTGTATATAGAGGGGCATAAAGATGACCTCCGCAAGTACTTTATACACAGGCCTCGTCAACTTAACAAGGAAATAGTTGAAAAGACGAGGGGAGAGGTTGACAAAGTTTTTATAACTCAGCAAGGTGTAATTAAAATCATTGCTTAAGACGAAGCTCAGAAGAATCAACTTCTGAAGATACAATCATTGAATGAAAAGCCTGTAAAAACTAGTATTCCTTTTGCTTTGACATTCCAACCTGTGTCTAACAACAAACCGCCTCCTGTGAAAAGACAGGATAAGGATTACTTTGTTAAAGGCGTGGTATTTGGCTTGTTTGAAAATCAAGAGAATTTAAACGAGATTGCATTGGAAAAGGGAGCCCATCATATCCATAGACTGGGTAATTCCGAATTTAGCAAAGCCACTTTGATCGCTTATCCCAAAGGTACTGTTCTGCCAGATTTCTTGGAAGTGAATGGCAGAAGGTATAGAATTAATCCTTTTGTGCCTAGACCTTTGAGATGTGATCATTGCCAAATGTTTAGTCACTCTAAATTATTTTGCAGACGAGAAGTTGTGTGCAGTAGATGCAGTGGTAGCCACTCTTATGTTGACTGTCCAGATAAAACTAAATTAAGATGTGCTAACTGTGATCAGAATCATAGTGCTGCCCACAGAAGCTGTCCAATGTATTTAAAGATTCAATCTGCTCTGAAAATAAGAGCAGAGCAGAACGTTACTCTTGCTGATGCTATTGTCAAGGTTGATGAGGTCCAGCATCAGAATGTTCCTGTCAATGCTCTTAAAACAAACAATTCCACCTATGCCTCAAAAGTTAAAACTGGACTAGAAACCCAAACAAGAGTAATAAATACTTCATTAGATATACAAACACCAACTGATGTGCAAATTATTTCTACTGTACAAACCTCTTCTGATGATGTAGTCAAAAGGTTTTTGTCATTCAATGACAAAGATTACAAGGCAGTATATCACAGCAAGCCAGCGAATAACACAGTAGAAGATTATGACCCAATTATGAAGATAAAAGTGTCCTTTGTTCTTGGCGTATTGGCAACTATTGCAAAGGCTGAGTCCAAAAAACAGGCACAGTTTGTAATCTGCAATGCAGCGTCTGAATTACTTTTTGATAATGATATAGAATTTAGATATAAAGAACAGTAGTTTCATTTTTTTTTGTCCACTATGGCGTTGACCATTCTTCAATGGAATGCACGTGGTTTTCGAGGTCATAAAGACCAACTTAAGAATTATATATTGAAGTCGTACATTCCACCGGATGTGATATGTCTGCAAGAGACCTTTTTGAAAAATCCAACTCAATCATCAAAATTTAATGGTTACAATATTATACGAAAAGATTGCTCAAGTAATGAAAGGGGGGATTAGCTATTTACTTAAAAGAGGGCCTAAACTTTAATGTACTAGATGTGGACGAAGTTACAAACATTGAAATTCAAGGTATTGAAATTAAAACTTTAAGTGGTCATTTAAAAATATTTAATTCTTATTTCACACCTTCATATACATTTAAAAAAGAAGATATTCAGAATATTTTTCCACATAAAAGATCAATTATTGTTGGTGATTTTAATGCTCATAATAAATTATGGGGTTGTTCTAAGACAAATAAAAGAGGGGAAATTATAGAAGAAATATTAACAGAAAAGAATTTAGTTGTGCTTAATACAGGTCAAGCTACACGTATCACATCAAACCAATCAAATTTGAATTCTGTTATAGATTTGAGCATATGTTCACAAGATGTAGCTCTTAATGCTAGACATAATGTCACCAATAGCAACATGAGCTCGGATCATTATGCTACTATAACTACTATTAATGAAGAAATCACAATAGAATATAATTTAAGTATGCATCTATGGAAATTTAAAAAAGCGGATTGGAAAAATTATGAAGAACTAAGTAAATTTTCAATAACAACAGATATTTTGGTTGATAAAAATGTTGATGCTACTTTTAATAATTTAGTAGATTGTATTACTTCTATAGCGAATCAATCAATTCCTAGTAAAAATCTAAAAAATAAAAAGAATAAAAATTAAAAATTCAGGCCTCTACCATATTGGAATGATAAGTGTAGTGAAGCCATTTATAAGAGAAATCAATATAGGAATAAAATGAATAAAACAAGGGAGTTAAATGATTATTTGGAATATAAAAAGCAAGAGGCTATAGTTAAACAGACCCTCAAAACAGAAGCAAAAACGTGTTGGCAAGCATATTGCTCTGAACTCACGGATCAGACAAAATTGGGGTCTATTTGGACATGGGCAAGAAAAATGAATGGTATTGCAACCTATAGTTCCATTCCTACTCTGAATTGTAATGAATTAATAGCTGAAACAAACCTTGAAAAAGCAAATCTTTTAGCTAACACTTATGTAAATACTAGTAGTACCCAAAATTATAACGAAAAATTCTTAAATTATATCAAAGATAATAATTTACAAAATAACCCTAATAGGATTGACAGTAGTCCTGTTCATGAAATGGAAATCTTAAATGAGAGGTTTTATCTTAATGAATTGAAACAAGCAATTAGATCAGCTAAAAATAATAAGTCACCAGGTGATGACAAACTACCTTATGAATTATTAAAACATCTCCATAATAATGCTCTTAATACCCTATTAATATTTTATAATGAAATCTGGGAGGAAGGGAAATTGCCAATTGACTGGCATCATGCCATTATTCTACCATTATTAAAACCTAATAAAAACGCATCGATTCCAGAATCTTATCGACCTATATCACTGACTCCAACACTTTGTAAAGTTATGGAAACAATGGTAACAAAACGTCTTCAATGGTTTTTGGAAAAAAATAACCTTATTTCACAAAAATCAGTCTGGCTTTCGAAAATATAGAAGTACAAATGATCAAATTCTTAAACTTCAGGATACTATTCTTAAAAAAATAAAAAATAAAGAACATGTTTTAGCTATTTTTATTGACTTTGAAAGAGCATATGACATGTTACATGTACCTACCCTTTTAAATAAAATTCAGCATTTGGGAATAGTGGGTAATACATTTAACTGGATTGAAAACTTTCTTTCAAATAGAACTTTTCAAGTGAAAGTTGGGGCAGAACTTTCTGATAAATGTATACAACAGAATGGTACACCCCAGGGTTCGGTAATATCTCCTATTTTATTCTTGCTAATGATAAATGATATTGCTGCAGGTGTGGATGGTGTAGAGATGTCACTGTTTGCTGATGATAGTGCTATTTATTTAGGACATAGAAATGTTAAAATATTACAAAATAAAATTCAACTATCGATCAATTTAATACAAAATTGGTGTAATAAAAATGGTTTTAAAATATCTATTAATAAAACGACTGGAGTCCTTTTCTCCAAAAGAAATAATTTATCAAGGATTACTATTAAAATTGATAAAGAACAAATTAAAATGGAAAATGAGGTCAAATTCTTGGGAGTAATTTTTGACAGTAAATTGAGTTGGAAAGCACATATTGATTATATAATTGAAAAATGCAAAAAGAGGTTAAATCTCATAAGAGCAATCAGTGGTTATGGTTGGGGAGCTTGTAAGAAAACTCTCTTAACCATCTATAGAGCTTTAATTAGGTCTATTTTAGATTATGGCGATGTTGCTTATTCATCTGCCTGCAAATCTTACCTGGATAAACTTTCCTGTATTCAAACTGAGGCACTTAGATTATGTTGTGGAACCCCTAGGGGTACTGCAGCCTCAGCACTTCAAAATGAATGTGGGGAGTTACCTCTTCATTTAAGACGACTCCAAAATTCAATCAAATGTGGGACAAAAATTTTGGGTAATAAATTTCACATAAATACAGCAACAATGGAAAATCACTGGACAAACATTTTTAGGACTCCTGAGAGTAAGGAGCATTCCATTTATACTCGTACTTTAGAATTTTTTTCATCACTTAATACATCATTCATTGGCCCTTCCTTCCCTCCTGAACCTCCTTGGTGTAACAAACAAGTAGAGGTTGACTTAACTCTGAGTAAGTTAATAAATAAGAAAATTGATCATCCAGAATTTTTAAAGCAATCTGCTTTAGAATTAGTTTCTAAATACGACTCTTATGTACATATCTATACTGATGGGTCAAAGGTAGATGATAGTGCTTCTGCTGCCTTTACAGTACCAAGTTTAAATATAGATAAAAAATTCAGATTATGTAACAACTCCAGTATTTATGCCGCAGAGTTGACTGCAATTATAGAAACTGTTATATGGATTTTAAACTCCGAATGTTATAGGAATTGTCAATTTGCGATTTTTTCTGATTCATTGAGTGTTCTTACGTCAATTAAGGAGTCTTATTCTCAGTCTAGACCTACTTTATTGAATGATTTATTATCTCTCATTAACAAACTAAATTCTAATCAAATAAGATTTATTTGGATACCAAGTCACATTGACTTGACAGGCAATGATCGAGCAGATACTTTGGCTAAAGAAGCCCTGAATATTGATGTTAATTCTACTAATTATCTTGAACTTTCAGAAATTTTTACTTTAATTAAACTTTATATAGTAAATAAATGGCAATTAGAATATGATAATGATAATAGAGGACATTTTTATAAATCTATATGTCCAATTGTAAGTACAGATATTAAATATTTGGAACCTTATAGACATAAAGAAGTCCAAATTTCTAGACTACGTCTGGGAGTGGCGAATACTAATCAAAGGTTGTTTATCATAAAACGACATTCTAGTGGTTTATGTGATACCTGTCAGGTCAAGGAGACTATTCACCACCTCCTACTTGAATGTAAAAACGAAGATATATCGAAGTTGTTGCGAGATAAATGTCAAATGTATAAAAGGGACATTTCTATTTCAACCCTTTTGACAGTAAATGTATTACAAAACGAAGTGTATAGGGTAGTTAAACAAATTACTAAAGGTAAAATTTTGTAATGATGCTCTTGTGTATTAACCTTAGTTATATCCATTACATATTGGTTATTTGAGAACCTATAAAACCGTTTCTTTTCAATTGCAAGTATATAATGAGAGTGTGATGCTAGTAAATTACATATGTAACACATTGATTAATGAGTATCTATATTACAATCATCCAACATTTGGTTCTTGGATGTCGCATATGGTTTGATTTGGTTTATGTATTGGAGTAAAATCAATATTATATTATATAGTGCTGTATTATTGTGTTGCAATAAAGGAAATATACATGTAATTGTAACTTGAATGCATTGAAATCAAACTTGAGACAATTATGCTCATATATGCTTTGTTAATTAATAAAACTTATAGTTGAATGTGTTAGATACCTGAACAATTTCTTTAAAAAAGGAACTTGGTATAACCATATGTTTCATTTAATGTGCATGATGTATGTGAAATTTATTACTATTTCATACATGATATGATTGTAGTGGCAGATATTGAACTGAGGAATAAGAAATAATCAATTAAACATTTCAAAGATAAAATAAGAATATAATGTAATAATTATAATTATATGTACTGTGCATCTGAAGTTGTTTAAATATTTCTTGCGAGTGACAATAGTTGGGAAGTACTGTGTCATTTGTATCAAAACAGTTTAGAGCTATGTGTTTTATAAATAACATTAGATATATTGCTTTAAATGATGTGACATTATTGATATTGTAAACTTATGTTTGACACCTTTAAATGGTGTCTTTCGGACAGTATAAGTTTATCGTTTTCTGTAAACTGTATTTCTAAATTGTCGTCAACGGCCTTTGGTGTCATAAGACGACGTTAAAATGTGGAATAATAATAATTGATTAGTTGTAAGTTGAGCGCATGTCGAAGACTGACGTCTCATTTTAGAAACCTTTCTTCGTTTCGGAGAGCTGTGCTAAGCCAAACCAATTTCTGTCGACGTCAACGGACTTTGCTGCCATAAGAGATGTCGTCACACTCTGGATACATTCTTTCATACCTTATTAACCGATTTTATATAAATATGTGATAAAGTAGCTTGTTGGTTACAGCTCACGCGAATCATTTTGATCAAAGCGCTCTCTTTAGACACCTTTAAAACAACTTCAACCGATGTTATAACAGTAAGTGAGCCGTATTTAATCGATCGTTAATTAAAATCTGAAATATGCCAAATTAATTTCTGGTTTGTTGCCATAAGATGTCGTAAATTCCTGGCGCTTCAAAAATGATGTGAAGAATTCGCTCTCCATTAAGAAGACTAAAAAACTCACTCAAAACTTGAACAAAAATCCCATGCCAATAAATGTAAGATTTAAAAAATGATCCTAAGTGCACCAAAAATGAATAATAAGCCTTTGAGGCTACAAGATCAATATTTAAAAAAGGGAACAAAAGCGCCTTTTATGGCCATCAAAATAATCTTTATGGTCAACACATTGAAGTCTTTGGGCCAAAGCGAAAAGGCAAAAAGGCAGAGAGAAGAGCGTATATAAGGTGTGTAATATCATTATATTACCCAGTGGCTAAAAGACATCTTATAGCATCAAAGGCCGTTGACGTCGATAGGGAAATTATTTAATCATTTCTCACTGAACTCGAATAAATGACCTGTTCAAACTTGACTGCGTTCAATCTGATATACGATTGGTCAGAACTGTTTAGAATAATTTCTGCCGACGTCAACAGCCTTTGTTTCCAAAAGATGTCGTTAATCTCTTGGTAACCATGGATAAGGTAAGGCTGACTACAACGGACCTGGTGGCCTTAAGATGCTAAACTCTGGACGCATGATCATCCATCCAATATAACTTCGCGACTGCCACATACAGGTGGTGCTAGTCCCAAGCCTGTATAGAGGAGAAGGTGGCTTCAACGGCTTTTGTTGTCCCAAGACATCGATAAACACTGGAAACTAATAATAGTCATTCAAAACGAACGCTAAGAAAGCTACAAATTAACAAGAAGGTGAGAAAAATAATCTCTGTTTGAAACAGCGTCTTTAAATAGGAACTAACCAAGCAATTAAGGTAAAGGCGACGTAAACGACAGAGTAGCCACAAATGTTGAAAACTATGATGAGGCGATATTGTTAGACACCTTTTAAAGTCGTTCATACTAAGCTATAATAGACACAAACCTTGTTAAATTACAACTTTAACTTCATCCTATTCAACCTAAAGTAAAGAAAAAATATTATTGCACCTTATCGACGAATACCCATATTTCCGTAAGGTCGACGTCATCGGCCCTGGCGGCCGCAAGATGTCATTAATCAATGAAAGTTAAACTTAAGAATTTTCTGATAGGGCCAATCCCAAGCCTGGATTAAAGAGGAGGGCGACGCAATGATCATCTTTGTTGTAACACCATGTCGTTAAATAGGTACTAACCAACCGACCTGAAGATTTAATAAAATTATGAATTGCGGTTAATCGAAGGTATTTATAAAAGTTTTAACTACCGCTGCGGTTTTTGGGTGACGCCAGTGCGAAGCCTTGTGTAAGGAGGAGGGCGACGTTAATCATCTTCGTTATAGCGCTTCGAAATAACCAAACATCGTAGATGTACCCAGAAACTGTTGACTATGCCTAGCTTGCGGTACCAATTCTTTCTCATGTCGACGCCAATGGTATTGAAGCCATGAGATATGGCTAAACGCAAATTATAAACGTCTAACTTTAGACACCTTTAAAGTCAGCTTCATTGATATTATATAAGCCCTAACCGCTTTGCGACCGTTTAGTATGTATTAGTATGTATCTTATGTATTAACACATTCAACTATAAATTGTATTAATTAACAAAACATATATGAGCATAATAATTACAATGTATTAGTATGTATCTTATGTATTAACCTTAGTTATATCCTTTACAAATTGGTCATTTGAAAACCTATATGACAGTAAACTGTTTCTTTTCAATTGCTAAATATTATATATTTTGTGTTATATTATTGTATTGTATTGTATTTGGATATTTATAAAGCGCTTCTAGCGGGAGGGCCATTCAGAAGCGCTCCCAGTGCGAGAGACCCCGAGAGAAAAAGCAAGTTTTAAGAAACTTAAAAGAGGAAGAGACGTTACCTGAGAGAATAGAAGAACGAACGTACGGAGGAAGCTCATTCCAAAGAGCAGGGCCAATGGAGGCAAAAGACCTAGATTGAGCCAGAGAAGTCCTGACACGGGGAACGAGGAGGTCCAAGCGGTCAGATGAACGAAGAGGACGAAGAGAAGCAGCAGAGTGAGGGCGATGAATTAAGTCACATAAATATTTTGGAGCGAAACCAAGTTGAGCCTTACACACAAGGATGAGGACCTTAAATTGGATGCGGGCAGAAAGCGGGAGCCAGTGGAGTTCTTCTGTCATAAAGGTGGTGATATGAGAGAATCGAGGAAGACGGGCAATTAATCTAGCAGCAGCATTGAGAACGGACTGAAGAGGAGCAAGACGGACTTTAGGAAGACCAATGAGGAGGGAATTGCAATAGTCAAGTCTAGAGCAGACAAATGCATGGACAATTGAAGTGAAAATTGGAGATGAGAGAGAGCGACGGATAGCTCTGAGGCGCCTTAGGTGAAAATAGGAAGTGCGAGTGAGTTTGGAAATGTGTTCAGTAAAGGTCAGACAATTGTCAAGGGTCACTCCTAGATCACGAACGCTAGACGAGAAAGTTAAAAGCGGAAACCTTTGAGACAGCACAGCAAAGTCGAGTTTTAGAAGTTGCTGAGGAGTGCCAAACCAGATATATTGGGTTTTGGACGAATTAAGGGAGAGGCGATTGCAAGACATCCAGGTATGAAGATCATGAGAAAGAGCTTCGATGCGCTGAGCAAGAAGAAGCTGAGAGGAAGGAGGCCCATGGACATAAGCCTGGACATCGTCAGCAAAGAGATGGCCTGAAGCCCCATGGATGGGGAGCAGAGATGGGATACCGGCCGTGTACAAAATAAAGAGGAGAGGGCCTAGAACAGAGCCCTGCGGAACACCCAGTTTGATAGGGACCCACAGAGTTCTAGATTCACCAGAGATAACCATCTGAGTGCGATCAGACAGGTATGACCGGAACCACTGGAGAGGGGGGCCCTTCAGACCGCAAGAGGTCTCAAGGCGCTGAAGAAGAATGGTGTGGTCAACCATGTCAAAGGCTGAGGAGACATCATATAGCGCCAGAAGAGTGAGTTCGGACCTATCAACAGCTGAATAAATTTCAGAAAGCAAAGACAGGAGGGCTGTTTCAGTGGAGTGGTGAGCCCTAAAACCTGATTGAAAGGGAGGTAGAAGTCCAGATTGTTCCAGATAGGGAAGAAGTTGAAGAGAGACAATGCGTTCAAGGGTTTTGGAGAGAAATGATAGATTAGAGATAGGACGGTAGTTTTGGGGGAGGTTTGTGTCAAGATTGGGCTTCTTGAGTGAGGGAAAAACAATGGCCCTCTTTTGCGAGGCGGGGACACAACCTTCAGAGAGGGACCTATTAAACAGATAAAGCAGAAATGGGGCAAAATCGTCTAAAATGTCACTACGAATGAAAGGGGGAAGAGGATCTAATTCACAAGAATTTAAATTAACTGATGAAAGAACTGTACGAAGGTCCGAGTCCAATATGGGTCGGAAATCGTCAAAAACAGAAAACGTTGTGGTAAAGGTCAGTGGAGGAGCATCCGATGTGGAGGCTCTAAGTCGATCAGTCTTTTCCGTGAGCATAGTCAAGAATTCATTTGCGGAGAAGGCAGGAATTTCTGAAGGGCGAGAAGGCCGGCCCAGCAGACCCGAGATGGAAGACCAAAGGCGTCTTGGGTTTTTGAGATTGCGTGAGACCAGCTTCTCCCAGTGAGCAGCCTCCTTGCGATGGTAGAGACGATGAAGGGCACGAAGCTGGGTAATCCAGGCCAACCGGTCATTGGGATCCTTGGTCCGGCGAGATCGTCGCTCCAAGCAACGGGTGCGACGGCGAAGTTTATGACAGTCGGCGTCGAACCAGACGGCCAATGGTCTATGACGGGTCTTTACTTGACGACATGGAAGCATGGAATCCAGGAGACCGGTAACGGTGGAGGTGTAGAGATCAAATAGTTGAGGAACTGTGAGAGTGTCAAGTGCAGGACCCGGTGACGAAAGGAGAGTGTCTCTAATAGCAATGCTGAAAGCCTGAGAGTCAAACGATTTCCATCCTCGCATCTTCCGAATGGAGTGGATTGGCTGTAGGTGAACTGAGGGGAGAGTAAATTTGATATACGAATGATCGGAGATCGTAGGAGGAAGGATCAGAAGGTCAGTAACTTGGTCGTCATCAGAGGTAATGACGAGATCAAGCCATCCACCAAGTTTATGTGTGGCTTGACTGACGTGCTGGCGGAGGCCAAACTGAGTGAGAAGATCGAGGAATCGTAACGAAGTAGGAATGGTGGGGTCCTCCAGGTGAAGATTGAAGTCGCCGAGAATGAGGAGTTGAGTATTGCGAGTGACGAGAAACTCAAGGACAGAGGAGAATTCTTCGAAGAACTGAGGAGTAGCGGCAGCCGATCCAGGTCTGTAAACCGTGAGGAGGGTAACTGAGCCACGAGGCAAGGCGATGCTCAGACATAGAGCTTCAAACGTGGAGGGCGACGTGTCGAGTGAGACTTGCGTGACACGAAGAGATGACCGGAAGAAGGTCACGATGCCACCACCACGCGCCGGACGACCATCAGGGTGAGGTGGACGCGGGCAGTCACGAGAGGAGTAACCCGGCGGAGTCGCTCGTAGAATCGGAACGTCATCGGAGTCCTGATGCCAGCTTTCAGTAACAGCGAAAACGTCAAGTTGATCTTGTAGAAGAGATTGAGAAACGAAGGCGAACTTTTCAGATAAGGATTGGGCGTTCCAGGAGGCAACCCGTAGGCCTGAGGAGAGAGCGAGCGGAGGATGAGACGAGTAGGTAGGGTGAAGATCATGCAAGTCAACTCTTGGAGAAGTAGCAGGAGAGGATGACGAAGAATCGGAGGAAGCATCGAAGGGCGTCAGCATCGGCTCATGAAGACTCGAGGTACGAGGTGAGTGGTTGAAGCGACTGTTGACAGGGCACCATATCTGATACTTGAACAGGGTCTTGCGTAGGTTTCGAGTAGGATGAATGGAGGATGACCAGAAAGACCGAAGTTGTTGAGAGGAATAAGCGATACGTTCCATACTGATGAGAGCGTAGAATCCGTAGATGATGATACTAGCGCAGACACCAAAGTACCCAGCATGCATCTGTCCGAAACGTTAAATTCAAACGACGGAGTTGCAAACAAATCAAGTTTTCAAATCAATTTGCGTTTTACATCCAGTTTATAATTAACGTGGCTGTCGAGTAAAATTTTTTCCAAAGGCTGGCATGGAGAACCACGAAAACTTTAATAAAGTCGTCGAGATAAACAGTAAAACGAGCGAAAACTTACGCCGTTTACCCGGCATGCATCGGAACAAACATTCAGTTCAGACGACGCAACAGTCAAACAAATCGATTATAAAATCAACTTGCAATCTAAATTAAGTTTTGGAAAGCAGTAGCTGCCCACTGAAATTAAATCCGAAAGGTAGACAAGAAAGATCCACACAAACTGAACTTAAGCCGAGATAAATGAGAAAAGAACGAAAGACTATCGCACTGGCGTGTGTACACGACGAACGCAAAACACATTATATATGTATATAATGAGAGTGTAATGCTAGTAACTTACATATTATAACACATTGATTAATGAGTATCAGATTCTATATTACAACCATGCAACATTTGGTTCTTGGATGTCGCATATGGTTTGATTTGGTTTATGTATTGGAGTAAAATTAATATTATATTGTATAGTCCTGTATTATTGTGTTTCAATAAAAGAAATATACAGGTAATTGTAACTTGAATGCATTGAAATCAAACTTGAGACAATTGTAATTATTATGCTCATATATGTTTTGTTAATTAATACAATTTATAGTTGAATGTGTTAGATACCTGAACAGTTTCTTTTAAAAAAAGGACCTTTGTATAACCATATGTTTCATTTAATGTGCATGATGTATGTGAAATTGATACTGTTTCATACATGATATGATTGTAGTGGTAGATATTGCCATCAGATCTCATTGAACTGAGGAATAACAAATAATCAATTAAACATTTCAAAAATAAAATAAGAATATAATGTAATAAATATAATTATATGTATTGTGCATCTGAAGTTGTTTAAATATTTCTTGCGAGTCACAATAGTTGCAAAGTACTGTTTAAATTTGCATCAAAACATTTTATAGCTATGTGTATTATAACTAACATTAGATATATTGCTTTAAATGATGTGACATTATTGATATTAAGCTTATGTTTGACACCTTTAAATGGTGTCTTAGGGACACTATAAGTTTATCGTTTTCCGTTAAAATTGTATTTTTGAATTGTCGTCAACGGCCACTGATGTCATACGGCGACGTTAAACTTCGGATTAAAAAAAAGACCGTTTAGTTCTCAACTTCTTTACAGTGTACAACACTTTGGTCGAAAAGAGACAGCAAAGGCAACTGGAGAGAAGGCAAAGACTGCCCAAAAGAAAAACCGAAACTCGTCGCCTGGAGAAAAAGGCAGGCACTATTAAATCAGCATTATACTTTTGTTTTATAACAATTTATAGTCTAAGGTCGGTGATAATTTCTTATTATGCATTTATTAAGCGCCACTATCCGATGACCAATCATCACACCCTGACGTTAAGCAATTGAGAGTCGAGGATTTGATCAAGGTCTCTAGAAAGTAACTGTCTCAGACGAGAAGGATCGAACTCCTACTCTCCGCGCTACAAAGCGATCGCTCTAATGATCTAATCAATCGTATACGGTGTCCATCTACTTGTATATATGTTACAGGGAATGTGTATTTTCAGGGAATATGTATATTCCCTGAAAATTTCAGGGTATATGTATATTCCCTGATTCACTCAGGGAATGTATACATTCCCTGAAAAAACCAGGGTATATACATATTCCCTGAAATCTTCAAGTGATTTCTATACACATTCCCTGAAAGCTTTCAAAGACACAGTGACATAAAGTCAACAATAATAGGCCTAGTGCTTAGCTAGGGTTATAATTGGTCGCTAATTGGAAGGTTCTATATCACTGCGCATCTCCTTTGATGCGCAAACGCCCATATGTTCAATAACTGTACGTAAATATAGGATCAAATCTTCAGAATAAACAAAATCTCACTTCATAGAAGAAAGGTTTTAGTAGTAATCAATGTTACCACTGTTGAAAAATGATAAACCTAAGCTAGAACATTAAAATAACCAAAGAAAACCCTAGCCATCGATTTCCACTCAAAACTGAAGTCTCGCCTTTTCAAATACTCCTATATACTCTGACTCATCAGATACTCCGCCTTCCAATTATACTCGCCGTAAACGACACCCGCCTTGACATTGACAGCTGCTCTGCCTCACCTGATCTGGTATACCCTGGAAATCGGACATGGATCTCTTTTGGACCACTCTCTGGAAACTCCTGATCTGGTACCCTGGAAATCGGACTTGGACCTCTTTTGGACTACTCTCTGGAAACCCCATTTGATTTGGTTTGGCCTCCTGGAAATCGGACCATGAAACTCAAAAAATAATTTCCTAAGTTTTGAAAAGGGCAACAGTTTACTTCCAGAAAACTTCCAAAACAGCTCATTCTGAGTCTGCAGTCTCCTTTAGTCTTTCGACTAGTAATATTTTAAATATAAATAAATTAGTATATCATGCATATTGCACCATTTATTTATTGACCTCGACCATCCAGACCGTTTAAAAAATTGATTAAATGAATTTTAAAACAGGGTTTAAATAAAACAAGAAAAGCCAAAGAAAAAACCAAGGTCCAGGAAAACCTCCATTTCCCAAGCTCGGATAAAAACTCAAGATCAATTATAACCCTAGCTAAGCACTAGGCCTACTGTTGACTTTATGTCGCTGTGTCTTTGAAAGGTTTCAGGGAATGTGTATAGAAATCACTTGAAGATTTCAGGGAATATGTATATACCCTGGTTTTTTCAGGGAATGTATACATTCCCTGAGTGAATCAGGGAATATACATATACCCTGAAATTTTCAGGGAATATACATATTCCCTGAAAATACACATTCCCTGTAACATATATACACCCATCTACCACCTTCTCAGCAAGAATACGCCCTAATCAATCTAAAACTGTGTCCTATTGTTATAAAACATTTTGTAACAACGTTTTAAAGGTGTCTAAAATAACACCAACATTTTTAGTATTATGCATTTCTTAGGCGCCACTATATAATGAATAATCATCTATCGATGACTTTGAGTAATTCCTACTCTCCGCGTGATAAGGTGAGCGACCTAAACTATCGCCTACCGTGTCCTATGCAATTGGTTGACAACATTTTAAAGTTGTGTAATATCAGTTCTCTGTACATTTGGGATCTGCAGTTTAACGACACCTTATTGCAACAATAGGTTCGCAAAGGTTCATCAGTCACTCTGTTTCAGAGTAAAGCAGGGAGGTGACCTGACCGACGTCTCTTTGAGCGTAGACTCGGACCCGACCTGGGCTGGTGAACCAAAGTCCTCCGTGCCCACCTTCACGTGATGCGGACCGTTAATACCCTTCCATTAGAAGGGGAACGAACGGGCACGGCAGGCAAAACCAGAGGAAGGCAATGGCAAACCACCTCTGTTAACATGCCAAGAAAATCGTCATGAGACACAACAAACCAAAAACGCCGATAGTCGCAGATGGTGGGACTCCCAGGCCGGAGCGCGACTCAAAAGCTACTGGGGAAGAGCAAGACGGTGAGTCAATGACCCTTCGGTCTAATGAAGCAACAGACAAAAGCCGAAAGGACGTTTTGAGGTGGATCGTATTGAGGGGATAAGACTCAACCTAAAAGGAAATGATGTTGGCTTGTGGTGAGGGGAAAAAAGACGGGGTCGACCAAGGAAGAAATGGTTGGATGAGATTCACGATGTAACTGGCATGAATTTGGAAGAACTAAGGGACCTGACTTTGAATAGGAAGCAATGGAAAAGGTGTATCATGACGATCGCTAGAGCTTCAGGAGTTGACAGCACAAGGTGAAAAGGTATTGCAACAAAGTGCGTGGAAGTCGATAGAAAGTAATATGTACAGTTGTGGCATAACGCAGCTCAAAATAATGAGAGTTTTAAATATTCGCCTCTCGTGTTCATTGCATATGTCAAACATCAGTTCAGAGAGTTTGAAGAATTAATAGAAACCAGCCTTATTGAAATAGGCTATAATGTCCCGACTTTATATAGAGTCGGCTAGTCACCTTTAACAGGTGTCTAAAGACAGCGCTCAAAACAATCAGTTAATTGCTGTTTAACGACACTGTATCATAACGAAGATGATTAGCGTCGCCCTCCTCTTTTCTCCAGGTTTGGACCGGGCACTGCAAAAGTTAGGGCAGTAGCGGAGTTCTAAACAATCGGTTACATCCTCCCTTCGTATTGCGGGACAAAGTGGTGGATTGTTTAAGAGCGCTATCTTTAGACACCTTTAAAATGTTGTCAACTGATGCTACATATACATAGAACTCTGTAGCTAAGCAATCAGAACCGGCTTATCCAGAGTTCAACGACATATCATGGCAACAGAGGCAGCTGACGTCGGCAGAAATAGTTAGAACAGTTTTAACCGTTCGTATGGCATAAAACAGCCTCATCTATAAGCGTCGTGTGGGAAAAGTAGCCGTCCCCGCTGGTGTAGCCAGAGTTCTAGGCAGTGCATATTTTAAGGAATTTAGACTACTGGGACAAAACTGTGGAACTCGTCTGTAAAAAACTTTTATGACCTTTTTTCTGGGAATTCATCTCCCCGAAAAAGTTGATGACCTTTTTTTTAGGAAGTCATCTCCTGAAAAAGTCATCTCCCGAAAACACTTGATGACCTTGTTTTTAGGAATTCATCTCCCCGAAAACACTTGATGACCTTTTTTTAGGAAGTCATCTCCCAAAAAAGTTATCTCCCGAAAACCGTTGATGACCTTTTCTTAGGGATTCATCTCCCGAAAAAGTTCATGACATTTTTGGGAATTTACTACTGGGGCAAAGTTGATGACCTTGTTTTTAGGAATTCATCTCCCCGAAAACACTTGATGACCTTAAAAATTTTTAGGAAGTCATCTCCCAAAAAAGTCATCTCCCGAAAACCGTTGATGACCTTTTCTTAGGGATTCATCTCCCGAAAAAGTTCATGACATTTTTGGGAATTTACTACTGGGGCAAAGTTGATGACCTTTTTTTTAGGAAGTCATCTCCTGAAAAAGTCATCTCCCGAAAACACTTGATGACCTTGTTTTTAGGAATTCATCTCCCCGAAAACACTTGATGACCTTTTTTTAGGAAGTCATCTCCCAAAAAAGTCATCTCCCGAAAACCGTTGATGACCTTTTCTTAGGGATTCATCTCCCGAAAAAGTTCATGACATTTTTGGGAATTTACTACTGGGGCAAATCTTAAAACTCTTCCAACATTTTGTCCCACTACTTATACTTTAACCATACATTCCCTGGGACAAATCACCCTAACTACTGGGACAAATCCTAACGCTACTGGGATATTTGTCCCACTAGTTATACAGTTAAAATATGCTCTGGTTCTAGGGCTTACATTTACTGAAACCCATTACTCTGACTGCATATAACTAGACCATGCTGCAAAGGTAGACAGTCTATTTATGCTCTGCGCATTCTTACATCTCATGGCCTTTCCGACTTTTACCTGTATGATGTGATGCATGCCAGAACGATAGCCACCCTGCTCTATACTGCTCCGACGTGGTTGGGATTTGTTGGTCAACAAGCCGACGGAAGGATCCTGTCTGTAATGAACAGGTTGATCCGTCTCCGGTACCTTCCCAGTGACAATCCAACATTAGAACGACGTTGTCGTCAAGCCGAGATTTTTCTCTTTTCTGCGTTTCTGAGTAATTCAGGGCACTTCTTCTACAACAGGCATAGTATATATCTTCCGACCAGGATCCCATGATCGTGTCTTACCCCCAGCTGATTATTATACGAGAAAAACATGAATGCTGTATTCTTATTGACATTTACTGACATTAACTGTTCTCTTAGTGGATGTACACCAGAATTGCGGTTTGGCAGCTGGTCAAATAGAGAATTAATTTGCTTAGTTACTTAAAATAGCTACGGTGTCCTATATATGCATAGCACCGGTTGACGACGTTTTAACGGTGGAGAAAGAGAGATGGAGAGAGACAGAGAGAGAGAGACAGAAAGAGACAGAGAGAGAGACAGAGAGAAAGAGAGAGCGAGAGACAGAGACAGAGACAGATAGAGCTCTAAACATACCACACTTGTGTCCTCCAATAGTAAGTAAGTAAGCAAGTAAGTCAGTAATCTTTTAATAATGCAAGTCAAAAGCTCACATTTTGCAAATAAAATGTTGATGTAAAGTGACATTGTTTTTTGATCAGGAAAAGCCTCAAACAGTTCGACAGCTATGTAGCATATACCATAGTTCGAGAATTCGCATTTTACGAATTTTAAGAATTTTGAAAATTCACGAATTTTAACGAATTTTAAAACTGCAGTTTTAAAATTCGTTAAAATTCGTGAAATAATGACATACCCGTAATAGAATTCTTTTTTATTATTTGTTTACTTTTCAACTTTTTAAGCAAGTAAATGTCAATGTCTTAGGCAATCAATCAACCGTAAAAGACAGCTGACTAGCAACACAATAGTGGTATTAAGTTACTGTTCTACTTGGAGTCTTGAACTTCGATTTCTATCATAGTTGCGGTGTGTGACTGCGGATGTCAGTCAGCAGAACGAAAACCACCAGTGCCCCGGCCAGCTCCAGTGTGACCAATCAGTCACTAACACAGCTTGCAACCAAACATGGTTTAAAAGGGTTGGCAACGTTCACCGAACAGTGTCTTCTACGTCATCGTCCTCTGATTTTGAGTCAGGAACAGCCCACTGCTCCCACTCAACTCTGGTTTCTGTATTATCGTCATGCAAATGCTCCCGAATTCGGGCAGAACAACCAATAAATTCCTTGTCACAAAAACAACGCTGTATTTTTGGATAACCCTTTCCTTCTCCTCCATAATTACTACATAGGGCCTACTTCCACTCCAGTCCATGTTATTTCATCTTTAAGAAATTAGATTTTAACTAAATTAACTCGTTATGTAATAAACTTAAATATTGAATTTTACATTAAATTCTAAGCAGAAGCTTAGGCCTAACACAGCAAATCATGACTTCATCACTTTTGTTATTGTTGCTCATTTGCAAAAACGCTACTGTTAATGTAAAAAATCAATCAATCAATCAATCCTTTTATCGAAGCCATTTGAAGTACAAGGAAAAAATACAACATAAAAGTTTGAACTTTGGCAACGAGAGGAGACCCAAAAGGGATCTTGATCCCGCTTAGCAGGGCCACCTAGTTAATATTTATCGTAATACAAGTAAATGGCAGCACAATCAATACTTTTAACGGTAACATCGATCAAGTTATATGATCAGCAGGTAAAAGAAACAATGATAGAACTCTTAACTAAAGAACTTAACTATCAGTACACATGGATTCCAACTAAGGTATACAGGTCAATTTTCTTTAGTTAAAAGAGATGAAAAAACACAAAAAACAACAGTACCTGTGCAAATAAACACATAGGCCTAGGCCTAATGCAGTCATGTGAGTGCATCCAAGAGATAGAGTTTCAGTTTTTGTTTAAATTTTGAAAAAAGCCCAACAATGGCCGAACGAATTTTTACGAATTTTTTACGAATTTTAAAATAGACCAAAAATTCGCGAATTTTTACGAATTTTAAAACCGAAAGTCACGAATTCTCGAACTATGGCATATACTATGAGCTCTTCTGACGCTCCCATCAAAACTGTTCGAAGAAGGGCGAGTTCATTGGTAACCGATGTTTCAAAGTTTATATAATATATAATCACGTGGATATGGCAGATTGCTAAGAATTCTGCCACAACCCTAACTGGTGTAGTGCCAGTCCCAACCCTGAAGAAAGGAGGAGAACGACGTTAATGGTCTATGTTATGACACCGTGTCGATATACAGTAACTTTAGACACCTTTAAAACGGTGTCAACTGATGCAATATAGACATAGGACACAGTTATTAAACATTGTTACTTACTTAGTCCGCGACTGTGTCACATGTAGATATAGCATCGCCTTACAACGTTTTAAAGGTGTTTAAAAAACGCGCGTGCTCTAGAGTCTAGACTCTAGACAATCCACTCCTATGTCCCGCAATATGGGGCTTATCCGCGGAAGAGACCTTTGCTGAGCTACCGTGCTCTGCTAGTACAATATATTTATAATCCTGGTTGTTCTGTGCAGGTGACTGGTATCGTTCGTGAGAAAACCAACTCAAAGAAATTCGACAAGTTTCTTTCGTATCTGCAACAGTTGGAGAAAGTCATCCAGCTTCTTCTCAACCTTTCCGTCCGTCTGTCGAACGTCGAGAAAGATATCTGTCAGATTTCGGAAGACACGAACGAGAAACAGAAGGTCAGAAGGGAGAAGAACTCTTTTAATTATACTGCAGTTTTAAATTTTAAATTTTTGTTTCAGCAAACACCAAACAATTCGTAAGACACCAGCAATAATTACGACAGCAAAAACACACTTTTAAAATCTCTTAACCTGATACGTGGTCATTAATATCACTTCATTGTATATTTATTCGCTGTAGTCTCGATCGCAGTTAGAAATTTAAACTGTTCTGTTTTGCCACTCTCTGGAATGTGCCACCCCCTGAGCCGTGGTCTCTAGGGTTCAGATATTGAATCTGTAGGCGCATTCATAGTATTCAGCCTCCGTCATGCAATACGAGAATACGAGCAGTGGCGCAGTTCGTGTTTCACAGTGGAGTTGATTTGATGTTTATATTGGTTTAGATTACGATGTTATAAAGGTGCCTAGTATCAATCAGTACTCACGGCCTCGTTTGTTACCACAGAGTGATTAAGCTAATAGTTTCCTGTGTTTAGCGACATCTTATGGCTGCCAGGGCCAAACATTACAGAAGGAAACAGCGAATTAGTTTTTTTTCTGAGCCAGGTCAACGATAGAAAGAAGGGAAAAAGATGGGCCACAGATGACGGAACTGCGCAGAGGTCTAAATAGGGCGCGCGTTGCATTCTGGTCTTTTCACAAATATAATAACACTAATCTAGAACAATCAATTAAAATTAATTCTGATCTTTTATTTTGCAACACACAGTGAAACAACAGCAATGATGGGTTACTCATTATATAGCCTTGGTTGAATAGTTTATAAAGGTGTTTTGCATCAATCATTACTCGTGGCTTCTTTAATCACTATATATAATTAATGAATCCTCTACTGGCCCTCCTCTGTTCGGGTCACCATAGAGAGTACTTTAATCCTACTCTGCATTAGATCCTAAATTCTCGTTAATGTAATTTGCCAAACAAACTATTTGATAACAAATTCTTCCATTACAGTGATCCGCTTATGATATTTGTATGATTTGCTATCAATATCGGAGGAATATTACTGTGCGAGTCAGCCCAGATGTTTGTACACTGCTAGGCCTATTGATATGATAAGGTACGGCTATTGATATAATAAAGTACCGTTATCAGTGAGATAAAGTACAGCTGTCGATTATTTATGGTTATGGTTATGGCTATGGTTATATGGGAAAGTACAGCTATTGATGTGAAAAAGTGCAGCTGTTGCTGTAACAAGGGAGTTATTGATGTGATAATGTACCCGTCCAAGGCTAGCTAAACGTCCTAATTTACTTTTATAAGCATTGCTGTGAGGAGCAGGTTATTTCTTTCAAAACGTCTCAAACATTGCTGATGTAGTCTGTTATTATTCGAGCTTTCTACTAAGTTCTTAAAGATTTATCGATGTCAATAGCTTTTATGCCTTTGTCAATAAAGATTCGTCAATAATGAGAATATCTTTGGTGCACACACAATAGTGCATCCGTACTAATGGCATAGCAGAAATAGTGATAGTGTTAGTTGTATGTATTTATCCAAACACTTGTTTGAAGACCACTTTGTTCGATCGTACTTTCATTGTGTTAGGTCGGGAGCGCCTCTGACGAACCTCCTTTGAAGTGGCGCTATATAAATTTCCAAATGCCATTACTTAAACTAGCACCTTATAAGTACCTCAAAATAGCAGTTTTGTTGTAAAGCAGGTGTAACGACATGCTGTGGCTGCCATGACCGTCGACCGCACTTTCCTTTTTTTAATCCCCCGTACGGAGACCGATATCACAATCGCCGTCAAAGGCCGTAGACATGATAGGGAAGAGCAACGTGTGAATTAAATAACTCATTGGCCGAAGGAAAATATAGGGCGGATATTATACTTAAAAGAGGTGTGCAATTATTTGTAACAGTCATCACTTATCACCGTTCCTATGGCAGCCACAACGTGTTACAAAAGGACAATGAAAGTCGACCAACCGAAGCACCGGACCACTTATACTTATAGATCGGAGATTAAAGTTAAAAGAGGTGTGTAATTATTTTTGAAAAGTTCTCGGCGTTCGTATAGCATAACACAGTCTATAGGTCGAATATTGATTGTTTAGTTGCTGTTTAACAACGCCGTGTAATAACAAAGATGATTAGCGTCGCCCTCTTCCTTTATCCAGGTTTGGGACAGGTTAACGATATCTCATGGCATCTATGAATTTGACGTTGGTAGAAATTTTGTTAACAGTTCTCACCGTTCGTTTGACATAATGCATTCCTGTTACATGAAGATTAGCTGTAGTTGGCCGTGTGTGCAGTTCAGAATTTGAAGGACATCAATACAGTTGCATTGTTTTGCATCGTATATAGATGTCATTACACTGGATAACACGATTCTCTCGTTGGACACCTTAAAAGCGATTATAGCCAATGGCATATAGTCATCAACTGCGGTGTTTCCAACAAGAAAACTTCGCCACTGCTTGTATTCTGGCAATGCCAGTCCCAAGTCTGGAGACGCTAATGATCTTTGTTATCACACAGTGTCGTTAAACTGAAACCACTACTAGTACTGCCCAACGAGATGCTCATGAGATATCCAGTTTTAATTTAATATCTTTACGATAGAATACAATACAACTGCATTTCATATTGCCCTCCTTCCAAATTTCAGAACTGCACACACGACCATAAGACAACAAACACATCGAAATCAAGACGCAATAGGGCGTGAAGGACTTGTTTAAGGTATCTATACACAGTGTCATCCTCAGTGGAGGATCGAATCAGTACTTCGACTTCACCTTACTTTTGTAAAATAGGCTCCATTGACAATAATCGAAAATTAAGTAGCAGTTTAAGTTTTACGACGCTGTGTCATAAGTTGTTCATAACATAATTATTAATAATTACAACAATGATAATTGCCTCATTTTAGTTTTCACGATTAATATGATCTCAACTGATTACTCAGCTTTGTAGCCAGTTTGATGACATAATTATGTACAGTGAGCTGTTATGTTATTGTCTCTAGTTAATGCCATGTATTTTTATTCTTAAATGTTTCATTTTGGTGTTGGTTGTTGATTCTGCCTATTTGGCGTTATAAAAGTGTTCATAACAAAGATGATTAGCGTCTCCGTCCTCCTTAATCCGGGCTTGAGGCTGGCACTGCCAAAGAACAAGCAGTGGCGGAGTTAACCAAATGTTAACTTCGATCGATGTTTATGTATCATTGACGGAAACTGTTTTAAAGGTGTCCACCGAGATAGTAGTCTAATCTGGACTTGGGACGACCATAACACAGGCATTGGCGGATTTTCCCATATGTTAGCAAGCCTACTTTCTATTTTAAATCAGATTAAGCGTAACAGGCGCCACTGAAAAGCCAAGCGCAGAGCACCAGCTTATTCACGGGTGCTGCGTCAAGTCAAAGAGTAGTCCACAGGATGTCCGAGTCCAGTTTCTGTGTGGTCCAGTTCAAGAGAGGAGGCAGAGCAGCTGCTAAGGCGGGTATCTTTTAGGACGAAAACAGAGTGAGGTGGAGGATGAGTCAGGTTAGAAATTCTTGAACAGTTGAGACTAGTTTGGAATAATAAGCCTGTGTGTGATAGATATAATAGATAAAAATTCGATATATGTTAACCCGGGACGGACGATAGAGGGCGAGTTGCAATGGTTATGGAAGAACCGAAAATCTGCGGAAGTCGGGGTACCTTGACTGGATATATTGTAGGGAGTTGTAGGCTAGTGATCGTTGTTATTATTCCAAAAGCTTAACGACATTTTATGGCTGATATGACCGTTGATGTCTTTTAAATAATTTTGTTGGTGAATTATATTTAATATAATTCAATATAAATTAGTATAAAATATTTTTCTAACTTATTAATCCGAGACTATAATAATTATATGTTGAATGAATTACCCAAAAACGGTTGGTGATTTTCTTTTTATATAGCCCTAGGTGAATACGTTATAAAGGTGTTTACTCACTCTAAAACTTGTCGCTAGTCACTTTCTATGTCTGTCTGAACGGTTAACATCACCTTACCTTAGGCTACCTCATACTATTTCAAATGACATTGACTTCGGTGTGTATTTCCTGTTTAACGACGTTGATGACGCCCCCTCCTCCTTTATCCTACTTCGGACTGGCACCACCTAATACAATGCAGTGAAGGTGATCACATTATTTGTTATGAATATCTGGATGGAGCCTCACAAACTTGAGAAAGGTGTCGAAAAGTGGTACACAATTCAAAATTTAACACCGTGGCTAGACATGAAATAATTATTAGCACCTCAGTTTTCTCGGCCTCAGCATATCATAAAGTCGTCAACACGTCAGGAATTCTGTATTGTAATCGATCCAGTTGTTTGAGGAGTAAGTAAGTAATTAAGCTTAGCAGGTAGGCTATTCCTTATCGGCAATTAAAAATGAAGAAAACCTCTACGAACTTTCCTTGCCAAAGAAATAATTTATTTGTATAGCAAAATTTCAGCTTAAAATAAAAATGCCTTTAACGACAGAACGAGCTTTCTGATGACGTAACAGTAGTCAAATTTTGATGACGTTGGCGTTTGTGATGAAGCCACAGTGTAATAAGCAATATCGACGACATCATAGTTTGATGCGCTCCCTTTGATGACGTCATTCTCCTGCGTCATCTTAATCCTCATCCGCTCCTCGCTTCATGATTTTCACGAACTTTAAGTAGTCGAGGTTTCCGGCTTCCAACGGTAGATCGCGCCACAGCTGTTTCATCTTCAAATGGATTTAACCAGAATTTAATGCACTATTTGTTTATTTACGTATTATTTCTTTTTAGCTGTTGTTTATAGCTTGACCTAAGATAATAACAATTCCACGAGATTTACGGAATTTAGACTTAAGAGATAAGGAAATGTCTTGAAAATTGTGGGACACGATATCAGAATGTTTAGAGCATTCTCTATCGACACCTTTAAAACTAAATTCACCAACGCTATGTATACGCATGTTTAACACTAGGCGATTGGTTAGGGTGCTCTTTTTAGACACCATTAAAACGAATGCCACTGGTCCTATATAAGCATGCGACAAGGTGGTCTATTGGTTGAAAGATGTACGCTCTTCAAGTGTTTATAATTTAATCCCCAGTATTTCTGAATTTTAAACAAAAGCTGAGGTGGGTTGTGTTTAAAATCCTACCAAGCAATTCCGCATGAAAGTTCAAATCTTAAATTCGATGCTTTGAGGAATGGGCAACCAGTGCAAGATATCACTCATGTATGTAGGCCTAGATATATGGCCAAATAACGGGATACCATCAATCAGGCGAGCAGCAGTAGGATAGGGTTGGGTAAAATTAGTCACGGTTGGTTATGATAAGGTGATAAGGTATCATCAGTAGCTTAGAGTTGAGTAGGGTAAGGTTAGGTAAGTTAGAGGTACTTCGTTGATTACCTCGTTTGCGTTGTATACGTCACCGACTGTCGATAGAAGCTCTTTAAAGCTAGGCACAAACAACAACAACGATTACTAAACGCCCGAATACACCGTAGAGTAATATAAGAAATGAGACTGGTAGCGCCCTCGTGTACCTTTAAGCACAAATAATACAATCGAATGACTTCTATAACACCGTTCTCTTTGACCCCAGAGCCTCGTCGTTCAGGTTTCTCTGTTGATGCTTATAAATAACTTACCTTACTTTCAATTCTACATTAATCAGAAACGTCATGTAGCGCCCAGATTTATTTTCAGTGTGTGGTACGTACTACTCTTCGTGCAGTTTGCCCTTGTTCTCCTCGTCAAACATGAGAAAGGCGTCTCTCAACGTCGATTCCGTATCGGTTCCTATGGCAACACAAAAATAAGTAAGTCGGTTATTAAGTACATAGGAGTATCCTCTGGGGGCATCCGGGGCACGTGCCTCTCCCCCCCCATAATTGAGATGGACAGTACACCCAATGCAACAAGTGTAGAACGAATTACCAAATGCCCCCAATATTTTGGACAAGTTTACGCCAGTGATTGAGAAGATCAGTATGTTTGAATTTGCAAGTAGTAGGTGATTGCTGGGATTTGATTAGTGAATAATGATTAAGATTTGATTACCGTGCAGTTTCTCTCCGTAAAGCGTAAGAAAGTGGGTGAAGTTGAGTTTTTCTGGACACTCCTTGACCATCTCTTCAAGAATCTTCGGGTCAGCCTCCCTACCTGTAAACGGTAGAACATCAGGCTCAATGCTCTCATTCAAATTCCCAGACACACAGAGAAGAAAGACAGAAAGTTAGACAGACAGACAGACAGACAGACAGACAGACAGACAGACAGACAGACAGACAGACAGACAGATTGAGAGATAGACAGACAGACAGATAGACAGACAGACAGACAGACAGACAGACAGATAGACAGTCAGACAGTCAGACAGACAAGTCATGCCTATACAGACAGACAGACTATTCTAGTCTATTTTTGAGCAGACTGAGCTAGGAAAGATTTGACATTATTTGATTTTCTTTTATTGTATTAAATTTCATGACCTGAAAATAGATAGATCAAATCGATAGACAGACATACAGCAAGACTGGCAGGCAAGCAGGCAGGCAGGCAGGCAGGCAAACAGACAGACAGACAGATACATAGACAGACAGGTCAACACTTTATATAATTAAACAGCGCTTGTAAAGTTTCTAGCTAGAGCATTTTCTAAGTCAGTACCCAAAACTAACAACAAATCCTAAAGCAAAAAAAAACTCTTTCGCCACCTATTCTAACTGCCATTCCACACTATAATATTAGTAGACATCGGATAAATAAACAAGAGAAGAAACTATAATGTTATTTAGTTACCGATCTGCTGGTAGATGGCAGCCAGATCTTCGGTGCAAATGATTCCATCCCTGTTCTGATCGATCATTGCAAAAGCCTGAAAAAGACACACGTAAATATACACGTTTTTCACTACAACGACTGTATGACCTCGACCCTTCTCACTTTACAGTGATTTTATCTGGTCATTTAGTTTTTTCACTTTTCTCTTTGGCTCAAAGG
This sequence comes from Allolobophora icterica, assembly GCA_963556255.1. Lineage (NCBI taxonomy): Eukaryota > Metazoa > Annelida > Clitellata > Crassiclitellata > Lumbricidae > Allolobophora > Allolobophora icterica. The sequence continues at coordinate 49,078,495 of OY744611.1, forward strand.
CTCTTTTGTTGACCATATTTTTTTGGGATGGCCTAATAAATACATGACGTTGATTGAAAAATTGTCTTAAAAAGTTCTCATCGTGAGTTCTCATCGCCGTAAGCATACATAGGAGAAGTTAGTGGATCATGTAATGCAACTCGCGGTTTGTACCTTTTATACGAACAGTTAAACCGTTTTAAGGGTGTCTAAAGACATTAATGCATTTCTATCAATATCTCGTGACCATAATTATAGACCACTAATGCGGAGAAATCCGGAGAAATCCGGGAGCTTCGTAAAGTCAATGGACGTCGTCCAGATAAGGGAAAATCTGAGACCGGTTGCGATAGGGGAAGACAGTTCAGGATATATGTATTTGTTAGGATGGGTAGTAGCAAGAACTTGACATCGTTTTGTGGTTTGCGCCTTTTATAGCAATGGTCCAACCGTTTTAAGGGTGTTCAAATACAGCAAAGTAATGCCGCATACAACAAAGAAAAGAATATTGGAAACATGCGTATTCAGCACGACGTTATATGCATGTGAAACCTGGACGCTGAAAAAGGAAGACAAGAAGAGGATACTAGCGTTCGAAATGTACTGTTACAGAAGAATATTACAAATAAAATGGATACAGAAAATAACTAACGTAGAGGTGCGAAGAAGACTTAACAGCAGTTCAGATATGGTAGAAACTATAATGAAAAGGAAACTGAAACTATTCGGACATATATGTAGAATGGGCGATGACAGAAAGATAAAGAGTATAATGACAGGAATAATGGAGGGATCGGGGAGAAAGGGAAGACCATGCAGGGAATGGCTACAGGACATAGAGGAATGGTGTGGGAAGAACATACAGGAACTGACACATCGGGCACAAGATAGGGAGTCTTGGAAGACAGTAATCAAATGCGCAGTGGACACCTACGGGCTATCAGCCCATGGATCATGAAGAAGAAGAAGAAGAAGAAATACATCATTGCACTTCGAGCTTAGCGACATCTCGTGGCTGTATTGACCACAAATCCGGGCGCTTCATCAAGTCGATTGGGTTGTCTAGAGATGGACAATGCAATATACAAGCCCGGTTGCCATAGAGACCAGAAAGAGGAGGATATATGTATTTATAAGGATGTGTAAGAGCATTTCATTATCACGTGGGCAAGCGACATCAAATGGCATGGAAGAAGCTGACATCGACAGAGAAATTATTTGAACTTGGCCTATGGCCTGTTTAAATCTTGACCTCTACGTTTCGAATCGATGACCTCTGAACTCTGACCTCCTTGAACTCCTGTATCTGCGTCTGGTTGAAGAGGGCGAATACGTTTCCGGTGGGTCGCTTCTTCTGCACAGTCTTCGTCTCCACCGGAGGCTCATCCTCAACCGGAAGAGACTCCTCTGCCGCCGCCGCCGCCGGAGCCTCTTCTGCTGCAGGAGTTTCTTCTTTCTTCTCCTTCTTCTCCTTCTTCTCCTTCTTTTCCTTTCCTTCCTTTCCTTCCTTTGGCTAGTAACAAAAGGGAAAAAAACATTAATTCATTCTATCGTTCGTCCACTTTTGGTTGGACAGATATTTTTAGAAATCCTTAAAAGGCTCGATATCAAATCTCCTATATATTTACATATATTTATACCACTGAGTCTTTTAGGAATGTCTAAGAATATATATATATATATATGTATATATATATATATATTATATACATACATACATATATATATATCATTCAGCCATCAAGAATGTCTAAGCATGAGTGTATATACATATATACATATCATATATATGCATATATATATATATACATATATAATCGAGCCTTTAGGGAATGTCTGAGTGTGCGTGTATATATATAGGCCTACATTCACATCATTATATAGAGGATAAGCATGTTATCAAGGCGTCTCTGTTCCTATTCTTGTTCCTGCATCTTTCTTCGCAGAACTAATCGCCGAACGGAACTAAGAACCCTTCGATGGTTCTCTCCTACTTCTGCTTCTTCTTCTGCTTCTCTCCGTCTCCTCTTTCCGTATTGCTTCGGGCTCTGGTTCGTGTAATCGCAATGATTCCGCCTTTCGTCTTTTTCCGGCTTTTTCCGGTGTTTTTCGTCAAAGGCAATTGTCCTTTGCAACGTGATATTTCATTCGCTGCCGTGTTGTTTTAGTCGTTGTTGTCGACGAAGATGAAGTTCTTGAAATAGTCGTCGTCGTCATCATCAGCGTCGTTGTCGTCATCATCATCATCGTCATCATCATCATCATCATCATCATAATCATTATCATCATCATCATCAACATCAACAATCATCATCATCATCATCATAATCATCATTATCGTCGTCGTCGTCATTATCATCAGCGTCGTTGTTGTCGTCATCATCATCGTCATCATCATCATCGACATCATCATCATCGTCATCGACATCATCGTCATCATCATCATCGACATCATCATCATCATCATCGTCATCATCATCATCATCATCGTCATCATCATCATCGACATCATCGTCATCATCGTCATCATCGCATGCCCGTATCTGTCTTCATCATCCTCAATCCTCCCCAGTCACTATAACTAGACTCTAACACCAGCTGCAGAAACACTCGCGTCCTTAAAAGTAGAGTTACAAGTTCGAATCCCCCACGGAACCTTAGACTACATACTATATGCGCTTATACGCAGAACGAATGCGGTAAGAGATGGACGACCCCCACTCTCCAATACATATCTATGTACGTGTATATATACTCACGTATTGAGCCTATACATACGTATGCATACATATTTGCATACAAATACATGAACACATATACATACATACATACATACATACATTCATACATACATACACACTGCGTAGTGGGCGAGTGGGAATCGCAAGCTAGAGAATGATTGTATAGCACCAGCCATTATCTACTGGCTGCCCGGTCTTTCTCGACTGTAATTGCCTTCGGTGGTGATGCTAGATCTTCTTTTAAGGACCGTTGTAAGACCCGGCACAGCTGCCTGCCGCCGCAGCCGAGATAAAGAACAAACGGTTGTTCTAGGCAACAGGATTGCCTGCTTCAGCAACCATTGCATCATCACAACGCAGTCGAGTAACGTCATAGGTACTATAATGTATATATATATATATATGTATATATATATATACACACAAATGCACACACTGACATTCATATATTATATAAACTCTTTATATTCACACATATATAATTTTTGTATAAATATGTCTGGGTGACATTCATATCTTGTATGTATAGATACGTTTATATATGTATCTATATGTGTACATATCTATGCATATGTATACATATAATTATGTGTGTGTGCGTGTGTGTGCATTACCAAATACATATAAATGCGTGTATTTGAGCAGATTTACAAAGTAGGTAATAAAACATCATCTGGAAGAACAATGGAGTTATTGTCTGGAGGTGGAATGGAGGTCGGCTGTTTGCGTTGTTGTGAGTCGAATGAAGGTGAAAGTCGGCGTTGGCGCCATACCAGAAGGATGCGAGCAGAGGTCGAGAAAGACGCGGCGAAGTGGAGGAGAAATGGAGGAGGAGGAGTAGGAGGAGACGCGTGAGATAAGGAGGAGGATGAGGAATGGGGAAGGAGGCGGAGAAGATAGAAGGAGGTGGAGGAAAGGGAAGAGGAGGAGCAGCAGCAGCAGAAGGAAAAGAAAAAGGAGGAGGTAAAAGGAGTAGGAGAAGGAGAAGAAAGAGAATAAGGAGGAGAAGGAAACGGAGAAGAAGGAGGGTAGGAGGCGAAGGAGGAGGAGGAGGAGGAGGAAGAAGAAGAATATAAATGAAGGATAAGGAGGACGAGGAAAAGTAAGAGTAGGAAGAAGAGAAGAACAAAAAGAAGGAGGCAAAATGATGATGATGATAATGCCTAATGCGAATAATGACAAACAACAACGACGGTGACGTTGATAATAATGACAGAGATTAAACATAATTACCGATTAATAACCGATTAACAACACTGATGATTCTAATAATATTTAATAATTATTAATAAATATTTAAATTTCTAAATGAAATAGATTTATAATGACCAGTTAATACCAATTAACAACGACAACAATGCAGCGACAACAGTGCAACGAAGGTCATTCGGAGAAGGTCATATGGATGATCTCATCTAACCCCTCAGATCAGCAGCATCAGCAGCAGCATCAGCAGCAGCATCAGCAGCAGCATCAGCAGCAGCATCAGCAGCAGCATCAGCAGCAGCAGCAGCAGCAACAACAACAGCAAGAAGCTTGAAAAGAGATGGCTCGACCAAAAGCCCATTACATGATCAAAGCTGCCGCCCCCAGTTTAAAGATCCATCTGAGGGACCGCCAGCTCCTTTGATGATGAGCCGCCTTCAAACATCAACCGATGGCGAAATGCCGACCGATTACAGCATTGCGCAATGTTTACTTTACAGAGGCAGCCGTGGGAATGATGTATTAGCGACTTTAGTTTTCCTATCTTAATTATTTATGCGTTACATAATTATTTCTTCGGGTGCTGTAGAAAACTCGATATTACGATTACAGTTACGATACGTTGGTAATTCAATATGATATAACGTAATCACCTTGATATTTTTCTAACGCTGTTTCTAGTTCTATTGCGTTCATTGCTTCGGAGGTATAAGGATATTAAGTCGCTCGAAGATTATTGCTCACGTGACTAACTGCTATAATTAAAGGAAATAAAACTCTTGCAGCGTCAGTATTAGAAGTCTTACAACATGCATGCCATTTACGAGTTCACCTGAGCTTAGTAATAATTTGCAACTCCATCTGCTAATCGTAACCTTCGGGTTTCCTAAGCGTTCAAGATAACTAAGTCAATGGCCTCAAGATGCTTAGTTAAAACCGAGATCACTGAAGCCAGGTATTGTCAATGTTCCAGTTCCACGTAGAGGAAAACGATCCAGGAAGTTGACATTTTTTTTAAGTTACAAAGGTTTGATAACCTCATCAGTTAGCGCAGGTAAATTTGGTATACGGCCATACTTCATTCATACAGATATCTTAGGCCTACTCTAATACAAAATATATATATTCCTGTAATAAATGCTCATTCCCTTAAAACCTATAAATATTCCTGCCAAAAACATAGGCATTCTCCTGCAATAAATGTGTGCCAGACACACCTTTATACAAGTATATTGATTTAATACAGGTAGGCCTATATTCCTTTTAGACAGGCGAGTTTCTTTAATGCAGGTGAATTCCCTTAATACAGGTAAGCTATATGGCTTTAGTACAAGTATATACCTTTAATACAGGTGTAGGCCTACAGTGTTTATTTGGTACATGTGTATTCCTGTGCGTGTATCTATGCTTGCAGATTGCAAGTACTATTGACTAAGGGTCGCAAGTTGATCAGAAATCTCGAACCAAATTCCGCTCTGTCGGGGTTTGAACCCCTGTTCGGGCAACAGTCGAGCACAGTTCTTATTAAACTTACCAAAAATGGTCGGTGTGCTTACCATGTTGCTACGGTTGGATGTGCTGTGTCTACGAGACTGGTTCCTGGAAAAGCGAGATCGTCTCTTTTCCTAGGTGGATAGACCGCAGCGGAATGAGACGTAGTCACCTCTGCTTAAATACAGGCCCGCCTGAGGTCGTTACTGGTTCGTCCTTCATTCCTTTTCCCCCTTCCCTCCCTCGCTCCTTCCCTCGGTCCTCTTCTTACTTCCACTTCGTCTAACCGTCCTCCAATCTCATCCTCTGAGTAGGTTTCGCTGTTTGCCCTTGCGGCCGAGTTACGGTGGAAGCGGTTGGGAGAGAGAGTGAGGAGGGAGCGAATAAGGGAGGGACGGATAAACCTCTGATTTCGTGGCCCAATATGGCGTTTTGGCTTAAGTGTAATTGACTGGGCTGATGCCATATGAACTTCTACACAAGATGAAATGGACGGAAATCACAGTACCTAACCAGAGGTGAAAGAAAGCTACGTTTCACAGAGAATTTTTTTAATGAAATTTGTTTACAACTTTTATATTTTGTATTTTTTTATAATTTCAAAATTTAAAGAATGTTATTTTAAATTTTTTAAAATTTAAATTTAAATTTTAAAATAACTCTAAGTTTTCTGATATTATTTACCTCTGAGTTGAGGCGCAATCTCCTTAAACATATCCGCATCAATTAATTGAGATTTGGTTTTGTAATATTAAACAGAAATCCGGTTTTCTTTTTCTTTCTGTCAAAAAACCCATAAGAACCTAATTTTTAACTGTCGTAGTTTCTTAACTTATCGATACCGGGTACCTAAAAACCCAATAACATTAACAGGTTCGGCCCTTCACTCTGAAACAGGCTCACACGTAATCTACGGCATGAACTTCCTTGTTCCTGTATTTCGCAACCGGTTGAAGACCCATCAATTCAGCTATGGTCTTGCATAGTCAGGACGGGAGCAACTCTCATGAGTTTTATTGAAGAGGCGCTCTATAAATGAACACTTGAAATTACAACCTAAAACCTGCTTCTTGTGTAGCCTACATTTCGTTCTCAACTTAAAACTTATCTCTTTCATATTGCTTATCCATCATAGGCTGTCTCTCTGTCTTACGGACTCGTCTTCTGGATATTGACCTGATTACGGCTTGGTTCTGGAGTGCCATCGGTAGATATCTTGTGCATTAGACACAGGCGCAAATGGAACTTAGGCCTACTAATTACAATGACTTTCAACTCCCAACAGATCTCCAGTTCATCCTAGTATCTCGACTGTCAATATCCCTCTCCTCCACTTGCCCTCTCCCTCCTGCAGCTTCCCACTTACAACTGAAAACAACTCCAAGTAGCCTGGTCCTTCTCCTCCACCAACCCACGATCACAACCACCAACGATTTCCACAATAGCACCATGCTTTCTCCACAATTTGAGCCCCCACAACCTCTTGTTTTGACGTCTTTGCCCCCCCCCCACCCCTGAAAAAAGCTGAAATGACGTCCCTGTTCTCACCTGGCAACGCAGTGGACTAAACAACCAACTTAGCCTTGATTTGATATAGTAGCGTTTAATGAGCTAGCTTCCCTCTGGGGAGGTGAGAAATTTCGGGGATTTACACCACATTGCATCCTTGCATCGAACCCGGTAAAGCCATTCTGTTTGGGGGACGAGAGGGGTTTTCGTCCACTTGCTGTTTGTAAGAAGTGCATAAGCGGTGCCACGCCACGCACGTAACCTGCGCAACTTCCTCCACCGCTTCGCTCGCGCGTTCCTTGCTCACTCCAGTCACAGCCATTATCAGACAATATACCTCATTTATACCACCGCTTCTGTGAGGTAGCCCAGCTGATAACGCCTCAAACACGGCGCACGAAAGATGGAAGCATCCTATATAGCATAGCAGGACACACAAACATGCACTCACACAAACACACACACACAGTCACAAACACACACACAAACACACACACACACACACACACACACACACACCTGTATATATAGTAATACAAGGCACACATGTATGACTGGTCTCTGCATACAATATTAGACCATTAGGCTATTGTAGGTTCCAGCCTAAAGGCTACTATCTTAGACATTGAAGAATCCTATCTGCTATTCTAAGTGGCTCGTTTTCCGGGGCCTGGCTCCACGACCCTCTCTAGTACCTTTACTCTCTTATTTATTGCCTTCTTAGATGTCTGTCTGTGTGTATGCTTCTCCGACAGCGTCTGTCTGTGTTCTAAATAGTCCACCTCTATTGCACTTTTTGTCTGTCTTAGTATGTCTGTATGTCGCTTTGTCTGTTCCTCTATATGTCTCTATATGTCTATCACTGTCTCAGTCATTGTTTGTTTGTCGTTATCTTTGTCTGTTTCTGTCTATCTCTGTCTGTATGGTTTGGTCTATCTCTGTGTCTGTCTCAATATGTACCTCTACCTCTGTCTGCCTGTCAGTATGTCTCTGTATCTGTCTCTACTAACTCTGTCTGTATATGTTTGTCTGTGTCTGTCTGTCTGTATATGTCTGTCTGTGTCTGTCTGTGTCTATCTACCTGTGTCTGTCTATCTGTGTCTGAGACACAGATAGAGTGTCTGTCTGTCTACCTACCTGTGTTTGTCTGTCTATCTGTGTCTGTCTGTCTATCTGTTGTGTCTGTCTGTCTATGTCTGTTTCTCTGTCTTCGTGATCGTTATTTAGTCTTCAATATTTCCATTGTTATCTTCGTTACTTCTTCGTCATATCTGCAGTTCCTCCTCTCCGTTCGCTTGTTCCTAATTCTTTGCGTTTTTTTCCTCAACAGTTCTCAATCCAACGACATCGCTAATTCCAATTCTCCAGAATAATAGCCCGTCTTCCAACATTTCCAGCTGCCTAACATCCTGACTGATTAAAGTCTGATTGGGTTGTTGTAATGATTGAATGGCTTTCCAGAAAGCATAATATAGCCTGTGGTATCGTATATTGCATTGTAAACTGAAAATAAAAAAGTTGAAAGCATAGGTCTAATAAATTATTAAATTGGTTATTAGAGGGCAAAGCATTTTCAACGTCAGCGTTAGCAGAAATGATGCAGACTTGATTCGGCAGATGGCGCAGATTGGATCCAGATCCGTTCCTAACACGTTCGTTGGGCGAGTTTCGGATTTTAGATCGTTTATCGGATAGTTCAAAATTTATTATTTTCCATCCACAATACGAGGGCTTCCACTGGATGATCATTTATTTAATAGCTATATTTTAAAACGATAATATTGAATTATTTTGTGAGAGGAGTTAGAAGATCAATTCTTGTGATCGGTTGAACTTTGACCCGCAGCCGTTGATCGTTGCCCAGGGTAGAATTACGGTCAATGTTTTTGGTCTAATCTGTTGCAATTGCAAACTGAAAAAATGTCTTCCGCACAACTGTCAAGGTTTCGTGAATTTGGCAAAAAGATAATTGGAGCAGCGAGAACTTACAGGTCAGGGACAAGATTGATTAAATCAAAACGTGGAACACGTAAGCCGATACGCATACCGAGCGATAATACAAGAAGTTACGGGTTTACCAGTCCCATGCTAATAATTGTTGGGCCCAACTAAATCTAATAACTTTTGTAGCGCCGTAACAATAATGCACAAGATAGCAATCTCAGTGATTTCGTTGGTCAGAAACTGTAATCAGTTGGAGAATTCAAGTTGAAATCCGATAGGTCAAGGTTGTTTTAATGTACTTGAGTATTTATTCTTCGTCATCAGTTTCTGACGCCAACCATATGGCGGCGATGGGTACAAATAAATGATCTTCATTGTCCTCGGTCATTTGTCAAGTCCATTGCCCCCCCTTAGTGTTAGTCCAAATGATGTTATGTCCTTATTTATATTATCTATCCAGCATAGTCTTAGTCTGCCTTTGTTTCTCTTTCCTTCAAATCTTGCATGTTATTCGGTCAACTGGTATTCTCTCTATATGTACAAACCATCGGAGTCTTCGTGGAATAATTTTTTCTAACAGCGTTGTTTGGATACCAAGTGATTGAGTACTTTACTAATAGAAATTCAATTTAAGAAATCGTCAGGCTAGTTATGAAGCATGACAGTTGTAGAAATTTTTGTGTCCTGATAAGGATTATGACCTGTTAGCAGTAGTTGCCCTACTTTCCCCATCTTGCTCCACAGAATAAAGATCGAGTCATTATGCTTTGTCAAGTTTGTCCTGGTGGAGTGTTTGCCAATATGACACACTTATCCTTTATTGAGCCATTTTGTTAAGAAATGTAGAGTTTATGTGTACTGTTGCTATGTCACTTGTAAGTGGAATTACAAAGAACTATATCTCTTGATGACATGCAAGGTTATCGTAAATTAAGCTTCTGCTATATGAAATAGTCAAATTATTTTTGCCAAATAATCACCAAATTATTTGCCAGAACTCTAGAATACAGTGCCAAATTCTGTCAGGATATATTGTCAAAATTTTCCAATAATTGCCACAATCTGTTAAAAAAAATTAGCCCCAAAATCATGTATGAAAATAATTGCACAATTCTGTTGTCAATTAATTGCCAAATTCTGTTTGAAAATAATTGCAGAAATATGGTGCAGAGTAATTGCCAAGTCGTGTTTGAAAAAATTGCAAATTTATTTTGCCATATAATTGTCGACTTCTGTTTGAAAAAAATTGCAAAATGGTGCAAAGTAATTGCCAAGTTCTGTTTGAAAATAATTGCAATATGGTGCAAAGTATTTGCCAGGTTCTGTTAAAGCGATTGCATAACCTTGAATCACATTGTTTAGTTTTACATCCGATTTCTGTTCTTTTCAACAGGGAGCATGCGGCCGAATTGAACAATCCAGTACCAACGGAGCCTTTCGTCTTCCTTAAGCCCACAACGTCCTACATTATTGAAGGCCAGGCAATAAAGGTTGGATTTTATTCGTCATCCTATTGAGACGACGCTTAGCCGTACACTGTTCCTGCATCTTCTGAGAATGCTCTAATATTACCTCTGTGTAAGACTTGCCTATTGTTGCGTGCTTATCCTTCTCGGATTGACTGGATTTGCAGAGTCATTGGCAAGAATTCGTTTTCATTTTGTGCTTTATGAAGAAGAAGAAGAAGAAGAAGAAGAAGAGGAAGAGGAAGAGGAAGAGGAGGAGGAGGAGGAGGAGGAGGAGGAGGAGGAGGAGGAGAAGAAGAAGAAGAAGAAGAAGAAGAAGAAGAAGAAGAAGAAGAAGAAGAAGAAGAAGAAGAAGAGCAGTCCCTTGAACTAGACATGAGGCAGCCATGGGTATGAAGTGTTAGCGACTTCATTTTTCTTAGCCTCAGGTTATGATGACAGGTGGCCAGGCCTCTCCCTCGCCATCTCATCTTCCCACCGACAGTGTACGGTCAATGTACTCATTTTAGCTGAGTTGGTAATGGGGTGCAGGTGGAACAGAAATCTTAAACCAAATTTCTACCCTGGTGGGGATTTGAACCAACGACCTCTCGATTGACAGTCCAGCACGGTAACCACTACACCATCGAGCACACTATGTCAAATGTAGACTCCTGATATTGGCAGAGTTCTTTGTGTGTACTGTATAGGCCTACAAGATTTTTATTTAGCAATCTCAGCATTTAATATCCGTTTCCAAATAAATTCCTTTTCCTCGATGAACTATAATGCTACTTAAGGCTGTGCTTGCCAGTCTTGTTTGGCTATGGAACCCTTTTCATCTGAAAATTTTTTGGTGGAGCTCCTGTACCTGCCCTTGTCAGCCTGATCATGTTGCTAGTTTCCTCTGTTTATCCTGTTCTCTGTTGTTCATTTTCCCTCTTGATCCTGGTCCCTGTTTCTCCTTAAATTCCCTGTTGATTATATGTTAGGGTAAATTGGTTGAAGCCTTACTGAACAGCTAGCTACTCGGCAAATCAGCTTTCCATTTGCTGTCAGCTTATGCCTGCACTGGATGACTTAGCTTAGGATTGCGCAGTCACTTTTCCTGCTTTCTTGTAATTTAACATGATGCAGTTTAGCACAGAGAGGGCTGGGACATGGAGCTTGACTTGTGCCTAGTTTTCTTGAAGTAGGGCTAAATGAATTTGCAATTTCAATTACAATGGCAGGTGACCCATGGAGTCCCAGTAATTATTTTGATTGAAATTTGAACTGGATGAGCAATTTTTTTAATTAATTAGTTAATTAATCAGCATGTCGATCAAATTGAATCAGTTAATGAATTAATAACTGAACACAGTATTTAAGTATTGAGTTGCAACTGATAGGTGCCGGAAAAGATAGCATGATTTTCATGGTGAATCTTGTTATTGTTACTATTGTTTTTATTATTATTATTATTATTATTATTATTATTATTATTATTAAATATTATTATTTATTAATATTTATTTATTTTCATTTATATTTTAACTCTGAAGTACATGTTATGGTGTGCCATCATTGGCTGATGCCTTGTGCATTAGACACCGGCGCAATAGAAGTTACTAATTATAGTTACAATTATTATTACTATTAGTGCCAAGTGATAGGTTTTATGTTTGGCTAAAGTTAGTTGTGAGCTGGATTCATATTGGATTCATATTCTACCATAATTTTATGTATCGAACAGTAGAGCTGCTGAGTTCGATTTACAACCAGTCAATTGATTGATTGATTGATTGATTGATTGAATAATGGTAATAGTAAGGCAAAAGGAAGCACAGTCATCCACTGGCCATGAATCCCTGTTTCTACGTATATTTGCCAACAATAACATTCGCATTCCATCGTGGCAGCATGGAGAAAATGTACACTTAGAGAAATTTTCCCTTTAATAATTATAAATAATAATAATCTTCTTTATTAATTCAAACTGACACGTACGCAGTAAGATTACATTGAAGCACGACAGTACAATCAAGATCTTAATTAAACACACGGTTTGGAAGCCATGCAAGGCGCCGCCCTACTGCGGCCCTAGAGGGGTTACGGGTATCGAACCATGATCAGATGATATCCTGGCCATGAGTGTTACCATTACTTTATCCCCCTCCCCATTTTATCCCCAGGAGAAAGTGTTCCCACATATTGTAGAGAAAATTGTCCGTTATTACCAGAGGAAAATGTTCATGCTTATTCTAGAGAAAATATTCACTGGTACCCATGATAAGATGTTCGGTAAACATACGGTTTAGCGTAATTAATTATTGGACGAAATGTCCACGTGCGCTTTAGCGTAATTAATTATTGGAAGCTGGATGAGCGATGAAAATAGAAATGAAACTGGAAGTTGGATGAGCGATGAAAATAGAAATCAAACTGGAAGCTGGATGAGCGATGAAAATGGAGATCAAACGAGAAGCTGGATGTGCGAAGAAAATAGACCTCAAACTAGAAGCTGTGTCAGCAATGAAAATGTGTAATATTAAAACTTCAAATAGAAGCTGGACGTGCGATGAACATGAGCTGAAAGTGGAAGCTGGATGGATGAACGATTAAACGTGTAACATTCAAACTAAACTAGAAGCTGGAGGTTCGATGAAAACATAGTTCATACGAGAAACTGGATGAAATTATTAGTTACGCTATTCATTTTTTCGAAATCCTGAAAATAATTAATTGCGCTAAAGCGTACGTTTACCAGATGTTCATTCTTATCGTAGAGAAAATGTTCCCTTATATATGAGGGAACATTGAACAATTTGTCCAGGAAAAAATTTTGTTCTTATAGGGGAACAAATGGAGAAAGTGTTCACTCTTATTCTTGAGAAAAATGTTCCTTCTTGTCCTACAGAAAATGTTCACTCTTATTGTGGAGGAAATGTTCCTCATACCCTAGAGAAAATGTTTCCTCTTATTCTAGAGAGAATGTTCCTTCATATACCCTAGAGAAATGTTCTCTCTTATTGTGGAGAAAATAGTCCTCATATATCCTAGAGAAAATTTCCTCCTCAGGATGGGAATTGTTGGGGTTCAACCCCCTAGTCTTTCTTAGGACCCCACAGTTAAGTCTTCATTGCACACCCCAAGGGGGTCGTTTCCAACCCCTCAGTTGTGCTAGTGTGATTTACAATTAGTTTACTCTGAGTCTCTGACAAAGAGAAGAAATTCCCTTGGTGTATCATGTATGCATTTGTGAATTTTCTCGACAAAGGAATTGATTTTGTTTCGAGCCTGACTTGCAAAACTGCTAGCGTTGAAATCAGCTGCTTTCAAATTTCGTTGACGTCACTTCAGTTTACACAATATGGACAAAAATTAAATGTTCAACCCCCCATTCTTTTTTCTACATTTCCACAATGTCCTTCGTGCCCTGGAGAAAACTTTCCATCGTAGCCAGGGGAAACCGTTCACTTTTGTCCTAGAGAAAACCATTCCATCGCATTGCTGGAAAACTGTGTCCTAATATCTTGGAGGTTTGCAGTTTGCACCTACTCTGGAGAAAGTGTTCTGGAGAAAGTGTTCTGGAGAAAGTGTTCACATGAGAGAAGATGTTCCCTGGTGTACAGTAGCTAAACAGTTTTCTCCTTCATCGAGTCCCGACAGTTCCCCACCGTTCTATCGGTCATGGTTACCATGTCTTCTTATCAGACAATTATGACCACGATGGTGTCTAGTGTTTCCATGCATTACTTCTGATAAGAGCGTATCCAAGTCAAAAAACGCTTCCTCCTATCCCTGCTGTTATTACGACGTCGCAACGCTTTGTTTACGTTTTATTTTCCCCAGGTGAGTTGAACAGAGTGATTTACCGAGAACCTTTTGTTGGTGATTCGCTTCCTGCATCCGCCCTGATGCTGTTATTTCTCATCCCAGAACTGGCCTTGACAGCGTTGCCCGCTGCCGACCATGCCCATGGTACGACAGCTATTATTCAGGTTTCTTCGCACCGGATTGTTTGGAATGATTTGCTTCGAAAAAGTAGAGCACACCGACTCCTTTACGGACAGTTTGATGTGCGTGAAGGGCGCTATTTGTAAGGGAAGTGGGACTCCCTGCTGCTGGGTTTATGCTGCCTCCCACGGATGATATTTTCCTTTCTCTAAGGTTTTCTTCCGGCTGTAGGTCTTTTTTTCTTCCCGTTGGTGCTGTCTTTTTCCATTCACGGCGTCTTTGTCGACGGTGTTTCCATGTTGAGACCTGCTTGAGATTTATCATATATTTACACTTTCTCAGCTGTATCTGCAGTTTTCAGTCTGTGAAGGATATATGTATATATATAATATATATAGATATGTAATATATATATTACATTCACGAATGTATATATATTATAACTAGCAGGAAGTATACAGCAGAAATTAAATTTAATATATAAATATATATATTGCATTTATTTATGTATATATATATATATATATATATAATTAGTGTCTCCCTTAACCAGGCTTCGGACTGGCACCACCCGAAATATATATATATATATATATGTATATGTATATATATATATGTATAGATGTATATATATATATAAACAGCAGAAAATAAAGCGGTAATTATGTGTAATATATATATATATATATATTGCATTTAAGAATGTATATATATATATATGTTGCAGAAAATAAACAGACAGGAAGTGCATTATATATTTATAGTTTACATTTATCAATATGCATATATATAAGCAGCAGATATGCCATGCAGTTAGGAAGGATTCGTTTTGCAATAGAAAGACTATTAGATAATAATTTGGACAGATTGCTATTTGTTCTTGTGTTGCAAATGATGGGAAATTTGTGTTCTAAATCTGGTTTAGTGGCATGAATTGTCTCAGTTAAACGTTGTATTTTAAGTCGACTATTGCAGTCGACTACTGCAGTTTATGGGTGGTGCTAGTCCAAACCCTGGGTATGGAAGGAGGGAGACACTAATCAAAGAAACTGCATATACAATATCTATTACCTCATGATTACAAAAATTAATGGAGCACATTTTTATGATATACTTATTATTATTAAGTATTGTTACTGATATTTGTTATTGCTTATTATTTTTAGTTATTATTATTATTATATATTGTTATTATTAATCAAAATCTTAAACTTTAAAATATCTAAGGCGCTACTGTAACATTTTGATTTTGTTATAGGACAATTATTAGATACCTTTCAAACAGATTACAAAAGAAACACTATTGTACACATTAAAATTATGGAAAAATTTTCAAGCTAAGCTATAAATCTACATCACCTAACTGCTACTTCCATTTCCACCATCTTACTGCTATGTTAGAGGAACTTTGAGTATTGGCGACATCTCTCCAACGTATCGAAGATGAGGCCATAAATTTTTACACGTGTTGTTGTTAATGGCTGTGTCACTTGACTTTTTTTAACCGGGGAAAAGTCATATTTTTTACTTACCGTAAATTATAAATAATTCTGTTGACAAGTTCTTTTTCATCGGCATTTTGCAGTCACTCAATCTCGTTCTGTTCATCGGAGTTGTAAATGTCATCTCTGGTAAGAGTAGATACTAATATGGCAAGAAAAGGTTGTTTAGGCTGTTACAGCACATTTATTGTGGCCAGCTGCCAGGCAGTTTTATCGACTTCCTCATGGAAAGGCCGTACTATTTGTTGTCTGATTATTGAACGCAGTGACTGGTTGTTACGAGACTGAATATGTTTGACCGTTATTGATGCTCAAGTATCTGCTATTCCAGACATTACTTTAAGAGCGCAGTTTATTTATCTGTGTTGCTTTGGCATTCTGGTGATATTGGGCCACATTAACATCTTCTTTTGAGAAATTTACACAACACTAGTGTCTGCTTCTTTCGCAACATCAGGCCACATTAGTATCTGCTTCTTTCCTGACATTAGATTACATTAGTGTCTGCTTCTTTCCTGACATTTACGCAACACTAGTGCCTGCTTTGTTTCTGACATTAGACCACACTAGTGTCTGCTGCTTTCGACACATTAGACCACATTAGGATCTTCTTATTTCCACACTATTACACTGCATTAGCGTCTGCTTCTATCCGAACCTTGTGTGCTGCTGCCCTCGACCCTGTGCAGCAAAGATTGTCAAACTGTCTTAAAACGCACCTGTTTTGTTACTAGTAAGATAGCCATGTGTGCAGCGCTTTTGTGAGGTATGGAAAAGGCGCTATATTAAGTATCTTCATACATACATTATACCACAGTAGTATCTGCTGTTTTTCGATACACGTACTTTAAGCGTGTAGTTGTTCGTTTTTCGGTTGAGCAGTTACCAAGAGGATCGGCTGAAATACACCACGAGGTGGAGCTTGGTATCGTCATTGGCACCCAAGGTGTCGACATTCCCGAAGCGAAAGCCCTCGACTACGTCGGCGGTTACGCCTTGGCACTCGACATGACTGACCGCGCTGCCCAGGGCAAGGCCAAGGCGGCCGGTCTGCCGTGGAGCGTCGCGAAGGGTTTCGACACGGCCTGCCCGGTCAGCGCCTTCATCCCGAAGGAGAAGATACCCGACCCGCAGAACATCGACCTTTGGCTGAGCGTCAACGGGGACATCCGTCAACGGGCAAACACGAAAGATATGATCTTTACGATACCTTACCTGATCAGCTGGATCAGCAGTCACTTTACGCTCGAACCAGGGGATCTTATCTTGACGGGTACGCCGGCTGGTGTGGGTCCGGTCAAGGCCGGTCAGAAGATCGAGTGTGGCCTCGGCGACCTGGTTACCATGTCGTTCATGGTTGAAAGTAAATAAGTTTCTTTGCGGACTGATCTGTTGGATATTGCTCTGATTGCGGCTTGGTTTTTGGTACATCATCGGTTGATGCCTTGTGCATTAGACACCGGCGCTACAGAAGTTACTCGTTCTTGATAAAGTAATCTGTAGGTTCTATTTATGCATGAATAATTCTATAAATAAATAAGCAAAGTAGTGGTTAAATTAGAATGATTATTGAATTTAAAACGGGTTAGGGTTATTAATTTTGTACTTTTTTTTAGTTAAGTTAATCGTGTTATTTGTCATAATGTCGGCTGCACTGGACCCTCCATATATGCAGTTTTGGAAGCAATGTTAAGTATGTTGTTATGTTGAAGTTCTGCTATGACGATGTTCTGTTGTAACGCTGAATGGTTTCGATTAAATCTCTCTGACTGACAGTATTCAAATCCGAATTCTCTTTATTTCGCTATTTACGCTACATGTAATCATATCTGATATCTCCTCATATCTCGAGATTCTGCAGCACCCAAATTATATATATATATATATATATATATATATATATATATATATATAGAGAGAGAGAGAGAGAGAGAGAGAGAGAGAGAGAGAGAGAGAGAGAGAGAGAGAGAGAGAGAGAGAGAGGGGGGGCTGTATATGAAGACGCTCTGACGCCCTATTCATAGTTACAGAAATTTAATAATGTGGTCTTAACTATAATGAGAACTTGCTTCCGGGGTCTTAACGACTGCTAATTCGCCCTTCCTGGGTATCAGGATCGTATTATCTGGAATCATGGCGGATTAGGCTCGCAGACTTTTACGTTTAATTTCGTACGTTAACCGAAGAAGAAGGAGGAGGGGATGGACAAGGAGGATCGGGATATTGTTACCCTGTTAATTTTCTCGGTCAATGACAACGTTTTGTGTCCGCTGTAAAAATAGGCGAATAGGAAATGGTTGACACCTGATTTACGCGTGTTTTTTATTGGAGCGTGTGCTTGGTTGCCTCGTAATGGTAATTGTAAACTCCAGGTTTCTAAAGCGCTACTCTAGAGCTAAGCGCAGGGCACCAGCTTATTCACGAGTGCTGTGTCGAGTCGGTGACAGGTTTGACATTGTCCTGCCAACACTCTGAATTGCTAAGGTCGAGTTATGCTAACCTGAAAGATCCGAACCCAGTTGCCAGAGAGCCTGAGAGAGGAGACAGAGGAACTGCTAAGGTTGAGTAATGGAGGGATTAGGATATGAATTCTTGAAAAAGTTAGACTAATTCTTGAAGATGTGAGACTACATGTATTTCTTGAAGAGATGTGACCAATTCTTGAGATGGGACTAATTCTTAAATAGGTAGGACTAATTCTTGAATAGGTAAGACTAATTCTTGATTCTTCAAGAGGTGGGACTATTTCTTGAAGAGGTGGTTCTAATTCTGAATTTTCTCTTGTTAATGCTATAAATAATAATGGACACGACACTTAATGAACTGCTCCACTGGTTGTAATGATTTATTGTAACTATGGGCCCTATTAGCGGAACGGTTCGTTCCTTTGGGTACTCCCATTGTCACTGCATGTAACATGTACTTGTTATTTTCATGCCTATGTGTTTATGGTGAACAATAAAAGCATTTTGATTGATGATTGAATTCTTGAAGAGGTGGGACTCTTTCCTGATCGGAGTTTTGCTGTGCTTTATTATTTTTCTCAGTGTAATTTATATTGCGCCACTCCAAGAATCAGAGAGCTAAGAGCAGTTTATCATGAGAAAGCAAAACTGCTGTGAAAACTAGAACAGTCTTGGACCCACTCACACACTTGGAGCCTAACCAAGAATTACTAATCACACGTAAGGAATAATGCAATTAGTGTAATGTATTACCGTAATGAGAAACAAGTCACCGCGGCTCATGGCCTTCGGAGTACGATACAATACAACTCTATTTGACATTGTCCTGCCAACACTGTGAATTGCAAACACGACCATACGACAGAAAATCGATGACTCTGAGCAATTGTGAGTGCTTACAGCATTTGTGAGTGCTCAAGGTCCCTACACAGTAATTGTCGCTGGTAAGTGTCGAACCCATAAACTTCTCGTCGCGATCCAAGCGCTCCAACCAGTCTGTGCAGAGTCTTGCATCGGAATAATGGACAAAATCAGTATGGCCCCTCTGGCTCTGTCTGTCTGTCTCTGTCACTGTCTCTCTGTCTCTGTCTCTGTCTGTCTGTCTGTCTGTCTGTCTGTCTGTCTGTCTGTCTGTCTCTCTCTCTCTCTCTCTCTCTCTCTCTCTCTCTCTCTCTCTCTATATATATATATATATATATATATATATATATATATATATATATATATATATATATATATATATAAGGGTATTATTAAATGACAAATTGTCTGGCGGCAGTTTCAGTGTGGCCTGCATGTAAATATTATTGCTACCTTTAGAGTGATGTATTCAAAGGGCGTCTCGCTGCGACCTCCTACCGAGTTATTGTTTTGACCTTTGGAATAATAGATGAAACGGAGTGGGCAGGCGACGGTGAGCGTGCGTTGATACAAGACAAACTGTGTGCGAGAGTGTTTTATCGACACGATAGTGTCTGGTCCTATCAGTCACTGCTTTTAAGAGATCTTTGGTGCAGGTGACGAAACCCTGTGGCAAGAGCACAAGATCGTTGGTTGGGTAATTGTTGTTCGTGTGTCACATGATTAGCTTCGCCCTCCTCCTTTACCCAGGCTTCGTACTAGCACTGCCAGAGTACGCACGCCGTGTAATGGCGTGGTTACGCAAGCTTAGCCTATTATACTTAGTTGCTGTTCAACGACGATGTGTCATAACAGATATGATTAGCGTCGCCCTCCTTTCTCCAGGCTTGAAATGTTGACGGGGTCATTATGGCAAAACATCGGCTTTTAAGGGTGCTCATAAAGACGGAATTAGCGGTAAGTAGGCGTAAGCAGAGTTGCGCGCTATTTACCGTCGTGTACAAAGACCTGCTTACCGGTTACTTAGAACGGTAATTCGTGCGATAAATTCTCATTTTCCATCCGCTGTAGAGTTCAGATTGTCGGAGTATTCTGAGCTGAAAATGAATAACGCTGACGGTGTTTCCGAACCGTATTTCATCTGCTCGCTGGTGTGAAGACAATTCGGAACCAAGGCAAAAGCTGTTCCGAGAAACATTGCTATTGATTTACGTGATTGAGAGCGGCCATATTTCTCCGTCCGCTGTCGCTTTATTTATTATCGTGCAGCAGGAAATGAAAGTAAACTCGATTTCTTTGGACAAATTTTAGGATGGATAAAAAAAACGAGGATGTTCGAACAAATCGCATTTGAAATAATGGTCGGATCACGAATCAGAGTTAGACGGGTGTTTTAATTGTCAAATAACAGATGGGGTGTCGAACATTTTTCCAGATAATTACCAAAGCGCACGAACGCAGATCAAAATCTAATGCTGTTAATATGCTAGGATAGGTTACACACGAAACAACTGACAACTGGGGAGATATTTTAGTTTCTTCATCCCCAACATCTTTTCAGTTACTTAGCTGAGGGGGTTAGAAGGAGATCTATGGGTTGAACCACAACTTCCGCGACAACCAGGGGCGTCTACACCATATAAACCTCCATCCTAGAAATAGGGATGGGGGTGGGAAGATCTGTCAGTGTGTGACATCATTAACGGGGGAGGGAAGGGAGCGGGAAGGGGAGAGGAGGGGAGGGGAAGTTGCTCCAAAGACTTCGGAGGGATAGACGCCCCTGCCGACAATTAAAGCGCCGAGAGGAAGTAGAGGCTGACTGGACATTGAGGCAAGCAATCGACACACACACACACACACACACACACACACACACACACACACACACACACACACACACACACACAAATACCAAAATCGAGCGATAAACCCAAGAAAAACAAAACCTGACAAATCCAGGTTCTGATATTTACTTTAACCCCGTGGCTTATTCGGTCACGTCTCGTCGGCCGCTTCGCTCCTCGGCCAGAGGGGAGCTCTTGGTTCCGCGCTGTTGGTTCCGAGTTCTGAGAATAGCTTTCTGTTCCGCCTTTTCCGTAACGAGACATGATGTGGAACGTTAATACTCAATGTGCCGCTATACAGTACAACAGTATTTCAGATAATGGCCCAGTTCTGAACTGCACACAGGACCAGATGACAGAAAATCGATGGCGCTAATCAATTGTGTGTGAAGTACTGGCTCAACGTCCCTACACACAATCCTTCTCAGGGCCGGATCGAACTCGTACTCTCCGCGTTACTAGCCGAGCGCTCTCTCCATTCGACTACCTTCCCTGACCAAGGCTGGCCATGCAAGCGAAGCATGGATGCCGCACAGAAAAGAAGCGGTGCGAAGTGTGCAGTATGAATTTTCGAGAGAGTAGCTCGAGTCTTCTATACACACGATCCCAGGGGGTCGAGGGGGACAAGACCCCACCTTTAACAGTGGGGAACACAGTATACAGTCGACCCCCAAATTTTGAAGAAACACCAAAAAAGGTCAAAAAATGTTATCGCGCGTGAAAAAATGTTGTCACCCCTTTTTTGACCAGATCAGTTCAAAAGCGTCCCGTGTCACCCCCTTCCCCCATCTGTCAAACAAGATCGCCGCCAGTGTACACGATTTCATTCTGATATCTGAAATAATTTTACTAACCAATTCAATTTCAGTTTGACAGTTTGATGAAGAGTGTGCAGTCTGAGTATTTCAGGCACTATACCGTGTAGTAGAAGTAATGAAACGGAAGCTCAATATCTTTGGAAACACTTGCGGGATGAATAATACGAGGATGTGCAAACAAGTCTCATTTGGAATAACAGACGGTGCAGAGATCAAAGGCAGACCAAGCAGAGAATGACTGGACAATATCAGGGATTAGTACGAGATGGATGCGTACATGGATGAACTTACTGGCACAGGTCAGTGAAGAAATATGGTTAGGCGTGTAATCAGCGAGCAACGGGTGCTCAGGCAATTGACAAAATGAAACAGAAAGATTTGTAGTTTAAAAAATATCAACATCTTATTTTTGTAGTCGTAAGCTTCAAGCTTATAAATTGCTACTCTAAAACTAAGCGAAAGGCACCAGTTTAATCACGAATGCTGCGTCGTGTTAGAGGGGTTGTCCAGATATGTCAAAAAAAGATCCGAGTTCGGTTGTAGTAAGCCTGTATTATGGTTTGGTAAGCTGGTCGTCCGGACAAATGGTTCTGTTGGGGAATAGGTTTAGAGCGCTCGCCTCAGACACCTTTAAAACGGTGTCAATAGATGCTATATAAACATGGTACACGATAGGCTATAATTAAAGCTGCGTCTTACACACCTTTATTTGAGAAGGTGCTGAATAGGTGTATACATAAGTAGCGTTGACACTGTATACGATTGGTTAGAGCGTTTACTTTAGACACCTTTAAACTGCGTTAGTCGATTTTATATATGGATAGTACGCTAATGAATACGCTAATGAATACGCTATGGGATAAGAATAAGATTGCTGTACATTGACGGATAGGGCAAGATGGCGTCCGTGGGTGGACTGCGTTTAGTTGTTTAATCGCTGAGGCGACTACGGATTGTTTTTACGTAGAGTACGGATTATATACTACGGATTTGTCAAATTAACCTATGGATTATTTTGTTACGGATTATACAACAGATTATTACTACTATAATGCTGTTTATAACCCTGTAATCCGGATCAGGGTTTTCGTTTTTCCCGCCATCTGCGCGGGAAACCTGTACTGTGGCGTTTAAAAAAAACCGATTTATCTTTACTAACTTTGCATCAATCATTCAAGAATGGGAAAAGGCAAACGGAAAAGACCTCTGGACATATCTTCAAGTTCTTCGAATGCTGGTGATATATCGATGAATAAGAGTATAAATGAAACAAAGAAATCAGACGATCAACACCATTCAGACGTCTATGAAATTCAAGAAATCGTATCAGCGTGTGAAACTGCTTCACATCAAGCTGGTTCCGATGAGACTTCAGAAGATAGAAAAGTGAAGGAAAGTACAGACAAAGTCATACATGTTAACTCTACATCTGAATCTACTGAAGATGTCAGAAATTTCTTGTACAATTCGTCGGACAATCTTCGAAATACCAGTGCTATGCAGGGACGACTTTTTGAATCATACTTTGATTCTGTGGAAAGAAAACGATCCCAATCACTCGAAAGTCAGGTAATTAATACGAAAATTACACAAAGATTAATAAAAGAGGATTTTTTGCAGAAAGTCCCACCTCAGAAGCTACCAGGGAAAGATGGTAAGGATGGTGGTCCTCTCCGCAGTGCACACCCGAAAAAGAAACTTAAAATGAATATTTGTACGAGTCCGGTAAATCCGGTTATCAATAGAGTTGAACCGCCCCTTGTTGATAGATCTGTGGGATGTATTGATATTTCTGAGAAATGTGTGGATGAGATATGCGTTGATGAAAATGTTACCAGTTATGATGATCTAAATTTACAGGTTTTCAGTGAAATGAAAGTGATTGAAATGTCAAATGCAAATGTTGTAAGACAAGAGAAGGTCATTAGTATGGATAGTTCCACACCGATGTCCACTGAGGTGACAAATGATGTAAATCAGTCAATAACTGACCAAGTTATTGAAAGCAAAATTAAACATAAATCCCGTCCTCCTCTGACTGAGGAAAAAAAGAAGCTCTTACGGGAAGTTCAGTCACGCACTGTGTATATAGAGGGGCATAAAGATGACCTCCGCAAGTACTTTATACACAGGCCTCGTCAACTTAACAAGGAAATAGTTGAGAAGACGAGGGGAGAGGTTGACAAAGTTTTTATAACTCAGCAAGGTGTAATTAAAATCATTGCTAAAGACGAAGCTCAGAAGAATCAACTTCTGAAGATACAATCATTGAATGAAAAGCCTGTAAAAACTAGTATTCCTTTTGCTTTGACATTCCAACCTGTGTCTAATAACAAACCGCCTCCTGTGAAAAGACAGGATAAGGATTACTTTGTTAAAGGCGTGGTATTTGGTTTATTTGAAAATCAAGAGAATTTAAACGAGATTGCATTGGAAAAGGGAGCCCATCATATCCATAGACTGGGTAATTCCGAATTTAGCAAAGCCACTTTGATCGCTTATCCCAAAGGTACTGTTCTGCCAGATTTCTTGGAAGTGAATGGCAGAAGGTATAGAATTAATCCTTTTGTGCCTAGACCTTTGAGATGTGATCATTGCCAAATGTTTAGTCACTCTAAATTATTTTGCAGACGAGAAGTTGTGTGCAGTAGATGCAGTGGTAGCCACTCTTATGTTGACTGTCCAGATAAAACTAAATTAAGATGTGCTAACTGTGGTCAGAATCATAGTGCTGCCCACAGAAGCTGTCCAATGTATTTAAAGATTCAATCTGCTCTGAAAATAAGAGCCTAGCAGAATGTTACTCTTGCTGATGCTATTGTCAAGGTTGATGAGGTCCAGCATCAGAATGTTCCTGTCAATGCTCTTAAAACAAACAATTCCACCTATTCTTCAAAAGTTAAAACTGGACTAGAAACCCAAACAAGAGTAATAAATACTTCATTAGATATACAAACACCAACTGATGTGCAAATTAATTCTACTGTACAAACCTCTTCTGATGATGTAGTCAAAAGGTTTTTGTCATTCAATGACAAAGATTACAAGGCAGTATATCACAGCAAGCCAGCGAATAACACAGTAGAAGATTATGACCCAATTATGAAGATAAAAGTGTCCTTTGTTCTTGGCGTATTGGCAACTATTGCAAAGGCTGAGTCTAAAAAACAGGCACAGTTTGTAATCTGCAATGCAGCGTCTGAATTACTTTTTGATAATGATATAGAATTTAGATATAAAGAACAGTAGTTTCATTTTTTTTCCACTATGGCGTTGACCATTCTTCAATAGAATGCACGTGGTTTTCGAGGTCATAAAGACCAACTTAAGAATTATATATTGAAGTCGTACATTACACCGGATGTGATATGTCTGCAAGAGACCTTTTTGAAAAATCCAACTCAATCACCAAAATTGGATGGTTACAATATTATACGAAAAGATTGCTCAAGTAATGAAAGGGGGGGTTTAGCTATTTACTTAAAAGAGGGCCTAAACTTTAATGTACTAGATGTGGACGAAGTTATAAACATTGAAATTCAAGGTATTGAAATTAAAACTTTAAGTGGTCATTTAAAAATATTTAATTCTTATTTCACACCTTCATTTACATTTAAAAAAGAAGATATTCAGAATATTTTTCCACATAAAAGATCAATTATTGTTGGTGATTTTAATGCTCATAATAAATTATGGGGTTGTTCTAAGACAAATAAAAGAGGGGAAATTATAGAAGAAATATTAACAGAAAAGAATTTAGTTGTGCTTAATACAGGTCAAGCTACACGTATCACATCAAACCAATCAAATTTGAATTCTGTTATAGATTTGAGCATATGTTCACAAGATGTAGCTCTTAATGCTAGACATAATGTCACCAATAGCAACATGAGCTCGGATCATTATGCTACTATAACTACTATTAATGAAGAAATCACAATAGAATATAATTTAAGTATGCATCTATGGAAATTTAAAAAAGCGGATTGGAAGAATTATGAAGAACTAAGTAAATTTTCAATAACAACAGATATTTTGGTTGATAAAAATGTTGATGCTACTTTTAATAATTTAGTAGATTGTATTACTTCTATAGCGAATCAATCAATTCCTAGTAAAAATCTAAAAAATAAAAAAAATAAAAATAAAAAATTCAGGCCTCTACCATATTGGAATGATAAGTGTAGTGAAGCCATTTATAAGAGAAATCAATATAGGAATAAAATGAATAAAACAAGGGAGTTAAATGATTATTTAGAATATAAAAAGCAAGAGGCTATAGTTAAACAGACCCTAAAAACAGAAGCAAAAACGTGTTGGCAAGCATATTGCTCTGAACTCACGGATCAGACAAAATTGGGGTCTGTTTGGACATGGGCAAGAAAAATGAATGGTATTGCAACCTATAGTTCCATTCCTACTCTGAATTGTAATGAATTAATAGCTGAAACAAACCTTGAAAAAGCAAATCTTTTAGCTAACACTTATGTAAATACTAGTAGTACCCAAAATTATAACGAAAAATTCTTAAATTATATCAAAGATAATAATTTACAAAATAACCCTAATAGGATTGACAGTAGTCCTGTTCATGAAATGGAAATCTTAAATGAGAGGTTTTATCTTAATGAATTGAAACAAGCAATTAGATCAGCTAAAAATAATAAGTCACCAGGTGATGACAAACTACCTTATGAATTATTAAAACATCTCCATAATAATGCTCTTAATACCCTATTAATATTTTATAATGAAATCTGGGAGGAAGGGAAATTGCCAATTGACTGGCATCATGCCATTATTCTACCATTATTAAAACCTAATAAAAACGCATCGATTCCAGAATCTTATCGACCTATATCACTGACTCCAACACTTTGTAAAGTTATGGAAACAATGGTAACAAAACGTCTTCAATGGTTTTTGGAAAAAAATAACCTTATTTCAAAAAATCAGTCTGGCTTTCGAAAATATAGAAGTACAAATGATCAAATTCTTAAACTTCAGGATACTATTCTTAAAAAAATAAAAAATAAAGAACATGTTTTAGCTATTTTTATTGACTTTGAAAGAGCATATGACATGTTACATGTACCTACCCTTTTAAATAAAATTCAGAATTTGGGAATAGTGGGTAATACATTTAACTGGATTGAAAACTTTCTTTCAAATAGAACTTTTCAAGTGAAAGTTGGGGCAGAACTTTCTGATAAATGTATACAACAGAATGGTACACCCCAGGGTTCGGTAATATCTCCTCTTTTATTCTTGCTAATGATAAATGATATTGCTGCAGGTGTGGATGGTGTAGAGATGTCACTGTTTGCTGATGATAGTGCTATTTATTTAGGACATAGAAATGTTAAAATATTACAAAATAAAATTCAACTATCGATCAATTTAATACAAAATTGGTGTAATAAAAATGGTTTTAAAATATCTATTAATAAAACGACTGGAGTCCTTTTTTCCAAAAGTAATAAATTATCAAGGATTACTATTAAAATTGATAAAGAACAAATTAAAATGGAAAATGAGGTCAAATTCTTGGGAGTAATTTTTGACAGTAAATTGAGTTGGAAAGCACATATTGATTATATAATTGAAAAATGCAAAAAGAGGTTAAATCTCATAAGAGCAATCAGTGGTTATGGTTGGGGAGCTTGTAAGAAAACTCTCTTAACCATCTATAGAGCTTTAATTAGGTCTATTTTAGATTATGGCGATGTTGCTTATTCATCTGCCTGTAAATCTTACCTGGATAAACTTTCCTATATTCAAACTGAGGCACTTAGATTATGTTGTGGAACCCCTAGGGGTACTGCAGCCTCAGCACTTCAAAATGAATGTGGGGAGTTACCTCTTCATTTAAGACGACTCCAAAATTCAATAAAATGTGGGACTAAAATTTTGGGTAATAAATTTCACATAAATACAGCAACAATGGAAAATCACTGGACAAACATTTTTAGGACTCCTGAGAGTAAGGAGCATTCCATTTATACTCGTACTTTTGAATTTTTTTCATCACTTAATACATCATTCATTGGCCCTTCTTTCCCTTCTGAACCTCCTTGGTGTAACAAACAAGTAGAGGTTGACTTAACTCTGAGTAAGTTAATAAATAAGAAAGTTGATCATCCAGAATTTTTAAAGCAATCTGCTTTAGAATTAGTTTCTAAATACGACTCTTATGTACATATCTATACTGATGGGTCAAAGGTAGATGATAGTGTTTCTGCTGCCTTTACAGTACCAAGTTTAAATATAGATAAAAAATTTAGATTATGTAACAACTCCAGTATTTATGCCGCAGAGTTGACTGCAATTATAGAAACTGTTATATGGATTTTAAACTCCGAATGTTATAGGAATTGTCAATTTGCGATTTTTTCTGATTCATTGAGTGTTCTTACATCAATTAAAGAGTCTTATTCTCAGTCTAGACCTGCTTTATTGAATGATTTATTATCTCTCATTAACAAACTAAATTCTAATCAAATAAGATTTATTTGGATACCAAGTCACATTGACTTGACAGGCAATGATCGAGCAGATACTTTGGCTAAAGAAGCCCTGAATATTGATGTTAATTCTACTAATTATCTTGAACTTTCAGAAATTTTTACTTTAATTAAACTTTATATAGTAAATAAATGGCAATTAGAATATGTTAATGATAATAGAGGACATTTTTATAAATCTATATGTCCAATTGTAAGTACAGATATTAAATATTTGGAACCTTATAGACATAAAGAAGTCCAAATTTCTAGACTACGTCTGGGAGTGGCGAATACTAATCAAAGGTTGTTTATCATAAAACGACATTCTAGTGGTTTATGTGATACCTGTCAGGTCAAGGAGACTATTCACCACCTCCTACTTGAATGTAAAAACGAAGATATATCGAAGTTGTTGCGAGATAAATGTCAACTGTATAAAAGGGACATTTCTATTTCAACCCTTTTGACAGTAAATGTATTACAAAACGAAGTGTATAGGGTAGTTAAACAAATTACTAAAGGTCAAATTTTGTAATGATGCTCTTGTGTATTAACCTTAGTTATATCCATTACATATTGGTTATTTGAGAACCTATATAACCGTTTCTTTTCAATTGCAAGTATATAATGAGAGTGTGATACTAGTAAATTACATATATAACACATTGATTAATGAGTATCTATATTACAACCATCCAACATTTGGTTCTTGGATGTCGCATATGGTTTGATTTGGTTTATGTATTGGAGTAAAATCAATATTATATTATATAGTGCTGTATTATTGTGTTGCAATAAAGGAAATATACATGTAATTGTAACTTGAATGCATTGAAATCAAACTTGAGACAATTATGCTCATATATGCTTTGTTAATTAATAAAACTTATAGTTGAATGTGTTAGATACCTGTACAATTTGTTTAAAAAAGGAACTTGGTATAACCATATGTTTCATTTAATGTGCATGATGTCTGTGAAATTTATTACTATTTCATACATGATATGATTGTAGTGGCAGATATTGAACTGAGGAATAAGAAATAATCAATTAAACATTTCAAAGATAAAATAAGAATATAATGTAATAATTATAATTATGTGTACTGTGCATCTGAAGTTGTTTAAATATTTCTTGCGAGTGACAATAGTTGGGAAGTACTGTTTAATTTGTATCAAAACAGTTTAGAGCTATGTGTTTTATAAATAACATTAGATATATTGATTTAAATGATGTGACATTATTGATATTGTAAGCTTATGTTTGACACCTTTAAATGGTGTCTTTCGGACACTATAAGTTTATCGTTTTCTGTAAACTGTATTTCTAAATTGTCGTCAACGGCCTTTGGTGTCATAAGACGACGTTAAACTGTGGAATAATAATAATAAAATTTTGGATCGGCTATGTGATCAACTTCAGTGCTCGACTCTTACACCTTTAAACGACGTCTAATGAAAATATATAATGATGGGACACAATAGAATTGAACAGACGTTTAATTAATAAGAGCTCTCTGCTAGACACCTTTATTTCAGGTGTTGAATATGTGTATACATAAGCAGAGACAATGTGTACGCTTAATTAGGCGTTTATCTAGATACCTTTAAAACGGTCTCAACCGTTGTTATATAGCGATGGGACACGCTAGCTGCTTAATGAAACTTCAGAACGACTCGCAGTTTTTAGAGCGCTCGCTGAAGACACCTTTAAAACTGGGTCAATGATCGATAAAGATGGGACACGACAAGAGATTAATAAGAGCTTGCTGCTAGACACTTTTATTTGAGGTGTTGAATGGTTGTATGCATAAGTGTGGGACACTGTATACGATTGGTTACAGCGTTCACCATAGACACCTTTAAAACGATGTACAACGTTGCTATATAAGGATGGGACACGCTCGGATCCCAGGTCTTGAATTGGTATGCCAACATTTGAACGATGACCAATTGAATATACGAAACTAGAAAGTGGACACTTTAATAGGAGATAGTAGAACGGGCCAACAATAGAATATGTGACACTGAACCGGGACGCTCTATTACCGGATGGACTAATGACAATTTACAAGGTGCTGCCTGCATTGTATACTCTGTGTATACCGACGTTTGAACTGACGTTATATTATGAGGTTGAATTGTCAGCGGGATGTTATATTTGGGAAAATAAACCATAACTGTGGTTTTATTAGTTTTGAATTTTAGACCATTGCGTTGGTGTATGGATATAGTACCAAAGGAAAACTATCAATGAATGGAATGATATATTGGCGATGTCGAATGTAGCCTACAAACAATGCAAATGGACATCAGCGAACCACAAACTGAACACACACATTCTGGAAACGGCGCAATATCGCTGGCACGGAAAGCCATATGAGAAATGAAAGAATGTATAAGCTGTTTGACGTCAACGCCATCCTCTTCACAAGCTGCTGTGAAAGCACGTTTGGAAGATCATGTTTTAATGACTTTACCAAAACGATCAACGTTGAAACGTCACAGGGTTAAGGTAAATAAAAGAGATTAATGCCGGCGTTGCTTTCCCTGCAGTTCCGAAAGATCTTTTTCTGAAATGCCTGAAGAATTTGTGCAGATGGCCTTGTTCGAACCTGTTCCTGGTGAGAACAGCATGATGCTGACATCTCGACATTTCGGACGAAACTTGTAAAGTTGTTTCAATCGTCTTCTTTCAGCTTTATATTATACATGTTCATTTTGGACATGGATAAATCCGGTCGCACTTTTCTGCCTCCTCACTAACAAGACACAGGACGCATTCGAGAGACTTCTAACGGAGGCTCATCGTCTCATTTCACTAGCAAATTCTAAGAAAATCTTGGTCGATTTCGAGAAGGCGACTTTGAACACATTTTCTGAAGTGTTCCCTAATGCGACCATTATAGGATGTTACTTCTAACGTAACCAAAGTGTGATCCGAAAAGTGAATGAGATTGGTCTGAAATTAAATTACGAGATCAAAGACCGAGTAAGGGGCTCCGTGCGGTGTCTTTTGGCACTAGCTTTCATTTCAAAAGCAGATGTTCTGAAAGCTTTAGAAGTCTTAGCTGATACTCAACCTGACGACATAGAACATCTCGATGAACTGAAACCTCCTCTTTCGAACATATAGTATTATCTTCGCTGTCGCAGGCAAAGAGGACGTGGAAAGATCTACGGATCGGATTCCCGTTTGAATCATTACACCGCTGGAATGGATGGTATCGCAATAACAATAAATTCAGAGGAAGGATGACATTATGTACTCCAGTCGCTGTTTTTGTGTACATTTTCGACAGGTGTCAAGAAAGACACACAACTGCAAAAGACTAGTTTCTTGGAAGGATCAACCGGAATGCTTCAACCAAGCAACAAAAAATACGGAGAACAGAACGAACGGGTTACGCGCGCACTCGCCACCTACGCCAGAGCAGAAATTTTATTGCATTTACGTTTAGTTCCCGATTTGTCCCACAACCGAACATCGAACGTGGTACACGTTCAATTGCCTATCTTTATTAGCTTTTAATTTTGATCCACTTTTCCCGTTACCAGTTCAACTCCGCTCAAGAGTCTCAACGGTCATCTAATACACCGTTGTACAATCGCCGTTCTCGAGTCGCCCTTTCTTTCGCCGTTCATCTATGCTCTGTTGTATGGTCGCATTAATTTCTGTAACTTTCCATAAATCTGAACATTGAAATGTGAATTTGCAGTGAAAAAGTTAATTATAGTGAAAAGTGAGTTATATTGAAAAGAGAATAACAGCGAACAAGTGAATTCTTGGAATTCGTTGAAAAGTGAGTTACACTAAAAAGTGAATTACAATGAAAAGCGAACTACATAAATTAAAAAGTGATTTACAGTGAAAAAGTGAACTACAATAAAAAGTGAATTACAGTGAAAAAGTGAATTTAAGTGAAAACTCAATTTCACCCTTTTATTTGCACTTATAAAATCACACGAACAAAAAACTTTGAATAACAGTGAAAAAGAGAATTTCAGTCTTTTATCTGGACCTATAAAATCACACGAACAAAAACTGAAAATCTCTTTATACGAAAATAGCGCTATAATAACAGGACCGGCTAATCGGAGGCACAATCACAACACTGTTTGAAACCGGACACCATCTATCGACGAGTTCTAAAATAGTTTCTTAGTTCAGACGAAATACAGTCGTTGAGTCATTTCTCGCGCTCTGAAAGGGGCATTTACAGTAATTAGTCCTACACATGGAGTCACTATAATATTGTTTTTCAATCAAAGATACCTTAGCGAGCTATTTCGTAGTTTCGAAATAAGACAGACTTCAAATTATAACAATTATCTTCAATTTATCGTTGTATCTAACTTTCCTTTACAGCCGCCATTATTTATCCGCTCTAGACTGTCTTCCTGTCCATTAGTATAATTAAAATAAGTAAGTAAATGACACTCCCAATGGCGTAATCTTGACAGATAAGCCTACAATGTTTTTATATATTCTACTCATACACACAGGTCTTACTGCACCGGTTCAGACTCTTTCCAATAGAACATACATTTTACTTGGTTAAAGACAATGATAATAATAATGATGATGATGATGATTATAATGATGATGATAATAATAATAATAATAATAATAATAATAATAATAATAATAATAATAATAATAATAATAATAATAATAATAATAATAATAATAATAAATAATAATAATACAAATAATAATAATTGTAAACTTCTGAGGGACTACATTTCCCCCTCCATCGCTAGGGGAGATAATACTAATAATAAACAATATCTAAGTAACCGAGGGATCACATTGGGGAAAAAAACAATATTAATAATAATGATAACAGTAACAGTAACAGTAGTGGTGGTGGTGGTGGCGGCGGCGGCGGTGGCGGCGGCGGCGGAGGTGGCGGTGGCGGTGGTGGTGGTGGTGGTGGTGGTGGTGGTGGTGGTGGTGGTGGTGGTGGTGGTAGTAGAAATAATAATAATGCTTTCCTTTTTCAACGCTGATCACTTTTTGCAGCACTTTTTCCACCGATAAAATCGTCTGCAAAGACTCCCCATTCCAGTACAACCCTCTCCTAATTTCTGCAATCCCGAGGGATCATATGCACTTCGGGGAAAATAATAATGATGAAGACGATGACGATGATGCTGATAATAATAAAAATAATAATAATACTTATTATTGTTATTATGACAACAACAATAATATATAATATAATGAAAAATATATTTGGTTGCCTTCATAATATAATTATATCGGCCACTGAATGAATGTCCAGTAGCTCTTCCTTTACCACAAACTCTTCTTGGCTCGATGACCAGATCTGCCCGAACCTCACCACATCGTCTGCAGATCAGGCATTCCTCCTCAACGCTATCGTCTCCCAAGAGTGTTCATTGCACACAACTTGATCATGGCCGTTTCCGTGTGGTGTGACGTCATCGTTCTCTGCGAGCGACGCCATCTTCCTCTGCAGACGATGGCGCACAGTTCCTGTCGGAACTTTTGTCCCGTTGCGCAGTACAGAAAGAAGTTCATGGAGTGGTTGACGTACATGAGCAGCTCCGTGACGGCGCGGCCGAGCTTCATCTTGTTCTTACCGTCCGTGGAAAACTCCACGGAGTTCGTGACGATCAGGGTGATGTTCAGCGGGAGGGTCGTGACGAGAAACGCGAAGGAGACCGTCAACAGCATCACGCTCATCCGCGCACTACTTTCCTTCGCGGACGACGACGAACTTCCGCGACAGAGGTGGCTGTCCCGGTTACGCCTGGAGATGAGGACCTTGCGAATGATGAGTGTGTTGAGGACGAGGATGACAGCGAATGGGATGAAGGAGTACATAAAGGCGTCCACCCAGGGCCACACGTCCCTGACCAGGTAGGAGTAGGCCTCAGCCGGGTCGCAGCGTACGGTGATGATGTCCCCACACATGACCGTATACGTCAACTGGGTCGTCCAGAACAGGTGCATGTTGACGAGGAAATGAAAAGCAAGCAGGATAAGGACGATCGCATACGCCCGATGTCGACTGCAGACCATTGGGGCCTTGAGTGGGTAGCAGATCGCAAGAAACCGCTCTGCCGTGACGGCGATGATCAGCCAACCGGAGAAATCGCTGATCGTTGAACCGAGGACGTTGACGAGCTTGCAGCTCCACTGGGTCCAAACGCGGAGATCAGATCCGGTTAATTCGGTGATCCATAACCGTAGCAGTCCAACGAAGAGTACCATCGTATCGGCGAAGGTCAGGACGGTCAGGTAGGCGTACGTTGAGACGACCCTCATGGCGCGCTGGCTGAGGATGACGAAGGACATGGTGTTGCCGATCACTCCTATGATGAAGATGAACGGAGGGAGGAAAAGGAGAAGCTGCTTCCGGATCCGGTTCTCGACGGACTCCGCCGACGGTTGTATCGGGATCGGATCGGAGTCGCCGGCGTTCGCCTTCGATGTGATGTTGATGAAGAACTCCTCGATGCTGTTCAGGTTTAGGTTCATGATGCGCAGGAAGTTCTCCTTCTCATCCGGTGGGAACGATTCGTAGATGCCCCGGATTTCCGTGGGATCGATCTTGGCGCCGCTGATGTTACAGTTGCTGCAACAGAAAACCAGCATCGAGTAATTAATTAATTAATTAATTAATTAATTAATTAATTGCATCGATATTCAAAATGAAATATATAATTCACAGGCTTTTCATTCCAAGTTGAAGTCTCACCTCTTCAAGAATTCCTACCCTAATCCATTCGCTTCTCCTACCCTAATCCATCCGATCATTTTACCATAATCCAACCGATCCTCCTACTCTAATCCATCCGCTCCTCCGCCTTCCAAAGCTCCTGTTCCTCAACGATACCCACCGTAATAGCTGCTCTGCCTCTCTGGTCTGTCTGGCAAAAGGACTCTGGCCCCAATGGACATCGATTTATGAACAACCTTTCTGATACGACGCAGCGCTCGTAAATAAACTGGTGCATTGTTTTTGAGTAGCGTTTGGAAATGTTAAGTTTACTATTACCACGAAAATGATAATGACGATACTAAGAAAATAATGACGGTAATGATGATTACATGGTGATGATGATGATGATGATGATGATGATGATGATGATGATGATGATGATGATGATGATGATGATGATGATGATGACGATGATGACGATGGTGACGATGGTGACGATGATGACGATGATGATGATGATGATGATGATGATGATGATGATGATGATGATGATGATGATGATGATGATGATGATGATGATGATGATGATATTAATAATAATTGTAATTAACAATAACAATGATAATAATGTTGGGCTTTCTTTTCTCATGGAGACTGAACACCTTTTAGGCATGTATCTGGAATTGCAAGAGAAACATTATTATTATTACACACCTTTTTAACGCGTGCAAAGTCACACAGAAATACGTCATCTTTCGCTTGCCTCTCAGTTGTTATCCAGTTTATAACACTGTCGCCATTCGCAGCGCTTTATCCTCGCCTTAACTTGACGAGTCTTATCCAAGCCTGATATTTTACAAATCTCCGGAGCTATTTTAAGTCCTGATTGATCATATGCATCCCGGGAATAAAAACAGTAATAGTAACATAATAATATACTGAATAATATGTATTGGTGCCTTAATTACAGAATTATAATTAATGTATAATTCTATCATTGCTTTAAGTGGTTGTATACAATCTCATTATGGCGTCATTAGTCGATAACAAAGAGCTTCGAACGACGGTCAGTTGAACCAGAAAGTGACTTGCCACTTATCCAGTCGTTAACAGAAATAATGAGCCCGTCTTTAATAGCGCCCGAAGCCAGATATAAAGAAACCAGCAATAATATTCCACAGCAGTTTTACATAAAAAATGATCGAATAGATGAAGTGCAAAAATCTTGTCAATTAAATTCGCGATGTCATTTCACTTGGCATAGTCGCAGGTTCGAAGTAACAACGAGACACGGTAGCCGATTGGTTACAACGCTCTCTTTAAACACCTTTAAAACGTTGTCAACCACTACTATATAAGGAGGTTAAACGGCGGCCGTTTGGTGAGCTTGCGCTCTTTAGACACCTTTAAAACGTCGACAACTAATGCTATATAAGCATGGGACACGGTGGTTCATTGGTTACAAGATTGGCTCGTAACGAGTCAAATGCGGGTTCGACCTTGCCCTGAGATGGTTACTATGCAGAGACATTGGGAAAGTCCTTCAATCACAATTATTTCTTATTATTATGCATTTAGTAAGCGCCAATACCTGATGGCTGAAGCATCAGTCGATAGCGCAGAGCAATTGTGAGTGAAGGATTTGTTTAAGGTTTCGACAAGTGAAATTCTTCAAGGGAGGAGGCTCGAATCCACTCTTCGCGCTAGAAGTCGAGCGCTCTAACCAAATCGGATACAGTTAGTTGTTTTCATTGTGTAACGACATCATATGGCTGCCAAGGACGTTGACATCGACCTAACCTTTCCTGTTTACAGCTGTAGGCTCTATATACCCTAGTCCCAAAAACGGACCCAGATTTTAACGACATCTCGTGACAACAAGGCCGTTGACGTTCGTAGAAAGTAATTTCAAGTTTTCACCGTTCGTGTGGTGACACTGTGGTATAATAGAGCATTATCCGCCGAACTTAGAAATATAACCGACTAGCGTGTCCCAGGCTTGTATAGCATCGCTTGACAACATTTTAAAGGTGTCTAAAAGAGCGCTCTAACCAATCGGCTACTGTGCTCCAGACTATCTAACACAGGCTAACGCCATCTTAAAGGTGTCTAAGGACAGCGCTATAATTACCAGTCGGTGGCATCTTACAGTATACTGATATCTTACGAAAACAAAAGCCATTGACGTCGTTTGGAAAATGTGTTTGATCAGTAATGACCGTTCGAAGGGCACGATGCACAGCTAACAAGCACGCATTAATTTTGTAAATAACCGGCTATTTATATAGCATCGGATGATAACGTTTTAAAGGTGTCGAAAGAGAGCCCTCGTAATCGTAATCTCCAAACTTCTAAAGCGCCACTCGAAGGTTAAGCGCAGGGCACCGGCATATTCACGAACGCTGCGTCAAATCAGAGGGATTCTCCAGGGAGTAGTTCAAAATGTTTCCAAGGGCTAGATCAAGACAGGAGACAGAGCAGCTGTTAACGCGGGAGTGTCATTTAGGGCAAGCAGAATTGGAAGGCGGAGGATCAGATGAGTCAGGGTAGGAGTACTTGGAAAGGTGCGACTTCAGTTTTGAGTGGAAAGCCCGAGGGTGATAGGTAGGAGAACAGGAAGAGGAGGAGGAGGAGGAGGAGGAGGAGGAGGAGGAGGAGGAGGAGGAGGAGGAGGAGGAGGAGGAGGAGGACGGGTCGCAATGATGAATGAGGAACCGAAAATTTGCAAAGGGGAGATCGCTTCAGAGGCATGGTGCTGTGTTGGATATGGCACGGTTGGAGAACTTGAGATGAGTAGCGACTGGAGGTCGAGAAAGACTGAGACTCGAGTATTATCGGGTGCAGCGGGTTGCCTGGATGGTGAAGAGATCACAGAGGTACTTGGGCTGTGAGCATTGTAAGGAGTTGTAGGTTAGTTATAGGACTTCGAAGTGGATTCGCTCTGGGATTTTTAGGTGTGATTTAAGGATGGGAGTGATATGATGATGTTTGAGCGTTCTAGTGACAGCTATGGCCAGTGAGTTTTGGATAAGTTACACACTCTTGATTTGAGTGGATTCCAGGTTGAGGAAGAGGGAATTACAGTAATCGAGCTTTGAATGAACAATGGAGTTAGCAATGGTGGTGACAGTTTTAAGGCGTCTAAAAGACAGCTTCAACGAATCAATTGCTGTCTTCTATACTATTTAACATAGCCTGACAATGTTTAAAGGTGTCTAAACTTTGAAGACAACGCTACTGCCAGACGGCGGTACATCTAACAGTGTTGCGAAATCTTTGGAAAACAAAAGTCATTGACGTAGTTTGGAAAATGTGTTTGAAGAGTTATTACGTTTCGGATGGTATGATACACCATTCAACAGATAGCCACTAATTTCTAGTACAATGTTTGGCGTTTTGAGTACCTATATAGGATCGGATGGCTACGTTAAAAAGGTGTCGAAAGAGAGCGCTCAACCTATTGGCTAGCGCGTTCCGTGTCTACAGAGCAGAGGAGGGCAGACTTTTTGTACATCAGGCCACATTAAACGCCAAAAATTCAGAGGGCCGGTAACAAAGTTTAACTTTTATAACTACTTACACGAAGAAAGTAACTTATTTAAAATTTACTTATTTAAAATTAAATGCACTTTAGCAGGGTTAATGCGTTATTATGAAATACGAGACTGGAATAGTAAGTAAGAAAGCAGCGCCACGTGAGTAAAGCGAGAAAAATTTCTCGCGGACTGGATTTTTGACTTTTTTGAATTTTCTGAAGAATTGTGTAGGCTGGATAAAAACTGCTGGCGGGCCGTAGTTTGTCAACCCCTGCGTATAACGTTTCAAAAGTGTCGAAAGCATTTGTTCCAACAGTTCTCACCGTTTATATAGCATAATGCAGCATGACATAAAACCCAAAATGCAATAAATTTATCCAAAGGTCTGTCGTGTTCTACGGCTATATAGCATCGGATGGTTCCGTTTAAAAGGTGTCTTGTGAAATCGCTCTTAACCGACTGGCTAGCGTGTTCCGTGGCTATATACCATGGGTAACAACGTTTTAAAGGTATCGAAAGAAATTGTTTCAACAGTTCTTAGCGCTTATATTGCATAATACAGCGTGACACAAGAAGCAGAATATTATCCAAGCGACTGCCGTGTCCATGTCTGTATAGTAGGCCTATCGGTTGACAGTATTTTAAAGGTGTCTGAAGAGAGCGCTCTAAACAATTGGATAACGTGTCCAAATTTCATTTTAAAGGTGTCTAAAGAGAGCGTTCTAAAGTCTAAAGTCTAAACAATTGGATAACGTGTCCCAGGAGTAATCAGATAAAATAGTTGTCAAAAAACCCGTTGGAGAAACCTGTCGAAAATACCACGCGACTCCAGATGAGGTAAGTTAGTAGGGGGCCTACAGTTTGTGTTTCTAACTATCTGAATAATCAGGTTATGCCTTAAACTATTGCTCTAGTTGCTGAACGAACTTTTCTGTTGATCGTCATCATCATTATCATAATCATCATCATCAGTTCCTGACGCCAGCCATTTGGCGGCGATGGGTAGGAATAAATTATCTACAGCGTCCTCGGTCATTTGTCAAGTCTATTCCCCCCTTAATAAGTGCTAGTCCAAGTGATTTTATGTCCTCATTTAATGTAGACTAAACCACACGGATGTGTCCTATAGTAAAAAAAGACATAACATTTCAGAATGATCATAACACAAGATCACTGTTCTCTGTTATAAATCACATGATTTTCTGTAACTGCTCACATTATTTGTATATTTTATGCTACAGTATCAATGGCTTCGTGTTTCGCAGCTGTCTTCACAAGATGACCTGCTTCTGCATTGATGGGTTGTCAGGATCTGTCTAACCCAGGTGTTTGATGTGGCGTTGGTGTGCAGGTTTAATGACTCGAAGACACACTGATCCGGGGTAATTAGTAGACTTACCTGGACAGGTGATCTTCGGCAGAATAGCACGCCACCTGGTGCTCACTCAGTCCTCCATCACTTATTCTGATTTGTGACTAATGGCAGATAAGTATAGCGTTTTTCCATGATAGACGCATCAGAGGCGTACTACTGGTCGGAAAATGAGTCTCAATGCTAGTCCCTCTGGCGTCATCTGCGTCTTTTGGATATGTAATCATTTAGTGGATATTAGTGGTTGGGAAATGAGGCCTAATGGTTCTAGTTATTATGAGGTGTGGGGCGTCGTGGCTAAGTGGTAAGTTCGGCGCCTTGTGACCGGAGGGTTGCAGGTTCGAATCCGACTCTAGCCGCTGCGTACGGACGTTGGGCAAGTCCTTCACTCGCAATTGCTCGTGGCGCTTCGGCGTGAAAACTCCGACACAGTGTCAAATGCTGTAGTCGGGAGCGCATCTGAGTAGTAGCAGACTTGAGGAGACGCTATTGAAATATCCGAAATAAATAAATAAATAAATAAAATTCCGTTCCTGTCATCATTTGCGTCAATTAATCATTTAGATTTTAGACAGTCATTTAGTGGTCGGGAAAAAAGTCGCAACTCGCAACGCTTCGTTATTCTAATCCTGGCGTCAGTTGCGTCCTTTTGTCATTAAAAACAGTCATTTAGTGGTAATTTATTGATAGGGAAACGAGTCAAAACGTTCTTCATTCCAAATCTGGCGTTTTTTAAAAGTGTTTTGCAACTCACGGTGACCTCCACATTAGAGCCACAAAGCTAGACGACGTGGTTCTAGAATCTCCGCTGTTTCTTTGTTATGAGGTTTGGTGTCCGCCTCTGTCGCTGGAATCAATGCGTGAAACAGTCTTCCAGACCACGTCAGTTAACAGCTTGAGACCTATCTTTTTAAACAAGCATACTCCTTGTTGTTGTTGTTGTTCTTCTTCTTCTTCTTCTTCTTCTTCTTCTTCTTCTTCTTCTTCTCCTTCTTCCCGTTCTTGTTCTTGTTCTTCTTGTTCTTGTTCTTCTTGTTCTTGTTCTTCTTCTTCTTCTTCTTCCCGTTCTTCTTCTTCTTCTTCCCGTTCTTCTTCTTCTTCTTCCCGTTCTTCTTCTTCTTCTTCCCGTTCTTCTTCTTCTTCTTCTTCTTCTTCTTCTTCTTCTTCTTCTTCTTCTTCTTCTTCTTCTTCTTCCCGTTCTTCTTCTTCTTCTTCTTCTTCTTCTTCTTCTTCTTCTTCTTCCCGTTCTTCTTCTTCCCGTTCTTTTTCACGTTCTTCTTCCCGTTCTTCTTCCCGTTCTTCTTTGCGTTCTTCTTCTTTGAGTGGCCTCAGTGGGTGACGTCTTACATCTCACAAGCTGCATGGTTGTACTGAAACAAGCCTTAGTTGCCCCTAGAATCACTTTCAGAATTTCAAACAGGGTTTATAGGACCTAGGGGTAAAAACAAGAATCGGGTGTATTTCACTGACAATAAAAGGGTCATCTACCCCGATTGAAGTCCGAGATAGACAGAACAATAAAATGGTCATATACACTAACGGTGTCCTCGTTTCTAAGGGGGTTAAAGTGCACACTTGCGCAATGGGTGATATGCCCTGGAAATTCCATGCGACATTACTTGCGCCGTTGGATGTTGGACTTGGCGGTGGAAGGGTGCCGGGGAGAATATATTGATGCGTTTGGAAGGGCTGGAAAGACGAAAAGGGAAGAGATAAAATGGTGATTTGGGAAGTCGGGGTGATCCAGGGTCGCGTGGAATGGGAGATTGGGATGATCCAGGAACTGGAGACGAGGTTATAAAACAGGAAACTGGGTCATGGTTTCATGCGGCTTGACTTCATAGGAAGTCATTTAAGAGGGTGGTCGTCTATCGTGGAGTAAAATGTTATGTCTCTTAGTGGGAGGCTCGGCCGTACCAATCTAATTTAAGTACTTTTAACATTAATACTTGTGTTTGTCTCCTGTCTGTCTATGTATCTGTCTATCTGTCTATGTATCTGTCTGTCTGTCTGTCTATCTATCTGTCTGTCTGTCTGTCTGTCTGTCTGTCTGTCTGTCTGTCTGTCTGTCTGTCTGTCTGTCTATCTATCTATCTATCTATCTATCTATCTATCTATCTATCTATCTATCTATCTATCTATCTATCTATCGATCTATCTATCTGTCGGTCTGTCTGTGTGTCTGTGTGTCTGTCTATCTATCTGTCTGTCTGTCTGTCTGTATCCATTTTTTCCTCTATCTATATCTATCTGTCTGTCTTGCTGTCTGTCTTGTTTGTCTATATCTATCCATCTGTCTGTCTACCTGTCTATGCGGTTTCTGTCTTCGTTATGTCGGTTTGGCTCCTTGTCTCTCTGTCTGCCTCCCTGTGTCTATCTATCTGATTCTGTCTACTCCAGTCAAAATGATGTGGCGGACAGGCCAAAATATATGAACGAAGACAAATAATAATAACTGTCTTAGTTAATTAGCGTCTTATTCGATGGGTGGCGCTTTATAGCTGTTCGATTATTATTATAATTATAAGTGCTATATTTTATTTTTTGCCATTTTAAAGCTTCAATTAATTAATTAAAATAATTAGACACACCGTCCGTCCAATATTTAGTGGCTAAACATAGGGCGACGCTTAATATAGCTGGTAGATATTTTGATTTTGGACACCTCTATTTAAGAAGATGTTGATGGCCTACTATATAAGCATGGAGGCCTGAATATGGTTTACGTACTAACTTATAGTCGTGCAGACAGAGAATGTAGACGTCCTATGGAGGCCAAAATAATGTCTTACGTACTGAGTTATAGCGTGCAGATAGATGCAGATGGATTCATAGAGCTTGCCTCACGCTGCGTTGCCTATATCGTAGGATGGCGACGCTGCATCCTGCATGTACAGCGATACTGTTCTTCAGTGTCGTTGGTTAGCGATTAATACTGCACTCCGTGTGGTAGTATACGGCGAGTGATTCGATCGGGTACCGGTTAGGTTACAAATATTTATTTACAAGGCTAATCAGTGCGCTCCCGAGTGACAGCCGCTCCAAACGCGGTCTGACCAGTGCTGGCAAAGCGTCGATCCAACGGAGTAAGGGCCCGCTCTGTTGTAGATCGCGAGCAGTACCGAGTCTGATCATGGAAGGCTGATTCGGGGAAAGACCGATCGTGAGAGATAACGGCTCACAGGTCTGTATCGGTAAAGTCCGGGAAAGGCCCGGCGGTTCCGTTCGATAAAGACTGGGAAGCAGACCTAGTCGGTGGCCGTTCGGTAAAGACGGGAAAGGTGAGCCCGCCGGTGACTTTACGATAGATCTGGGAAAGGCCCCGCTGTTGACCGTTAGAAATACACGGGCAAAGACCGGTGGTAGCCGTCAGAGATACGCGGGCAAAGACCCGGTGGTACCCGTCAGAGATATGTGGCGGTCAAGGCCACAGTGCGTAAGTGGGAGGATTTATTTTATGCGAATAGCATCGTTTTCCTTAAGTTTACATGCGAAGGGAACAGCATCGTTTCTCTTAATTTTACATGCAAAGGCCCAGCATCGATCATTTAATTTTTATTTAATTTCAATAGGCAACTGGCCGGCAACGACCGTGGCAGGGAAGCCCGATCGACGGTCTGAAGCCAGCGCATAGCGAGCAGACGCGCTCATTCGGGATGCATAGAGCCTGCCTCACGGTGTGCTGCTTTATACGTGAAGAGTTGGTTCGACTCTTCATACATAGCAATACTGTTAAACAGCGTTGTTGGTTAGCGATTCAGTTACCGATTCAAATATACTGCACTCAGTGTGGTAGGCGAGTGATTTTGGTTACGACCGAGTCAGAGTTCGAGTTTCCGGTTAGTACAAATATATTTACGGACGAAAGGGGCGTCCGAATAATATAATCAGGCGATCCCGAGTACAGCTAAAGAAGTTCACTGTTGGGAG
Source organism: Allolobophora icterica (assembly GCA_963556255.1). NCBI lineage: Eukaryota > Metazoa > Annelida > Clitellata > Crassiclitellata > Lumbricidae > Allolobophora > Allolobophora icterica. Next base: position 49,122,277 of record OY744611.1, read on the forward strand.
ACGGGCCGACAGCGCCGATCCGGCGGGTTGGATCCCTCAGTTGATCGCGAAGCGGTCTAGATCCCGATTGTGGGAAATCTACGGCTGAGTAATACTCGGGGAAGGATACCGTTGATACACAGGAAAACCAATTCAGTGTGAGATCGAAAACCAGGGTGAATTTGGCGACGGGCAGGAAAGTCCCTCTTGGGTTTTGAAGAACTCCGCGATCGGAGCTTGTCCGGTAACCCATGGGAGTAAGGTGACCTTCTTAAGGTAGCCATTTTCTGGAATTCTGAAATCCTTGAAACCAAGAGTAAATTTGGCGTCGGGCAAGGAAATCCCTCTTGGAGTTCGAAGAACTCCAAGATCCGACAGTGTTTGGTTTTATCCACTGAGACGAGTTTTACGCGATTTCGGCGTACTCGACACAGGGGAAGTTCTACGCGCTTTCGGCGTACTCGGCCGGGAGGGTTTTACGCGACTTCGGCGTCTTCGGCTGGGAGAGTTTTACGCGACTTCGGCACTCGGTGAAGTGACCGTCGGGATACCTGAAAAAACCCATTTAGTACAAAAACGATAATAAGGGTAAATTTGGCGACAGGCAGGAAATTCCCTCTTGGGTTTTGAAGAACTCCGCGATCGGAGCTTGTCCGGTTACCTGTGGGAGTAAGCGTGACCTTCGTTAGGGAACCAAAATTCGGAAATTCTTGGGAACAAAATTCAGGACATTCTGGTAACCTTACGGGGTCAGCGTTACATTTGGATTGTGACACTTGGATGGCTGACACGCCGGTGGAGCGTTGGAGGGGCTCCATCGCCCGGTAACTAAAAATAGTTACTGGGAAAGACCACTGTTACCGAAAGACCGCAGTACGGGAAAAGTCCGCCCGACAACTGATTACAGTGCGGTAAGACCAGGAAAAACGATAGAGTCAGGAAAATCTTGTATTCAAACCAATCGTTATTCAGAGCAAATAACTTGGTGATCGAAACACGTAGTTCCGAGAACTGACCGAAGTGCGAAGTAGGGCCCACCTCGTGCGCCGGTCGGAACACAGTTCTGCGTGCGGTTAGGGAGGTTTTAGACCTAGAACCTGTCCTATCAGAAGAGAGTGTCGTGAGACCAGTACACCGCGTTAATATCACACGTGCATATATCATCGCAAGATGTTCGCGTGTTTGAGACGGCACGACGTGATGACTCGTCAGATGTACACCTTGTCCTCTCGGACAGGAGAACGTTCAGAGTTTTCCCCTATTGACGATAACTCGAGAGTCATGAGATGCAGAATGGTACGTGAGGGTTCGGTTAAGGCGGAGAAAAAGAGGAAGTCTTTGACTAAGAGATCTCACAGGAAGCTGAGGACTCCTGCCGGCAAGAGAGCGAACCCTGTTCTAAAGGACGGCCATCCTGAGGACGAGGACGTTGCCCACCCGGCGACCGCGGCAGTGGCAGAGTCCGAAAGTGAGATGGAGCTTGACAGCGACACTGTTCGCAAACAAGCGATACCCTCGGAACCTCCTCTTGGAGAAATGGGCACTGAGAGCGGAGACAGGGAACCGCTCGTCTACATCAGAAGTAGACAGGATAGTGACCCGGGCGACTCCAGAAGGTCAGTTGGCTGGAGCCGAACCCAGCCCGACGACGAAGCAGCGTCTCGGGTAAGACCGACACAAATTGGTACCATGTCTGAGGAAGGGTTAGTTGATCTCGAGCGACGAACGTCACAGATACACGAGCAAAGACCCGGAGATACGCGGGCAAAGACCCGGTGTTGACCGTCAGATATAAACGGGCAAAGACCCGGTGGTAGCCGTCAGAGATACACGGGCAGAGTCCGAGCTGTTGATCGTCAGAGTTATACGAGCAAAGACCCGGTGGTGATAACTCAGTTAAAGTATCGTCCATAAAGCTGAGCAGTGCGATCCCGAGTTACAGCAAAAACTAATCACTCTTGGGTATTGGATTGACCGCCGATTCGACAGGTTTTGGGCCCACCCTGCCGTTAGATCGCGAGCCGGTCTGAATCCCGATTGTGGAAGTTTAGCAGGCTGAGTAAACCTCGGGGAGAGACCGATCGTCCGAGATATACAAAAACACAGGTCTGTATAGGTAAAGTGCGGAGAAACATTCCGCTGGTGACGTCCGGTGAAGTACCGGAACGATCTTGTTGAAACTGTTCGATAACATCGGGGAACAACCGGTGAATCTCAATACGCGGTATCCGGGTTTGGCTGCTTTAAGCGTCATAGTTACTCCCGCGGTTTACCGGCAAATATCCGTCCGGGAGACCATCCGGACGATCCGACCGTTGTCTGTTCCAGTGTTCGGGAAAGTTCCCACGGTGGGAAGATACACAGGTCTGTGTGCAATAACGGGGTAAAGTTACTGATATTTACCCAGAGATACCATTAGTAGAATCGTGTGTGAGTACCGAGAAACGAAGCCTACGAGTCTGTGCGCTCCCGGAAAAAGACACAACTGTTACGTTCTCTATTTTATTCAGAGAGTCATGTTCAAGAGATACGGCTAGTGGAGTAAGGGCCCACTCTGCTGCTCAGGTCTCGAGACAGACTAATTCTGAATAGTGGGAGGATAAAAGGTTGTGTAAACCGGAAAGAGATCAGACCAAGATATTCGGATCGGGTAGTCGGGTACCCAGGTCCGAAAGAGACACGTCCGCTTTACTAGCGAAACCCAGCTAGTCAGAATCCCAGGGTGAAGTGTTCGAGAGTCCCCGGTTAAAGGAACATTAACGCAGACCAAGAGTAAACGATACGAGAAAGTCCGGGTAGTCGGGTATCCAGATAGAACATATTTTCTTGTCGCAACACACAGCTCTGAGGACTGATTGAAGTGCGAGGTTGGGCCCCCTCGTGCGTAGGTCAGAACAAAGGTCTGTGTGTGTAGATAGCGAAGGTTATAGAGAGAGGACCTTCACTATCAGAGTGCCATAGAGACCCGTTATCTTTCGAAGCAGAATTCATTATTGTGAGGCCGGTATGCCGCACACGGAAACACAGCTAGAGATACGTGACAGTAAGAAGACGCGTTGCCCGATGGATACGTGTCTTCTATTACATGACGCAGAGACTCGTCATAAGTACTTCTTGTTCCCTGAACTTAGAAAACGTTTGGTGTTCCATGATAACGGCGATAGTTCAAGAGTCACGAGGTGCAGAATGGTCCGTCAAAGTTCAGACCAGGTAGAGAGGAAGAGAAAGCCCGTAACTAGGAAGGTACACAGAAAGGCAAAGACTGCTGCAGGTAAAAGATCGAACCCTGTTCTGAAGGACGGCCATCCTCAGGACGTTGCCCACCCGGTGACCGCGGAAGTGGCAGAGTCTGATGCCGAGACCGAGCTCTACAGTGTAGCCTCTCTTAGTAAAGCGGTAAACCCTGAACCTCCTCTGACAGGAATGGTCACTATGGACAGAGATAAGCCATTTGACGGTGACAATAGGCAAGGCAGTGACTCGGGTGGCTCCAGACGGGTAGTGGGCTGGAGTCACCACAGGAACCCGCCCGGCGCTGTAGGGCAGGCGTCCGGGCGGCGAACGCCACAATGATATGACATAATATATTAAATGAAATAGATTCTGCAATAATAACATTTTGCTAAATTTTGCTATACACACGGTCAACAAGCAAGATCGTAGTATGATCATTGTTGCGCATTTATTAAGCGCCATCATCTAATGATCAAGTATCAATCGATCAATCGATCAGTAATGATCGAAGGACTTGATCAAAGGTACAGAAATGGGACAGAACCCCAAACAAGTGCTCGTGAATAGGCTGGTGCCCTGCGCTTGGCCTTTAAGTGTCGTTTCAGAAGTTTGGAGATTACTATTACGAAGGTCCCTACACAGTAACCGTCTCAGGGGAGGAGGCTCGAACTCGTATTCTTCGCGATACAAGACGAACGCTCTAACCAATCGGCATGTATGTGTGTATTCCAATGTTAAAAACATCTTGTTTCAACGTATTTCAGTTCATTTTTCGTCATAAGTTTTCTTTCGCTTCTGTGGAAGCTTAGACAAGACATCAACGCGCTACAGGATGCAATATTTACATACCATTGGTAGACGACGTTTTAAAGGTGTCTAAAGAGAGCGCTCTATCCAAGCTGCCCAACTCATGTATAATGAATGCAATGACAGCACACTGTTAGGTGGAAGTAATTGCCACTGTCCGTACTCTAGCGCTGCCAGTCCAAAGGCTGGAGAAAGGAGGAGGGCGACACGAATCATCTCTTTATGACACAGTGTCGTTAAACAGCAACTGAGCAACCAATTTAGGTGAAAGATGAGACGGTGAGGGAGAGGACTCTCCACCCGCCCCCATATGCCGAGGCTAAGAAAACGAAGTCGCTAACACTTCATACCCATACTGCCTCTTGCTATAATTAGGTTTGCTGTATAATTGAGTATCTGCTCCTAGTAACGTGACGATCGCAATTCCTGAGTATAGAGAAATTTAAAGTTATCTAAGCGAGATTTAAAAACTTATCTTGCGTTTATGAGAAACATTTCTTGAACAAATCTCATTCAGACTCTGGAAGTAAAGGGAAATTAGCATGGAAATTTAAGTAACTTCGCTTCAAAGCGTTTTAAAGGTGTCTAATGAAAGCAGCGCTTATCCAGTATTTTACGATAGTTTACATTTTTTAAACATGCTGTATAGTTGCCAGGTCTGTTAACGACATTTTTATAATACCATAAACCGGTCAACATACATGACTCCCGTCATATTTTATGTATTTTAATGTCTTACGACATCTTATGGCTACAAGACCGTTGACGTCTCTACAGCTTTTGTTGTATTTTCTGTTCAATTTCAATAACTTTCATCTTCAGTTTTCTTTTGCTTTTCTGGGAACGAACTCGTCCTACATAAACCGACCAGAATATCCAAAACTTATATAGCATCGGTTTTCAACGTTTTAAAGGTGTCTAAAGATATATTGCATAACATGACATACGATTTTGACTGCAATGTGAAATAAAAATGCTAATAGCCAAAGGAACAGCCGTGCCACAAGCCATGGACAAAACTGTATAAAGCCAAGGCAATTAGTATATGACGACTAAGTTGAGTGTATTAAAGAAGCGTGTGTTCAGTAGCACGATGTATGGATGCGAGACATGAGTGCCAACAAAGGCTTCACAAAAGAGAGTGTTAGCATTCGAACGAAAATGCTATCGTAAGATCCTCAGAATAGGATGGACTCAGAATATCAGCAATAAGGAATTATACAGAAGAATCAATCTGGTGGCAAATCTCATGCAAGAAGTTGTCCAGAGAAAGCTAAGGCTGTTCGGACATATCTATGGAATGAAGGACGACAGAAAATTTAAAACTTTGCGTTTCGGAATAATGGAAGGCACAAACAATAGAGGAAGACCTCACAGGGAATGAACAGATGACATTGAAGAATGGTGCGGAGCGAGTCTCCAGGAACTGAGCCACTCAGCACTGGACAGAATGGGATTGAGTACATTATAAGGAAGACATCAGACACCTACGAGCTCTGAGTCATGGTTATTGATGATCACGATGAGGAGTAAAGTCTGATTAATCGGCTAGCGTGGCCAATGCTTATATAGCATTGGTTGACAACGTTTTAAAGGTGTCTAAAGGGAGCGCTCAACACAATCGGCTACCTATTTCCTTCCTTTGTTTTTACTGATGAGAATTGATCTGAAATTACAGTACACAATTAGCTCATGCGATCTTTCTAATCGATCAACATCCTGTCCTGAGTAATTATTATCTGCGATGGATCAACGCAGGGCCAACGTCGTTGAGCGTTGGGCTTGCGTTGGGCTAATGCGGTCAGATGGAATTGCCGAAAAACATTGACTGCTCTTGGCAACGATGATATAGAAGCCTGTTTGATTTGTAGCTTTCGACGGCAGTGCTTTCTAATTTGTTGTCGGTCTGTTTGCCGATACGGAAGATGAATTTGCGTTGAGACAGGTTGGCGTGGCTGCTGAGGCTGATGTGAGGGATGGATGGATTACAGGGGAAGGCAGAGAACACGAAGGAGGCAGGATGATCCGGCACCGAAGTGTGTGGTCATGCGAGGCGTTGCACGACTGTACGTGCGCTGTCGGTATATTTGTCTCTGTCAAGATGCTGTCTTTCTGTATGTATGTCTGTCTGTCTGCCTGTCTGTCTGTTTCTCTGTGTGTATATGGACGTATGTCAGTATAAAGCTGTCTATCTGTATGCATGTACGTCTGTCTGCATGTCTGTCTGTATGTCGGTCTGTCTGTCTGTCTGTCTGTATGTATGTATGTACATGTATGTATGTATGTATGTATGTATGTATGTATGTATGTATGTATGTATGTATGTATGTATGTATGTATGTATGTATGTATGAATTTATGTATATCTGTCTATCAGTGTCTGTCTGTCTGTTTGCAAGTCTGTATATGTATATGCATGTGTGTACGTATGTATATTTGTTTGTACGTGTGTCTGTCTGTCTGTCTCTCTGAAAGTCCCTGTCTGTTGCTTTTGTTTCGTACTCCACTTATGTAATCGTTGCTGTATTCCTTTTCTTTCTTCTTTTCATCGCTCCTCGTCCTTTCCATTTTCCTCTACTTCTTTCTTTTCTAATTCGTCTTCTTTAGTCTTGCTTTCTCTCTCATTTTGGCCAAAATTTTAATATTTGTAAAAAGAAAACTTCGCATTAGATCGTCATCATTAAGGGTTTAAACAAAGGCATACAGAAATATGTTTGTTGATTCATTGTACTGTATATTTAGCAATTAAGACCATTACATCAAAGCCTCTAGCTGTGTGGAGTGTTTCTTGTAAGAGATTTATCAGTGGTGTCCACACTATATACTCTCGTTCTTTCCAAGCGCTTTCGTTAACTCAGCTGTTGGTCGCTTTAATGAGCGCTTAGGCAGCTCATTAAGAAAGTATTGCCCGAGGCGACTATTATTTTATCACAAGGGAAGCTGATTCGGCAGTTTTAATATAATAGGTGTACAAGGCACAGAACATACCGCTACACCATCGCGTCCCTCGTGTAGCGTATACTTGAATATATATGTGTGCAGTTGTACATGTATATATACACTGGCGTATGCATATACAAATAAATACGTATTCATATATATATATATATATATATATATATATATATATATATATATATATATATATATATATATATATATATATATATATATATATATATATATATATATATATATGTCATGTCATGTCATGTCAATCCGCCGTCGTCGCTTCGCGACGGTTGGCTGCATGAATGGACTATCGCTGCCCAGCATTGTCTGTCTTTTGCGACTTTTAATAAACCAGTTCCTGAAAGGCCAGTCCAAGTTATGATGTTGTCGAACCAACAGATTCTTGGCCTTCCGCGTCCACGAACTCCCTCCACCAGACCTGTCATCACACTACTCTCAATGCTATCCTGTGGTTGTCGCATAACATGTCCAAAGTACCGTAATTTTCGAGATTTGATATGACCTAGTAACTCGCTTTTTATCCTCGCCCGTTTGTAAACTTGTTTGGTGGTCACCATTTCTGTCCATGAAATTCGAAGTAATTTCCTGATACATTTGTTCTCAAAAGCCTGGATGAATTTTTCTTCTTTCTTCTTTAGTGTCCAGGCCTCGCAACCGTATGTTGCCACCGGCCACACCAAGGCTCTCATCAAACGTAGCTTGGTCTTAGTGCTGATTGCTTTGTTTTTCCACAACTTTGCTAGCTTAATCATAACCGTTGTACCCATGGCTAACCTTGACTTCACCTCGCCATTACAGTCTCCATCCTTCTTTACTCTGCTTCCCAAATAGACAAAAGAGTCTACCTGCTCCAGCCTACCATCGACCACCCTGATCTCAAGTACTTTATCAGTATTCGTCATTACTTTTGTCTTTGTGGCATTAATCTTCATGTTATACTCGTTTGCAGCTCCCTCAACCCTGCACACCAACTCTTGTAATTCCTCTGGTGACGTAGTCAATAAGACAATGTCGTCGGCATATCTTAGATTGTTGATGGTTTTCCCTCCGATCCTAAATCCACCAGTAAATCCTTGCAGTGCTTTCCGCATCACTTGTTCTCCTAGGATATTGAACAAACATGGAGAGAGGTTGCATCCCTGGCGCACTCCTTTCTTGACACAGAACCATGTTGACGTGAGGTTGTCTGTCTTGACAGCAGCATGTTGTTTTCTGTATAGTTTTTGCAACAGTTGGACTAGTTGTGGCGGGAAACCCATTTCTAACATTGTTAGCCAGAGCTTATCATGCTGTATCATGTCGAAAGCTTTTGTAAAGTCAATGAAACAAAAGTACAGTGATTGGTTCCTTTCTCTTGCTTTTTCCAAGATTATTCGAAGGTTTACGATTTGATCTCGCGTGCCCCTTCTAGGTCTAAATCCAGCTTGTTCCTGAGCGATCTCGCTTTCAAGCTTAGATTGCATTCGCTCGAGGATCACTCGTAGCAAGATCTTGCTAGCATGTGAGACTAGTGCGATAGTTCGGTAATTTCCGCAATAAAGCGGATCACCCTTCTTAAAGAGCGGGATGAAGATTGATTGTGACCATTCCTCTGGCCATTCCCCCGTCTCCCACACCTCCGTACATATCTCATGTAGTTTTGACAATGTCTTTTCTCCACCAAACCTAAATAGTTCAGTAGCTATTGCATCTGGACCTGGTGCCTTTCGCATAGATGATTTTAACAATGCCCGTCTAATTTCTTCCTTCAACGGCGGTGGTTCTCTTTCTTGAACGTCTATCTTTATATATATATATATATATATATATATATATATATATATATATATATATATATATATATATATATATATATATATATATATATATATATATATATATATATATATATATACATAGAGAGAGAGAGAGAGACAGACAGACAGACAGACAGACAGACAGACCAGTCAGACAGACAGAGAGACAGAGAGAGACAGAAACAGATACAGGGACGGAGAGAGACCGAGAGAGACGGAGAGAGACAGAGAGAAGGAAGGTTGTACGGAATTGGGAATGAAGAGTTGCAGACGAAGATATAATTATACAGATAGGTCTATTCTTAGTAAGCAATCTTTTCTCGGTTGCTGAACCAAACGATGTTTTTCGGTTGTTTAGCCTAATTTTATAATTATCTTCCTCCATCTCTTCCTCGTCTCAAGACTTGCATTTCAATTTACCTAATCCATCTTAGGCTATTTTTTATCCGCTACATCGGTTGCAGCGTACGTCCTTTGCATGAAGGACGTCGTGATGCCGGTTTGCATACAGATAGTGGCTTATTTCAAAGATTTAAATCTTGGGCCTTAGCACGGTCCGTACACGGGGACCTTAAATGGCGTGACGCCTATTCAAACGGGCAGCGGTGGTGAAGGATCTCTGACACCCATCAATTTGTTTAAACTTGAGCAGGGTGAAGGCCATATGGTCGCTGTAGAAAAACGTGTAAGGCACACATTTAGTTTAATCTACAAAAAAAATTTCAATGCTATTGTAGGGCACTGCCCCGACTGGTTCGGATCGGGACCGCCGCTGAAGATTTTCTTCTTGAAGTAACGCTTTATAAATGTCAGATTATAATTACAACTACAACTACTACGCCAAGCAATCGTTGAACATTATTATTAATTATGATTATTCCACTATATGTGGGCGACTGTCGTTCATACACAGCTTATATATAGCTCCCCTTGTTCTTTATTATTTCACAGAACTTGTCACAAAACGCGGTTGAGAATTAATATAAGACCGATCGGAAGAGTTTTAAAGGTGTCCATTGTGCATGCACGCTCTGCCAAGAAAACGCAGTTGAGAAATAATATAAGAGCGATTATATACGTTTTAAAGGTGTCCATTGTGCATGCACGCTCTTCTCTTTTCCAAAGTTTAACATCGTCGTATGACATCAAAGGCCGTTGACAACAATTTAAAGTATATACAGCGCTGTGAAGCGAATTTATTACGATAGAAAGACACCAACTGAATGTGTCGAAACAGAAATTTACAATGTCATTCGTATCGTATCATATCTAGAAATTTATAAAGCGCCTCTCGCAGAATGACTAATCAGCAGAGAAGTCCCGGGGGAACAGAAATGCCTCTAGGGAACGCAAGACCGATGAGGAAAAGCCAGTCATTTGTTTGGCCCTGAGAATAGGGGAAGGTTGTTCCAGATCGTGGGACCCGCAACAGCAAACGCCATGTAATGGGCCAGGGCAGTTTTAGGCGTAGGAACAAAAAGATCAAGTCGATTTGCAGAGCGCAACGAACGAGAAGAAGATGCAGATAGCGGCTTTTTCAGATAGTACGAGAGAGATTTCTGGGCAGTGCTCTGCTGAGATTAGTTTTATTGTTTAAAGACATAAAATAATACAATACAGCTGTTAATGTCTATGGTACATGTACTGTGATAAGATGATATCAGGTACAAATTAGACAACTTTTTGCAGCAATTGTCGTACTCAAGAAATTTTAAATCAAGTGACGATTTTTAGACGTCAGATTGCAATTAAAATTACAATTACTACGCCGAGCAATCCTGCTTATTTTACTATATTATTTTGGCAACTGCTGTGGTTGCCATTACTGTTAACGTTGATATTGCGCTTGGAGAA
>OY744611.1:49137919-49237919 GCA_963556255.1 Allolobophora icterica
CGAAGTGTATAGGTTAGTTAAAATAATTACTAAAGGTCAAATTTTGTAAATAGATATGTTATGTTTGCTACTGTAAACAGTTTGTTTACACTAGTTTTTTTTATTTTTTTTTATTTAGTTTTTTTTTTTTTTTTTGTATTTGTTTTCTTTGTGCATTTTATTTTATTGTATTAGGCATTACATTATTATAATACACTTTTTTATAATAATACCCTTATGCAACATTCTTTAGTTGTATTTTTTGCATATTGGTTATTGGAGACCCTGTATGACCATTTTCTTATCAGTTGTTATATTATATTATATATGTAATAAAAATTTGATGTTAGTAAATTACATATATAAAATATTGATTATTGAGTATTTATGTTACTACCCTCTAACATTTTGTTGTTTAGATATGGTATGATTTGGTTTATGTATTAAAAAAAATATATATATATATATACTATATTGTATAGTGTTACAATATTGTGTTGCAATACAGGAAATATAAGGTAATTGTGAATACAATACACTGAAACACAACTTTAAACAATTGTAATTATATGTTTATATATGCTTTGTTAATTAAATACATTTATGGTGGAGTGTGTTAAATATCTGAACAGTGTAAAAAAAGCAACTTGGTATACCATATGTTTCATTTAATGTGTATGCGGTTTGTGAATTTGTTATTATTTCGTGCATGGTGTAATTGTAGCAGTTGATATTACCATGGAATGTCGTTAAGCTGAAGAATAAGAAATAATTACTTAGAAATTTCAAATGTAGAAAAAGAATATAATGTCATAATTATAATTATATGTACTGTGCATTTATATTTGAAATTGTTTAAATATATCTTATGTGTGGTAGTTGTTGTAAAATACTGTTTAAATTGCATCAAGCATTTTATTAATATGTGTATTATAATCTCAAACAATATTAGATATAATGCTTGAAATGATGTGACATTCTATGACATTGTACGGCTCTGGTTGACACTTTTAAATGGTGTCTTTCGGACGCTATAAGTATCTTGTTTTCTGTAAATTGCATTTATGAATTGTCGTCAACGGCCTTTGATGCCATAAGACGACGTTAAATGTTTGGATTAATAATAAGTATATGATTTAAATTGTCGTCAACGGCCTTTGATGTCATAGGACGACGTTAAACTCTGGAATAATAAATAATGAAGAGCAACTGAAATATTCCTAAGCTGCAGCGGCTGCATTATGACATACGAACAGTGAGACTGTTCAAATCAATTACACACCTCTTTTAAGTTTGATCTTCGACTCATAAGTGAAAGTGGTCCAGGATAAACCGTAAGTCCACCTTCTTTACAGCTTCTGTAAAGCACTCCCTCCTGAGAAGCTCCAGGATCGACGGTGTATAGATGGCCACCCACATGCACACCCGAAAAAGACTTAAGACGAACATTTATAAAAGTCCGATCATCGATTGCGTTAACAAATCTGTTTCTCAGAAATGTGTTGGTCAGAAAGAGCGAACAATTTCAACCGAGATAGGAGGTGCGACTGGTCGGTCTACCGATTGGCCGTGGGTGGGCGAGCGGGCGCAGTGAGGTAGCGCTGTGCCTAGAATATCTGACGAGGAAGACCGAGAAAGACCGTGCTGTGCTCAGTTTATCTGATGGTAAGATTGTACTGGACCGAGGACGATAGTACTGGACCGACAATATATGATGAGGAAGAACAATAAGAATGTAGATATGAAATATTATTTAAAACAACAATACAGAAGATATCAATACATAAAATAAAGCTGAGATCGGAGTGAAACTCGACCGACGGATGGAAAATGTTGGTTGAGGTTTCTGTCGCGAAGGAAGACCTTGCCAATCTTCTGGGAACACAGTGTAATACTCCTCTCCAACTGACGACTTTTGTTCGGGAGGGTCCGCTCTGGTGAAAGCCCGAAACTACACTGAAGACAATAAGAATTTACAGAAGAAACTGACAATAATTATAGAGCGGAAGAATGTACGGATGAAATTGAAAGCAGCAGATGAAATTGACAACAACAATACAGAAAATAACAATACAGAAAACGAAGCTGAAATTGGAGTGAAGCTCGAACGACGGATTGAAACGGTTGGTTGAGGTTTCTGTCGCGAAGGAAGACCTTGCCAATCTTCTGGGAACACAGTGTAATGATCCTCTCCAATCGAAGAAGTCTGTTCGGGAGGGACAGCTCTGGTGAAAGTACGTTTCTTTATTGAAACCAATGAGAATACACAGAAGAAATTGAAAACAACAATACAGAAAACGAAGCTGAAATTGGAGTGAAACTCGATCGACGGATTGAAACGGTTGGTTGAGGTTTCTGTCGCGAAGGAAGACCTTGCCAATCTTCTGGGAACACAGTGTAATGATCCTCTCCAATCGAAGAAGTCTGTTCGGGAGGGACAGCTCTGGTGAAAGTACGTTTCTTTATTGAAACCAATGAGAATACACAGAAGAAATTGAAAACAACAATACAGAAAACGAAGCTGAAATTGGAGTGAAACTCGATCGACGGATTGAAACGGTTGGTTGAGGTTTCTGTCGCGAAGGAAGACCTTGCCAATCTTCTGGGAACACAGTGTAATGATCCTCTCCAATCGAAGAAGTCTGTTCGGGAGGGACAGCTCTGGTGAAAGTACGTTTCTTTATTGAAACCAATGAGAATACACAGAAGAAATTGAAAACAACAATACAGAAAACGAAGCTGAAATTGGAGTGAAACTCGATCGACGGATGGAAACGGTTGGTTGAGGTTTCTGTCGCGAAGGAAGACCTTGCCAATCTTCTGGGAACACAGTGTAATGATCCTCTCCAATCGAAGAAGTCTGTTCGGGAGGGACAGCTCTAGTGAAAGTACGTTTCTTTATTGAAACCAATGAGAATACACAGAAGAAATTGAAAACAACAATACAGAAAACGAAGCTGAAATTGGAGTGAAACTCGATCGACGGATTGAAACGGTTGGTTGAGGTTTCTGTCGCGAAGGAAGACCTTGCCAATCTTCTGGGAACACAGTGTAATGATCCTCTCCAATCGAAGAAGTCTGTTCGGGAGGGACAGCTCTGGTGAAAGTACGTTTCTTTATTGAAACCAATGAGAATACACAGAAGAAATTGAAAACAACAATACAGAAAACGAAGCTAAATTGGAGTGAAACTCGATCGACGGATGGAAACGGTTGGTTGAGGTTTCTGTCGCGAAGGAAGACCTTGCCAATCTTCTGGGAACACAGTGTAATGATCCTCTCCAATCGAAGAAGTCTGTTCGGGAGGGACAGCTCTGGTGAAAGTACGTTTCTTTATTGAAACCAATGAGAATACACAGAAGAAATTGAAAACAACAATACAGAAGATAAAGAGAGAAACATAGAAAAAAAAATACAGAAAATAAAGCTGAAATCGGAGTGCAGCTTGATCGACAGAAAGAACAAGTTGGCAGTGGGTTCTGTGGCGAAGGAAGAACTGATCCATCTTCTGGGAACTCAGTGTAACTCCTCTACAACTGGCGACTTCTGTTCAGGAGAGAAAGCTCTGATGAAAGCGGAAAAATATATTGAAAACAAGATTAAACAAGAACAAAAAGGGAAGATAAATAAAAACAATCATGAAAACAGAAAAGAAACAAGGACGAACGAAAATAACGAAGAATACAACCCAAAGAGAATACACACAGAAATGAAAAAGATGAACGAGAATAAAGAAGAATACAATCGAAAGAGAATACACACAGAAATGAAAATGATGAACGAGAACAAAGAAGAATTCAATCCAAAGAGAATACACACAGAAATGAAAAAGATGAATGAGAATAAAGAAGAATACAATCGAAAGAGAATACACACAGAAATGAAAAAGATGAACGAGAATAAAGAAGAATACAATCCAAAGAGAATACACACAGAAATGAAAATAATGAACGAGAACAAAGAAGAATTCAATCCAAAGAGAATACACACAGAAATGAAAAAGATGTACGAGAATAAAGAAGAATACAATCGAAAGAGAATACACATAGAAATGAAAAAGATGAACGAGAATAAAGAAGAATACAATCCAAAGAGAATACACACAGAAATGAAAATAATGAACGACAATAAAGAAGAATACAATCCAAAGAGAATACACACAGAAATGAAAATAATGAACGACAATAAAGAAGAATACAATCCAAAGAGAATACACACAGAAATGAAAATAATGAACGACAATAAAGAAGAATACAATCCAAAGAGAATACACACAGAAATGAAAAAGACGGCAAGGACCTATGTTGTCAAACGCTGTCGTTAAACTGCTCAATAATAATAATAACGCAGCACAATAGTTGGGAAGTACTGTTTCATTTGTATCAAAACAGTTTAGAGCTATGTGTTTTATAAATAACATTAGATATATTGCTTTAAATGATGTGACATTATTGATATTGTAAGCTTATGTTTGACACCTTTAAATGGTGTCTTTCGGATAGTATAAGTTTATCGTTTTCTGTAAATTGTATTTCTAAATTGTCGTCAACGGCCTTTGGTGTCATAAGACGACGTTAAACTGTGGAATAATAATAAATAAACCGTAAGTCTGCCAATACTCGTGCTTTGGAAGTGCCAGTCCCAAGAATGGATAAAGGAGGAGGGCGACACTAATGATCTTTGTTATCACACAGTGTCGTTAAACTGAAACTACTACTAATGGATCGATCTAAGAAGAGCAATCGCTTAGGCTAACTCCTACGTGGCAGACATTGAGCATGAAGCATTGGCGACTTCATTTCTTATCCTCGGCGTATGAGGGCAGATGAGCAATCCTCTCCTTCACCGTATCATCTTCCCACCGACAGTGTACGATCAATGTACTCACTATAACTGAGTCGCAATTGTAATTAGTAATTGCAATTAGTAATTGTAATCAGTAAATGGTGGTTAGGTCAAGCAGAGATATCGATGCAAATGTCTGCCCTGACGTGGATGTGAAACCTCGATCTCTCGGTAACAGGGTCCTGCACGCTAACCACTAGACTAACACGCACCTGTCGAACTAAGAGAAGCCGCTGTTGTGTCCTCGGTGATCTCTGTGTCACGCACCTGCTTGTCAGGATTAGGCTTACAGGTCCAACATGATATATCTCTATTTCTCTATATATCGGTCTCTGTTTCTTTCTGTACCTCTCTGCATTCCTTCCTTCCTCCCTGCCTCCCTCCTGCTCTACATATCTCTCTGTTTTTGTCTATGTTTCTCTGTAGGTATCTCTGTATGTTTCTCTGTCTCTGTGTCTGTCTGGCTCTATCTGTCTCCGTCCGACCTGTTTTACGGTTGGTTTTGATGCGCCATCAGTTGAAGCCTTGTGCATTCGACACCGGCGCTGTAGAAGTTACCAATCACAAGAACATTATCTGTCTCTGTCTGTCTGTCTGTCTTCTGTGGAAAATAATTGACAAGATATCCTGTAAGGCTTGGATCTATAGAAACCCGACCAGTGAATTACTGTCAAATAATACAGGCTTAAGGCGCTTGCGAAACCGTGGAAGGGACAAACTGAGGAGCTTGAGCCACAGCTCTCGAGAAAGGCGATTCCAGATGGCCGACCAACATAGGCAAAGCTTGATAGATAATTGTAAGAAATCCTGCCAATTAGAAAACGTCCACACTTTGTAACAGCGATACGTATAATGGTGACAGGTAGCACAGTGTCAGTGGGGGCGGGAGGGGGGGTCGGGGGAAGCGAGGCAATAATATGAACAGTTTCAATTGTCTAAAATCGCAGTCATTGGGAATCAAAACTATGGCTTACATGTATCTTTCAAAACTATTAAGCTGGATAAATTGGAAAATGCGAACTGTTACCGTTTTTCTATAGCGTTCGTGTTAAGCTTGAGATGAGGCAATGATAGCCCTAGGGGACGCGGTGGTGTAGCGGTATGTTCTGTGCCTTGTAACCGGAGGTCGCAGGTTCGAGTCTTGGACAAGCTGCGTACCCACAATTGTCCAGCGCTCGTGAATAAGCAAATCGTTTATTCACCGCGCTTGGCCTTCGAGTGACGCTTTAGAAGTTGGGAGATTACGATTACGATTCCTTACAGGATATCTATCCACACTTCCCTTCTTAGGCCAGGAACAGTGATATCAAGTGTTTAAAAGCATTATACCTAATGTTTAAAAAGTAGGATTTGTCTTTTTATTAGGCTTCGTTTTATAGAAGAGGCGTTTACGATTACGACTACAATTTCACGCATCGAACATTCTAGTTTGACTGTAGGTACCATGATAACTAGTGTCCAAGTAATATTCTATTCAATCAAATACCCGTCACATAGTTACGTGATCACTTATTATTAATATACATAGGCGTATAGTTCCTCCTATAATGTGCGTCTCACGGGTGTAGGGTTTTTAAACGAGCGACCCTGATAATGGTTGTGATAGACATCCTGACAGGTCTAATCTGTAACAATTCTCCAGGTATACAGCTACTTGAGCGTGCTGGTGTCGGGAGCGCCTCTGAGTAGTTGCCCTGAAGGGGCGCTATACAAATGTTCGAATGAATGAATGAGTTTTGGACATAACAGATAATTCTAGAGCATATAACATGCAACAAATATACGTATATATATATTAATGCATGTTATGTAATAATATACATATTATATATAAATATTATATATATCTTTGCTTTCTTTAGGAGACATTTGATAGCTGTGCTTTTATTAGGCAGGAGCATCTCGGATTAGTCTCTGCTGAAGAGTCCCTGGACAGACAGACAGACAGACAGACAGACAGACAGACAGACAGACAGACAGACAGACAGACAGACAGACAGACAGACAGACACACAGACAGACACACAGACACACAGACACACAGACAGACAGACAGACACACAGACACACAGACAGACACACAGACACACAGACACACACACAGACAGACAGACACACAGAGAGAAAGACAGGCAGACAGATAGACATACAGACAGAAAGACAGACAGAAAGACAGACAGACAGATAGACACTCGGACAGACACACAGACAGACAGACAGACAAACAGACAGACAGACAGATAGACACGCAGATAGACGGACTTTCTGGACAATGCATTTCAGTTAAAATCTGTGGATTGTTCGAGAATTTAACGACGTCTTACGGCAAGAAAGGCTGTTGACGTCGATGGAAATTATTTTGAACAGTTCTCACTGTTCGTGTGGCATAATGCATCCTATACAACTCTGTTAATTCCAAGGTCATCATGTGACATGAAAGAACTGTTAACGAGAATTCGAAAATGTGTAAAATGCAATGAAAACGAGAAATTTTTAGCTCCCTAAAGATATCATTTAAAGGTGTCGAAAAAGAACTTTAAATGTCGCTAATATTCATTGTTAATATACTCTACCAAAGAGCTGCATTGGTGTCCCAGTCACTTTTATAACGCCTACACTTTCGTCGTTAAAGTGTATAAACGACACCAAAAATACAGTTAAAAAGTCTATGATGCATGTATGGAATAAGATGGTATTTGTTGCAAGTTAAACAACATTTCTCAGCAATTGTCATACACAAGAAATTTTAAATGTAAAATTTCTCGATGAGCAATCTTAACATATCTGAGAATTTTTAATCTAGTTATTAAATTTTTAAAACAGCTTCAAATACAAGTTCACAACGCATGCACGTAATCCTGGCATTCTTATTCTACTTTTGAATTTTCAAGAAGTTATTAGTCGAAACCTTTTAACTGTTCGAATAGGCCTACAGTTAAGAGCTTTCTAGCTAATATCCAGTTTTTACAAAGACTGCTTGTGTCATCTTCGATCCTATGGTGGAACGCGAGTGAGATATAAATAATAGAATGAAAACGCGTTTAAAAGGTGTCGAGTATATTTGAGCGCTTTGCTTTTGATATCCAGTTCTTACATCTTGTGGCAGCCACGGCCGTTGACATCAATCTTACCCTAGCCCAGTGTTTCCCAATCTTTTCAGGCTATGGAACCTTGTGTCTTGAAATTTTTTGACGGAACCCCTTCCTAAACAGAGCACATTCCGGTAAATTATTTTTAAACAGTGATTCAGGTATGTAGGGTTTAATCGCTAAGAGTTAGACTAGAAATTGTTTAAAATAAACTTAATTTTCCCACAGAACCCCTGTCTTCGCCTCGGAGTCTTGATTTATAACGTAACAACACTTCAAGCAACACTTTGTCAGTGCAAAGGTGCTATCTCCATTTTGGTCATTTTTCAGGAGAGCAAATCTAAACTTTTGATAGTTGCTACAAATCCAATAGTTTTTATGTGATTGTGATTTATAGTCATTTGGATAATAAATTATATCCCCAGTTGGAATGTTGTAATTTTTTAAATTTTGTGACGCCTCGCCTGAAAAAATGCAAAATAACAGCAAGTGACCAACGACCTCCCATGCTTGTAACAGACGATAGCACCTTTGCACATTTCAAAATATTTTCTTATCTGGAGATAGCTATAATTGTACAGCAACTTAAATTTGCGATTAAAAATTACTTTTTACAGAAAAAATATTATAAAATAATAAATAATGATTTGTGTAAACTGCATTGATTTATTTGAACAATTTAATAGAAAATTTAGAAGCTCAAAAATTTATTATTGGTACACACTCGAAGTTCGAAACTAACGGTTTGAAATGATGTTGGCCCTTCATAATATTTTCAGCTGCATACAATTATAGGGTTAAGGAATCAATATTTGCAAAATCTTAATTTATATATTCTGTGACCATAATTGATTCACTTATATCAGTTTCATGAAATTTGGATTTTACTTCAATATTTTCTCTTGACTCATGAGATTCACCGACATCAAAGTTTACATCGGATTTCTATCGACACGCGAGATTCGTCGACATCAAGTTACCATGATTAAATGCAATAATATTTTCAGAATAATAAGTCTAACTAATGCAAAATGTTACGAAAATGATTGTTAGAAACTTGCAATTTTCATTTAAAATACTTTTGGATTAGTCTTCAGCACGACGCCGTATGTATACTAAATTAACCATGGAACCTATTGTTTGGTAAACACATAGTGCAGTAGGCCCTAGCTCTATTGGAGATAGAACCTTTGCACATTTCAAAACTAGGTTGTTGGAGATAGCCCCAATATTAAAATAGTTGCTGCGTTTTTATTTACACTGTGAACGATACCAACTTTTCACAGTTCAAACACTACATTGGTAGCAATAGAATAAAACAATAAAAAAATTTTTGAAAATTTGGAGATAGCACCTTTGCACTCTAAGCAGACGACTTATCCAATTGCGTCATGGAACCCTTGTCTTCTCCTCACGGAACCCGAGGAACCCACTTTTGGAAACACTGCCCTAGGCTGCAGAGAACACCAAATTAACCACTGAACGCGTGAGTTATAAATAGCAGAACGCAAACATGTTTTAAAGGTGTCGAATATATTTGAGCGCTTTGCAATTGATATCCAGTTTTACAACGACATCTTGTGGCATCCACGGCCGTTCACATCAATCTTACCATAGGGCCTAGGTTACAAGGAACGTGCACCAAATTAACCAGTGAACGCAAGTGACGTATAGATAGCAGAACGCAAAAGCGTTTAAAAGGTGTCGAATATATTGGAGCGCTTTGCCACTGATATCCAGTTTTTAGAATCTGACATCAACTTTACCCTAGCTTAAACTGTTCGTGGCTACAGAGATCTTACGATTGAACGCAAGTGAAGTATAAATAGCAGAACATAATTTATACGTTTAAAAGGTGAACTCCGCCACTGCTCGTACTCTGGCAGTGCAAGTCCCAAGAATGGATAAAGGAGGAGGGCGACGCTAGTCATCTCTGTTGTGACACACTTACGCATCTACCAAGTTCTACTGCTTATCATTAGGTGGGAGTATTATAATTATTTCTGGATTTGCTACACGCATTTACATGACGACTAACCGATGGCGCTGAATAATTGTGATTGACGAACTGTTTCAAGGTCCTTACACAGTGAACACCTGAGAAGAGGAGGCTGTAACACCTGCATTTTGGAGATAGAGATAGATTGATGGAATCAATCAGCTTGATGGACGGATCCAGTGTTTAACGACGTCTTATCCCAACAAAGTCCGTTGACGTCGACATAAATTATTTTTGAACAGTTTTCACCGTTCGTATGGCATAACTTTTACAGCATGTCAGTTTTGTTTTTCTAATACAATGGGTTAAGCGGTTGGCAAATATTATAGCGTAGTGCAAAACCGTTTTTAAGGTGTCTAACAAAATCATTATCCATTTTTAAACGACATCTTTTGACCACGAAGGCCGTTGACGTCGACAGAAATTATTTTTAACTTTTCACCGTTCGTATGGCATAATTTATTATACGGCTGATGTGGTCTGGTTCTCAATTACACTGGGTTAAGCAGTTGACAGTTATGCTAAGAAAATCATTCCATCCAGTTTTTAACGACATTTTTTGGCCACGAAGACCGTTGACGTCGACTTTCCCTTGCCTCTAACATTGTCAGTATTATGCTGGGGATTGGAAGAATTCTGAGTTTAATGACATCATAATTAAGTCGACTAACCATCTCTGCCTCAACACTGCTAAGACTCACTTGATACGATTTGGGACTAGGCAGTAGCTTGCTAAACTCGACATTCCATTGCTGACTGAGAAATTTTTCCTGCTCAAGTCTACTCTTCCACCGTCCGCGACTTGGGCGTCACACTTGACTCCTCCCTCACATTCACAGAGCATATATCCAAAATGACTCGCTCCTGCTTCTTTCAACTGAGGCGTCTCAGGGCCATCAGACGTTCGGTCTCACATTCTGTCTTTACCACCATAGTTCACGCATTTGTCCTCTCACGCTTGGACTACTGCAACTCGCTCCTCATGGGTCTCCCTAAGCAGCGTCTCTCCACCTTCAATCTGAATGCTTCTGCCAGGCTCATCGCTCGACCTCCCGGTTTGCCCATATCTCTACTTACACGCTTGAAGTCCTGCATTGGCTCCCTATTGCTGCGCGCATCCGTTATAAGGTCCTCCTCCTTGTCTCGAAATCTCAGCAGGGTACTACCCCGAAATCTCTATCGAACTATCTGCTAAAGCCGCTATCTGCATCTTTTCTTGTTCGTTGCGCTCTGTGAATCGGCTTGATCTCTATGATCCCAGGGTTAAAACTGCTTTGGCCCAGCACCGGGGGTTGGCTGTGGTGTAATTGTAATTGTAATTGAACATTTATATAGCGCCACTCAAATCAGCGGCGCTCTCGACCCGCATCACTGCCAAAACCGGCCAAAAGAAAGGTTTTCAAGCGTCTACGGAACTGAAGAGGAGATAGGACAATATGCTCTTGGCGGAGGGACTGGGGAAGACTGTTCCAGGCTGAAGGACCCACATAGGCAAAGCTCCTAGATTGGGCCGTAGAAGAGTGCATACGCGGAACAACCATAAGGCCACGGGCCGAGGATCGCAAGGAGGCCCTCTCATCAGCAGGCAGGGAAGAAACCGGGGTGCAGAAATTCATCAGGTAAGACGGAGCAGACCCAGTGAGGAAGTTGCGCACGAGGGTGGTGGTCTTGAACTGAATTCTCTGTTGGGCAGGAAGCCAGTGGAGGGAGTCACGAATAAAGGCAGAGATGTGGGCAAACTTAGGAATATCACCTATAAGCTGAGCAGAAGCATTGACGATAGACTGAAGTTTGTGCATATTGGAGGAGGAAAGGCCATTATACACAGCAGTACCAAAGTGGTGGGTCCCACGATCTGGAATGACTTTCCCCTCTGCTCAGGACCAAACTAATGACTGACTTTTGCTCATTGGTCTCGCGTTCCCTAAAGTCATTTCTGCTCCCCCGGGGCTTCTGTGCTGAAGTTATAGTTATTCTGTGAGAGGCGCTTTATAAATTTCTAGATACAATATAATATAATACAATTATGGCAACAAGGGCCGTTTACTTCGTCAAAAATTATTTACCATTTGTATAACATAATGAATCAATTATTATAAGTTGTTCACTCAATTCAATAGGCACCGCGTCCTGCTATTATATATAGCTCAGTACATCACCTTTTAAAGGTGTCTAAAGACAGCGCTTTAACGAATCGGCTACCTTCTTGTACACGTGTGTATTAATATGTATTAATGATTTGTCTATGGTCGCAACGTGGAATCAGTTTAGTGGACTGGAATCCACTATCTTTAATCCACAGACCCAGCGCATTAGTCATACAGACCACCTCGATGCACAACGCATATTTCCTTAGGATACGTTAAGAAGTACATCTAATTTTATATATTCTCAGAACTTAATTAAACAATACAATAGTGTAAAAAAATATTAAAAACTATAAAATATTTTCGACCAACCCAATGCATTGATTAAACACAGTCACTACTGGCTTCATCGCTACCTGAACACTGGTAGTGCCAGTCCCAAGTTTAGATAAAAGAATAGGGCGACGATAATCGTCTTTGTTTTAACACAAAGCGTCGTCAAACAGTAACTAGGCTTAATTAATCGCCCGCATCATAGAGGTGCTAGGCCCAATCTTGGATAAAGGGGTGGACGACGCTAATCATCTTTCTTGTGATGCAGCATTGTTAGACATCAACTAAACAAAAAATGGCCCTGGCCCAAGATGTCGTTAAAACTGATAATGAAGCGACTCTGTTAGACACCTTTTAAACACTTTTAAACAATTTTATAAAAACTGTCAACGTCCATGCTTTAATGCATGCATTCGATTTTGAGCTTTAATGTTGCAACTATTGTCACATGTTAAAATCTAACATGTGTGTATCTGATACTGGATTAAATATGAATGAATATGCTTGATAAATTGATTGTATATAATTTTATGATATGAAAATATTCCAAGACGCTTGAAACCCTGAAATGTATTTAATCTGTAATTAATATGTAATACTTTAAGTATCAGATTACAACTGAAATTGATTTCTCCATCACGTATTTTGTTTATGAGTAAAATCTCCAAGGGAGTGAATATTATTTTAAAACAATTCTGCTGGATAGGAATCTCCCATAACAACTCCATCGTGGAAGACTTTCCTAATCATAATCGCAAACTCTAAATTTCAATAGCGTCACTTGAAAGCTAAGCGCAGGGCACCAACTTATTCACGAGGGCTCTAGGGAAGACTATTGCGTTACACCAACAATGGACGAATCCCAGGGTCCTCTACCAAGTTCTCCTGACTGTTAAAAGAAACGAGTATGTGTAAACAGCTGGTCCAGGGTCATTACGTAGAATCCGTTTAACAGACTCAAATCCACAACCCAACGCCGGACTTATACTTGATCAGACCCTAAGCTGTCTAAGCTTGGAGTCCTCTTGTTCAAAAATTACACCAGAAGGTCTCACAAAACTTTTATTATTTAATATCAAGGCATTTAAAGTGAAAAATAGTCGATTTGGAATTTCCTACACAAAGGTTATATATATATATATATATATATATATATATATATATATATATATATATATATATATATATATATATATATATATATATATATATATATATATATATATACATACATACATACATACATACACACACACACACACATACATACATACATACATACATACATACATACATACATACATACATACAAACATACATACATACATACATACATACATACATACACACATACATACATACATACAGTACACATACAATTTAAAAAGCCCTCCTAAAAATATGATTTGCTAGGCCCCATGTGGATTGTGACATATATGCCTAAATCCGGCACTGCTCACAACCTATTGCTGACAGACCTAGCGAGATTCGTACAGTAGAGACCACCGTTGCAAACAATCCGTCTTCCTTAGGCTTCGAGGTACAACATCATATTAAACTCGTGAAACATCGTTTTCGTTGACAATCCACACAATTCAGTACTGCGAAGCTCTTTTCGGCGAAATTTCATTTCCAGAATAATAAATCCCGTTTCCGGGCAATCCAGAGTTGTATAGCCTCCTTGTATGGGTCACTCCTAGCCTTGATTTGTCCTTCCTGTGTCGCTGGCTTCTATGGTCCTATTCATTAAACGAGTTTTACTATAGATCCGAGACAATAACACTACGAATACAAATAAATATGCGGATAACAAAACCTTAAAGCAGCAGTTCATCTAGCCGACCGTGAATCAGGCGCTAGATCATTACTTTCGCTAGCGCCCTCTAGTAATGTTCGGGCGAAGCTCATAACAGTCGGCGACTTCGGTCAATGTTTCTCGTTACTTGTTTCGTGCTGGGCATGAGGAGTTGGGTTGCCGATAAAAATCGACAAAAGCTTGCGCGTTTTTCGGTAAAGCTGAAAAGACCACGTGCAGTATTTATTTCATAAAGCTTCCATTTGAATGTTTCTCGGTTTTGTGAAAATAAACGCAATATGTGAACAGGGTGTGTGAAAAAGTGAGAACTGCACAGAATTTTTTTATAATGTTGTCTATCGACATCGATGGCCTTGGAAGCCATAGGATGCCGTAAAATGCTGGAAACTATGACTTATTGCCAGTCCGAAGCATTGCAAAGGATGAGGGCGACGCTAATCATCTTTGTTATGACACAGCGTCGTAAAATAGAAACTATGCTACTACTGAAATATAAGACAATGCTAGACACCTTTAACAATACCTCATCGTATGTTATATAAAATTTAATCCGGCATGAAAGAACTAGTATAACGGTTGAAAAAGTAAAAAGAAGTGAACAGAAAAGGAAACAAAGCACACAAGAATAAAGAAAACTGAAGGAAATCTAAAACACAACTACAGAAAAAGGGTAAACAAGAAAGCGCTCTCTCGAGACACCTTTAAAATGATTTTGGTCGATGCTGTAGCTGAAAGCTGAGCTGTATTTAAAATAAGGAGGAGGGCGACGCTAATCGCCCTTATCATGATACAGCGTCGTTAAACAGTAACTAACTAACTTAAACAGAGAAAAAATACTTTGTGGATCGGCTGTAAGGAGACAGTTGAGAGTCAAAGAAATTTCCAGAAAATACTAAACTAATATCAACTGCTGAAGACTACAGTAAATCTCCAACCCGATTACGTGTTCACGAGGGACGCCACAACCGCTCAGAAACCGCTCAGAGAGATTTCGCCCATGTCTCCTCCTGGGCTAAAAGTAATAACCTTCGCCTAAACCCCACAGAACAAGTGTACTTATAATTTTTGCTAGAGGAAAAGGACACTCCTCTATTTCCCCAACCATTCCAGGAGCAAATCCAGGACACATCTTTGCGAGTCCTAGGAATAATAATCTGCTCTGACCTTGGAATGAATGTTCACCTCGGTAAAGTTCTGTCGACCTCTTCATCATCACTCCATGTATTCCGAGTCCTCTGATCCCACGGCTTTCCACCTCGTATTTTGCAGGAAATAGCAAGAACCACCACCATAGCCTGTCTGATATATTGCTTACATGACCTGGTGAGGTTATACCCAAGTAGGAGACAGAGAGAGGGTTGAAAGACTGCTGATGAAAATGCGACTTCTGGCCTACTTTCCCCATCCATTCAAAGCGCTTCTGAATTGGCAAAAGAGTTAGATAAATGCCTCTTTAAGGCAGCCTTTACAAGCCACTGCCAAGTTCTGCGACCCTATTTTCCACCTGATCACAATGTCCCTCATAATCTCCATTAATCTGTTTAGCCTCTTTCATTAACTGTTATCTGATTTATTACATACTTGCAACTATTGTCTTTGTAACACTGTGTAATCCCATCGTGTCTGTGTCGACGGGTATCTTTGAATAAAAGAATATTTTATTGATTTCATTGAAAACAACGACGCTACTTATACAACCGACAAAGACTGGAGGCTTCTCTTGCACAACAACGACGACCACAACAACAAAGACGATGATAACAACGACAACGACAACAACAACAACAAAACCTCGTTCTGGAACCGACAAGCGACGATCGAAAGCCTATGACGTTTGACTCTGTATTTCTGTCTGCCTGTCTGTCTGTCTTTCTGTCTGTCTGTCTGTCTGTCTGTCTGTCTGTCTGTGTCTGTCGAAACGGTATCCTTAATCCGCGTGATCTCCATTCAAATGGAAAGCGGTGGTGATGTATCTCACCCGATCAATTCATTGAAAACAGAGAAGAGTCGCGGCCCATATACGGTTGCTACATATAAGCGTGTACACTGACATTTTACATTTAACTATACAGACTGTCACTGGTAGTGCACCGTCAAGCAATCGGTGGTAATCTACTGCTTGTTGTTGGCCTTTATCTTGTCTGTCATGCTGTTGACGTCCCTGCCTGAGCCAAGCAATATCTGCGTAGCCAGTTGAGCATTAATATAGTAGCGGTGGCAAGCGTTTAAAATATGTATGTATATTCGTTTTTTCAGTAAACTGGTTGTCATACGGCAACCAGGAAATTTAGCTCCCTGCGCCAATGATGTTAGACTCAATATGACCAGACAGTCAGTCAAAAACTAACACAGCTTGAAATACAGATTACTAGAAGAGTCACCACTGGCAAGGTCCCGCAAGCACGAAGACCCCAGTCAACGGGTTCTTTAAATGGCGTGGCATCCATTAAAACGGGCAGCAGTGTGACGGATCTCACATGAACATTTTATGGAAAAATGAGAATGGTCGAGGCCCACATACGGTCGCTGTGGAGAAAAACGTGTCCATTTACCTGTGTTTTTCAGGCTCTTGCAATGATCGATCAGGACAGGGATGAAATCCTTTGCGCCGATTACCTTCTTGGTCCCTCGATATGGAATGACCTCCCCCCGCCATGGCACTCGCGCTACGATTCTAAGCGGGAGGTCTCTCTGCTTTCGTCCGCTGCCTTAAATCTTTCCTTTTCCCTCGGGGCTTCTCGCACTGGGAGAGCCTCTGATTAGGTTGTACTCAGAGAGGCACCTGAGAAATCTTTAAATGCAATACAATCTACCCACCAGATCGGTACACATGGGTTCTGAACATTTAAAACCAGTGTATATAGTGGATGGATCTAGAGTTTGACGACATCTTATAGCAACAAAGGCTGTTGACGTCGACAAAAATTTGTTTGGCGTATTATTTATTATTAGTCCACAGTTTAACGTCGTCCTATGACATCAAAGGCCGTCGACGACAATTCAGATCATACGCAGTACAGTAAAATGAAGTTATAACATCTGTAAGACACCATTTGAAGGTGTCAGAATTTCAGAACTGAATTTATAATGTCATTAGTGTTCATTGCTTAACAGCATAAGATAATACAGCTAATAATGTCAATTACACATGAACTGTAATAAGACATTTTAAACAATACTTTGCATCAATTATCATAAAACATGAAATTTTAGATGTACAAAAAAAATTCTTGATGAACATTCTCAGTGCACATGGTATTCTTAATCTATTTATTTGAGCAGTAAAAAAAGTTTTATTACAAGTTTATAAGACAAGTAATTTTTGTATTCATGAGATTCCCATTCTACTTATGTATTTTCAAGAGTAAAATACAACCAAACAGTAATAAAGAAGTAAATTTGTAACAACTAAATTACATTATTTCTTTAACATGTGATACAGACTTGATAATAAGAGAACTACCATTTCAATCCAGATTCTCAAGCTACCACTTCAATCTTCAAATTATTATTTATATTTATCACACATGCAACAAGAAGTCTTTTTATATTTATCACACATATTTATCACATATGCAACCATTACACCAGACTCTCATTCACTGGCGAATGTTTACATAGTAATTATTGAATACAATCACGCAACTATGGACAACCCACAATGTCCACAACCATAACATGAAATTCTTATTCTACTCTTCAATTTGACACAGCAATCAAATGATATAATAAAACCATATTATAGAAATAGTTGAAGCATTTGGGAAAAGACAAGGCAGGCCTAACCTATACCACACATAAAGGAAAATCTGTTTACATAAACTTTTATATACAACAGTATTTACATAATTTTTCCTTTAGTAATAAGGTTTATAAGCCTATAAACTTCACTTTGCATACATCCTACACCAAGCAAAGTCTTTATGGTAAAATCTAATTTATATGAATTACATTTATCTCTTAATATGTTAGATATATTTTCTTTTTTACAATTCAGTAATAAATGATTTATATTTTCTGTAACTTTACACGAATTACAAAGACCACTTTTATGTTTCTTCATAAGGAAAAGTCTTTCATTAAGATTTACTTTCCCTAATCTTAATCTTGAAATTTGAACCTCCTTCTTTCTATTAAGTTCAAGAAACTTGATGCTTGTGTCCACCACAGGACATATATACTTATAATGATGACCCTTTGGGTCACCATCATAATTCCTCTGCCATTCATTAATAACATGAGATTTTATAATTGAAAAGACTTCTTGTAATTCTAGATAATTTGTTGAATTAATAACAGGCATATTGAGTGATTGTTTTGCTAAAGAATCAGCTCTTTCATTGCCTAATATGTTTACATGACTTGGGATCCAAATCAAATGTACTTTGCTTATCTTAATTTTATTAAAAGATTGTATTGTTTCTTGTAATAGGGTTGGTCGGGACTTTGAAAAAGAATTCTTAATAGAAGTAAGAACACTTAAAGAGTCAGAAAAAACAGCAAAACATCTAAGGTCTTGATTTTGGCGTATTACAGCTCAAGTCTCGTTTATATAGTCAATGTGTCAACATCTTAAAGGTGTCTATAAGAGTGCTCTGAATAAACTACAAAACAAAAAGAAAAACGAGAAAAGATAAAGATGACCTACAAAAGATAAAGAAAAACAACAAAATATAAATACAAAATAAAAGATAATCTACAAAAGATAAAGATAGAATACTAAATATTAACATAAATTTCAAATATTTGTTTTACATTTACCTATACACAACTGCCACTGCTAGTGCAACGTCAAGCAATCGGTTGTAATCTACTGCTTGTTGTTGGCAACCATCTTAGCTGTTGTTGACGTCGATCTGTAACCTAGACGATGTCTATAATGCTCTATTGATATCGTATTATTTTGGCGACTAAACTTAGATGAGAGTTAATAGAAGAGCGTTGGCAGGCGTTTAAAAGGTGTCTGTTTTGTGGGCCGTACGCGGGGTTCCTTAAATAGCCTGGCATCCATTCAAACGGGCAGCGGTGGTGAAGGATTTCACCCGATGAATTCATTGAAAAAGAGAGAAGGGTCGAGACCCGTATACGGTCGTTGTAGAGAAAACCATACATATTTACATATGTTTTTCAGGACTTTGCTATGATCGATCAGGGACGAATGATTATGTTGTATTAAGAGAGGCGCTTTAGAAATCTTTAAATACAGTACAACCAGATAGCTAAATGTGCAGTTTGAAAATTTACTAATCAGCCATCGTATCTTAAGCATTTATAGCATCCGTTATCTATATTTTAAAGGTGTCTAAAAGATTACCCTAAATAAACTACAAAATATAAAGATAAACCATAAAAGATAAAGATGACCTACAAAAGATAAAGACGAACTACAAAAGATAAAGTTATACTACAAAATATAAAAGTACACCACAAAGGTAAAGATAAATTAAACAGATCTAAGATAAACTACAAAATATAAAGATACCACAATAGTCAACGTCGAAGTTAACGGCATGGCAAGACGTCGCTAACACTAGATGAAGCTACGATCTAGTTAGACACCTTTAAAATGGTTCCAGATGAGCCAATATCAGTTAAAGGTTCATCCACTGTTTTAGAATCATCTTTTACCCACTCGTGAGCATTCAGTTACTAACGAAACCCAAGGGGTTTCACCCATCAAATATTCCAAAAATGTAATTGCAACTTGGAATGTTGTAATGTTGGGTTAATATTTAGATTTTAGACTTGCAAACTTTGAATATAAGATATTTGCATTTCTGGTGCAGGCTCTAATGTTACATGACAAATAGGCCTACACAGGGCCTACTTTAGCATTCTTATCCAGTGCACAGAAATGATGCCAGTAAACAACGTAATTATTTGCAGGGCCTATTTAGTCAGCAACTATTTCTGACAGATGGATAGAACATTGAGAATATTCTGCCAGGTTTACATAAACGCTGGGCTACAAGTAGCGTTCATGAAGTTTAGTGCAAATGTTTTGCCTGATGGCTTCGGCGTAAAAGTTTTATTCTCTGGCAAATCATAGAGGGACACACGCGTAATAATTCGTCCTCAACAGACAAGAATCGGTCTCGCATTTTGTTTTTTTATGGTGGTCGTGACAGACGATCCGAACTCGAGTAGGTAAGCATTGTCTAAAACTCCATCAGAAATCGCAAAGTTTTCCGAACGATCGATGGATAGCCTATTCCTTTTAGACCTATAACCAAAATGAGTCCATGCGAGTCCAGCTCTGCATGCTTCAATTTGAGTGTTCCATCAGTCAAGATTTCAACGAGTTCTTCCTCCCCTTTCAGCTGTGATGAATACACTTGACAATAGACTGTCGGTGGGAAGATGAGACGCCGAGGGAGAGGACTGGCCAACTGCCCTCTTATGCCGAGGCTAAGAAAATGAAATCTCTAACACTTCATACCCATGGCTGCCTCAGGGCTCTTCTTCTGTCTGTTAGTCTGTCTGTGTGTCTGTCTGCCTTTCTGAGTTTGTCTGTCTGAGTTTGTCTGAGTCTGTCTTTCTATCTGTCTGTCTGTCTGTCTGTCTGTCTGTCTGTCTGGGGTCTTTACACGGGGACCTTAATCCGCGTGGTTTCCTTTCAAAACAGACAGCGGTAGTGAAGGATTTCACCCGATCAATTCATTGAAAATTGAGCACGGTCGAGGCCCATTTACGGTTGCTACATAAAAACGTTTAAAAGGTGTCGAATATAATTGAATGCTTTGCAGTTGATAATGGTTTTTACAACGACATCTTGCTGCCACGGCCGATGACATTGATCTTTTCTAGGCTAGAAGGTAGCTATTTTTACAACTCAACGCAAGTGAGACATAAATAGCGGAAGAAATAATTTCTCCCCGTAGGCCTATACTTTTTTCAGAATAAACTCTCCTATGGGTGAATGCAATTTAAAATAGATTCGCCGGGTAAGAATCTCTTCCGGAACAGTTCCGCCGGAAGAGACTTTTTAGGGAGAGCTGTAGCGAGACACTGACTATGGACGAAGTCCACACGATTCCCACGGTTCTGGACACGGTGTCCAGTGCGTCACAGGACTTTCCGTTTACTTCCAAGCTTAGGCCTCTGCCAAGTTCTATTGCCTGTCAGTAGGGATGATTGTTATTATAATTATTTTTCATTTATTAAGCGATTCGACATCGATTATAAATGCATCTAATGACGTGACCGACTGCATTTAATAAGCGCATCTACGTTTAATAATTATGATTGACGATCTTTCTTAAGGTTCTTACACAGTGAACATCTGAGAAGAGGAGGATGCAACACCTGCATTTTGTGAAATCCAGGGGCTAGAATGATGGAATCAGTCGGCTGGATGGATGGATCCAGAGTTTAACGCAACTTATGCCATTACGGCAACAAAGGCCGTTCACTTCGAGATAAATTATTTTTCATCAGTTCTCACTGTTCGCATGGCATAATTATACAGCTTGTGTACTCCGGTTTTCAACAAGGCTACAATGGGTTAAGCGGTTGACAGTTATTATAGCGTAGGCCAAAGACGATTTTAAGGTTTCTATCGAGATCATCCCATTATCCAGTTTTTGACCACGAAGACCGTTGATGTCGACTTTCTCTTGTCTCTAACATTGTTGGTATTATGTTGAAGATTGGAAGAATTCTGAGTTTAACGACATCTTATGGCAACAAAGGCCGTTTACTTTGGCGTAAATTATTCACCATCCGTATGCCATTATGCAGCACAGCAGTGTTACCACTCATAAAAAATTAAAAACCCAAGTTAGGAAATATAAAAAACCCAAGAAAACCCAAATTGGTTTTTCTGCAGACATTTTTAAATTAATAAACGCATTATGAGATTAAATATAATAAAATAATGCAATTATACCAATTCCTGTAATAAAATGTTGTTCTGTCTTTCATTTCTATCTCTCATTTTTATAATTTTATGGGTAATCGTTAACTGCTAAAAGTTATTAGTAAATATTCAAAGCAAATTGAAAATGTTCATATACAGGTTTTCATTTTCATCAGATTCCGAAACACGTGAATTTTTACTTCTGTCCCACATTTTATTTTATTTTTTAAAGCAAGAATAAAGATAAAAGACTATGAAACTCATTGGAGGGGCCCCTGGATTTTGCAAATATTTTACGAAAATAAAATCTTTTGATCATTACAACCGTCCCAACACGATTTTTAATGCGAAAAAAACACTTAATTATTTAGGTACAGTTTCCTGATCATTATTTATTTTAAAATTTGTTTCTATGCAAATATAGTTTCTATGCACAAACGTCATTTTTGCACTCCCTAAAAAAATTTGTTCAGTAAAATATTTCCTCTCCGCTAGAGCAAATTCCTGCGGACGCCCATGATGATACTCAAAATATTACATCTTAAGAGCAAGAGCTGATCACTTCGGGAAAACTTCCGAAAAAGTACAGTCTGAGTCTGCAGTCTCCTTTAGTCTTTAGAGTTATAATTATTTTCTAAATATAGCAGTAGACTAGTAGCCTATAGCACATTTAATCTTTAGAGTTATATGTTAAATATAGCAGCAGACAACTATAGCACATGTTTGCACGCATATTGCGCCATTATTTTTATTGACCTCGATCATCCAGACCGTTGCAAAAAGCGATTAAAATAATGAAAAATAGGGTTTTAATAAAACAAGAAAAACCCAAGCAAAAAACCCAAGGTCTCCAGGAAAACACCCCATTTCCCAAGTTCGGATTAAAAACCCCAAAATCTTGTGAAAAAACCCAAGGAGTGGTAACGCTGCAGCACAGTCTTACTTGAAAAATAGCCATCGTGCGCTATGCCTATATAGAAGCGCGTAATCCCATTTTAAAGGTGTTTAAAGACAGCGCAGCAACCAATCCGCTACAGTGTCACAACTTTATATATAATAGTTGCATACGTTTTAACGGTGTCTAAATAAAGCGCTCTGTCCAATTGGCTACGGTTTCCTGCACGTGTGTATTAACGATTTGACTAGGGTCGCTACGTAGAATTCGTTTAGCGGATTCGAATCCGGAACCTTTAATCCACAAATCCAGCGAATTAGTCGTATAGACCACCGCGTTACTCAACGCGTGTCTACTTAGGATACTTTAAGAGGTACAACATCTAATCATATATATTCTAAGAACTTAATTAAGAGGTACAACATCTAATCTTATATATTCTAAGAACTTAAACAATATAAAAATGTAAACAATATATTTAAAAATATAACAAAATTTCGATAGACCCAACGTATTGATTAAACTCAGCCACTACTGACAATACCGTTACCCGTACTCGGGTAGTGCCACTCCCAAGTCTAGATAATGGAATCGTCTTTGTTTTAACACGAGGCGTCGTCAAGCAGTGACTAATTAATCGCCCGTACCCTGATGGTGCCAGATCCAATCCAAGCCTGAATGATGGGGTGGGCGACGCTAATCATCTTTTATATGATAAAGCTTTGTTAAACAACAACTATCCAACGAAATAGCAAGGGCAGCAACAACATGTTGCTAAAAACTGATAATGAGACGATCCTGTAAACACCTTTTAAATGCTCTTAATTTTTTTTATACAAGTCATCAAAGTCTACGTTTTTAATATATCATAAAAAATTTCGGCATTTATGAAGCAAATATTGTCACAAGTTCAAATGTAACATGTGTGATTCTAAAACTGGAAAATATATGAATGAATATGCTTAATAAATTATTGCTTGTATATACTTTTATGTTATGAAAATATACAAAAATCTGGAATAACTTCTTTTTAATCTGTAATTAGTATCTAATACTTTCAGTTTCAGATTACAAACGTTATATATGAACACGGTGTGTAAAAAGGTAGGAACTGTACATAAATGTAAAAATTGTTTCCTGTCGATGGCAACATCCTTGGATGCCACTGTGCCACAATATGCCGTGAAGTACTGACGAACTTCTGAACGTTCTTAAACAGTGAACGCCTCAGACAATGAGGCTCTAAACCCGTACTCAAATCAAGCAAGAAATGCAATCGATAGGACGCCATGCCCATTGCCTATATAGCATCGGTGTTTCCTTATTTAAAGGTATTTAAAGACAGCGCTCTAAAAAACTGCTAGCGGGTATCATTTCTATATAGCGTTGGTGAACAACGTTTTAGAGGTGTATAAGAAACAGCGCGTTAACCAATCGGCCATTGCGTCCTATATGGGTTGGTTGTTGCTGTTTAAAGACACTGTGTCAAAACAATGATGATTAACGTCGCCCTCCTCCTTCTCTAGGCTTCGGACTGGCACTACTAAAGTACGAGTGGACGGATGGATGCCGTATTTAACGACATCTTACGGCAGCAAAGGCCATTGACGTCGGCAGAATATATTTTTGCTAAATACAACTGAATTAGAATACGATTGCTTGATTAGTTAATGTTCAACGATGCGCTGTCATACAAATAATAATAATAATAATAATAATAATAATAATAATAATAATAATAATAATAATAATAATAATAATAATAATAATAATTAGAGGCACCTTCACACCACACCCCGGAGACGAGGACGGCGTGCTCCAAGCCTAAATACACTTCCGTTTTATAGTTTAGAGCCTGAGGGATTTTCGTACCTCGGGCGTTAAAAAATAATGATAATAATCTTTATTGATTCAAACTGACAAACGCAGTAAGATTACATTGAAACCTGACAGTACAATCAAGATCTTAATTAAACACGGTTCGGAAGCCATGCAAGGCCCCGCCTTAGAGGGGGGGGGTTACGGATATCGAACCGCGATCCTAATGTTATCCTGGTCATGACTCATGAGTGTTACCATTACTCTATCCTCCCTCCCCTAACAAGGATGATTAGCGTCGCTCTCCTTCTTTCTACAGGCATGGGACTGGCACTGCCAGAGTACGAACAATGTAAGAGTTTTGGAGTATGGAATGGCAAAGAAGGTGGAATTGTCATATTATAGCATCGGTGTAAAAAATTGTAAAGAGCGCTCTAACCAAATATATTTGCTGCTGTTTGCAACACGCGTGTATGAACGATTTGCCTCAAATCAGTAACCTTTAACAGACCCAGCGACTACGACTTTTTGCCAGTCCGAAGCTTGGAAAAGGATGAAGGTGACGCTTCGGCTTTGTTATGATACAGCCTCGTTAAACAAAAGCTACTTCTCAAATCTAGAACTATGCTTAGACACCTCTACAAATGGTTATTTTCGACTATATAAGTATCAATTGTCGAAGATAATCGAATTACTAAAAAGAAAATAAAGAAGCTGTGCCGCCCTAGCAGATACTAGACATACAAACTACAAAAGATAAAGATAAACTACAAAATATAAAAATAAACTACAGAAGATAAATATAAACTACAAAAGATAAAGACAAACTTCAAAAGATAAAGATAAACTATTAAAATTAACGATACTACAATAGATAAGGTTGACGTCAACCGTCTGCAACCGCAAGATGTTGGTGAACACTGGACAATGCCACGAACCAGTTAGACACCTTTAAAACGCTTTGGAATGAAAATATATAAATGAATATCAACTACGTTGCTGGTAGTTATTAATATATATTAAAAAAGATGGACTGCTACCAGCTGTCAATCAACGGCATCTCAATAACCTGCCAAACAAAGAAACAAACGATGAGACAATCAAAAGAAAGAAAAAAGAAAGAAAGAAAGAAAACAGAAAGAAAGAAACCGATGAATGAAAGTTATACGAACATGAACTGAAATTTATAAAAACTGTAAAGACGTCAACGGCCTATGTAGCCATAAGATGTCGTTAAACTTTTGGAATAATAATAATAGTTGCTGATAGTTAATTCTGAGCTCAACTGTGGTACAGTGAAAATTATGCAAATATTTTAATCTCGCTTTATATTGACATCAACTATCTTTGTGGGGTGCTCGAAAGTCTATGGTTAGCGCGTTAAACTGTCAACCGAAAGTTTGGGTGGGGGGGGGGTGAAATCCCCGCCAGAGCAGAACTGTAGTTGAAAATTTCTGCTCCACGTCCACCCGTTTTCAGTCAATGCGTTTTAAAGGTGTCAAATATACTTGAGCGCATTCTAGTTAATATCAAGTTTTTTAACAACGACATCTTTTGGCTGTCGCGGCCGTAGATATCAATCTTGCCCTAGGGTATCGATCATTCCGCGAAAATCGTACGCAAGAACGCAAGTCAGGTACATATGCTTTTAAACACCTTTCTGTTTGCACGACCCTATCATGTTGAGAGCGCTTGTGAATAGGTCTGCTGCGAGGAACGCTTTACAAATGTTTATCTTACATTATATTACGTGTATAGTTGAGTGCTTTGCAGTTGATATATAGTTTTTACAACGACATTTTGCTGCCATAGGCGTTGACATCTATCTTTACGGTGAGCGGTGATTGGTTTTGATCTCATGATTGAACGGAGGTGAGTTATAAATAGCAGAAGGCAAACGCCTTTAAAAGGTGTCGAATATAGTTGAGCGCTTTTCAATTAATATTCACTTTTTGCAACGACATCTTGTGACTGCAACGGCCGTTGACAATAATCTTACCCTAAGCTACACCGTAGAGAACTGTAGCGATATTCGGCTTATCAAATATCCTGTTGTCATAACTAATTAATCTATGGAAGTATAAGTTAGACAATTTACAGCAGCGTTTAGTTAGCAATGGAGTGGCATAATATAAATATGGCAATAAGTCTATTTGAGTTGCAACGGGTGTGTCATGTGTCGAGCGGATTTACGCGTCTTAGTTTGAGAGACTTAGCCATTAAGTTACGATATTTCAGTAACGGATTTTCGTCAGCTGAGAGCAGGATTCGACGACGTATTTTGAGAACAGGTAAGGCATTCCGATCTACAGAACGAGCCGTTGGTTATGAGATTTCTACAAGCGGAAATCCACGGTGGTTCGAATTGATTAGGCAACTGCTGAACTGTCAGAAACTTTGTGCGATTGCTTTTCACGAGAACGAGGTGGATTCACATAATTCGATGTCACGGTCAAATGCATAAGAATTGGACAGTAGTAACTTCACTTCGAAATACGAAACTTGTAATTCTTCAGCGATTGAGTCGTGTTTGAGAGAAGAAGTCGTTGGTAACGGGATCGATCGTGTCGCCAACTTGCCTGCGCTAAAATTAAAAGAGGACTGTTGACGCAGCACCTTCAAGAAGTCAGATAAGCTGATAAATAATAATTCTTAGCACTTAACGCCGCTCTAAGTAATTAGGGAATTATTTGTTGTGAATTTGAACTGTCTGTTATCAAAATATTTTTCTATAAATCAAAGGAAGCGCTGGAGTTCATTATTCCTTATTTTATCTGATGTGATGTGATTGGTGCTTTCAACGACACAAAATAACCTATTAACACAACGCTTTAGAACCAAAAATCTTCCGATTGAAGTCAAGTCTAGTGACTTATAAATACCGGAACGACAATACGTTTAAAAGGTGTCGAATATAGTTGCGCGCTTTGCAGTTGGTATCCAATGTTTATAACGAAATCTTGTATTCCGATAAGAATAGAACCTAATGGTCTTTGAAGCAAATTAAACAAGATTTTGCACCAATTGTTATACACAAGAAATTTTAAATGTCGTTGATAATTACTATTATCATTAATTGACAACGTGTTGAAGTTGTCTAAAAACAACGCTCTAACCAATCCGATTAGTTTAGTTGCTGTTTTACGACGCTGTGTCATAGCAAAAATGACCAGCGTCTCCCCTGCTTCCTTATGGCTTTGGACTGGCACTGCCAGATTATGATCAATGGAGGACTTTGAAATCAACCTGAAGGCCTGTTCCATGCCTATATATAGCCTCGGTGATTACGGTTCAAAGGTGTTCAAGGACAGCACGCTTTCCAGTCGTCTACAAAATGTCTCACGTTATTGACTTGCATTACAAAGAATTATAAAATATTGGTTAGAATATTCTAGAAACCAGCAGCCTTTTCTACAACAGATATCTGCTTTATTCTGAGTTGGGAATATAACAAAAATCAAAACATTACTTAATTGATGGCTTTTGATCTTCGGAACAACCCCTCTGACACGACGCAGCGCTCGTGAATAAGCTGGTGCCCTACACTTAGCTTTTAAGTAACGCATTACTAATTTCGAGATTTCCACCACGATTCTGCATTTCATTTCTTTTAAAGATTTTAATCATACCAATATTGTCACACATGCCTAGTTTTACAACGAAACAATTAAATCGAGCTGATTGAAATTTTAATTAATTTTAATACAAACGTGAATACATCAATCCAAAGAATAAAGTATCGACGGAAGAAACAATTTCTCTCCCGTATGCTTTGTTTCAGTTTAAACTCTCCTAAGGCTGTATGCAATTTAAAATAGATTCGCCTGGAAACTGAAGAGACTTTGGGAGGAGTGCTAGTGCGGGACACAGACAATGGACGAATCCCAAGGTCTCAGACACAGGTCCAGAGCGTAACAGGACTTGTCGTTTTTTTTATCCAATCTTACGCGTCTACCAAATTCTATTGCTTTTCAGCAGGGATGACCGTTATAGTTATTTCTACATTTATTAAGTGTAACTAAATAGCGACTAACAATGAATCAATGGCGCTGAGTAATTGTGAGCAACGAACTTCTCGAAGTCCTTACACACTGAACGCCTCACAGCAGGAGGTTCGAACCCCTACTGATCATAACAGAATTTTGCAAGAGACCAGATCGATATACCGCCGTGTCCCATGCCTATATAACACAATATCACTACGTTTTAAAGGTGTTTAAAAAGCGCTCTAACAATCTTTTTTTATTAAAAAAAACAACAAAAACAATCTGCTATGTTCCCATATTTATATAGCATTAGTATACGCTATTTTAAAGGTGTCTAAATACAGCGCTTTAACCAATTGGCCACCGCGTCCTATGCTTATATATACGTCGGTTGTTTGTTGCTCTTTAACGATATTGCTATTTCTGCATTTATTAAGCGTAACTACATAACGACTGACGATAATCGATGGTACTGAGTAACACTGAGTGACGAATTTCTCTAAGTCCTTACACAATGAACGCCTCAGATCAGGAGGCTCGAACCCGGCCTCTTTGTAGCAAGACGTTGCAAGAAATGGAATCACTTCTTTACCGTGTTCATGCCTATATGAGGCCATATTATCAGTGTTAAAGGTGTTTAAAAAGCGCTCTAACGATCGGCTACGTTTCCCATGGTTAAATAGAGTTGTTCTATGCTGTTATAAAGGTGTCTAAATACAGCGCTCTAACCAATCGGCCGCCGCATTTTATGTTTCTATATAGATCTGTTGGTTGTTGCTGTTTAAGGACATAGTGTCATAGCAAAGATGGCTAGCGCGCCCTCCCCCTTCTCCAGGCTTTGGACTGGTAATAATGTTATAAAATCTTCAACGTCTGTGTTTTAACATATTAAAATCGAATATTTTCAATATATAGCAACTATTGTCACGTGTTTAAATTTAGCATGTGTATATCTGATGCTGGAATAAATATGATTGAAAATGTTTAATAAATTGCCTTCATATAATTTATAACATGAAATGACTTGCATTTAATAGTAATTAATTTGTAATATTTGAAGTATTAGATAGCAATTGTTCATTGTATGCAAATTAATTTGATGTACACACACACACACACACACACACACACACACACACACACACACACACACACACACACACACACACACACACACACACACACACACACACACACACACACACACACACACACACACACACACACACACACACACACACACACACACACACACACACACACACACACACACACACACACACACACACACACACACACACACACACACACACACACACACACACACACACACACACACACACACACACACACACACACACACACACACACACACACACACACACACACACACACACACACACACACACACACACACACACACACACACACACACACACACACACACACACACACACACACACAACCAAAATGAAACAATTAAGAGTAAAAATACATAGGATTAACGATAGAGACAATAACATAACAGTTCACTATACATCTGTCATCATACTGGCTATAAAGTTGAGTAATCAGTTGAGATCATATTAATCCTAAAAACTAAAACAAGGCAATTATCATTGTGGTAATAACTAATAATTATGTTATGAAAAACTTATTTACACCAAGTAGGCAGTAAACCATGGAATGGAGAAACAGAAAGAAAAAGAAACATACGTACTACAGTATTAAATAACATAAGTATAATGTATTAAATAGCTTATGCTGCCTGGGTTTTTAAATGCCCTTGATGGTTGAGTGTCCAATTTTTATATTACAGCGATGTATTCTGTCTGAAGACCACGCAGTAACTAATTTGAAACCGCCTCCAATGCACATAGCGACATGCTGTCATAACCAAGATGATCACAGTCGCCCTCATCCCTCTCTATGCTTGAGACTGGCACTACCAGTGGATGAAAGCAGAGCACCAAACACCTTATGGCAACAAAAGGCCGTTAATATGAACAGGAATTACCGCTATCAGTCTGATAACAGTAAATTGTAGAGTTGGTTTATATAGCATGGTTGTACTACGCTTTAAAGGTGTCTACGGATGGCGCTCTAACCAATCGGTTACCGTGTCCCACGCTTATATATAATATAGCCGTTTCCTGGAAGTGTGTATGAACGATTTTCCTAGGGTCGTTACGTAG
Organism: Allolobophora icterica; assembly: GCA_963556255.1. NCBI lineage: Eukaryota > Metazoa > Annelida > Clitellata > Crassiclitellata > Lumbricidae > Allolobophora > Allolobophora icterica. Next base: position 49,168,820 of record OY744611.1, read on the forward strand.
AATCATTTTAGCAGACTCAAATGTGAACCCTTTCATTCACAAACCCAGCGTCACCTTATACATGTCTCCTTAGGATACGTTAATCCTGTATATTGTAAGAACATCAAAAATTTAAAAATGTTATTAAAAATATTTCATTAAAATAATATAGTTATTTCATGAAGCTTTCATTTGAATGTTTCTTGGCTTTGTTAAAACAAACGCAATAAATGAACAGGGTGTCTAAAATGTTGGGAATTGTGCAGACATTTTTAAATGTTTCCTATCGATGTCGACGACCTTGGACGTCATAAGGTGCCGAAAAATATTGGAAACTACGACTTTTACTCTTAAACTACGTGTTAAGATTTCATGGTCTTTCTGATAGTTCATTACATAATTATGGTTTCTTTTATGACTACTGTGGCTCGACTTCTATATGCTGCACCAGCTTGGTGTGGTTTTGCTACTGCTGATGATTGCGCCAGATAGAAGAGATTTTTTGCCCGTATGTGTAGAATGGGATACCTTTCGCCTGATGTTCGGGGTGTAGATGAATTAGTTAATGATGCTGATTTAAACCTGCTTCGGTCTGTCATCCGATCTTCAATCCATCTACCTATTTTCCCTCCAATGGTTGAGCGTTCTCACAGCTTAAGACCTAGGCAACATGATTTCTTATTGCCTCTTAAGGACAACAGGCAGTTTATTTCCACGGTCTTGTATAAAAAACATTAAAACTTTAGTGGATTGATTAGTGTAATTTGATCATATTTTGCATAATCCTATTATTGTATTTATACATGTTATTCCACCATCATTGCAATTATTATTCTCTTTTCTAGGTCTAGTTTAAACTTGTATAATTATTGATCTCTATTGATTGAATTGTATATAGCTTTATATTGTTGTATCCTTGTTTTAATATGCTTCTGCTTTTACTGTAATGGTTTGCGGTGTGTCAAACTAAACTTGTAATAATAAACGAATACTTATTTACTTACTTAATTCCAGTCCCAAGCCTGGAAAATTATGTTGGTGAAGCTAATCATCTTTATCATGACACAGCGTCGTTAAAAATAAGCTATTCTACTAGTGAAATATGGCTGCTTAGACACCTTGAAAAATGTTAATCGTATGTTATATAAGCATCAATTTGCCATGATTGGCTTTAATAGACGACTATCCAATTCTTTTAGTTTTAACAGCACTAGATGTCATAAGAAGATTGCAATGAACGCCAGGAACTATTACTAATCTTGAGTTAACTCAACTCCGCCACTGGAAGTAAAACCTTCTATTAAGCCGGTGTCTAATGGCGAATGAGCTTTTACGGTTGTTGGACCTACATTTTAGAACTCTCTCCCCGTGTCTGTGCGATCTGCGCAGTTGCTTGTTTGATTTTGTTCTCAACTTAAAACTTACCTCTTTCAAACTGATTATTCAACATAAGCTGCCTCTCTGTCTTACGGACTGATCTTCTGGATATTGACCTGATTACGACTTGGTTTTGATGTGCCATCGGGGGTCCATAGAGTAGTGGTAACATCACTGGCGTGAAGAGCAAGCGGTAGCGGGATCGCTTCCCGCAACCCTCCCAGAAAGGTCCACTCAACCTATTTTCATTCGCGACGTGGCGCGTTGTTAAAAAATGAGATGTAGGACGTGGTGGGCACCCTGCGTGGCTGCCGTATACAGTTAAGTTCGACTCCTGTAATAACTTGTGATCATCCGTTCATACTGATTTGTAATCATACTGCGTTATTGTCAGTTTGAGGATATTAAACGAATATATTATTATTACGATGCCTTGTGCATTAGACACCGGCGTAAAAAAAGTTACGAATTACAATTTCGCTTAAAAGGCGTAAAGCTCTGCCTTACGTTCAGATAGTGCCTGTCCGAAACCTGGAGAAAGAGGGAGGACGTCACAAGTCTCCTCAGTTATGACACATTGTCGTTAAACGGAAACTACTTAATACTACGTGATCCTTTCGTGCACGGAAAATAATTTAGGATAAGATTTCGTTAAACAGCGAAAACAACAAAATAAAATATATCTCTCTGCTTATATACCTTTAAAACATTTTATCTGGTTGAATATAACGTACACTCGCGGGTGCGCTGATGTTAAACCAGTAGATTAAACTCCCTTAAACACCTTTACAATAGTTATGACTGATGCTATAATTATTATGCGAGCTGTACACAAAAATGCAATAAAACATTAAAAAATTAGCCGAAGAGAGACAGACGAGAACGAAGAAAACTTCCAGCTAATATCAACTGCTGAAAACTACAGCAGCCCAATTACATGTTCGCAAGGGACGCCACAACGGGGTTGTGCCTCCTGCACAGCCACGACAACAATGGCAACGATAACAACAACGAACTCATTCGGGCAACAAACCCACAGGCTACGATCAAAAGCCTATATTACCAGAAAAGTCGAATGAAAAAGCAAGATAAACAATGTAGACAACGTTTGACCCTATGATTACGATATAGCTGAATCGCAGATACACAAGATAAAGATAAACTACGAAATATCAGGGTACACCGCAAAATGTAAAGATGAACTACAAGATATGAAGATAAACTACAGAAGATAAAGATAAAAAGTGCTATGAAATATAAAGATAATATATAAAAGATTTAAGCTACCAAAATAGATAAGGTCAACGGCCTGGTGATCCACAAGATGTCGCTGAACACTGAATAATGCAAGGATCTAGTTAGACACCTTTAAAGCGCTTCTTGCTAACACTACATATACTATTTCAACCGCTCGACTAATGGTTAATCCTGAGCGGCTGCTGTCTCTACCTGTACTACAATGAATTTCATAAAAAAATCTTTGTATATCGATGTAAACGACATATGTTGAAATTAGGGCTGTACCGAATATTCGATTCGTATTCGCTTCGGGGCCGAATAGTGGGCCAAATAGCTATTCGGTATTCGGCCGAATAGTAGCGGTCGAACCGAATACGAATAGTAGTTACCTGACATCTGTTTCTGCATATGCGGCTGCTATAGCGAGTGGAGCGAACGTTAAGTAAGTGACAATTTCTAAGTTTAGTTAAATAAGTTCCATAATCCATTCTTAGTTTACAAAGACTGGCAGAAGGATGCAAAAATTACATGTTGTTAACTGTTTACTTTTAGTTTATGAAACTTTTGCTTACATTTGAAATTTTGAATGTTGTCGGTAGACCTATTTTGTACACTATTCGTATTCGTATTCGGCCGAATAGTTGGTCCAATTATTCGTATTCGGCCGAATAGGATAATCACCTATTCGGTACAGCCCTAGTTAGAATAATAAATTGTCTAGTGATTGGTACGCTGTACTGTTAGCCGAAAGTCGGGAGGTTTAAATCCTCGCTAAGGAAGTAATACTGTTCAAGATTTCTGCTCCAACCGCACCCGTAGCTAACCCAGTTATAATGAGTTCACCGACTGTAGACTGTCGGTGGAAGATGAGACGGCGAGGGAGAGGACTGGTTAACCGCGCTCTTATGCCTAGGCTTAGAAAACAAAGTCCCTAAGGACCTAACGCTTCATAGCCATGGCTGCCTCAGGGCTAGCTTAAGGAACTGCTCCTCTTCTTGTTCTTTTTGTTGTTGTTCTTGTTGTTCTTATTATTCTTGTTGTTGTTGTTGTTGTTGTTGTTGTTGTTGCTGCTGCTTGCTTCTTCTTCTTCTTCTTCTTCTTCTTCTTCTTCTTCTTCTCCTCTCTTCCTCCTCCTCCTCCTCCTCCTCCTCCTCCTTCTCTTCCTCTCCTCTCTCTCTCCTCTTCTTCTTCTTCTTCTTCTTCTTCTTCTTCTTTCTTCTTCTTCTTCTGCTTCTTCTTTCTTCTTCTTCTTCTTCTTCTTCTTCTCTTCTTCTTCTTCCTTCTTCTTCTTCTTCTTCTTCTTCTTCTTCTTCTTCTTCTTCTTCTTCTTCTTCTTCTCTTCTTCTTCTTCTTCTTCCTACTTCTCTTCTGCTGCTATCTGCATGTCTGTGTGTCTGTCTGCCTGTGTGCCTGTCTGTCTGTCTCTGTCTGTCTGTCTGTCTGTTTGTCTGTCTGTCCATATGTCTGTCTGTCTGTCTGTCTGTCTGTCTGTCTGTCTGTCTGTCTGTCTGTCTGTCTGTCTGTCTGTCTGTCTGTCTGTCTGTCTGTCTCTCTCTCTCTCTCTCTCTCTCTCTCTCTCTCTCTCTCTCTCTCTCTCTCATCTCTCTCTCTTCTCTCTCTCTCTCTCTCCTCGTTCTCTGGTCCGTACATGGGGTCCTTAATCCGCGTGGCATCCATTCAAACGGCTGCGGTGTTGAAAGATTTCACCAGATCAATTCATGGAAGGCTGAGCAGGGTCGATGCCCCTACAGGCTACAACGGTTGATACATAAAAACCTGTACATCTATATTTACCTATACAGGAAATGTGACTCCTAGTACATAGTGAAGCAAACGGTTGTAATCTGCCGCTTGTGTTGTCGAATAATATCTTGACTGCGGCAGTGCAGTATGCCATGTTTTGACGTCGATGCCTTGCTAGAAGCTGGTATTTTGAAACAGTGCTATTATTGATTAAATTCCGTTGAAACTTAATTAGAGCGGTGGCAAGCGTTTAAAAGGTGTCTACTTGTGATCTGTACATGGGGTCCTTAAATGGCGTGGCACTCATTCAAAGAGGGAGCGGTGGTGAAGGATCTCACCCGATCAGTTCATTGAAAAATGAGAAGGATCGAGGTCCCTTTTAGGTCGGTGTAGAGAAACGTGTATATTTACCTGTGTCTTTTCAGGTTTCTGCTATGATCGATCAGAACAGGGATGGAATCATTTGCACCGAAGATTTGACTGCCATCTACCAGCAGATCGGTGACTAAATAATATTAAAGTATTTCTCTTGTCTATTATTCGCTGACTAATAACACAGTGTCGAAATGAAAGGAGGTTAAAATTAATAAGGGCAGCGCATCCCACACCTTTGTAAGGTTCTGTTATCAACATCTTTAAGGTGAGATAAACTACATAAGATAAAGATGAAAACAACAAAAGATAAAGGTTAACTACAAAAAATGAACTACAAAAGATAAACTACAAAAGATTAAGATTATCTATAAAAGGTACAGGTACAATAGGTAAGGTTGACGTCAACGTCCTGGGTGCCACAATATATCGCTAAATAGTGGATGAAACTAGGATCTAGTTAGACACCTTAAAAACTTTTCAAACTTTAATTATATTTTGGTCAACTGCGCGACTGAAGGCTATTCAATAAATATTATGTAGAAGAATGGTTTACTCCTGAATATAGCGTGAGCGTGGCGACATCAGGTATGTCGTCGAGGGTGTAAGAGGCTTCTGTCTAGAAGTAAACAAGCGTCTGATATGCGATGTCGTGCTCTGCAATAAATTGCATGAACGAGGAAGGAGAAACTCGGATTATTTTTCTTTCTGTTTGAAAAGAACAAAGAAAGGTAAATGATAATAAATGTAGGTATTATTTTCAATGATTTTCAATTAAATAATCTAAACTGAGCAAACATGCGTCAGGCACGGTGAACGTATTCGCGCTGTGCACCTATATGACAGCGGTCAATCGCATCTGACATTGCTTCGAAGAGAAAGAAAGCTGTGTTGTGTTTCCTTAACTTTCCCATTTAAAACTGAAACCTTAAGTTATAGTCTACACTCTACAGTATAAAAACTATATATCAAAGTACGTTCTGGGGGTGAGTACACGCTCTCCATAGGGGAGTATACTAAAAAATATTTTGTGACGTGAACATACAGTGTGTAGAGGTGAGTACACGCTGTATACCCGCGTATACCCTCGTCTACAGCCCTGGGTAGGTTCACGGTTCGTTTCGACGCAACCAATAAGGAGCAACAGGACGAGTTGAGCAACTTGAGCTCGTCCAAGAACTCATCTGGATTTGGATATGAAAGGTGCACGAGCTTCAAAGTTATTTAGGGTACAAAAGGAAGTAAGGAAAAAAACGCTTATGTTTCATATTCAAGTTAATGCTTGGTGATTCTTTAGTTATACAGTTTTTGTTTTTCAATTGCTTTTACAGTTTCTGGTATTCAGCATTTTTCAGTTTCAGTTTCAGTTACAGTTAACTGCCAAACTTTTTCAGTAATTGTGCTATTTCAGTTACATCAATCTTACTCCATGTCGTGATTGGGGTCTTACAATTAGTGAAGTTTTAGTTGTCTGTTTAGTTTTAGCTTTACTAATTTTTTAAAAACTAATTCACAGCTGAACGCAGTGAGGCATTAATAGCAGAACAAAAACACGTTTAAAAGGTGTCGAATATAATTGATGCTTTGGAATTAATATGCATTGTTTGCAACGACATCTTGTGCCTGCCACGGCCGTTTACATCAATCTTACCTTAGTACGCTTCGGAGAATTTGCAACTTTTTAATCCAAAGTTTAATGTCGTCATACGACATCAAAGGCCGTTGACGACAATTAAAAATTACGTACAATACAAAGGAAACAATACAAAATATGCAGTGTATAACACGCTAAACGCAAGTGAGTTATTAATAGCAGAAAGTGAAAACGTTTAAAAGGTGTCGAATACAGTTGAGTGCTTTGAATTTGATATCCAGTGTTAATAATGATATCTTGTGTTTTATGCGATAAGATTTGACGCAAATTGAGCAATATTTTTGCCAAGTGAAAGCATGGAATTTTATATGTCACTGATTATCAAATCAAAATCAAATTGAAATAAAAAAAATCCGTTTATTAGAAAACATCGAAGAGTTTATAACTACAATACAGAACTGTTACAGTTTGACACAACAGTTTTCTGGTTGAGTTCTAAACGGGGGAAGGACAAAGGGAAAGTCCCACTAGTAGGGAACTCCATGTAACCAAATTAAGAAGTGGACGGATAGCAGATATATTTGAAGAGTAAGTAAGCTAAACATAATAATCAAGTTAACTAATATTGTCAAACGTCTCCGAAGAGAAAAGGAGTATATGAACAAGAGTAGTCTCAGGAAAATCAATTAAAATGGCACGTGAAAATGGTGCCATCTGAACCTATCCAGTCTAGATTATAAATCACATATATAGCTTTAACAGTCTTTTGAATGAACCAATTGAAGGAGATGCAGTCAGGTCCAGAGGTAGTAAGTTCCACAATCAAGGACCCTGGCATTTAATAGAAAACCATTTGGTCTTAGTATGTGCAAATTTACTGCGATATATACGAACGGTTCTTGTATTATATTGGTGCATCATAGATCCACTTTTAAAATAGTTATTATAAGATGGAGGTAGCATGAATATTATTATCATTAGCATTATTCGACATCTTTTTAAAGGCGTGTAAAGACAGCGCGATAACTAATCGGCTACCTAATATCACACGATATTGAATTGCATAACAAAGAATTAAAGAATATTCAATAGAATATTCTAAAGATCAGCCTGGGGCCGTATGCATGAGACGAGAGTAGCATATTCCCTGAATAGCGCTTACGCCCGGAGTAACTATTCCCTGAATAAGCGCTGGCCTTTGTTGGCATGCATGACCCCGTGTAGCCAGCGGATTAGTTATTCCCGGTGTAAACTGTGCGAGACAATGCATGTGTCTGGGTTTTCCCCGCGCGAAAATACCCACCGTACAGAACCCGACGCGGCACTTCGAATGCAACATCGTCAGGTATCTCGTAAAATTTTAGCATTTTGGGACGGCAAACGAAAAGCAATACAAAGTTCGTTGTCGGTGAACGAGGCCAGCTAATTATGGCACCTCTGAAACACTCTTTGACGTCTAAAATTTCGTCGAAGCGGCGAATCACAATGGCCGCCATCTTTGTTTATCGCCGCTAAGCTAGGTATAGCGGACCTACACCTAGGGTAGAATCGGAATAGCATCATGTCCAGCGTAAGGCGGTAGCCTGTCTCATGCATGCCGAATTAACCCACTACTCCGGCGTAGGCCAGATTTAAGCTGGGAATAAGAGTTACACCCGTCTCATGCATACAGCCCCTGCATCCTTATCTACGTCAGAAATCAGCTTTATTCTGCTTTAGGAATATAAAAATCGAGAAATAACTTAACCCTCGAATGCCCAAGGGGGGGTCCGACCGGACCCCAGGCCCGCTTTTTCACGGATAACTTTAGAACGGCAGCAAAATTGTAAAAATGGTTTTAGGACATCCTAAAGCCTTCAATTGGGCTTCGTATGATATATTTTGCGTGATTATTCTACCACCCTATGGCCCACAACCATAGCATATACCAAGGACACCCCCAAGATATGCGGCTGATGGTCATACTGGCATATGGTTTACCAGCCCAGAAATAAATTTTTTAGCGCACGTTATTGTGAAATGCCATATATTAGTCGATTGCAAATTGAATTTGGATTATAACAAGACAAATCCTGTTAAAATATTCCATTCCTGTACCCCACAACCATAGCATATACCAAGGACACCCCCAAGCTATGCGGCTGATGGTCATACTGGCATATGGTTTACCAGCCCATAAATAAATTTTTAACGCAAGTTATTGTGAAATACCACATATCAGTCGAATGAAAATTGAATTTGGATCATAACAAGCCAAATCCCGTTAAAATATTCCAATCCTGTACCCCACAACCAGGCAACAACTACATGCGTACAATTGAATACATGCGGAAAATCCCGAAATTGCAAAACACTACCTACTAGTATTAAAGTTCAAATAAAGTGTCACCAGGTGGCACTATTGTAAAATACCATATATCAGTCGATTGCAAATGAATTTGGATTATAACAAGACAAACCCCGTTAAAATATTCCAATCCTTTCTCCAGATATCACAATGAAAACATTGGGGTCCGGTCGGACCCCCCCGTTGGGCATTCGTGTACCAAAAAATAGCTTGGGCACTCGAGGGTTAACTGATAGATTTTGATAATCGGAACAACCCCTCTGATACGACGCAGCGCTCGTGAATAAGCTGGCGCCCTACGCTTAGCTTTTAAGTACTGCATTCAAAATTTTTATATTACGATTATGATCCTGCATTTAATTTCTTCTGAGGATTTAATTCATACCATTATTTTCACAGATACCTAGTTTTACAATGAAGCAATTAAATCGAGCTGATTAAAATTTTAATTAACTTTAAGAAAACATGACTAAGTCAATCAAAGATAAAGTAAACCCGGAAGAAATACTTTCTCCCTGTAGGCCCATACTTTGTTTCAGACTAAACTCGCCTATGGGTGTATATAATTTCAATAGATTCATCGGGTAAGAATCTCTTCCGGAACAGTTCCCCCGGAAGAGACTTCAGGGGAAGCAGTGCATAATTTAACAGATTTACACTACTGGGACAAAGTCGGGCGAATTGATCCCCAAGAAAAAGTTTATGACGTTTTTTAGTAGTTCATCTCACAAAAAAGAAGTTCATGACCTTTTAGACCTTTTTTAGGAATTCACCTCCAAAAAAGTTTCTCCTTACTGATTTACTACTGGGACAAATCTTTAAACTCCTGCAACATTTGTCCCACTAGTTATACTTTAGACATACATTGCCTGGGACAAATCCTAAAACTACTGGGACAAATCCTAAAACTACTGGGACAAATCCTAAAACTACTGGGACATTTGTCCCACTAGTTAAACAGTTAAAATATGCCCTGAGGGGAAGGCTGTTGTGAGTCACGGACAGTGGACGAATCCCAAGGTCCTGGACACGATGTCCAGTGCGTCACTGGACTTGCCGTTTATATCCAAACTTCGCCTCTGCCAAGTTCTGTTGCCTGTCAGCAGGGATGAGTGTTATGATTATTTCTGCATTTATTAAGCGCTAGTACATAACGACTAACTGTCAATCCATGACGCTGATTAATTGTGAGTGTCGAACTTTCTCAAGGTTCTCACACAGTGAGCGCCTCAGAGCAGGAGGATCCTCTACTCGTACTCTACATGTCACAAAAACAAATAAATCAAGCCGTTGCTGTGTCGTTTTCCTATATAGCAACAATGTCCCCTGATTTAGAGGTGTTCAAAGACAACACTATTTGATCTTCCGATTTATCTGCTCCATCCGTTTACATGTTGATTTTCTTACTTTCTTATTTTACTGTAATTTTCTGTTATTTTCTGCTTCGTCGGGATGTTCTTGTCATTGATGTTGTTTTCGCACCTTCGTCAGATGTATTCCCTCCGGACAGATCTGAAGTCGTCGGGTGGAGTGGATTAACATTGTTTACCCGGAAGTGGAATCACTTCTTCCGTCGCCAGAAACCTTTTCCAACCAGTTCCCTCCGTCGGTCGAGCGTAACTCCGACTTCAATCTCGTCTTCTGTCTTTTTCTCATTGTCTTCTGTTCTGTTGTTGTTCTCAGATTCGTCTGTAAATTCTTGATTTCTCAAAGTGGTTTCGAGCCTTCGTCAGAGCTGTTCCTTCCCGACTGAAGTCGTCGGCTGACAAGGGTTTACACTGTTTTCCCGGAAGAGTCATCACTTCTTCCTTTGCCAGAAACCTCTTCCAACAGATTCCATCCGTCGGTTGAGCGTCACTCCGACCTCAGTCGCTTTTTTCCTCTTATTCTTGCTCTCTTTCCCGATCGTTTTCCGTTTTCTCCTCTGACTGTTCTTGTTCTTTTCGATGTTATTTCTTCCGTCAGTGTTGTTTGTTCTCGGTCTTCCTCGTCACCAGTCAGCCTTGCTACGGCACGACCAACTGGCCGGCCGTCCAGTCAACATCGCCTCTCTCTGTGTTGCTGTTGTTTGCTGGGGACTTGTCTCCTCTCGTTCTCGTCTGACGAAAAATGATACCATTAATTGACTTCAATCGTCCATCGTATCCTAAGCCTATATAGCACCAGTCTACCAACTTTTAAAGGTGTTTAAAGACAACGCTTTGACAATCGGCTTCGCGTTCCATTCTTATATAGCATCGGCGTATAATGTTTTAAAGGTGTCTTCAGATAGCGCACTAACAAATTGACTAGCGCGTCCCATGCATAAAAATTATAGGCTGTTGGTTGTTGCTGACTCCGCCACTGCCTTCGTACTCTGGTAGTGCCAATTCCAAGTCTAGATTAAGGTATATAACGACGCTAATCGTCTTTATTTTAACACGAAGTGCCGTTAAACAGTAACTAACTAATGGCCCCACCATGGCGGTGTCAGCCCCACGCCTGGATAAAGTGGTGGGCTACGCTAATGATCTTTTATTCTACCAAGGCAACTATCTTGGCTTCCGTGCTGTTGACGTCGATGCCTAAATTAGAGGTGTGTTTTTGATTGTAATTAAACTTAGTCGAGAGTTAATATAAGAGCGGTGGCAAGCGTTTAAAAGGTGTCTTTTTCTGATCTGTACACGGGTTCCTTAAATGTCCAGACATCCGTTCAAACGGGCATCGGTGGTGCAGGATCTCACCCGATTAGTTTATTGAAAAATAAGAATGGCCACATACGGTCGCTGTAGAGAAAACCGTCCATATTGACCTCTTTTTCATAGCCTTTTGCTATGATCGATCAGAACAGGGTTGGAATAATTTGCATCGACTATCTACCTGGGTCAGATACCTGGATGTCCTTGATTGAGTAATCGTTTTCTTGCTGGATTAGTAGACTGAGTAGGTTTTCGGGCGACGTACCCGTTCGCGTTGGAGTATGGACGCGTTGGACCATATTGTAGGAGACCAGTAAGTTTGAAAGTCGGTGGTCAATCGTGGACGGCGTGTTTCCATGGCAGTTGAAATCTCCGCAGATAAGAGGAAGTCCAGGTAAGATGATAAGAGAATTCACCGAAGAAGATACTGGTAGGCAATACTGAGTAGGATCTGTAGATTCCGATGATTTTGACAGTGGATGGTCCAAGGATGGGTCTAGCACAGAGACGCTCGTACGATGTGGCAGTGGACCATAGTTTGAGAAGTTTTATGTCGATTTCTTGGCAGTAGACGGTGGCGTCTCCGTCGCCTCTGCTGTCCGAACGACAGTACTGAAGGCATTTATAACCTTCATTTATAACCTTCATTGGTGTCTAAACATACATATTTATTAACTGCAATTCATTTTATTGGAATCCTTGTAACTAAATATGTATGTTTAGACACCAAGATCACGATTCTAAGCGAACTAAAAGCTGAGATATTGAAAAATCTCTGTTTTGCGTCGGCCATTTTGGAAAATGGCTGCCATTGAGGCCACGGGGCAAATCTGCGATGGCCCTATAGCTAGCATTTGACCTCATCATATGTTGTTACCATGTACCAAATTTCATGCTTCTATCTTTAAATGAGCAAGTTTTACACCAACCTTTGTAACTTGGTTGAGACTGATCCAATAAGGTAAAACGAGGAAAAAAACTCGAAAAACGTTTTTTTTTCAATTGGCACTATATCAGGTTTTGTTCAGAATTTCATTCTGAGCACAAAAATGCAAATTTTTTGCTTGTAGCACCAAAATTCACAATAATGACTTTTTTTAACGCTAAGTGACTGGACTACAACGTTTTAAGTGTTTCTAAAGATTCGCTCCAATTGGCAGACGTCTCCTGTCTATATATATATAGGGTTTCGATAGCGTTTTAAAGGTTTCTAAAGACATCGTTCTAAGCAATCGGCTACCAAATATCACACGATATTGAATCACATTACAAAGAATTAAAGAATATTCAGTAGAATATTCTAAAGACCAGCATCCTTGCCTACGATAGAAATCAGCTTAATTCTGCGTTGGGAATATTAAAAGTCAAGAGTGCACCTCAATTTGTTATTATGGTATCGGCTACACTCTTTGTAAAGGTGTCTAAGAAAGAGTTTTAATTTACTGATTTGCAACTAACACAGCTGCAAAGTGAAATATTACATGTCATCAGCTACAAGTTTCTAAAGGTATATAAGCAGAGCGCTATAGTTTGTGTTGCAATTTTCACTTTTTAGCTAAATCTTATCCTAAATTATTTTCCGCCATATATGATGGCCAAATATTCTAGTAGGAGGATAGCGTCTGTTTCACGACGCTGTGTCCTGACGAACTGATTAGCGTCACCCTCATCGTTTTCCAGGCTTCGGACTGGCATTAAATCGTAGTTTCCAATATTTCATGGCATCTTATGTTTATGTTTTTGTTTATATTCGTTTAATGAAACAACAGACATAACGCTGTAGGTGTACAAGGAAGTGAATTAAAATTGTTAATTGTTAATAATAGCTTAGTAAGAGTTAGAAAATAACATTCTAGATATGAAGTTTCGAGAGTCTTTATCTGGTAGATTAAAATTGTGAGGACGATTTCTTAGGGAGTAAGGAGTAATATGGTTGGTTGGGAATAAACATCTAATTGAGTGATTTTCATTGAGTAAAGCTGCTTTAAATAAGGCCATTTCGGCTTTGAGCACAAGCTCAGCTATGGAGGGAGAGATAGTTTGAACATATCCAAATCGTTTGAGTTTGTTCAGGAATTGTTCAAGGCGCAATTTATTCTTGCCACTTATAAGGCCCCACCAGGCTGGAGAAGCATATAAGGTTCTAGATACGATTGTTGCATTAGTGATGAGATGTAGTGAGTCTTGAGATGCTCCATGATTTTTGATAGTTCTTAGTGCAAAAAAGGAGGAGGTTCCACTTTTTATCAGTTGATTGATGTGCTCAGTGACTGTTAATTTTTCTCCGATGGTGACTCCGAGAATCTTGATTGATGTTGACCGTTTAACTCCTGTGATTGAAGGGTTGTCAGAAAGTGAGGGTTGGTTGCGTTTGATGATAGCCATTTCCCGAGTTTTATCAGGATTGATTTTCAGGTTCTTTGTTTCAGACCAATTGTAAATATGTTGGATTTCATCATTGGCTGTATTTAATGAATTGGATCCAATTAATAAGTATGTAAATATTCTAGTAGGAGGATAGCGTCTGTTTCACGACGCTGTGTCCTGACGAACTGATTAGCGTCACCCTCATCGTTTTCCAGGCTTCGGACTGGCATTAAATCGTAGTTTCCAATATTTCATGGCATCTTATGGCGTCCAAGGGCGTCGACATCGATAGGAGAAATTAAATGCAGAATCATAATCGTAATATCAAAATTTTCAATGCACCACTTAAAAGCTAAGCGTATATGGCAGCAGTTTATTCACGAGCGCTGCGTCGCGGCAAAGGGGTTGTTCCGAAAATCAAAATCTATCAGTTAAGTTGTTTCTTGATTTTTAATATTCCCAACGCAGAATTATGTGGTCCGTACACTGTGTGGGCTGTTGTATTTCCTTCCATCAAGCGACAAAGTCTGGATCCCAATTCTCCCGCTAACTTTAGGCCCATCGCCAACCTCTCCTTCCTTTCTAGGCCATCTTGTGCCTACACGACCGTTTGCATGAATCTCACCATTTCATACCTGTACTTCGGAAATCTTGCGAATGAACGCAAGTTAGAAATTAATAGCAAAATTTAGTCCCGTTTAAAAGGTGTCGAATATTGTTGAGAGCTTTGCAGTTGATATCCAATATTTAGAACGACATCTTATATTGCGACAAGTTGGTCATTGAGGCAAATTAAACAATCTTTTTCCAACTGTTACACACAAGAAATTTTAAATGTCGCTGATTATTATTAGCATTAAATGACATCGTTTAAAATGCGTTTAAAGACAGCGCTCTCAAAAATCGGCTACCTGATATCACACGATATTGAATTACTTTTCAAAGAATTAAAGAATATTCAGTAGAATATTTTAAATAGCCGCATCCTTATCAGCTTTATTCAGCGTTGGAAATATACAAAATCAACAAACCAGCTGATAGATTTTAATCGCTGGACAACCCCTTTGACACGACGTAGTGCTCGTGAATAAGATGGTTCCCTAGGCTTAGCTTTAAAATAGCGCATTAGAAATTTAACGATTGCGTTTATGATAATGCATTTAATTTCTTCTAAGGATTTAATTCATGACATCATTGTCACAGATATAGATCTAGTTTAACAATGAAGCAATTAAATTGAGCTGAATAAAATTTCACAAACATGACATCATCAATCAGAAAAATAATATATATTAGCGAGAGGTCACTTCAACGGGATTGAAATAATTACCTCCCTCCCTCTGATACTTTGTTGCAGACTAAACTCTCCTAAGGTTTTAATACTTTGAAATAGTTTCCTCTGGTAAGAATCTCTTCCGGAACAGTTCCCCCGAGAGAGACTTCAGTGGAAAGCTCTCGCGGTACACGAACAATGGACGAATCCCAAGGTACTGGACACGATGTCCAGTGCATCGCTGGACTTGCCGTTTATTTCCAAGCTTGCGCCTCTTCCAAGTTATATTACTTATTCTCAGGAATGAGTGTTATTATAATTACTACCACATTTATTAAGCGCTACTACATAACAATGAAGCAACTATATCGAGCTGATTTATAATGAAGTACCAAGCGATGGCGCTGAGTAATTAGGAGTGACAGACTTTCTCAAAGTTCTTACACAGTGTACACCTCAGAGCAAGAGGCTCTGGCCCATAGTCAACGGGAGACAAACAGGATAATCAATTCGGTAGTAGTAGTATTGGGCAGTTTAACGACAGCGTTTGACAACGGTCCTTGCCGTCTTTTTCATTTCTGTGTGTATTCTCTTTGGATTGAATTCTTCTTTATTTTCGTTCATCTTTTTCATTTCTGTGTATTCTATTTGGATTGTATTCTTCTTTATTTTCGTTCATCTTTTTCATTTCTGTGTGTATTCTCTTTGGATTGTATTCTTCTTTATTTTCGTTCATCTTTTTCATTTCTGTGTGTATTCTCTTTGGATTGTATTCTTCTTCATTCTCGTTCATCATTTCTGTGTGTATTCTCTTTGGATTGTATTCTTCTTCATTCTCGTTCATCATTTCTGTGTGTATTCCCTTTGGATTGTATTCTTCGTTATTTTCGTTCGTCTTTGTTTCTTTTGTGTTTTCATGATTGTTTTTATTTATCTTCCCTTTTTGTTCTTGTTTAATCTTGTTTTCAATATATTTTTCCGCTTTCATCTGAGCTTTCTCTCCTGAACAGAAGTCGCCAGTTGTAGAGGAGTTACACTGAGTTCCCAGAAGATGGATCAGTTCTTCCTTCGCCAGAGAACCCACTGCCAACTTGTTCTTTCTGTCGATCAAGCTGCACTCCGATTTCAGCTTTATTTTCTGTATTTTTTCTATCTTTCTCTCTTTATCTTCTGTTCTGTTGTTTTCAATTTCTTCTGTGTATTCTCATTGGTTTCAATAAAGCAACGTGCTTTCACCAGAGCTGTCCCTCCCGAACAGACTTCTTCGATTGGAGAGGATCATTACACTGTGTTCCCAGAAGATTGGCAAGGTCTTCCTTCGCGACAGAAACCTCAACCAACCGTTTCCATCCGTCGATCGAGTTTCACTCCAATTTCAGCTAAATCTATTCGGTGGATGGATCCCAAGTTTAACGACATCTTATAGCAACAAAGGCTGTTGACGTCGACAGAAATTATTTTAAGTTCTTTGTATCTTTGTTGCGCAATGCAAATGAGTGAGATCGATTTCGAAGCCTGTGTAACCTGTATCTTGTCGGTCAAGACACATTCATCGTCGGAGGGTCTTTAAGGCAAACAGTGACGTGAAGCAAGTTCCCAGGAACTTATCCACATGTGCTTTTACCGTAATACAGCTCTCTGAGTAAGGGTTAGTTAGCTGATGTCTAACGACGTTGTGTTATTACAAAGATGTTAGCTTCGCATTCCTCCTTTATCCAAGCTTGGGAGTCGCACTGCTAGGGTACGAGAGGTGGCGGAGTTTCTACATTACGGGTAATAGTAGTTTCAGTTTAACAACTGGGCAATAGTTTAGGTTGGCCTGTGATTATAGCATCTATTTAAAACATTTTAAAGGTGTCTAAAGACAGTGCCCAAACCAATCGGTAACCGTGTCCCAGACTCATACAATCGGCTCCTGCAAATCTATTTGAACGATTCGCCTAGAGTCGTTACGTAAAATCCGTTTAGCGTATACTCGAATCGTCAACCTTTCATTCGCAGATCTAGCGCATAAGTCAATGTAATCTTACCGCGTACTTCTCAGTTTGAATAAATAAAGTAGATTATTATTATTATTATTATTATTATTATTATTATTATTATTATTATTATTATTATTATTATTATTATTATTATTATTATTATTATTATTATTATTATTATTATTATTATTATTATAACGTATCTTTATTAATTCAAATCGACAAGCTCACAGCAAGATCACATCATGACATGACAGTACAATCAAGATCTTAATTAAGCCCACGGTTTGGCAGCCATGCAAGGCACCGCCTTAGAGGGGGTTACGGGAATCGATCCGCGTACCTTATGCTCTCCTGGCCATGAGTGTTACCATCACTCTATCCCCTTTAGTTATTTTTCCTAAATTCACACCTGAGCGCGGTGAGGAATTAATAGCAGAACGGAAACGCGTTTAAAAGGTGTCGAATATAATTGCAGGTAATATTGTATTGTATTGTATCTAAACACTTATAGAGCGCCTCTCACAGAGTTCGCTAATCAGAGGCGCTCCCAGTGCGAAAGACCCAGTGAATAGAAAGTGGTTTTAAGACAACGGAACGAGGCACTTGGGCCACCAGCTAATAAAGAGGCACGTGTCAATGGAGGGAGTTGATTCCATAGAGCAGGACCAGTGCAAGAAAAGGCTCGAGTTTTGGCCATAGTTGTACAAGAAGATCATGGCGTGGAACAAGAAGATCATGGCGATTAAGCGATCGCAGTGGACGAAGGGAACTAGCTGTAACTGGCAGACGAAAAAGGTCACAGAGGTACTTGGGTACAAAGCCTGTATATGACCGAAGGACTAAAGTGAGAACCTTAAGCTGAATCCGAGCAGTTAGGGGAAGCCAATGAAGATGATCGAACATGAAAGAGGAAATATGAGACCAGCGAGGAAGTCGGGCTATTAATCTGGCCGCAGCATTTAAAACAGTCTGGAGGGGGGAATGGCAGACTTTTGGCAGCCCAATGAAAAGAGAATCACAGTAGTCAATTCTGGAGCAGATGAAGGCGTGGATGATAGTGATAAAAACGGAGGAGGAGACAGAGCGTCCGATTGCTCTAAGCAATATGCAATGTTTGTAACGACATCTTGTCCCTGCCACGGCCGTTTACATCAATCTTACCTTAGTACGCTTCGGAGAATTTACGACTTTTTGTAATCTAAAGTTTAATGTCGTCATATGACATCAAATGCCGTTGACGACAATTAAAAATTACGTACATTACAAAAGAAAACAATACAAAATATACAGTGTAAAACAGGCTGAACGCGAGTAAGTTATTAATAGCAGAAAGTGAAAACGTTTAAAAGGTGTCGAATATAGTTGAGTGCTTTGAAGTTGATATCCAGTTTTTATAATGATATCTTGTGTTTTATACGATAAGATTTGATGCAAATTAAACAATATTTTTATCGAATGAAAATTTAGAATTTTATATGTCGCTGATTATCAAATTAAAATCAAGTCAAATCAAAAATCCGTTTATTAGAAAACACCAGACAGTTTATAACTACAATACAGAACACTTTGACACAACAGTTTTCTGGTTGAGTTTCTAAACGGGGAAGGCAAAATGGGAAGTTCCAATAGTAGGGCACTCCATACAACCAAATTGAGAAGTGGACGGATAGCAGATATATTTTAACAGTTACTAAGCTAAACATAATAATCCAATTAACTAATATTGTCAAACGTCTCAGATGAGAAAAGGAGTATATGAACAGGAATGGTCTCAGGGAAATCTATTAAAATGGCACGTGAAAAATGGTGCCATCTGAACCTATCCAGTCTGGATTAGAATTCACATAATAATTATAGCTTTAACAGTCTTTTGAATGAACCAAATTAAGGAGATGCAGTCAGGTCCAGAGGTAGTAAGTTCCATAATCAAGGACCCTGGCATTTAATAGAAAACCATTTGGTCTTAGTACGTGCAAGTTTACTGCGATTTATACGAACGGTTCTTGTATTATATTGGTGCACCATAGATCCACTTCTAAAATAGTTATTAAAAGATGGGAATAACATTAATATTATTATCATTAGCATTATTCGACATCTTTTTAAAGGCGTCTAGAGACAGCGCTAATAACTAATCGGATACCTAATATCACACGACATTGAATTGCATAACAAAGAATCAAAGAATATTCAGCAGAATATTCTAAAGACCAGTATTCTTATCTACGTCAGAAATCAGCTTTATTCTGCTTTGGGAATATAAAAATCAAGAAATAACTTAACTGAAAGATTTTGATCATCGGAACAACCCCTCTGACACGACGTAGCGCTCGTGAATAAGCTGGTGCCCTACTCTTTAGCATTTAAGTAGTGCATTGGAAATTGAGAGATTACGATTATAATTCTGCATTTAATTTCTTCTTAGGATTTAATTCATACAATTATTTTCACAGATACCTAGTTTTACAATGAAGCAATCAAAGCGAGCTGGTTAAAATTTTAATTAACTTTAAGAAAGCATGACTAAGTCAATCAAAAATGAAGTAACTTCGGAAGAAATGAATTCTCCCCTGTAGGCCTGCATGTGCTTTGTTCCAGACTAAACTCTCCTATGGGTGTATATAATTTAAATAGATTCACCGGGTAAGAATCTCTTCCGGAACAGCGCTCCCGGAAGAGACTTCAGGTGAAGGCTGTTGTGGGTCACGGACATTGTACGAATCCCAAGGTCCTGGACACGATGTCCAGTGCGTCACAGAACTTGCCGTTTCTTTCCAAACTTCGCCTCTGCGAAGTTCTATTGCCTGTCAGCAGGGATGAGTGTTATGATCATTTCTGCATTTATTAAGCGCTACTACATAACGATTAGCTATCAATCCATGGCGCTGATTAATTGTGAGTGATGAACTTTCTCAAGGTTCTCACACAGTGAACGCCTCACAGGAGGAGGATCTTCTACCCGTACTCTACGTATAATATGATAAAGGTGATTGAATCAATCGTTTGCCGTGTCATTTTCCTATATAGCAAAAGTGTCATCTGATTTAGAGGTGTTCAAAGACAACACTCTTCGATCTGTTCTCCGTGATCTTCCGATTTACCTGCTCCATCCGTTTACATGTTGATTTTCTAACTTTCTTATTTTACTGTAATTTTCTGTTATTTTCTGCTTCGTCGGGATTTTACTTATTTATTTTGGATATTTCTATAGCGCCTCCGCAAGTCTACTACTACTCAGAGGCGCTCCCGACTACAGCACTTGATACTGTATCGGAGTTTTCACGCCGAAGCGCCACGAGCAATCGCGAGTGAAGGACTTGCCCAAGGTCCGTAGACAGCGGCTAGAGTGGGATTCGAACCTGCAACCATCCGGTCACAAGGCGCCGAACTTACCACTGAGCCACCACGCCCCACATCTGGGATGTTCTTGTGTGCTTTATGTTGTTTTCGCACCTTCGTCAGATGTATCCCCTCCGGACAGAAGTCGTCTGTTCGAGTGCATTTACACTGTTTTCCCGGAAGTGGAATCACTTCTTCCGTCGCCAGAAACCTATCCAACCAGTTCCCTCCGTCGGTCGAGCGTAACTCCGACTTCAATCTCGTCTTCTGTCTTTTTCTCATTGTCTTCTGTTCTGTTGTCGTTCTCAGTATCGTCTGTAAATTCTTGTTGTTCTCAAAGTGGTTTCGAGCCTTCGTCAGTTATTTCTTCCGTCGGTGTTTTTCGTTCTCGGTCTTCCTGGTCACCAGTCAGCCTTGCTACGGCACGACCAATCGGCCGGCCGGCCAGTCAACATCGTCTGTCTCTGTGTTGCTTTTTGTTTGTTGTTGATTTGTCTCCTCTCTTTCCCGTCAAACGAAAGCGTCGAATCATTGAATGAATCGTCTATCCGTCCCTTGCCTATATTATAGCACCAGTCTAGTCCACTGTAGAAAGCGCTCTAACTATCGTCCCAATCTTATATATAGCATACGTACATAGTGTTTTAAAGGTGTCTACAGATAGCGCATTAACAAATTGACCAGCGCGTCCAATACATATATAGTAATTTAAAGGCTTTTAGTTGTTGCTGTTTAACGACACTGTTACACAACAAAGATGATTAGCGTCGCCCTCCTTCTTCTCCATGCTTCGGACTGGCACTACCAGATTACGGGTGGATGGATGGATCCAGAGTTGACATCTTAACATCATAACGACATCTTATGGCAACAAGGGCCGTTGACGTCGACAGAAATTATTCTAAATAGTCTGAGAAATTATCCTAAATAGTCTGAGAACGGTAGTAGTAGTAGTTTCAGCTTATCGAAACTGTGTGATAACAAAGATCATTAATGTCGCTCACCTCGATCAAGGCTTGGGACTGGCACTGCCTGGCACTAACGCACGGACATTCAGTTGCGAAGTTTCCAAAACAATTAAACGGCGGGGTTGATTTATATAGCATGGGCTTACTACATTTTAAAGGTGTCTAAAGATTGCGCTCTAACCAATCGGTTACCGTGTCACATGCTCATAACTATAGCCGTTTCCTGCAAGTGTGTATGAACGATTGTTCTAGGGTCGTTACGTGGAATTCTTTTAGCAGACTCAAATCCTCATTCATTGAATTTCATTCACAGTCCCAGCGTCACACAATAAATATCTCTTTAGGATACGCTAATAGTTACAACATCTAGCCTTATATATTCTAAGAACTTAAAAAAATATAAAAATTTTATTAAAAAATAAAAATATTTCATAGAAATAATATTAAATATTTTCGACCGACGCAATGTATTCATTAAATTATATCACTACTGACTCCGCCGCTGCCCGCGTACTCTTGTAGTGCCACTCCCAACTCCCAAGTCTAGATTAAATTAAGGTAGGGCCTATAGAACGACGCTAATCGTCTTTCTTTTAACACGAAGTGCCGTCAAACAGTAACTAACTAAAGCCCTACCATGGTGGTGCCAGGCTCACGCCTGGATAAAAGGGTGGGCTACGCTGACCACCTTGTAATTTACAGCTTGCAACTATCTTGGCTGCCATCCTGTTGACATCGATGCTTAACCTGGTAGTGTCCTTCTTAATTGCGGTTAAACTCAGTCGAGAGTTGATATAAGAGAGGTGGCAAGCGTTTAAAAGGTGTCTTTTTCTGACCTGTACACGGGGTCCTTAAATGTCCTGGCATCCATTCAAACGGGAATCGGTGGTGCAGGATCTCACCCGATTAGTTTATTGAAAAATAAGAATGGCCGCGTACATGTGTTTTTCAGACTCTTGCTATGATCGATCAGAACAGGAATGGATTCATTTGCATCGACTACCTGGCTTGATCAGATACCTGGATGTCCTTGATTAAGTTATCGTCTTCTTGCTGGATTAGTAGATCGAGTAGGTTGTAAGGCGACGTACCCGTTCGCGTTGGAGTATGGACGCGTTGGACCATATTGTAGGAGAACTGTAAGTTTGAAAGTCGGTGATCAATCGTGGATGGTGAGTTTCCAGGGCAGTTGCAGACTCTGCAGATAAGAGGGAGTCCAGGTATGGTTGAGAGCTCATCAAGAAAATCAAAGAATTCCTCGAAGAAGATACTGGTAGGCAAGGCTGGGTTGTATCTGTAGATTTCGAGGATTTTGACAGTGGATGGTCCTAGAATGTTTCTGGCACAGAGACGCTGGTACGATGTGGCAGTGGACGATAGTTTGAGAAGTTTTATGTCGATTTCTTGGCTTTGGACGATGGCAACTTCGCCGCCTCTGCGGTCCGAGCGACAGTTATGAAGGCATTTATAACCTTCAGAGGCGATATCATTGAAGATTACAAGAGAGTCATCAGGTTTGATCTAGGTTTCTTATTATGATGAATATGTCAAGGTTTTTCCAAGGTTGCCGTCGTGATTGAGCTCAGCTTTGTTTACGGCAGAACGGCAGTTTGGTACTCCAAGTTGTAGATGTTCGAGTTCCGTGTAGGTCCATGGTTCGTTTCTACGCAACCAATATGGAGCGTGGTGGCTGAGTGGTAAGTTCGGCGCCTTGCGACCGGAGGGTTGCAGGTTCGAATCCCACTCTAGCCGCTGCGTACGGACCTTGGGGAAGTCCTTCACTCGCAATTGCTCATGGCGCTTCGGCGTGAAAATTCCGACACAGTATCAAATGCTGCAGTCGGGAGCGCCTCTGAGTAGTAGTTGACTTCCAGAGGCGCTATAGTAATATCCGGAATAAATAAATAAATAAATAAACAGGACGAGTTGAGCTCGTCCAAAAAGTCTTCTGGATTTGAATCTGAAAGCTTCAAAGTTATGTAGGGTACGACAGTCCCTATTGAAAATACTGGCTTTAACATCTGGACGACTTCCGTGTGGGATGTAACGGTATGTCCGGATTTTGCATTGGTGCTAGTTTTATGCGCATACTGGTTGATCTGGCCGCAGATCCAGTTCGGACGGATTTAGGCGTACCGGATAGTACAAGTAGTACTGCAGGAACTGTTAGTAAACAAGCTGAAAGTACGACTACCTATATTAAGAGATTTTTATGGATGAACAAATTGCACAGTTTTGAAAGCTAGGAGGCATAAAAATTGAATTATGTGAAACATTTATAAGCCAGAAAATAAGCAAGCGGCCATATTGGACGCTGGATTCCTGCTCGACAACGACATCATTTAGCTGTCACGGCCGTTGGCACCAATCTATAGAGTACGCAAGAGATCTTGCGATTGAGCGCAAGTGAGGTATAATAGCTGAACGAAAAACGTTTAAACTTTTTCGAAAATAGTTGAGCGCTTTGCAGTTGATATCCAGTTTCTACAGCGACATCTTGTGGCTGTCATTGCCGTTGACATCAATCCTAACAAAGAGATTCCGTCGTGATATGCTACGATTTATTATTATTATTCCACAGTTTAACGTCGTCTTATGACACCAAAGGCCGTTGACGACAATTTAGAAATACAGTTTACAGAAAACGATAAACTTATAGTGTCCGAAAGACACCATTTAAAGGTGTCAAACATAAGCTTACAATATCAATAATGTCACATCATTTAAAGCAATATATCTAATGTTATTTATAAAACACATAGCTCTAAACTGTTATATGCTACGATTATTATTATTATTCCAAAGTTTAACGTCGTCCTTTGGCAACAATGGCCGTTGACGACAATTCACAAATACAATTTCTAGAAAACGATAAACTTATAGTGTCCGTATAACACCATGTAAAGGTGTCAAACATAAGCTTACAATGTCAGTAATGTCACATCACCCAAAGCAACATATCTAATGTTATTTATAATACACATAGCTATAAAATGTTCCGACGCAAACCAAACAGTACTTCGCAACTATTGTCACTCGCTAGAAATATTTAAACAACTTCAGACATAAATGCACAGCACATATGATTATAATTATGACATTATATTCCCATTCTATTATTGAAATGTTTAATTGATCATTTCTTATTCCTCAGTTCAATGAGATCTTATAGCAATATGTACCACTACAATCATATCATGTATGAAATAGTACCAATCTCACATACATCATGCATATTAAATGAAACGTATGGTTATACCAAGTACCTTTCCTCAAAGAAACTGCTCAGGTACTAAACACACTCAAGTACAAATCTCATCAACCAACAAAGCATAAAATTATATGAGCATAATAATTACAATTGTTTCAAGTTTGATATTAATGCATTCAAGATTGCATTATAATAATGTAATAATTAATACAATAAAATAAAATGCACAAGGAAAAGACTAATTAAAATTACAGATAAAAAAAATAAAAAAAAATAAAATAAATAAAAATAAAATAAAACTATTTACATTAGCAAACTTAGCATATCTCTTTATGCTACGATAGGACGTATGTGAGGTATAAATAGCGTAACACAAACGCGTTTAAAAGGTGTCTAATATAGTTGAGCGCATAGCAGTTCACATCCAATTTTTACGACGACATCTCATGGCTGCCATGGCCGTTGACACATCAATCTTACCCCAGGTCGTGATTAGGTCTTACGATTAGTGAAGTTTCAATTGTCTAGTTTTAGTTCCAGATATAACAATTTCATAAATTAATGTATGATTGGACGCGAATGATGTATAAATGCCAGAATAAAACCACGTTTAAAAGGTGTCGAATATAGTCCATGCTTTGCTTTCTTGCTTATATTCGGTATATGTAACGACATCTTGTGCCTGCCACGGCTGTTTACATCAATCTCACCATGGTATGCTTCCGGAATCTTCCGATTGAACGCAAGCGAGGCATTATTAGCAGAATGCACACACGTTAAAAAGGTGTCGAATATAGTTGAGCGTTTTGCAGTTGATATTAAGTGTTTATACTGCAAATGACATCTTGTATTACGATAAGAATATTGGTCTTTGAGGCAAATAAAACAATATTTTTCACCAATTGCTATACACAAGAAATTTTAATTGTCGTTGATTATTTCTCTTAGCATTAATTAAGAACGCTTTTAAAGTTTTTAAGGACAATGCTGCAATCATTGGCCAAACTGTGCCCTCTTCATATATATAGCGTTTAAACATCGTTTTAAAGGTGTTTAAAGACTTCGTCATAACCAAACGCCCACCAGATATTGCACGTTATTGAATTACATTACATAGAATTAAAGAATATTCAGTAGAATAGTCTAAAGACCAGCATCCATATATACGGCAGAAATCACATTTATTCTCCGTTGGAATATAAAAAAATCAAGAAAGTACTTAACTGATAGATTTTAATCTTCGGAACAACCTCTCTGACACGGATCAGCGCTCGTGAATAAGCTGGTGCCCTACGCTTAGCTTTTAAGTAATGCATTGTAAATTTTGAAATTACGATTATGATTCTGTGTTTAATTTCCTCTAAGGATTTAACTAATAAAATCATTATAACAGACACCAAATTTAAAAATGAAGCAATTAAATTAAGCCGATTAAAATTTCACAAACATGACGTCATCAATCAGAAAAATAATATCTATTAGCGAGAGAGTCACTTCAAGGGGATTGAAACAATTACCTCCCGTCCCCGGACATTTTGTTTCAGACTAAACTCTCCTAGCGTTTTAATACTTTCAAATAGTTTCCTCTGGTAAGAATCTCTTCCGGATCAGTTTCACCGAGAGAGACTTTATGGGAAAGCTGTCGCGGGACACGGACAATGGACGAATCCCACGGTGGTGGACACGATGTCCAGTGCGTTTATTTCCGAGCTTAGAGTAATAAGTTCTATTACTTGTGCCATCGGTTGATGCCTTGTGCATTAGACACCGGCGCAATAGAAGTTACTAATTAATAATAATAACTTGTTCTAGGGAATGAGTGTTATTATAATTATTTCCGCATTTATTAAGTGCATCTGCATAGCGACTGACTTTCCATCGATGGCATTGATTAATTGTGGATGAAATACTTTCTCAAAGTGTTTTACACAGTGAAGGCTTTAACCTATACGCTACTTTTAATATAGACGATTGAATCAAGCTGCTACGCTGTTCCTTCCCTATATAGCAACAGTCTCTCCTGTCTCAGAGGTGTTTAAGGACAGCTCTTTAACCAAACTGCTACCGGGTATCATGCCTATACAGTATTGATTAATAGAGTTTTAAGAATGTCCAAGAAAAACCACGCTCTTACTAATTGGCCATCGTGTCCTATACTTATATGGATTGGTTCGTCGTTGCTGTTTAACGACACTGTGACAAAACAAAGATGACTAGCGTCGCCCTCCTCCTTCTCAAGGCTTTGGACGGGCACTACCAGATAACAGGTGGATGGTGGATCCAGAGTTTAACGATATCTCGTAACAACAAAGGCCGTTGACGTCGACAGAAATTATTTTGACTTAATGAATGTGTGTATGTATGTTAAATTCTTTTATTCAGTTTATTTTATTTTATTTTATTCATTGCTGTCAGGACGCAGCAATTTACAACTGGTCATGAGTATTCAACTGTTATGACCATAAAAGAACAGGATATCCACCTGAGTTCTATTAAGACCAGGTGGATTAGATTAATACAATCGACATATTGTAAGATTTATCGAGTCGGCCGTAAACAGCTGACTGCTCGCTAAGGATCGCTGGGAAGGCAGCTAATAAATTCCTTTAAACATCATTCAACGCAGAAAGTTCTTTGTATCTTGTTGCGCAATGCAAATGAGTGAGGTCGATTTTGGAGATTATAACCTGTATCTGGTCGGTAAGACACATTCATCGTGTAGTGCGTGTCACTACTGGTGATGGCTCGAAACACCACGTCAGCTTGACCTGCCAGGCAGGCCTCTGTCAGAGTATCCGGGTTAAGGAGGCCTGCGCGACAGTGCGCGTCTCACTCGACGGGCAAATCGTTCAATCCGTTCGCACTCTCCTCTGCTAAGGAAACCCCACCATGCGAAAGGCGTAGGGGAGTCTGGTCATTGTTAGCACACGTGACCTCAAAGAGGGCTTGTGTTGGCATTCCACGTCGTCGGAGGGTCTTTAAAGCAAAGATTGACGAGGAGCAAAAGCCCTGGATTTAATCCACATGTGCTTTTACCTTAATACAGCTCTCTTGAGTAGGGTTAGTTAGCTGCTGTTTAACGACTCTGTGTTATAACAAAGATTTTAGCGTTGCCCTCCTCCTTCATTCAGGCTTGGAACTGGCGTTACCACAATGCACGCAGTGGTAAAATTTCTAGATTGGTAATACTCCCAAAGGAGGAGTTAGCCCATATAGCATCGATTCTCAACATTTTAAAGGTGTCGTAAGACTGCGCTCTAACAATCGTTTACCGCAGGGGTGGGCAAACTTTTCGAACATCGGGCCACATTAAACGCCAAAAAATTCGAAGGGCCGGGTAATAACTTTTTAGCTCATAATAACGAATAGCATGAAAAGAAGTTAACCTATTTATAATACAATAAATATACTCTGACTGTTACTAGTATGCAACTTTTTAGCTCATAATAACGAATAGCATGAAAAGAAGTTAACCTATTTATAATATAATAAATAGGCTATACTTTGACTGTTACTAGTATGCAACTGTGAGCACAAATTAACAAGTTTCCCATAATCTGGAGTGACTGCACTGGCTGCAATTCGCAGTTTGAGTTCAAGTTTAAATCAGTTAATTGAGGCCTGTAGGCCTACTTGGACTTGTTTATCTTTTATAGTTGAAAATCTTTGTTGACATGTAACTAGATGCGAATAACACAAACATTTCTACAGGAAAAGTTTCTAGATTTGAGAATTTTTCCTTTCTGAGTGAAGAAAAGAATGTCGTCAAGTCTGAACCGTCTGATCATTCGAGCTGCTCTTTGAGAACAAGGTCACTTTATAAAGTTTGTGGGTCGGTTAACTCCAGCTGAAGTTTCATAGGAGCTAACTGTCAGTGTCAGATGTGAACGGTAGGCCCTATAGTAAGCCAAGCAAATTCAGTCTCGATTTAAAATCCGTAAATCATCTGGAGAACTCTTCTTTCAAATTGAAAACCGAAGTCTATATTTTTCTGCAGACGAGCGCTAACGATTTGCCTTGGGTCGTTACGTGGAATCCGTTTAGCGGACTCGAATCCTCAACCTTTCATCCCAAACCCAGCGCATTAGTCATATAGACCACCGCGCTACACAACGCGTGTCTCTTTAGGATACGTTAAGAGGTACAAGGTCTAATCTCGTAGGTCTATATTCTAGGAACGTAAGAATATTTTAAAAAAATTTATCATAAAAAATGTATTTATAACTATATAATATTTTCCACCGACGCAATGTATTCATTAAGTCTCATCACTACTGACTCCGCTACTTCCCTCTTACTCTGATAGTGCCAGTCTCAAGTTTAGATAAAGGAATAGGCAGGGCTGTAGTGGTAAAATTAGAGGTGAGTACACGCTACCGGTTAGTTTTCCGAAACAAATTAGAGGTGAGTATACGCTACAGTATTTTGTGAGTATACGCTGCAGCATTTTAATATAAATAAATCTAAATATTTTGTGAGGTGAGTATACGGTCTCTATAGGTGAGTATACGCTGTATACCCGCGTATACCCTCGACTACAGCCTGGGAATAGGGCGACGCAAATCATCTTTTTAACAAAGCTTCCACTTGACTGCTCCTCGGTTTTGTTAAAATAAACGCAATAGCTTATGTGAACAGGATATGCAGAAAGTTGGGAATTATACAGAAATTTTAGAAACAAATTTCCTATTTACGTCGATGGCCTAGGACACCATAAGATGCCGTGAAATACTGGAAACTATGACTTATGCCAGTCCGAAGTCTCGAGAAGAATGCGGTTGACGCTAATCAGATTTACGATGATACAGCGTCGTCCCAAAAACTATGCTGCTACTGAAATCTAAGACTATGCTTAAACACCTTTTAAAACGTTTTCTCTTGCGCTATATAATCAACAATTCGCGGTGAGAGAGATGGTATCACTCTCAAGTAGACAACAAAGGGAGCAAAAAGGACACAAGGAAACAAGAACTAAAGAATACATAAGAAACTCAGCTGAAGAGAGATTGTTGAGAACTAAAGAAATCTCTAGAAAATACAAAACCATTATCAAATGCTGAAAAATACAGTAAATCTCCAACCCGATCTCGTGGCACCATATTCGATCTCGAATATGGTACCAATGTGCATTAAAGCTTGCCCAAATCTCAATATATTTAAATGCCACTTAAAACACTGGCTGTTGTCTGGTAAAGCTCCTGTTGAGATATTATCTGGACCTAGCTTGGAAATAATAACAATCACCCCTCTGGTTAACACTACCAGGCCCGGATTAAGCCCTCGGAGGGCCCCCTGCCAAATTATCCGGGGGGCCCTAAATCCCCTACCATTCCATCACCATACCCTTCTTCCCTTCCCAAGCGTTAATGCTTGTCTATTATTGACTATTTAACACACTTAATAATGTGTAGCTCAATAAAATACCAAAAAACATGTTGAAATTACACTTTATTATATATGCTCACTTTCTAAGACAATGCTGCTCTTTTCAGCAATTCGTGACAGTTTGTCAGTATCAGAATCAGTCACGGTGCGAAACAAAGATTAAAAGTGAATGAAAGTTAGCTGTCATCCAATTTCAATGATTCATACAATAAATTTAACTTTAACAGACTGCAAAGTGACGTCCTACAGTTAAGTCAATACAGTAGATAAACTAGATATTGTTCAGTTTAACGGCTTCACATTTTATGATCTACAGCAGAGGTGGCGAACCTCTTTTCAAGGTGCGTGCCAAAATGCTGCTAAATCATTTCAGAAACTATCGTTGCGTGCCACTCGGAAGTTTGCACTATTACACTTATTTTTCTCATAGGTTTTAGTTAACATTAAAGCGTAACAAAAATGAATTAAATACGTTAATTATTTCAAAGAACGTTTTTGAATGGTGTTAAGATAAAGTCCTACCAAAAAGAAAATGTGGATTCCTACAAGGATTTTCTATTTCTAAGTTTGAAATTCTGGAGGACACTCTAAATTCCGCGTGCCCAGAAAAATTTGAATGCGTGCCACTTTGGGCACACGTGCCATAGGTTCGCCAGCCCTGATCTACAGACTTTAGTTCACATTTCTCTACTCTTGGCATTGGCAAACTAGTAAAGAATGTCATCAAAAGAAACAGTATCTAAGTCGAAGAGATTACTCTCAACACTGCTCATGAGAAGTTCCAGTGCAGTAAGGCGTTTGCTGTCATCGTATCACAGTATAAATAATTACACAGTACCGGTACGTCGACTCGCATTGCTAACTGTTGACTAGCTTTTGGGGTGACGCCATCTTGAAACGTAGCTTTTGAATAATAGATTTAAGCCATTAAATCTATAATTAACGTAAAAAATAATATTGTTAATTCTAATGAAGTCCTCGATGTTGTTGTAACTTCAAAAAAATATTTAATGTGATGGATTCCGGTGTATCGGCGTGTAGTCCTCAATGTTGTTGTAACGTTTAAAAAATATTTGATGTGATTGTTTCCGGTGTATCGGCATGTAAGCGTTCTCTTTCAAGATGGCGGTCGGTCACACATTCTGACTGCTGCAGAGGCCGGGAGTCGACGTACAGTACTGTGTAATTATTTATACTGTGATCGTACTCCGTACATCTGCCACTGAGTCACTGACGGGTCCAAAACAGAAATTGGTGTTGTTACCGCTAAAGCAGTGCAAGATGCAGTACCAGACTCACAAATTTCAGACACAGCCGATGTAGGCCCTACCTTCAATGCAAGGCGCATATAACATCTACCTCCAACATTTCGAGCCTGCCCTTCATCTGGCTCATTTGATGCGACTGTCTCTTTGGAGTGTACGAAAAATCTCTCCAGTTTCAAAACAGAGGCAACGCTATTTCTTTCTCTGTCTGTAGTCAGTACGTTCTTTAGCTACTCGCCTTTTTGAGCACCGGAAAGTTGAAATATTTTATTCTTTGGAATTGTTCACTTTTCGTTAATTATCCAGCATGGTTGTTTATTTTTTTAGACTAAGACGAAATTATCAATAAACGTTATAGGAGAGTACAGAGTATTAATATTCAAAAATATGGAATACCAATGAAGTCATAGTAATTATAGCTGGCATGGATATAGGGGCCATTGATCGCCATCATAAGAATCAATAACCAATTCACAACTGAGACTCCTGACGTAAATTTACACTGTCCTTGAAGAGAAAAGCTGAATAAATGTGAAAATGCACATTAAAAAATTCTTCTTGTTCACCCCGGGGGCCCCCTGACGACGGGGGGCCCCCGCCATGGCATAAATGGCATACTGGTTAATCCGGCCCTGAACACTACTCTGCTTGCGTGAAAGTACGTTTCTTGGTCGAACCACAATAGCTTAGCCTGATCGTCTTGGACTACCAGCTCTTGCTCGTGATTCACTATTAACTTGTAACTCGACTGCCATCAAGCTGTTTCACCATGAATAAGGGGACCCTTCTTAGCGGGACCACATCCCTTCTGGGTTCCCATTGTGTTCCACTGCGTTTAATTAACTATCTTTTACTTAGAACATGTTCTCTGCTTAATGTTATACTACATTAGTTGATTAGATTGACTGTTTAATTTTCATGTTTTTTAAGAATCAAATTCTGTACTACAGTATTGGACCAATAAACGTTATGTTATGTTATGTTATGTTATGTTATGTTGTGTTCGCAAGGGACACCATGGTGAAACAACAACGCTGGTTATACAACCGAAAAAGACAAACGTTCCTTTTGCACAACGACAACGACAACAACAAGACCAGCAGCAACAACAACAGCAACAACA
The DNA here is from genome assembly GCA_963556255.1 of Allolobophora icterica. Taxonomy (NCBI): domain Eukaryota; kingdom Metazoa; phylum Annelida; class Clitellata; order Crassiclitellata; family Lumbricidae; genus Allolobophora; species Allolobophora icterica. The sequence goes on from OY744611.1 coordinate 49,201,065, forward strand.
TGTCAACCGAAAGGTCCGGGGTTTAAATCCACGCAAGAACAGAACTATGGTTGAAGATTTCATGAGCACGCTGATCGTAGACTGTCGTCGGGAAGATGAGACTCTGAGGGAGAGAATTGGCTAACCGCCCTCGTACACCGAGGTTAAGAAAATGAAGTCGCAACACTTCATACCCATAGCTGCCTTAAGGGCTAGCTGAAGGAACTGCTTCTTCTTCTTCTTCTTCTTCTTCTTCTTCTTCTTCTTCTTCTTCTTCTTCTTCTTCTTCTTCTTCTTCTCTTCCTCTTCCTCTTCCTCTTCCTCTTCCTCTTCCTCTTCCTCTTCCTCTTCCTCTTCCCTCTCTCCCTCTCCCTCTCCCTCTCCCTCTCCCTCTCCCTCTCCCTCTCCCTCTCCCTCTCCCTCTCCCTCTCCCTCTTCCTCTTCCTCTTCCTCTTCCTCTTCCTCTTCCTCTTCCTCTTCCTCTTCCTCTTCCTCTTCCTCTTCCTCTTCCTCTTCCTCTTCCTCTTCCTCTTCCTCTTCTCTTCTTCTTCTTCTTCTTCTTCTTCTTCTTCTTCTTCTTCTTCTTCTTCTTCTTCTTCTTCTTCTTCTTCTTCTTCTTCTTCTTCTTTTCCTTTTCTTCTGCGACTGTGTGTGTGTGTGTGTGTGTGTGTGTGTGTCTGTCTGTCTGTCTGTCTGTCTGTCTGTCTGTCTGTCTGTCTGTCTGTCTGTCTGTCTGTCTGTCTGTCTGTCTGTCTGTCTGTCTGTCTGTCTCTACTTGGGGTCCTTAATCCGCGCGTCATCCATTCAAATGGACAGCAAATGGTCACCCGATCAATTCATTGAAACTCAGCAGGGTCGAATCCCATATACGGTTGCTGCATAAAAAACGTGTACATTACACTTTACACAGATTTAACTATGCATAACTGTCACTGCTGCTAAAATACAACGTCAGGAAATCGGTTGCAATCTATTGCTGGCAGCTGTCTTGGCTGCCATGCTGTTGATGTCGATACCTAAGCTAACATTATGCAGTTTTTACCGTAGGAATTATACGCGGTTGAGATTTAATATAGGAGTGATGGCAAGCGTCTAAAAGGTGTCTGAATCTCATCCGTACACTGTAGGTTCCCTAAAGGGCGTGGTATCCATTCAAAACGGGCAGCGATGGTGAAGGTGAATTCGTTTATATATATATAATATATATATATATATATATATATATATATATATATATATATATATATATATATATATATATATATCTCTCTCTCTCTCTCTCTCTCTCTCTCTCTCTCTCTCTCTCTCTCTCTCTCTCTCTCTCTCTCTCTCTCTCTCTCTCTCTCTCTCTCTCTCTCTCTCTCTCTCTCTCTCTCTCTCTCTCTCTCTCTCTCTCTCTCTCTCTCTCTCTCTCTAAAAGATGGATAGAACAAAAAGAACTTTTCTTTTCCCGTATTCTGCTCAAACGATAAACACCTAACTCATTCAACAATCATAATTATGTTTAACTGGACAAAGTGGACATAATTCTGTATCCTAATGCGGTCTGTCATTTAGGACTTCAATAAACGAATATATATATTCGTTAATTATATATATATATATAAATATATAATATATATATATATATATTGTGCGTGCGTGCGTGCGTGCGTGCGTGCGTGCGTGCGTGCGTGCGTGCGTGCGTGCGTGCGTGCGTGCGTGCGTGCGTGCGTGCGTGCGTGCGTGCGTGCGTGCGTGCGTGCGTGCGTGCGTGCGTGCGTGCGTGCGTGCGTGCGTGCGTGTGTGTGTGTGTGTTTTCCCCGACATGCATATTATCCCTCGGGAGTTGAGATATTATTCGGAAAATAATAGTTCCAGGTTAATTATTTACCTGTGTTTTTCAGGCGTTTGCTATATATATATATATATAGGATCAGAAGATAGAGTTAAATCAACCATCGTGTCCCATACCTTTATAGTTTCTGTTATCAACATCTTAAAGGTGTCTGAGAAGAGCACACTCTAAATAAAATATAAAATATAAAGATGTTCTACCAAAGATAAAGATGAACTACAAAGATAAAGGTAAACTACAAATGATAAAATAAACTACAAAATAAAAAGATATACTTCAAAAGCTGAAGATAAACTACAAAATATAAGTTAAAGATGCCACAATAATAGAGAAGGTCTATGTCAACGGCCTGGCAGCAACAAGATATCGCTAAACACTGGATGAAGGCCCGATCTACTTAGACACCTTTAAAACTCTGCCCATAGAATCTATATCACCTGATGGCTAATGCAATGATTTCGAATCATTTAGTTGTATAAATATGCAGAACGTTATACAGTATACAATCATGTACGTAGCACTCGTTTGCATTCACGTGATCTTTTTAATTATTTTAACAGAAAAGCGTGTCAAGTAAGAAAGACCGAAAGCTACGAAGAATTCTGCTCACTGCTAATCATTTTGTCAATTCAGTCGATGTTTTTAAATTATATATTGAACTGCGGCGGAACCCTGGCCAACGCCCGCTTTTTAAACCTTGGGTTCTGCGGAACCCCGGTTTAAAACCAGTACAGTGTTAATCCGTGAAATTTTTTGCCTCTACCTGTGCTAGAGGTCAGGAGTTCAAATCTCCGCCAGGGCAGAAATTTGTTTCAAGATGTCTGCTCCACCTGCACCCCCTAACCAACTCAGCTATAATAAGTACACTGACCGTACACTGCAGGCGAGACGGCGAGGGAGAGGACTGGCTACCCGCCTTCGTATGCCGAGGCTAAGAAAATGAAATCGTTATCACGTCATAGCTATGGCTGCCTCAGGGTATGCTCTTCTTCTTTTATATATAGGACGAATGTGAGACGATAAGTGGATGTTTAAGGGACTGCTCTTCTTTTTCTACTTCCACGGCCTTTGCAGCCACACTATGGCGTTAAATACTTGAAAAGCAGTTAACTGATTTTTATAAACGTACAAATTCTTCCACCAATTACATATATTTATGAACCACCTTTTTTCCCAGAAAACTCCTTCACTAACGTAGTCGGCTGCAGATATGGCGCCAGTCCAAAGCGTAAATTAAGAACAAGGGAGGGGAGGCTGTCATCTTCGTAACATAGCATCGTTTACCCAACAACTGTTACTAATAACAAGTTGATTCGTAAGCACAACTTTGAAGTAACTGAATGCATGGAAAAGTAAGGTAAGGTTGAAGTCGATGGCCGAGGCAGCCGCAAGATGTCGTTAAGCAATGGACAAATGAGATGATCCTGTTAGACACCTTTGAAACGTGTAGACTTGGAGCTATAATAACCGCTAACGCTTTTGGCTTCAGATGCTCCCTATTGTGAGCTGCAAATGGCTACTGTAACGCTAATCTCAAGGTACCAGCTGATTCACGAACGTCATATCAGACGGTTGTCCAGATCGATGTCACGTGGAGGTCCGAGTCCGGTGACCAGAGAGAGGAGGCAGAGCAGGTGCTAGTGCGGGTTTTGTTGAGGACGAGAAAGCTTGGAGGGCGGATGATCGGATGGATTAGGGTAGGAATTCTTTGAGCTCTAAATGGCACTTCAGTTGGGAATTGAAAGCTTGTGGATGATGATGATGATGATGATGATGATGATGATGATGATGATGATGATGATGATGATGATGATGATGATGATGATGATGATGATGATGATGATGATGATGATGATGATGATGATGATGATGATGATGATGATGATGATGATGATGATGATGATGATGATGATGATGATGATGATGATGATGATGATGATGATGATGATGATGATGATGATGATGATAAGCAGGGGATCCGAGGATGTTTGATTTCAAAACATTAGGTCGGAGTTTATTTACAAACTTCCGCCTCTATCAAGTTTATATTACTTATCCTCAGGAATGAGTGCTATTATAATTACTACCGCATTTATTAAGCGCCACTACATAACAATGAAGCAATTATATCGAGCTGATTTATAATGAACTACCATGCGATGGCGCTGAGTAATTGGGAGTGACAGACTTTCTCAAAGTTCTTACACAGTGTACACCTCAGAGCAAGAGGCTCTGGCCCATAGTCGACGGCTGACAAGCAGGAGAATCTACCTGTTGATGCGTCCCTTGGCTATATTAGCGCAAGTTACCCTGATTTAAAGGTGTTTAAAGGCACCGCTCTAACCACACGCCTACCGTGTATCATGGCTATATAATATTGCTGAATACAGTTTTAAAGGTGTCTAAGAACAACGCTCTAAACAATTGGCCATTGATATTCCTGTTTGAAGCATATATGGGTTGGTTCGTTGTTGCTTTTTAACGACACTGTGTCATAACAAAGGTGATTAGCGTCGCCCTCCTCCGTGTCGAGGCTTCGGACTGGCACTACCAGAGAACAGGTGGATGGGTGGTTCCAGAGTTTAACGAGATCTCTTAACAACAGAGGCCGTTGACGTCGACATAAATTATTGTGGCTTAATGTATGTGTGCATGTATGTATATTCATTTATTCGGTTGAAAATATTGCTGTCAGGACGAAGCAATTTACAAATGGTCGTGAGTATTCAACTGTTCTGACAATGGAAGCAGAGAATTTCCACCTGAGTTCTATTAAGACCAGGTGCATTAGATTAATACAATCGACATAATATAAGATTTATCGAGTCGGCCGTAAACAACTAAGCTCACTGTTCGCTAACGATCGCTGAGAATGCAGCTAATAAATGCCTTTAGACAGAAAGTTCTTTGTATCTTTGTTGGGCAAGGCAAATGAGTGAGGTAGATTTCGTAGCCTGTATAACCTGGATCTTGTCGGTCAAGACACAGCCATCGTCAGAGGGTCTTTATAGCAAACAATGACGTGAAGCAGAGTCCAGGAACTTATCCACATGTGCTTTTACCGTAATACGGCTCTCTTGAGTAAGGGTTAGTTAGTTGCTGTTAACGACGCTGTGTCATAACTAAGATGATTAGCTTTGCCCTCCTCCTTTATCCAGCCTTGGGACTGGCATTGCCAGAGTGCGAGTAGTGGCGGAATTTCTAGATTACTGGTGGTAGTAGTAGTAGTTTCAGTTTAACGACACTGTGTGATATCAGAGATCATTAGCGTCGCCCTCCTCCTTTATCCAGGCTTGGGACTGGCACTGGCAGAGTACGAGTAGTAGCGGAGTTCTTGATTACTGGTAATGGCGGAGTTGGCCTATAATTATAAAGACAGCGCTCAAACCGTTATTCTGTACTCGATTGGGCAATAGTTTAGGTTGGCCTGTACTTATAGTATCTACTTACTACATTTAAAAGGTGTCTAAAAACAGCGCTCTAACCGATCGATTACCGTGTCCTATCCTCATACAACCATCTTCTACAAATCTGTGGGAACGATTTGCCTAGAGTCGTTACATGGAATCCATTTACCGGACTCGAATCCTCAACCTTTCATTAGCTGACCCAGCGCATTAGTCATATATATATAACCGCGTTATACGAAGCATGTCTCTTTAGGATACGTTAAGCGGTACATCGTCTAATCTTGAACGCCTATAATCTAGTATCTTACAAAAACTTTAAAATGTTCTTAAAAATATATTTAAAAAGTAGAATATTTTCGACAGACGCAATGCATTGGTTAAACTCAGTTACCAAAGAGCCCGCCATTTACGTCTGCCATTTTCGTAGTGCCAGTTCCAAGTCTAGACAATAGAACAGGGCGAGATTAATCGTCTTTGTTTTAACACAAACCGTCATCAAACAGCAAATAACTAATCGCTCGTACTCTGGTGGTGCCAGACTAAAGCCTAAACAAAGGGGTAGGCGATTTTTTTATCCTTCTTATAATACAATGCTATTAAACAATAATTACCAAACAAAATGGCCCTGTCAGCTACAAGATGTCGCTAAAAACTGATAATGAGACGATCCTGTTAAACACCCTTTAAACGTATTTAAACAACCTTATAAAACTGTCAAAGTCTATGTTTTAAAATTATCATGACGTTAAAGGGTGGCATTCATGTAACAACTATTCTCACATTTTCAAACTTAACATAAGTGATTAAGAAACTGGATTAAATAGGAATGAATAGGGCACCAGCTTATTCACGAGCACTTAGGGGCAAGACTGTTGTAGGACACCGACAGTGGACAGGGTCCTAGACACGGGGCCAGCGCGTCACAGGACCTACCATTTATTTCCAACCCTACGCCTCTACCAAGTTCTACTCAGAGGCGTAGCGACCGCCCTCCGTACCCTCCGACCGGAGGGGACCCCGCAAGGAAGGGGCCCCTAAAAGTGGCAAAAAACAACCGTAAACGGCGTGAAGTCATGATGATACTGTTTTGATACATCACATAATGCTATTAGCTACATCATCTGTCATCAGTTGTCTGTTGGAATATTATTATTATTAATGAGCTTTTATATAGCGCCCCTTCAAGGTTATCTACTCAGGAGCGCTCCTAGTCCAACCACGGCTAAAGAGAGTAGTTTTTAAGTTTGCAAGAAACAAGGTAGAGTGAGTCATAGGGACCAGGCGAAGTGCAACAGGAAGGCCATTCCAGGTTGCAGGTCCAGCGACCGAAAAAGAACGTCGCTGCATAATGGCTGTCCGCGTGCGGGGGACCAATAGCTCGGCCTGGTCAGCCGAGCGAAGAGCAGATCTCCGCAAGACCCCCGAGGTAGAGCGACACAACTCCCGCAGGTATGGGGGAGCAAGTCCCTCTAGACAACGCCTAACCAGTGCAGAGACCCAATAGGCAATCCGCAGCGGGAAAGGGAGCCAGTGCAGAACATCCCGCATATAAAGAGAAACCTGGCCAAATCTGGGTATGCGACCAATAAGACGTGCGGCTGCACGCAAAACCCGGTCCCAGCACCCAAGGCGGGCAGCTGGGAGGCCAGCGTAAAGGGCACTACAGTAGTCCAGACGGGAAACCACAAACGCATGGACAAGGGTAGAAGCAGCTGCCTGCGTCAGAGTGCGGGAGACTACCCTTAACTGACGAAGTTGATAATAAGAGTCCCGACAAAGCAAATTAATATGTCGCATGAATGTGAGCTCTTGATCCAGAATTACACCAAGATCCCGTACTGAGAAGGCAAAGGAAACCCAGGGAAATTCAAGTGCCAGACCCTCAAGGAATATGAACCCTGTATATGTATATTACCGCATTCCAGTTTTCGTATTGTAAGGGGCCCCGGACGTACGTTCGGAGGGGACCACGTTCTTTGTTGCTACGGCTCTGGTTCTACTGATCGTCAACAGAGAAGAGTGTGCATAAACAACTGGCCATGGGTCATAACACCGATTCCGCACAGCAGATTCGAATCCACAACCGTTCGCTTAAAGACCAAGCGCGAGAATCGTAGAGACCACCGTTGCAAACAATCCGTCTTCCGTTAAACTTCGAGGTACAACATCATAATAAACTTCTGAAACCTTGTTCGTTTTCGTCTCTTAGGTCAGTAATCCGACTCACTTCTCTCAATCGATCAATCACTCAATCAATCAATCAATCAATCAATCAATCAATCAATCAATCAACCAACCAACCAACCAATCAATCAATCAATGAATCAATCAATTACAGTGTATATAGCGCCCCTTCAAGTTCTCTACTCAGAAGCGCTTCCGGCCCAGGCGAGGCGGAACAGAACAGTCTTTCGCAGTATGTGAAACTGTTCATTTCCAGAATAACAAATCCTATTTCCCGGCAATCCATGGGCGTAGGCTATAACCTCGTTCTATGGGACACTCCTAGTCTCGACTTGTCCTACCTATGATACTGGCTTCCTTGGTCTGAGTCATCAAAAGAGTTTTACTCTCGATTGGAAACAATAACACTCCGAATACAAATAGATATGAGGATTAGGGCATAACCGGAAATCGCCTCGGACATTTGCCTCGGCCGAATATCTCGTTTTTTGGCACTATTTGCCTCGGCAAATACTGTACACGCAAATAGTTGCTTGTCTGCCTCACATGCCGGAATTTGTAGGCTCATAATATCAGCTTTGAGCTTCATCTAGCATATTCGTTTTGAAGAAGAAAAGTGCAAAAAACACCAACACCTGAAGTCCACAACAGATGTCAAGTCCATTTCATTAATTATTTATTTATAAAATTCAAAATGTATTAGTCAGTTATTACAGGTACAAAAATTTGTTCGACAAAAATTTGTTCGATAATTTTTTTTATTACATGAAAATGTGAAGCTTCGCATATGGAATAAATGGTACTCGGTTCGTACCCGGATCCGGCAAATAGTACATCCAAATACTCGGATTCGGTACTCGGTGGAAAATGTCTACCCGGTTATGCCCTAATGAGGATAACAAAATCTTTTAACAGCAATTCATCTACCCAACCGTAAATGAGGCGCTAGATGATGACTATCGCTGGCGCCCTCTAGTGATGGTCGGGCGAAGCTCACAACAGTCGGCGATTGCGATCAATGTTTCTCGTCATTTGTTTTGTGCTGGGCATGAGAAGTTGGGTTGCTGATAAAAATCTGCAAAAACTTGCGCGTTTCTCGGAAGCTGACACCGATTATCGAAAAAACCACGTGAAGTATTTATTTCATTTGAATGTTCAATAACATCAAATCAAATATTTGTTTATTGAAAGATTACCGTCGACAAAGACGCGATGGGATTGCACAGTGTTACAAAGACAATAGTTCCTCGGTTTTGTTAAAATAAACGCAGCATGAACAGGGTGTGTGAAAAGGTGAGAACTGTACAGAAAATTTTAAAAATGTTTCCTGTCGGCCTCCAAGACCTTGGACGCCATAAGATGCCGTGAAATACTAGAAACTACGACTTTTGCCAGTTCGAAGCATGGAAAAGGATGAGGGTGACGCTAATCAGCTCTGTTATGACCCAGCATCGTTAAACAGAAACTATACTACCATTAAAATAATAGACACCTTTAAAAAGTTTCATCGTATGCTATATAATCGTCAATTCGCCATGAAAGAACTGGTAGGGTTTAAGTTACGAGAAGAGCGAACAGAAAAGGTCACAAAGAAACAAAAACTAAAGAAAACTTAAGCAAACCTAAAACACAATTAGGCCTACAGAGAAAGAATACACGAGAAAATCAACTCATTCATTTGTGGCGTTCTGCGCCCGCCCGGACGCCTGCACTCTCGTCGCGCCGGGCGGGTTTGCGTGGTGGTGGTGGTGGCTCCAGCCCACTGCCCGTCTGGAGCCACACCCGAGAGTCACTCTGCCTTGTCTACTTATAACGTAAAATGGTTGTTCACTATCTCTGCCCATAGTGAACGTTCCTATCAGAGGAGATTCAGGATTGGCCGCTTAAGAAAGGCAACACTATACCGTTCTCTCTCTGGGTCTGACTCTGCTCTTCCGCGGTCGCCGGATGGGCAACGTCCTGCAGGATGGCCGTCCTTCAGAACAGGGTTCGTTCTCTTACCAGCAGAAGTCTTCCTCTTTTGTGTGCCTTCTTAGCTACGGGCTTCCTCCAACTCTCCACATGATCTGAACTTTGACGTACCATTCTACATCTCGTGACTCCTGAACTATCGCCATTTATAAGGGACACCAAACGTTTTCTAAGTATCGGGAACAAGGAATACATGCGACAAGTCTCTGCATCACATCGTCCTAGACACCGGTCTATTGGGCAACTGTCAATTGTAACTCTACGCCGTGTCGTCTAGGCACCTGTCCATACGTCTTCCCACCGTACGTATCTCTCGCTCCATATCCGCGCAGGGCATACCGGCCTCACACGTATCTTGTCATGCACCACATTTCCGGAGTAAGTTTCCTTACCCGTCTTCTGTGTTGGCAATTATCGACCAACACAGTGATAAATTCTGCTTCGAAAGATAACGGTAAAGGTAGGGCACTCGGATAGTGAAGGTCCTCTTTCTAACCTTCGCTATCTACACACAGGACTTCGTCCCGACCTACGCACGAGGGGGCCCATCCTCGCACTTCAGTCAGTTCTCAGAGCTGTGTGTTACGACAAGCAAATATGAATATACCTGGGTATCCGACTACCCGGACTTTCACGTATCGCACTCTTGGTCTGCGTTAATATTTCCCTTCATACATGGGATTATCGTACTCCTCACCTAGGGACTCTGGCTAGCTGAACTTCGGCTAGCAAAACGCGAACTTGTCTCTTTCGGACCTGGGTACCCGACTACCCAACCCGAACTTTGAGGTTAATCTCTTGGTCTGCTTTATTCTACCGTTTACCTGGAACTCGCGTACTCTTCACCTAGGGATCTGGCCCGCTGTATCTTCTCGTTGCGGCGTATCCCTACCCGGTTTACATAACCTTTTATACGGTTGTGTTTTCCCGGGAGCTCACAGACTCGTACTCACACTCGATTCTGCTAACGGTATCTGTGGGTAAATATCAGTAAATTTACCCCGTTATTGCACACAGACCTGTGTATCTTTCCCCCGTGGGAACTGTCCCGAACACCGTAACACACAACGGTCGGATCGTCCGGTTGGTCTCCCGGACGGATATTTGCCGGTAAACCGCGGGAGTAACTATGACTGCAAGGGAACCAAACGCGGTGACCGCGAATGGAAAATTTACCGGTAGTTCCCCGATGTTATCGAACAGTTTCAACAAGATCTTTCCGGTACTTCACCGGACGTCACCAACGGAATGTTTCTCCCCACTTTACCGATACAGACCTGTGTTTTATATTTCTCTCACGATCGGTCTCTCCCCGAGGTTTACTCAGCCTGCTAAACTTCCACAATCGGGATTCAGACCGGCTCGCGATCTAACGGCAGGGTGGGCCCCAAACCTGTCGAATCGGCGGTCAATCCAATACCCAAGAGTGATTAGTTTTTGCTGTAACTCGGGATCGCACTGCTCAGCTTTTATGGACGATACTTTAACTGAGTTATCACCACCGGGTCTTTGCCCGTGTATCTCAGACGGTCAACTGCGGGGCCTTTCCGCGTGTATCCCTCACGGGTGCCACCGGGTCTTTGCCCGTGTATTTCTAAAGGTCAACAGCGGGGCCTTTCCGCGTGTATCTCTGACGGCTACCACCGGGTCTTTGCCCGTTTATATCTGACGGTCAACACCGGGTCTTTGCCCGCGTATCTCCGGGTCTTTGCCCGTGTATCTCGGACGAGTACCACCGGGTCTTTGCCCGGGTATTTCTAACGGTCAACAGCGGGGCCTTTCCGCGTGTATCTCTGACGGCTACCTCCGGGTCTTTGCCCGTTTATATCTGACGGTCAACACCGGGTCTTTGCCCGCGTATCTCCGGGTCTTTGCCCGTGTATCTCGGACGAGTACCACCGGGTCTTTGCCCGGGTATTTCTAACGGTCAACAGCGGGGCCTTTCCGCGTGTATCTCTGACGGCTACCTCCGGGTCTTTGCCCGTTTATATCTGACGGTCAACACCGGGTCTTTGCCCGCGTATCTCCGGGTCTTTTACCGTGTATCTCTGACTGTCAACAGCGGGACTTTGCCCGTGTATCTCTGACGGTCCACCACCGGTCTTTGACCGTGTATCTCAAACGGTCAACAGCGCGGTCTTTCCCCGTATGTATCGAAATGTCACCTCACGGGATCTTTTCCCGTCTTTATTGAACGGCCACCGACTGGGGCTGCTTCCAGTCTTTATCGAACGGAACCGCCGGGATCTTTCCCCGGACTATCGAACAGTCACCAGCGAACCAGACACCGACGGGACCTTTCCCGTCTATCTATCGAACGGAGCCGCCGGGGTCGCCCTCCCCGGACTTTACTGACACAGACCTGTGAGCCTTTATCTCTCACAATCGGTCTTTCCCCGAATCAGCCTTCCATGATCAGACTCGGTACTGCTCGCGATCTACAACAGAGCGGGCCCTTACTCCGTTGGATCGACGCTTTGCCAGCACTGGTCAGACCGCCTTTGGAGCGGCTGTCACTCGGGAGCGCACTGATTAGCCGGTAACCAACGACACTAAAGAACCGTATCGCTGTATATGCAGAGTGCACACATCGCCACTCTACGTTATAAGCAATGCACCGTGTGGCAGGCTCTATGCATCTATGTGCATCCTATGGTCTTGCACGTACTACATTTTCGGGCCTCCATAGGCCGGCTACATTCACTGTCTGCGTGCTATAATTTAGTACGCAAGGTATATTCTGGCCTCCTTACTTATATATTAGGCCACGCACACCTTCTCAAATACGGGTGTCTAAGAGAAATATATCTTAAAGATTACATTAAGCGACGCCTAGCTTTAGGTCTTAATTATTGGACCGAAAGACGTGTAATATTCTACTAATTAATAATCTAACTCGATAACACGGCAAAAATAAGGTAAAACTTAAATATTGGCAATTATTAAATCGCCCTAGCGCTACCATTTACGCATCGGCCGCTGATGCATTATGTCGCCGTAAAGCGCGTCAATAAGACAGCTATTTTATGTGAAAACCTACATTCAAGACCTGTGGCCAGTCCGCCACACATTCATTCATTCATTCATTCATTTGAGCATTTATATAGCGCCCCTTCAAGGGGGCTACTCAGAGGCGCTCCCGACTCCAGCACGAACGAACAAAGCAGTTTTTAAGGCAGTAAGGCAACTGAACAGAAACATATGAGAACTAAAGAAGTTTCAGGAAAATACAAAACTAATTAATATCAACTGCTGAAAACAGTAGGCCTAAATCTCCAACCAGACCTCGTGTTCGCAAGGGACGTCACAACGAAACAGCGAAGCTGGTTATACAACCGACGGCGATAGAGGCTCCACTCACACAACAACAACAACAACAACCACAACAACAACGACAACAACAACAACAACAAAACTCGTTCGGGCAACAAAACGACAAGCGACGATCGAAAGCCTATACTACCAGAAAAGCCGAAGGCAAATGTCGAATACAATACATAGAAAATACAAAAGAAACAATGTGGACATAGCAGATACTAGGCCTACAAACTACAAAATATACAGGTAAGTTAGAAAAAATTAAGATAAACTACAAAGGTAAAGATAAACTACAAAAGATAAAGATAAACTACAAAACATAACGATAAGCTACAAAATATCAAGATACTACAATAGATAAGGTCAACGTCAATGGCCTGGCAGCCAAAATATATCGTCAAACACTGGATGAAGAACGATCTAATGAGACACCTTTAAAACTGTTCTACCTTCAACTATATATTCATAAAACGGGCGAGTAATGTTCAATCCATGAACACCCTGGCTCTAACTGTGTAACAGTGAATATTATACAAATCTTTTCGTATCGACCGCAAGGTCCTTTTTGGGGTGCTCGACAGAGTAGTGTGTAGCGTGCTGGACTGTCAATCGAGAGATCCGGGCTTCAAATCCCCCGCCAATGAATAAATATGGTTCAAGATTTCTACTTCACCTTCACCCGTAGCTAACTCAGTTATAATGAGTGCAATGACCGTAATATGTCGGTGGGAGGATGAGACGGCGAGGGAGAAAACTGGCCACCCGCCGTCATATGCCGAGGTGAAGAAAATGAAGTAGCTAGCACTTGATATCCATGGCTGCCTCCTGGCTAGCTCAAAGGACTGCTCTTCTTTTTCTTTTTCGATGGCCTTTGCAGCCACACTGTGGCATTAAATACTCCAAAAGTTGTTCACTGATTTTAAAAACCGTACAAAAGAAATGCTTCCAACAAACACCTATATTTATGAACCGCATTTATTGCCAGTAAACTCCATTACTAACGTTGTCGATTGCAGATATGGCGCCAGGCCAAAGCGTGAATTAAGAACGAGGGAGGGGAGGCTGTCATCTTCGTAACATATCGTCGTTTAACCAACAACTAATTCTAATAACAAGTTGATTCGTAAACACAATTATGAAGTAACTGAATGCATCAAAAAGTAAGGTAAGGTTGAAGTCAACGGCCCAGGCAGCCGCAAGATGTCGTTTAGTAATGAATAAATGAGACGATCTCGTTAGACACCTTTAAAACGTGTAGAATTGAAGCTATAATAAACGCCAACAGCGTTTAACTCCAGGTGTTTCCCCATGAAAATTTCAAAGGGTTATTCTAAAGCTAAGCTCGAGGAACCATGTAGTTTACGAACGCTGCGTCGTATCAGACGGGTTGTCCAGAGATCTATGTTGCGTGGAGGTCAGAGTTCGGTTGCCAGAGAGAGGAGGCTGAGCAGCTGCTAGTGCGGGTTTTGTTGAGGACGAGAAAGCTTGGAAGGTGGATGATCGGATGGATTAGGAAAATAAAAAAACACACTTTCTTGAACACCATTATAACAAACAACACACATTAAATCAAGGAAATCGATGGCGTCAAGGGGTAAGCCCAAAGGAACATAGTGTTTCCCTAACAGGGTCGCCCTAGTTAGGCCTACATCGTGAACCCAGAAACCTCTTAACTATATACGCATGCGAACCAATGACGACTTGGAACAAATGATCTGCAATCAAGAAAAATGAACTGTTACGGTACCTTAATAATTTTCAAAGACGTAAATGGATCACATTCAGACACCTTTAAACAGCAGTAGCCTAACTGTTCATCTAGCCGACCATAAATCAGGCGCTAGATGTTGACTTTCACTGGCGCCCTCTAGTAATGATCGGGCGAAGCTCACAACAGTCGGCGACTTCGGTCAATGTTTCTTGTGATTTGTTTCTGCCAGGCATGAGAAGTTTGGTTGTCAATAACAAATCTACTAAAGCTTGCGCGTTTTTCGGAAAAGCTGACTCCGATTATTGAAGAAACCAAGCGAAGAATTTATTTCACAAAGCTTCATTTGAATGTTCAATCAAATCAAATCAAATATTCGTTTATTGAAAGATTCCCGTCGATACAGACGCAATGGGATTACATAGTGTTACAAAGACAGTAATATGTTCCTCAGTTTTGTTAAAATAAAAACAACATGAACAGGGTGTGTAAAAAGGTGAGAACTGTACAAGAATTTAAACATATGTTTCCTGTCCACGTCAACGGTTTTGGACTCCATAAGATGCCGTGAAATACTAGAAACTACGACATGTCGCCAGTCCGAACCCTGGAAAGGGTGAGGGTGACGCTAATTATCTTTGCTATGACGCAGCGTCGTTAAACAGGAACTATACTATTATTGAAATATTAGACACCTTTAGAAATGCTTTATCTTAGGCTATATTTCAATCATCAATTCATCATGAAACAGCTTGTATAGGTTTCTAATGGATAAAACAGAAAACAGAAAGGGTCACAAAGAAAAAAACTAAAGAAAACTTAAGCAGACCTAAACCACAATTATAGAGAAAGAATACACAAGAAAATCAACTGAAGAGAAACAGGTGAGAACTAAAGAAAATTCAAGAAACACAAAACTAATTAAATATGAACTGCTGAAAACTACAGTAAATCTCCAACCCGATCTCGTGTTCACAAGGGTAGTCATAGCAAAATGATGACGCTGGTTTTACAACCAACACAGATAGGAGACTCCTCTTACACGACGACGACAACAACAACAACAACAACAGCAACGACGACAACAACAACAACAAAACTCGTTCGGTCAATAAACCGTCAAGCGACGATCGAAAATCTATACTACTACAAAATTCAAAGAAAAATGTCGAAGACAATCGAAATACTACAAAGTAAATACAAAAAACTGCGGCGGAACCCCTGGCCGACGCCCGCTTAATCCTTGGGTTCCGCGGAACCCCGGCTGAAAACCACTGCGTTAATACATTAAACGTTTTGCCTGTATACCTGTGCTACAGTGAATAATATGCAAATCTTTTTATATAAATGTTAACGGCCTTTGTGCAGGTGCTTGATAGTGTAGTGCTTAGCGTGCTGTACTGTCAACCGACAGGTCATGAGTTCAAATCTCCGCCAAATTCGTTTAAAGATTTCTGCTCCACCTGCGCCCTCTAGCCAACTGAGCTGCAGTGAGTACACTGACCACACACTGTCGATGGGATGGTGAGACGGCTAGGGAGAGGACTGGCCATCCGTCTTCGTATGCCGAGGCTAAGAAAATGAAGTCGTTAACAGGTCATAGCTATGGCTGCTTCAGTCTCCTCCTCTTCTTTTATATGCAGGCCTAGGGCGAATGTGAGACGATAACAGGATGTTTAAGAGACTGCTCTTCTTTTTCTTCTTCCATGGCCTTTGCAGCCACACTGTGGCGTTAATACTCAAAAAGTAGTTAACTAATTTTTTTATAAACGTACAAAATGCTTCCCCCAATTATTATATTCGAGAACCACATTCATTGCCAGTAAACTCCTTCAATAGGCCTAACGTTGTCGGTTGGAGATATGACGCCAGTCCAAAGCGTAAATTAAGAACGAGGGAGGGGAGGCTATCATCTTCGTAACATAGCGTCGTTTAACCAACAACTATTACTAATAACAAGTTGATTCGTAAACACAAATATGAAGTAACTGAATAACTCGAAAGGCAATGTAAGGTTGAAGTCCACGGCCCAGGCAGTCGCAAGATGTCGTTAAGCAATGGATAAATGAGACGATCTTGTTAGACACCATCAAAAGTTTAAAGTTGAAGCTATAATAACCGCCAACAGCGTTTCAGTCCAGATATTACCCCATGGGAATTTGAAAAAGTAGTCTAACGCTAAGCTCAAGGAACCAGGTCATTCATGAACGCTGCATCATATCAGACGGGTTGTCCCGAGATCGATGTCCCGTGGAGGTCAGAGTTCGGTTGCCAGAGAGACCAGAGAGGGGAGGCTGAGCAGCTGCTATTGCGGCTTATGTTGAGGACGAGAAAGCTTGGAAGGCGGATGATCGGATGGGTTTAGGGTAGGAATTCTTTGAGCTCTAAATGGCACTTCAATTTGAAATTGATGATGATAAGCAGAAGATGCAAAGGTGTTTGATCAGAAAACATAAGGTCGGAATCAACCACAAGATGTCGTCAAAATCTGTGCTACCATTCTCCGTTTTCAGAAATCCCAAGTTCTTGCCAGACAAATCCAAAGATGGTCTAAAAATCCCAAGTAACTGAAAACTTTAGCAACCATACAACCATTCCTCGTTGAACGGTTGTCTATACCGTATCTTTGCTTTCTTAGCGACTCGGCGCCAGTGTCGCCAGACTCAGAGTCAGAATCAGACGATGCTATGACAAAATCCCGTTTAAGATGTTTATATTACGACTTTACGACTATTTGTGCAGATTTAGTCCTTTTCATTCAATAATTACGTAAAAATAGGAATTTCGGAATCGGAGCTAAAATGTATGGACTACGGAATTTACGGAATCTACGGGTGAAGACTGACGTCATGTTATTCACAAGTAAACGAGCAGTAGCCGTAGACACAAGGCCAACAAGTCACTCAACGGCAAGTCAACAAGTGATTACTGTAACCATTACATATTAAATGTAATAACTGTAGACCTTTGTAAAAATCCTCAAATTGCTGTGAAAAATCTCCAAATCCAAAGTCGACCCACCATGTCACAAGATATTGGGAAAAGGGTTCTTGTCGGTTAATTCACCGCCACAGTTTACCACCATATATGACCGTATATTCCCCTATATTTACTCACGGGTTTTCAGTGACGTCAGAAGAGAGGAGTTATATAGCGAAGTAGGGTCGTTTAGGGCTCAGGGTAAGCGAAAGTAGGGTCGTTTAGGGCTCAGGGTAAGCGAAAGTAGGGTCGTTTAGGGCTCAGTGTTAGGGCTGTTGTTGTCGATGTAATGTTGCTCGATGATGGAATTCAGGGTTAGTGTAATGATGGTAGCTTAGTGAGATTCAGGGTTAATGTAAGGGCGGGATTTTAATGAAAGCCAGGTTTAAGGTTGCGAAGAATTCCCGTATCACAGTCACATCATGTCCGCGGGCAAAATCCCCCAGTCTGTGTAGCATGTGTGTGGCGGTGAATTAACCGACAAGTACCGGGAAAAGTTTCAAGGAGATGCAATACTGTGGATAATGAGATGATCTCGTAAGACACCTTTAAAAGATTTTAACGCGATGCTATATTTGTCGTCAAGCGCCGTCACGCGCTAGTCTGAACTGACTTTGAACTGAGGAATAACAAATAATCAATTAAACATTTCAAAAATAAAATAAGAATATAATGTAATAAATATAATTATATGTACTGTGCATCTGAAGTTGTTTAAATATTTCTTGCGAGTGACAATAGTTGCAAAGTACTGTTTAAATTTGCATCAAAACATTTTATAGCTATGTGCATTATAAATAACATTAGATATATTGCTTTAAATGATGTGACATTATTGATATTGTAAGCTTATGTTTGACACCTTAAAATGGTGTCTTACGGACACTATAAGTTTATCGCTTTCCGTTAATTCTTGTATTTCTGAATTGTCGTCAACGGCCACTGATGTCATACGGCGACGTTAAACTTCGGATTAATAATAATAACATGCGCAAGTAACTTTAAAACCATTGAATAGATAATGTAAGGTAGACGCTAACGGCCGTGGCAGCCGTAAGATGCTGCTAAATATCACCATTTGCTAATTAATCACCACAGGAGAACTTATTACTGTGGATTGGAGTTAAGGAGGCATGGTGATATTGAAGGTTACATACTGACCACGGTTCGACCATACGATATACGGGGGGGGGGAGGATACAGGAATGGTAACACTCATGGCCAGGAGAGCATTAGGTTCGAGGATCGATTCCCGTAAACCAACCAACCCCGTCTAGGGCGGCGCCTTGCATGGCTGCCAAGCCGTGTGTTTAATTAAAATCTTGATTGTGTTTCAATGTAATCTTACTAAGTCTGTCAGTTTGAAATAATAAAGAATATTATATTTATTATTATTATTATTATTATTATTATTATTATTATTATTATTATTATTATTATTATTATTATTATTATTATTATTATTATTATTATTATTATTATTATTATTATTATTATTATTATTATTATTATTATTATTATTATGACTGTAGTATAATATTATTATTATCAACGGTAAAATTTCTTGGTACTGTGAGCGATATTTGGAACATATCTAGATTCCTATTTGATGCAGCCTCTTCCAAATTAAAAGTCAGGCTAAAATGGTCATTTAGGTTGTTGAACAGAACGTCCATATACCTCTTCTAACCTATCGGAATAATTGCATTGTGATTTCATAAAAGACATGACATGCATTGTGATTTCTCACAGTATTACGTTTCCGTAGCAAACTCTTGTAATAATTGCATTGTGACTTCATAGAGAACATGTTGCCATAGCAATGACTGTCTAACCTCTGGCAATAATTGCATTTTGATTTCATAGAGGATATATTGCCGTAGCAACCTCTTGTAATAATTGCATCGTGACTTCATACAAGCTATATTTCCGTAGCAACGTCTTGTAATAATTGCATTGTGATTTCATAAAGGGCATGTTGCCGTAGCAAACTCTTTTAACTTCTGGGAATAACTGCACTGTGATTACATTTTCACAGAGGATGTATTGCAGTAGCAGCCTCTAGTAATAATTGCATTGTTATTTCTTACAGGATATATATTGTCACAGTAATCTCTTGTAATAATCGCATACTGATTTCATACAGGGTATATTTCCGTAGCAACATCTTGTAACATCTTGTAATAATTGCATTGTTATTTCTTTTATTAAAACAAATAATAATAATAACAATGAGCGTGATGATGATGGTGATCACACATATAATAATGCTTGGTAATTGTTTTGAATCTTGAGGGCTTCCCCAGATAAAATAATAATGGGCAAAAACAATGGGTATGAAAAGTGGGGGTACGGTATCCTTCAGTCCAAAGAGTGGGGTACGGGTACCCTTCGTACCCCCCTTAAATTACGCCTTTCTCTCTATATATATATGTATATATATCTCTCTTTCTCTTTTGTGCCGTCGGCTCTAGGAGCCCTAGCGATCGTCATGCCACACAGTCTCCGTTGCCGTCTTGCTACTTCTCCCAGTAGCCCTTGAGTCATATGTATATGTATATGTATATATATATATATATATATATATATATATATATATATATATATATATATATATAATGCAACAATACGTTTACGTAATTATGCTAATTATTTTATCATAGGATCGTGTCAAACAAGAATGATTGAAAGCTATGACGAATTCTGCTCACTGCTAATCCTTTTTCGGATTCAGGCCGTGTTTCTTAATTTTATATTGACCTGCGGCGGAAACCCTGGCCATGAAAATTTTTGGCTCTACCTGTGCTACAAGATGTCGCCAAACACCGGATGAAGCGCGATCTAGTTAGACACCTTTAATACTCTTCCAACGGAAACTATATATTCATCAACCACGCGGCTAATGGTTAATTCAGAAGCGTTTTTTCTAATTGTGCTACAGTGAGTACTACACAAATCTTTTTTATATCAACGTCAAAGGCATTTGTGGGGATGCTCGATAGTTACAGTTATTGTAGAGATTAGCGTGCTCGACTGTAAAATCCCGCCAGGGCAAAATTTCTGCTCCACACGTAACCAACACAGGAATAATCAGTTCACTGACCATCCATCATTGTCGGTAGCAGAATAAGACGGCGAGGGAGAGGACTGGTCACCTGCCATTAAATGCCGATGCTAAGAAAATGAGGTCGCTAACACAATTTGTGCCAATGGCTGCCTCATGACTATAGTTTAAGCATCTGCGCGTCTTCTTGTATAGATATAACCAATGAAAAGCTATATATAGGTGTTTAAGGGACTGCTCTTGGTTTTCTTCTTCGACGGCTTTTGTAGCCACACCCAAATCAAATCAAATCTTATAGTCGTTTATATTTTCATACCAGTTGGCAGAACGCAATTGGTATACGCATTTCAGTGATTAGAAATCGCTCAGCAGTCTCTCACTCTTTACAATGCTAATACACAATACGATATAGAACCCTCGTTATAAAGTTTTTATCATTCTTAACTGGAAAAGTTATGAGGCCGAGGGCGAAAAAGATAAGGAGTGAGTTGGCTCTCTGGGAAATATGGGAAAAGAACATGTTGTGGGTTTAAGAACACTGCTTTAAATCGTTCTCGGCAAATGAGTATTGGTACTGCTCGATCGGATCGTTCACTCTGCACTGCTGGGATCCCTCAGGGATCTGTTCTCGTTCCCATATTATTTACTATTTTCACTTCACCAATCAGCCGCATAGCCAATCACTTAGGAGTCCAGTTACAAACAGTTGCTGACTACGATCAATGTTTCTCGTGATTTGTTTCGTGCTGTGGGTATATATTCGTTTATTAGGCAAAACTGGTTGGCACACCGCAACTAGGTACAGGAGAATAAAATAAATTTATTATAGGTGTGATGGAGTACGAGGAGTACGCGGAATACAATCAAGTTTCTTGTAAAAATACACGAGATATAGTTTCATATATTTATATTTTAAAGGTGTCTAAGCGAAGTTATATTTGGGCATGAGGCGTTGGGTTGTCGATAAAAATCTACAAAGTTAGCGCGTTTCTTGGAAAAGCTGACGCCGATTATCGAAAAGTACTACATGCAGTATTTATTTAATAAAGCTTCCATTTCACTGAAGGTCAGTTTTTAAATAAACGCACATATGAACAGAGTGTGTAAACGGAGGGAACTGTACAGAAATTTAGAAAATTCTCCTATCGACGTAAACGGCCTTAGACGTCCCAAGAAGCTGTAGAATACTGGAAACAATGATTTAATGTCAGTCCGAAGCCCGGAAAAGGATGTAGGTGACGATAAGAAGCTTTGGTATGACACAGCTTACTTAAACAGAAGGGAGGTGGATAGAGTAGTGGTAACACTCATGGCCAGGAGTGCATATGGTACGCGGATCGACTCCCGTAGCTCCCCTCTAGGGCGGCGCCTTGCATGGCTGCCAAACCGTGTGTTAATTAACATCTTGATTGTACTTTCATGTTTCAATGTAATCTTACTGTGTCTGTCGGTTTGAAATAATAAAGAATATAATTATTATCAATTATTTATTATACTACAACTCAAATATAACACTACGCCTTTACACACCTTTAAAATATTTATCTCATGCATTATAATAAAATAATCGCCACAGAAGCGCTGATTTCGATAGTAACTATAATGCTAATGCGAACGGTTTTGACAGCCATAAAATGTCGTTGAACACTAGAACAGCGGCGGTACGCGAACCGCTAGTGGTACGCCAGGTGTCGCTAAGTAGCACGCGACAAAATTTTTAAAAATATTTCTGAGTTTATACCCATCTTTCTTTGATTATCTATTGACTATTGAAGTCACTATTCAACGTCTATCATGTACTTCTTTTTCTTAAAAGTTTAAATTTTCGATGAGTTTATGCCCATCTAAATTTGTCTACCTAATTGCAAGGGGACTTCGCAGTCGCCTGTTGTTATTGACCTGACCGTTGCTAGTGGTACGCCAACATTCGCATCTTTACCTGATGGTACAATAAAAATAAAGTTTGAAAACCGATGCAATAGAAAATATATCTACTCCTCAGTAAACTCCGTCACTGTAATTAGAAAACTTCTATTGCGCCGGTGTCTAATTGTTACCTGACCTACTTTGTGGAACTCTCTCCCTGTATCTGTGCGCTCTGCTCAGTCGTTTTTGTCATTTCATTCTCAACTTAAACTTACCTCTTTCAAATTGCTTATCCACCATAGGCTGCCTCTCTGTCTTACGGACTGACCTTCTGGATATTGACCTGATTACGGATTGGTATTGGTGTGCCATCGGTTGATGCCTTGTGCATTAGAAACAGGCGCAACAGAAGTTACAAATTACAATTACAAGGCATAATATTTCACTGCCTTATATTCAGATGGTGCCAGTCCAAAACCTGGACAAAGGAGGTTGGCGGCGCTAATCCCATCTGTTTTGACACAACATCGTTAAACAGACAACCTAATCCTTCGCAATCCTTTTGCGCACGGAGAACAGTTGACGGACTTCTCCTATCGACGCAAACAGCTTTGATGCCATAAGATTTCGTAAAACAGCAGTGAAAGTATAACATAAAATATAGCGCGCTGCTTAGATACCTTTAAAAACGTTCAATCTGATGCTATATAATGCTGCTAAAATAGTCCCACTAAAAACATTAGCCTTAAATACCTCCAAAATGATTTTTAGCGATGCTATAATAAAAAAATGAGCTACATTCAAACTCCGCCATTGCTCGTATTCTGGCAGTGCTAGTCCCAAGCCTTGATAAAAGAGAAGGGCGACGCTATTTATCATAGATATGACATAGCGTCGTTACACAGAAACTGTTAACTCAGATACATGAAAAATATACATACGGAAATGAAGGTCAACAAATGATAGAAAGTCTATATTGCCAGAAAAGTTGAAGGGAAGTGCAAAAACTACGAAAGATAAAGGTAAACCACGAAATATAAAGATAATCTATGAGAGATAAAGCTATCACAATAAACACATGTAAGGTCGACGTCAACCTGCCTAGCTGCCACAAGCTGTCGCTAAACACACTGAATAATACATGATCTAGTTAGACACCTTTAAAATGCGTTAAACTGAATCTATATATTTGTCAACCGCGCGTGTAATTGCAAGTAAAAGAGCACAGAAAGCTTTGGAATGGACAAAAAAGCCAACAGTGAAGACATAAAGAAACAAGGACTGCAGAAACTACAAAGAGAAAAGATACAAGAATACCAGCAGAAAAGAGAGAGATGAAATTTTCTGAAAAAACAAAACTAATACCAACTACCACTGCCCTACTCTGGCAGTGCCAGTCAGAAGCCTGGATAAAGGAGGAGGGCAGCGCTAATTATCTTTGTTTTGACGCAGTGTCGTTAAAGAGCAACTAACCAACTAACGGCTAATCCAGGAAACATTGTGCTCGAATTGTGCTACAGTGAATACTATGCAACTCTTTTTTATCGACGTCAACAGCCTTTGTTGGTATGCTCGACAGTGTAGTGGTTAGCGTGCTGGACTGTCAACCCTGAGGTTGGGGTTCAAATCCTCGTCAGGGCAGAAATATGCTTCGAGATTTCTGCTCCACCTGCACCCCCTAGCCAACTCAGCTATAACGAGTACACTGACCACACACTGTTGGTGGGAAGATGAGACGGCGAGGGAGAGGACTGACCACCCGCCCTCATATGCCGAGACTAAGAAAATGAAGTCGTTAACACTTCATATCCAACGGCTGCTTCGGGGCTAGCTTAACGAATAGCTCTTTTGTTTCTTCTTCGACGGCTTTGTGGTCACACTATGGCGTTATATAATCAAAAACGTTTACTGATTTTAAAAAAATTCTGAATACTTGCAATCAACGGTATACATTGATCAACTGCCAGTAAACTCCATCATTAACGTTGTCGGGTGCACAAATGGTGCCAGTCCAAAGCGGGGATTAAGGACGAAGCAGGAGAGGCTGTCATATTCGTAACATAGCGTCGTTTAACCAACAATTATTTGTAAGAAGAAGTTGATTCATAAACACAATTATGAATAATATGCAAATACTTCGAAAGGTAAGGTAGGGTTGAAGTCAACGGCCAGGCAGCCGCAAGATGTCGCTGAGCAGTGGATAATGTGACGATATTGTTAGACACCTTTAAAACGTTTAAACTGAAGCTATAATATTTGCTAACCGCGCCTCAATGCAGATGTTTCAATGATCACGCCCATAGAAGCGCTAATCTAACGCCAAGCTCAAGGAACCAGGTCATTCAAGAACGCTACGTCGTATCAGAGGGGAAAACAGGGCCCTAGGCGCAAACATTTTGGAGGGCCTTCTCAACTTGCACAAATATGAATTATTAGCCAAATTGAACAAAACAATTACAAATTACAATAATATGCTTTTATGTGACTACTAAACATTAAAAATAAGAAAGTAGGTTATATCTAAAATAATTCAAAATTCAAATTTTTTTATTATTTATTTTTGAAACAAATTTGTTTATTCGTTTGTGGGCCCTGCGTTATTTGACGGCCCTAGGCGCGTGCCTAGTGCGCCTATGCCTAAACGCGCCTCTGCGATGTCCCGTGGAGGTCCGAGACTCCGAGTACGGTTGCCAGAATGACCAAAGAGAGGAGGCAGATCAGCTGCTAGCGCGGTTTTTAATGAGGACGAGAGAGCTTGGAAGGTGGATGATCGGATGGATTAGGGTAGGAATTCTTGAAGGTCCAGATGGAACTTCAGTTTGGAATATTATTGAAAGCGTGTGGATGATGATGATGAGCAGAGGATCCGAAGATGTTTCATTAGAAAACATAATGTCCGAATCAACCACAAGATGTCGTTAAAATATCGATAATTAGATGATCTTTTAAGGCACCTTTAAAAGACTTTAATGACACACTATAATAGTCGTCAACCGTCCACATACTCTAATCCATCCACTTCAGTATCGGTAAGGTCGACGTTAACGGCCCCGCAGGCCGTAAGATGTTCTTAAACGCTAAGTACAATTTGCTTAATTAGCACAGACCAACTTACGAGTCTGGATATGACTTAAGTAGGCACTCCTCATATCGACGATGGTGATATTCAAAGTTACATACACACCGCGGTTCGACCACACGATATATGTAAATTCATCACGACAATTATCAGGATTCGAAACCAGGTCAGAGGCATTAAACCGACGTATTAGCCACTCGACCACAACTGAACGAATGGAGACGGAGAGGTAGGAAGGCAGAAGACAGACAGACAGATAGGCAGACCGACAAGCAGGCAGGCAGGCAGAAGGGCAGACAGACAGGCAGGCAGATAGGCAGACCGACAAACAAGCAGGCAGGCACAAGGGCAGACAGACAGACAGATAGGCAGACGGACAAACAGGCAGGCAGGAAGAAAGACTGATTGACATATAGATAGGCAGATAAACAGACATACAGGCAGACAGACA
Source organism: Allolobophora icterica (assembly GCA_963556255.1). Lineage (NCBI taxonomy): Eukaryota > Metazoa > Annelida > Clitellata > Crassiclitellata > Lumbricidae > Allolobophora > Allolobophora icterica. The sequence goes on from OY744611.1 coordinate 49,226,911, forward strand.
GACAGACAGACAGAAAGGCAGACTGAGAAACAGGCAGACCGAGAAACAGGCAGACAGGAAGAGAGGCAGGCAGACAGACAGATAGACCAACATACAGACAGGCAGGCAGGCAGACATGTTGATAGGCAGAGAGACATGCAGAGACGCAGGCAGACAGACAGGCAGGCAGGCAGGTAGGCAGACAAACAGGCGGATAGACAGACAGACGGAGAGACAGACAGCCGGAAAGGCAAGCATCCCAAATGTATTATTGATGATCTTGAAACAAGGACAGCGCATTGAAGACCTATCATTACGAATGAATTGAAGCCCTGCGACAAATTAAGAAGGAGACGAGTAACAAGGACGGCTAAAAGATAGTCAACCAAAAAATCGAAGTAAGGAGGACTTCCAACTCCATCGCTCGGGGCTTATATTAGACTTAATAGGCTATTAGGTCCATTCTAAGGCTCAAAATTATCCTCATTCCAGCTCTTTGTTACCTTAATATTTTGCTTATTTCTTGGCTTAATATTACAGTTCTTAAGCTAAGTATTAGGCTTATTATTTAGCCTACCATTAAGCTTAATAGGGGTCATTGCATAATTACGTAACGCTCGAGGGTGGGTGGGTGGGGTCCTTGAAAACGTTACGAAACGTTACGTGGGTGGGTGTATGGAGATGAACGTTACGTAACGCTTTAACCAACAGTTTAGTTATAAAAGAATTTTAAATTAACATCGAATTACACCTTATTGAGCATTATTTTAAAATTAATAGTTGAAATTGTGAAGATTCGGCCCTTCGCTGTCTGTAATGGCTCTCGTAGGGAACCACCTTTCGCAACGCGCCCAAGTGACCTATTTCTGTATATAAATACGGCCCAATGGCGAATGACCAAACTGGTTAGACGCTGTACTATTGGTCTAAAATAAGCTGAGATTTCATCTCCCGTTTGTGTAAACCGGAAACCGCTGTTCGAATTGTTTGGATCTTTCATAGTTTTACCGTCGGAACAACGTGGTAATTCTATATGGATTCCTGACCTCGAAGAACAACTTTAAAGCATATTTTACTCACTGGACACGAATTTCAAACATTTAAAATTGATGCTCGACAAAAACTGAGCAATAGTTGTATTTAATAAATATCGAAGTGCTCAGACCAAGCAAATAATTAGTTCATCTTAATTTTGATTACTTATTAATAAGCAATATAGGGCCTAGTCCACGAAACTTTCCAGTGTGTAAAACTTTGACGTAAAACTTTAAAACACAAAATAATTTGCATTTCAAACATGACTGTCATTTATATAAATAAAATGTTCTGTGTATTTTAGGTCTACTGTCAAATTCTAATTCACATAGGTCCTACTATATTAAATTCGCTATAAAATATGAATTATAATTTCGCGTTCACATAGTAAATCTAAAATGATTTTTCGTAACAATAAATACGTAACGCTGGGGGAGGTGGGTGGGTGGGTCTAGGGAAACGTTACGAAGCGTTACAGGGTGGGTGGGTGGGTCAAAAACAGTCATTTACGGCGTTACGTAATTATGCAATGACCCCATACTGGACCCTTTGATTCGGCTTACTGTTATTTGGGTCAGTATTATAGGACAATAAAGAGCGTTTAGTGTACAACCGCCTAAGTGCTTGATCGCGAAGAAAGGGTTTTCTGCATTAAGTAGAAAACGGATCGAATCGGCGGTTTCAATTTATGTGCTTTCACGTTTATAGCTTTATGCACTGCTTACGAGCCAACCTAAATTAAAGATCAAAATATTGTAATTGAAATTGTAATAGTTATTGCAAATTTATACATGCATAAATGCATTACAAGTTACATATAACGACGCAGTAAAAAATACATAATAATAATATATATAATAATATTCGTTTAATATCTTCAAACTGACAATAACGCAGTATGATTACAAATCAGTATGAACGGATGATCACAAGTTATTACAGGAGTCGAATTTAACTGTAGCCTACACGGCAGCCTTGCAAGGCGCCCATCACGTCCTACATCTCATTTTAACAACGCGCCATCTCGCGAATGAAAGGCTGAGTGGACCTAAATTTGAGAGGGTTGCGGGAAGCGATCCCGCTACAGTACTGCTTGCTCTTAACGCCAGTGATGTTACCACTACTCTATGGACCCCCCATACTTGAAATTATACGCTGCCATCGTAACATAGTATCTTTTAACCAACAATTATTATTCCTATTAAGTTGATCCAAAAACTATGAAGGAACTGAATACCTCGTAAGATAAGGTAAGGTTGAAGTCAACTGCGACCGTAAAATGTCGTTGAACACTGGATAATGAGACGATCTCGTTAGACACCTTTAAAACTGTACCATTGAAGCTATAACAATCGCATTTATTTACGAGTGACTCTTTAGATACGACGAAATTTCGACTGCTGTCGCAAGATGTCGTTAAGCACTAGATCAGCGGTTCTCAACCTGTGGGTCGCGACCCCCACGGGGGTCGCCTTACGATTTGCCAAGGGTCGGCTGGAACATTCAGAAATTTGGATTGCGAAACTCCATCATTTTTCGAGTTATAATTGAAAGAATATTGTTGGCCTTCTGTAGCTTTATTTTTTCTTAAATCTGAAGTAGGCCTAATGTTTAAACTTTAAATTTAGCAGCTGGCATTGAAATTTGTAACTCTTAATATTATTGTACATAGCACAATAATCCATAAATTTTATACTTCAAGTAAACATTTCATTTACTAAATTTTACTTTTAAAATTTTCAAAATAATTACTAACAAAAATTACAAATTGTTTTGTTGATTAATGATTTATTATGCATGATGCGTATCGATTATCAAATGTTGAGACGTGAACTGCATTATAATGGTAGCAAAAATGCGGTGAAGGGGTCAACCAATCAATTTTATTGTTGGGGGTCGGCACAACTTTGAAAATCTTATCAAGGGGTCGCAGCACTAAAAAGGTTGAGAACCGCTGCACTAGATGATCCTATTTGACATCGTAACCGTAAACCCAAATTTTTACAGCGCTACTCTACAGTAAAACGCAGGGCACCAGCTTATTCACGAGCGCGGCGTCGTATCAGAGATCGATGTCCATTGGTATGAAGTGTTAACAGCTTCATTTTTCTTAGCCTTGGCATATGAGGCCAGGTGGTCAGTCCTCTGCCTCGCCGTCTGATCTTACCACCGACAGTGTACTGTCAGTGTACTCATCGTAGCTGAGCTGGATAGAGGGCGCAGGTGGAGCAGAAATCTCTTTGCATATTTCTGCTCTGGCCTGTAGTTGAACTCGCGATCTGTCGGCTCACAGTCCAGCACGCTAACCACTACACCATCGAGCACCCCAATAATAATAATAATAATAATAATAATAATAATAATAATAATAATAATAATAATAATAATAATAAAAATAATAATAATAATAATAATAATAATAATAATAAATAATAATAATAATAATAATAATAATAATAATAATAACAACAATAATAATAACAATATGATGATGATGATGATGATGATGATGATGATGATGATGATGATGATGATGATGATGATGATGATGATGATGATGATGATGATGATGATGATGATGATGATGATGATGATGATGATGATGATGATGATGATGATGATGATGATGAGATGATGATGATGATGCTGATGATGATGATGATGATGATGATGATGATGATGATGATGATGATGATGATGATGATGATGATGATGATGATGATGATGATGATGATGATGATGATGATGATGATGATGATGATGATGATAAAATGGTAACATAGTATCTTCAAATATAATAATAAAATAATAATAAAAATAAAATAACATCAATGATAATGATTAATATATAATAGCGAGGGGGTACAGAGATTGGTAATACTCATGGCCAAGAGAGCATTAGATTCGCGGTTCGATACCCGTAACCCCTCCCCTCTAGGGCGGCGCCTTGTACGGCTGCCAAACCGTGTGTTTAATTAAGATCTTGATTGTATAATGTCGTGTTTCAATGTAATCTTACTGCGTACTTGTCAGTTTGAATTAATAAAGATCATCGTCATGATGATGATGATAATAACACTAATGCATTTATACAATTAATGAGCAACTGAGCATAGACATCGATATTTACTAAGTGTGTATACATAAAGCAAGATTTCTTTTTTTGGCTGGTTCTGCATATAATCTTCACAGTGTTTTTCATCGCGTTCCGAGCAACACCCGGAGCATGCACGAGTGGCCACTGCTATCAGTGAACCTCAGAATCAAATGGTCGCCATTGTTCCGTCTTTTTCGGACTTCGAGGTGAACAGCGACAAAGGAATTCGTTTATTATGCAGATTGTACTTAAAATGGAATCTGTTTTTAGGCAAAAGTCACATGGGAAACAAATTAGTTTACTAAGTAGATGTCTTGATAAAGAAACAATCGTAATAGGAAGATTGCTAAACTGATTGATAAACAAGGCAGTTTAGAAGATAGAAATCCTAATAAACAAATCAGTTCGAAAGATAGGAATCCTTATAAACAAATCGATATAATAGCTAGGAACCGTAATGAACAAATCGGTTTAATATATTAGAATCCTAATAAACTAATCGGTTTAATAGGTAGGAATCCACAAAGCAGTTCATTTGGGAGATGTCTGACAAGTGCTTCAGTAAAATATTAGTTTTCTTTGATAGCAAGCCTTTCAGAAAGATCAGTTTATTAGGCAGATGTCCTAATAAATAAATAAATAATTTATTAGGCAGATGTTTTAATAAATAAATCATTTTATTAGGCACTAATAAACAGAGCAGTTTATTAGTCATATGTCTCAGTGAAAGATCAGTTTATTAGGCAAATGTCCACATAAAGGGAGCTGTTTATTAGTCAGTGTGAAAGAGCAGTTTATTAGGCATGTGTCCAAGTAAATAGAGCAGTTTATTAGGCAGATGTCTCAGTGAAAGATCAGTTTATTAAGCAGGTGTCCCAATAAACAAAGACAAATGAGCGAACGTTGTTAAGACGAAGTTCGCTTCCTGTCGCAGACAGGAATCAATCAAAGAAGTCCGGAAACAATGTCTCTGTCGTTGTCTTTCTCCGTCTGCCTGCGTCTGTCTTGTATGTTTCTGTCTGTCTTCGTCTGTGTTTGTTTGTCTCCGACTGTGCTCAGGTTGCTCTTTCTGTCATTCACCTCCCTCCCTCCGTTCCTCCCTTCCTCACTCCCTCCTTCCCTCTTTCTCCCTGCATACCTCTCTCTCAATCTCTCTCTCTCTCTCTCTCTCTCTCTCTCTCTCTCTCTCTCTCTCTCTCTCTCTCTCTCTCTCTCTCTCTCTCACTCTGTCTGTCTGTCTGTCTGTCTGTCTGTCTCTGTCTGTCTGTCTGTCTGTCTCTGTCTCTGTCTGTCTGTCTCTCTGTCTCTGTCTCTGTCTCTGTCTCTGTCTCTCTCTCTCCCCCTCTGTCTATCTGTCTGTCTGTCTGTCTGTCTGTCTGTCTGTCTGTCTCTTCCTCCCTCCCTCGCTCTCTTCCTCCCTTCCTCTCTCAGTCTTTCTCCCTCTCTCTCTCCCTCTCCCTCTCCACCACGTCGGTAGCCTGTCTAAATTTGCAAATGCTGGCATAAACCACAGTTAGTCCTAAACCTCGAAAACATCTGCGTCAAGGTCTTGACTGCGCAGTTTCTCCATCTTTCGACACGCATCCTAATTCCTGATTCAGAGGCTGGCGTTGTCATCGCCACTGCCGTCGTCCCATCGGGGGTCGAATTAACGACCCTACAAATTGAATTTGTCACTTGCCATTTACGCATTCACGGACCCACGCACCGACCGACGAACTGACCTGTGTCCCCGTCCAAGTTGTTTGACCCCAGGAAAGGTCAAGGGAACTAGCTGTCTGGTAATGGAATTCGATGTAATGTAATGTGATAATGTAGCGTGATGTTAGGTAAATGTGCTGTGATGTAGTATGTTATGTGATGCAATATGATGAAACGTGGTGCAATGTGATGTGAAGTGGTGTAATGTAATGTACCATAATGCGATCTGATGTAAAATTTTATGTGATGTAACGTGACGCGATGTGTATGTGATGTGATGTGAAATATTATTTGATGTAAAATGTTATGTGATATGATGTGATGTAATGTAATGCTATGCGATGTGATGTGATGTGAAATGCGTTGCGGTGTAAAATGCTTTATGATGCGATGCTATGAAATGCAATGTGAAGCAATGTAAATTTTATTTAATGTGACTCAATGTAATGCAATATGAAGTAATGTAATGTTGTGTAAAGTAACGTAATGTGATGTACTGTAGCCGATTGGGTTGAGCTCTCTCCTTGCAAGGCGGAGTGTGCGGGTTCAAGACTGATGATAAAATACAATACAATACAATGCAAAACAATGCAGTGAAAGACAATACAATTCAGGCCAATACATTACAAGACACTACAATGCAACACAGTACAATACAATGCAATAGAAGACAATACAGCAAAATACAAGACAATGCAACAAATATATAACGTGCTCAGCCTGTAGATCGACACTTTCTTCTCCTTTCTAAGTTTAGACATTGGCGACTTAAAAAATACATAAATGTAATATAATAGTTATGGACGTATGACAAGCAATGTCGTACTGTAATGTCTCGCCGTCTTTTAGCCATCCTTCTAAAGTGCTGCTCCTCCTCCTCCTCTTGTTCATTACCAGCAATCTTAGCTGACGTTTGGCTTCATAATGAATGACAGGTTCTGGTTCATACATAGGCGAACAAGTGACCGGAGAAAGTGGCGCTATAACATTTCCTAGCGCTAAAAAATAGTCTCCTTCACTGCACGTATTGCTGTTACGGCTGTTGGGGCTGCTGCTGGTTATGATGATAACTTACTGAGATGGGAAGAGGTTCTGTTGCTGAGGGATGGAGGATGGGAGGACACGAAGGATTCTGAACCAGACACAATGCTATGATTAAGGGGTGATGCTGATGATGATGATATTAATAAACGCAGTGAAATTAATAATGATAACATTAATAGTAATAATAGAAACAACAATAATGACATTGATCATTATAGAATAACAATAATAATAACAGTAATTCTTCGGAACTGCTTCTAGGAGCCTGAGGGATTCTCCTACCTCGGGCAAAAAAATAGTAATAATAATAATAATAATGATAATAATAATAATAGAAATAGTAGTAGTAGCAGTGGTAGTAGTAGTAGAAGTAGTAGTAATTCTAGCAGCAGTAGTAGTAGAAGTAGAAGTAGAAGTAGTAGTAGAAGTAGTAATGGTTGTAGTAGTGATAGTAGTAGTAGTAGTTGTTGTTGTAGTAGTGCTAGTGGTAGTGGTAGTAGTAGTAGTACTAGTAGTAAAATTAGTAAAGGTAGAAGAAGTAGTAGTAGTAGTAGTAGTAGTAGTAGTAGTAGTAGTAGTAGTAGTAGTAGTAGTAGTAGTAGTAGTAGTAGTAGTAGTAGTAGTAGTAGTAGTAGTAGTAGTAGTAGTAGTAGTAGTAGTAGTAGTAGTAGTAGTAGTAGTTGTTGTTGTTGTTGTTGTTGTTGTTGTTGTTGTTGTTGTTGTTGTTGTTGTTGTTGTTGTTGTTGTTGTTGTTGTTGTTGTTGTTGTTGTTGTTGTTGTTGTTGTTGTTGTTGTTGTTGTAGTTAGAGTAGTAGGAGGAGGAGGAGGAAGAAGAAGAGGAAGAGGAGGAGGAAGAGGAGGAGAAGGAGTAGTAGTATAAGTTATTGTTGTTGTTTTTAAAAGCATCAATAGGCTTGTTTATTTCTTGAAAACGTAGGTTCCTAATGGACTTTGTCGTACAGAATTGACTACTCGCTGTGTCATTTGGGAGACAAGACGTAAAACAGAGAATGATCTGATTTGTTCCAGACCAGTGTCTCAGATCAGATCTGATCTGTTCCAGACCAATCGGATCCATTCCTTTCAGATAAAACATTGACTTAATGTCTGCCTTCTACGAATCGTTTAAAATCAGTCTTATCATTTTTAGAGAATCGACTGTGGTCGATATTTGAGTTATTGCCAGCCTAGCTGAGTACACAAGCATGCGGTAATGTAGGTTAGTGTACTAATTTCACAACTTAGTACTACGTTTATTGTTGTTGTCGTCGTTTCTGTTATCGTTATCGTTGTTGCTGTATCATCATCGTCGTCATCGTCGTCATCATCGTCGTCGTCGTCAACATAATTATCATCACTACCACGGTCTGGCATGGTGACCTATATCATTTCAGCCCCGTTGAGCGGTACTTGAAACGCGAGATCTTAAGTGGGTTAATATATATATATATATACATCAACTTTATTATCATCATCATAATCATCCTCGTTGTCCTCATCATGCTTATCATCGTCATCCTCACCCCTATCATCACCATCATCATCCTTATCATTATGTCCTTAAATATTTCATATCACCATCACCAATGCCCTTCTCATCCTTTAGATCATAATCATCATCTTTGTCATCATCATCATCATCATCATCATCATCATCATCATCATCATCATCATCATCATCATCATCATCATCATCATCATCATCATCATCATCATCATCATCATCATCATCTCCATCATCACTCTAAATCAGACACACCCTCGAGGGGCCAGTCACTTGAGTAAGTAAGTAAATGATCGTTGGCGACAATCCGTGACAGAGAAATTGGTGTAACAATGTCTCAAAAACTTCGTCGACGAATCGCTCTCACCACGCTTGATTGACTTTCCCTTCCAGTGTAAGCCGAGTCCATTATCGCGTCACGCTTCGTTGAGCACGCACTACGCGATTCCATCATCAATGTTTTTGGCACTCTCGAAGCGCGACGCATACAGCAACTGTTAGTAAAATGGAATTTTCGTAATACATATCCAGAAGTAGGATTTATTAATAGGGATATATTAGGATTATATTTAATATATGTAGATACTTATTAATTTATGAGAAATATGAGGAAGAAGATGGACGAAATGGAGAAAGAGGAGGAAGAGGAGAAGAAGAAGAAGAAGAAGAAGAAGAAGAAGAAGATGATGATGATGATGATGTTGTTGTTGTTGATGATGATGATGATGATGATGATGATGATGATGATGATGATGATGATGATGATGATGATGATGATGATGATGATGATGATGATGATGATGATGATGATGATGATGATGAATTAGAGGGAGAGGGAGAAGGAGGAGGAGGAGGAGGAGGAGAATAAGAAGAAAAAGATGAAGAAAGAAGATAAGGAAAAGAAGAAAAGAAAAAGAGGAAGAATAACAGTAAGAAGGAGAAGGACAAAGTGACAGACGGAACTGCAGACAAGCAGATGGATGGACAGACAGACAGACAGGCAAACGCAGACACAAAGTGAAACACACAGATACACGGACAGATCAAGCCATAGATAATGAAGATAAAAGAAGCGAAGAAGAAGTACGAGAGGAGACGGAAGGACTAAGAGACGGACAGAACGAAGGAGTGGATGAAAGGACGAGAGAAACGAAGGAGATATAGGGAGAATTGGTTAATAGCATTCTGCCCTTTTAATCTCCGTAGAGCATTGTTCCGAGAGCTTTGTCATCCTCATTAGCCTAATTAAGCAAATGCCCGGGTAATTGGCTTTTGGTACGGAGGCTGGTTGACAAAGGATACGTGAGGATGCGTATAGAGAAAGTAGAGCAGGAGAAAGAGGTTTAATAATGAGAAAGAAGAAGATGGGTTTTAGGAGTACTAGAAAGAGGATTGTAAGAAGATTAAGAGGAGTAGGAGTGGAAGAAAAAGAGGATGGGTGGATAGGGAGGAGGAGGAACAAGAGGAGGAGCTGTAAGGAAACTGCCATAGATGATTATGTGACACTAAAAATAAATGAGGAAAAAGAGGAGCAATAGGAGGATAAGGAGGAGGAAGAGGGCATGGAGGAGGATGAGGAGGATAGAAGGAAATTGTAAATGCAAATGTACTTCTTTTTCTCCAGCGACCGTATGGCCTCGACCCTCCTAATTTGCAATGAATTAATCGGGTCAGATCCTATAGCCTCGCTGTCCGCTTGAATGGATAGGAACCACAAGGGTTATGGGTGCGTGAGAAGGAAAGGAGGATGACGGGGAAGAGGAGGAGGAAGAAGAGGAAGAAGAGGTGGAATAAGAAGAAAAGGAGGAGGGATATAAGGAGGAAGAGAAAACAGAGGAGGAGGAAGAGGAGGAAGATGAAGAGGGGAAATAAGAAGAGAAGGTAAAGAAGAGAAGGAGTAAGAGTAAGAAGAGAAGGAGGATTGAGAGGAGGAAGAGGAAGGAGTTGAGGGGAGAAGAGGATGAGGAGCAGAGGAGGAGGACGTGGAAGAAGAAGAGGAGAAGGAAGAAAAGGAGAAAGAAGAGGTACAGAAAGAAGAAGAGGATGGGAGGAAGAACAGGAAAAGGACGAGGAAGAGGAGAAGGAAGAGGAGGAGTAAGAGGAGGAATAGAGAAGGATAAGTAGTCAGTAGTACGGATGTTATTATGTTGGACGAGGATCCGAATGAGGAATTGGATCGTATCAGCAATAAATTAGTTGAGACCGCAGCTGATGCAGTGGGATTTGTCGGGGATTCAGAGACAGGAAAAGATGGAGATGGAGGCCAGTGCCGCTGCTACGGGCTTGTCAAGGCCAACGAAGGCCACGATGGGGACATATCAGGGGACTGCTATTGGTAGCCGGATGGTGTATTGACACACCATCGATTATTTCGGCTTGTTATGGCCGTAAGAGTAGAATTTGACACGATACATTTCGATGGGTGGTCTTTCAAGATGTAAGGTATGGGCAGCGCTGCCCGCTGCCCACCTCTCGTCTTCCCTCTTTCCTCCTGTCCTCTCTTCTCTTTCTCTGTCTCTGTCTCTCCCTGTCTGTCTCTCTGTCTCTCTGTCTCTGTCTCTGTCTCTGTCTCTGTCTCTGTCTCTGTCTCTGTCTCTGACTCTGTCTGTCTGTCTGTATGTCTCTGTCTGTCTGTCTGTCTGTCTGTCT
>OY744611.1:49240419-49252919 GCA_963556255.1 Allolobophora icterica
TATGTGTGTGTCTATTTGTGTGTGTATATGTGTATGTCTGTTTGTATGTGTGTCTGCATGTGTATGTGTGTCTGTATGTGTGTATATGTGTATGTGTGCGTGTATGTGTGCGTGCATGTGTGTGTCTGTCTTTGTGTATGGGTGTCTGTGTGTGTATATGTGTGTCTGTCTGTGTATGTGTGTCTTCAGAATCGGCGTGTGAACATCGGTCTCTATAACTGTGATGGACTATTTCCGGTTCGTGCGCCAACAGTCAATTAACTTCGAATTTAACTCTCGCTTCGGAAGGTTATTTTTGAAATTACCTAGTCATGGCTTCTGTTTAAGACACAGTGTCATGACACCGATGATCAGAGTCGCCCTCCTTATCTATGCAGGCTTGGGACTGGCAATACCAGGACACTGGATCTATTCCTGGATAGCCATTTATACAGCGCAAAAAAAGCGAAGTCGCGGGAAGCAGCTTATTCACAGGCGCCCAGTCAAAACAGAATACATGGACAGGTATGGTCAAAATCGGTTCCTGGTTAAGACCCAATGGTCAGACGGTGTCTGGAATAGGAGAGGAGGAATCAAGGTAGGATTTGTGGAAAAGAGACGTTTTCAGTCTGGAGTGGAAGACAGGCATATTCACTTCGTCGCTCAAGGACATTTGAGACTCTATGCCTGTCGAAGGGTACTGCCAATGATTAACTAACCCTGATAACCATCTAGTTTAATATGTCGATGAAACCCATACCTACATTTCATTCGACAGTTTGTTCAGTCACCGGTCCATGCATCTGTTGCCCGCGGCAGTCTTGTGTGGCGGATACCTTTATGGATGGATCGAGAGTTTAGCGACATCTTATGGCAACGAAGGCCGTTGATGTCGAGGGAAATTATTTAGAACAGTCCTCGCCGTTTACATGGCGTAATTATTTTTATTATTTTAAAGTCTAGCGTCGTCTTATAACATCAAAGGCCGTTGACGACAATTCATGTACACAATTAAAAACGACAAATTCATAGCATCCGAAATGCATCATTACAAGAAATACAACACAGAACCGCAAGTCTACTTTCATTTACAGAGCAACTATCACGCTTAAAAGAGGCGTGTAATTATTTTTGAAACGTTCTCCCCGTCGCGTAGCGTGGTTCAATACATAGCCACTAGTCTGTCTTTATTTATAGTGCGAATATAACACTTAAAAGAGGTGTTTCATTAGTTTTAACAATTTTTGTCATTCACATGGTAAACCGCGTGATCACTTTTACCTATAGATCGAATATCAAACTTAAAAGAGGTTTCTAATTATTTTGAACAGTTCTCGCCGTTCGTATGGCTATCTTTAATCTTAAGAAATTTGCGTGGCTTGAATTTGCAGTCTGAGTGACTCGTTTGTTGACTTACTTGATGCTGCTTATAGGAGTAATTGGGGGTTTGAGTATTTTTAGTTATACATGAATAACATTATGTAATAAACAGTGCATGAATATATATATATATAATCTTATATATATATTATATATACATATATATATATATATATATATATATATATAATCTTCGTTTAATATTTTCAAACTGACAATCACGCAGTATGATCGCAAATCAATATGAACGGATGATCACAAGTTATTACAGGAGTCGCATTTTAACTGTATACGGCAGCCTTGTAAGGCGCCCATCACGTCTTACATCTGATTCTCACAACGCGCCATCTCGCGAATGATAGGCTGAGTGAACCTTAGGAGGGTTGCGGGAAGCGATCCCGCTGCCTACTGTGCTTCACGCCAGTGATGTTACCCCTACTCTATGGACCCCTATATATAATATAAATACATATACTTTCCTTTTTGACCGGGCTTGGGTCGGGAGCGCCTCTGAGTAGTTGCCTTTAAGGGGCGCTATATAAATTCCGTTGATTGATTGATTGATTGATATATGTATATATATATACTGTCTGTCTTTCTGTCTGTCTGTCTGTCTGTCTGTCTGTCTGTCTGTTTGTCTGTCTGTCTGTCTGTCTTTCTCTCGCCTGTCAATTCTTACCTCTCCTCCGCTTGCCCTCTTTCTGGCATCTTTCCATTCGCGACTGAAAACCAAACTCTGAAAACAATCCTATCCTGATTCTACTCCAGCTCTATCACACGACCACAACCACCAACGATTTCCACCGTAGCACAATGCTATCCACGGATTGACCTCCCCGGATTCTGACCTGGCATCGGGATCGGAACAAACAACCTGGTCTGCTATTGCAGACTTGATTTGATATAGCGCCGGTGTTACAAACAACCTGGTCTGCTATTGCAGACTTGATTTGATATAGCGCCGGTGTTTAAGCTGGTTTTGTGCGGCGCTGAGAAATCTCGGAGATTTACACTACATTACAAAGTCCACGAAGCGTGAACTTTCATTGCAAGCTGTCTTTCTGTAGAAGGTAACATAAGTCTTGCTTCAGTTTTCCACGGCTCAGCGACAAGCATTCGCCTTAAATTCCTCAGATAACCGGTTTCGAACCAAGATCGTAGAAGATAAACTCATCGCTAACTTACCCGACACGTTGCATGGTGTTGTCGTTGTCAGTGGTTAAGATCCGATCCGTTCCGCCTCAGCGATTTCAGTTCGATTCCTGCTGCTGGTCTCTCGACAGGATCTTTTGTATAAACTTCAGTATACGCTGTTTTCGTATATATTTCTGTATACAATGTTTCATATATACTTCTGTATAAAATGTCTTGTATATATTTCTGTATATGATTTGTTCGTGTACAGTGATTTGTACAAACACTTCACTCTTCTCATATGCTGTTTAGCGCAGACCATAAAGGCTCAAACGAATCGCAGAAACCTCAAACGCCGCTCAATAGAAATAGGGAGAAAAACTGCAACTGTCGCGCGCAATCACCTCGACCAACACAAACAGCGCGCAAGCCAGAAAGGACCGGGCCAGTCAATAAGGCCAGTTCGGCGCAGGCCAGCCAGTCAGTGAAGCCAGTTGGTCGACCTGAAGCAAGTCTCTCTGCACGCGTCGCCGGCTTCGTATACGACAAATGTCTCTCGGAGTCAACGAGACTTTCTATTCTTGTGCATTTATTAGGCGCCAACATTTAATGACCAGACATCGATCGATGGCGCTGAGCAATTACGAGTGAAGGACTTGCTCAAGGTTCCTACACAGAGATTGACACTTAGCCATTTTGTTCCACCCTTTCCTGCATTTCCTCCATATGAATATGTGCTGATCAAATAATAACTACTGCGTGGTAGAGTCACCCACATAACCAATTGGCAACCATGCCTATATAGCACCGGGTGACAACGTTTTAGAGGTGTCTAAGGCGAACGCTTGAAACTGGATTGGATCGCGAGTTTAACGACATCTTGTGGCAACAAATGCCATTGAGGTCGACATAAATTACTTTGGCTTAATGGAGCTACTGAGTCCCTCTACTTATAGACACCCATTCACCACATTCTGAATACAAGTTTTCTACTAGGATGTCATTAACCTCCTAGCGTGTCCCAACCTTATATAGAATATTGTAACACCTTTTTAAAGGTGTCGAAAATAACACAAACATTATTAGTATTACGCATTTATTAGGCGCTACTATAAAATGAATAAGCATCAATCGATGGCGCTCAGTAATCCGTATTCTCCGTGTTACAAGGCGCGCTCTCTAACAAATCGGCTAACGTGTCCCTCGCGACTCCTATCAAGAGGCACTGTCATCTCTAGCTAAGAACCAGAGAGTACCCTTGTCTCTTGGTCTTTGAGGGTGCAGTTTTTGCCCACTTTCACGCTAACTCCAACCCTTGTTCTTTGTCATGTGCAACCTCCACCCACACTACGTCTAGCATCTAGTGACAGAGCTCTCATTAACGGCTGCTGCTAGAGTACAACTAAGACATGGTGTGGTAAGATAAGATCAGGCAGGGCAAGGTAAGGTAAGATCCGGTATGATCAGGTAAGGTAAGGTAAGACCAGGTATGATCAGGTAAGGTAAGGTAAGACCAGGTATTATCAGGTAAGGTAAGGTAAGACCAGGTATTATCAGGTAAGGTAAGGTAAGACCAGGTATTATCAGGTAAGGTAAGGTAAGACCAGGTATTATCATGTAAGGTAAGGTAAGACCAGGTAATGTTAGGTAAGTAGGGTAAGTAGGGTAAGTTAAGTTATGTAAGTAATATCAGGTAATGCAAGTTAGGGTATAGCGTAAATATAGGTAGCATGTAAATTAAAGTGAATGTAAATGAATGTAAGACAACGTTAGATCTTCTTCTGAACGGTCCTCGATCCATTTCTGGCTCCTGTGTCCCTCAATGGCTGATCGAATGATGAACCTGTCCACAACTTTATGTTAGCAGTCCATGTGATTTTTGGTCATCATTGCACTTCGTAATCCTGAAACTGTGCCCTGGGTAATCTCCAAGAATTCTCCACTGAACAGTCAATACTAGATAGCTTATAGTTAAGTTAAATTATACAATACAGGAGAGCGATAGTTTCCATCGTTTAACGGCATCTTAAGCCGCCAGAGCCGTTTATGTCGACTTTGCATTACCTAATCTCCATGCGAAGTCTTTCTACGTCCATAAATTATGAACATTAACCACAAGAAGGTCGGTTGGTGATTTATATATAGCATCGGGTGGAAGCGTTTTAGAGGTGTCTAACAAGACATTTATTTTCCTGCGTTTAAAGGCATCTTACAACCGACAGAGCCGTTTACATCGACCTTGCTTTACCTATAGTCTAAAGGAAATATTAGTCTCAGTGCATAAACCGCACAAAGGTCGGTTGGGGATCTATATATAGCGTCGGGGGAAAGCGTTTTAGAGGTGTGTAACAAGATATTTATTTTCCTGTGTTTAAAGGCACCTTATAACCGACAGAGCCGTTTACGTCGACCTTGCTTTACCTATAGTCTAAACGAAATGTTAGTCTCTGTGCATAAACCGCAAAAAGGTCGTTGGGATATATATATATATAGCGTCGAGCGAAAGCGTTTTAGAGGTGTCTAACAAGATATTTATTTTCCTGTGTTTAACGGCATCTTATAACCTACAGAGCCGTTTACGTCGACGTTACCGTACCTAATCTGAGTGTAAACTCATTCTGTAGGCCTATACATCCTCTTAACGAACGCAGCCAGTTACAGTGTGATTCTCCTTGCAGATTTTATTTACGCGCTCAGGGTTTTGAGAGACCATGGCCTGTCTCCTCAGGCTGTGGGTGATGTAGCAAGGGCTATCACTATTTCTCAAATTATGTACGCCTTCCAACCGGGTGGGGTTATATTAGCAAACATGATAGGGACAGGTTAGAATGCATGTTACATAGAACCATGCGCAGAGGCTTCCTTCTGCCCTCCACCACATGTTTGGATTACATGATTGATGCTTCAGATGCCGGCTTATTTTTTTAAAATTGTTGCCAGCCTTACCATGTCCTCCGTGGTATTTTTCCTCCACGTCAAAATAACTACGACTTACGGACAAGAACTTACAATTTTACTCTTCCAGCAAAAGATAAATGTAATTTTATTCCTCCCAGCTGTTCTGTGCAAAGATGCGTAATAATATTATTAATACATCCCTCTATTCTCTCCTCTTAAACCATTCGTATATTATCGTGCTTCTGTAATCTGTTGCTTTATTGTCAACTGGATTTGTTGAATTAAACGAATATCGAATGATTTTTCGGTACAATTACAGTTATAGTTAATACTTTTTCATTTTAGTTATGATTACAGTTATAGTTAGTATTATTTTTTTAGTTATAGTTATAGGTAATGAATTTTATTTTAGTTAGTACTTAGTTACAATCAGGTTAAGCAAATTCCTACAGACAATGCTGTGCATATTAAGACACTTAATACAATTTGCTTTCACAAATCCAAATTACGGTGCAAACATAGACTATTAGTTTGAGCGCATTTTCACGTTCTCACGTTTGTCGATATTGCACTTTTTATTTTTTTGTAACGAAAATAACGAGGAATTTTCTTTAGTGTTTTTTTCGCTATAGTTATAGTATAGTTAATGATATTTTTAGTTACATTTATAGATATTGCTAAAGAAATCATTTATTTTGTTTAACGTTCATTTTCGTTAGGCCTACCTTTATCGTTAACAAGATGGACGCTTGGACTACAAGTTATTTACTGTTTAACGTCGCCGATTTATATAGCATATGGCTCAAGCATTTCAGAGGTGTCTAACGAGGTATTCCTTTTTCCAGTGTTTAACAACATCTCTGTCTCTGTCTCCGTCTCCGTCTCTGTCTCTGTCTCTCCCTGCCTCCCTGCCCCCTCTCTCCCTGTGTCTCATTGTCTGTATGTTTCTGTCTCAGTTGTCCCCGTTGTCTCTGTCTCTCTGTCTCTCTGTTTGTCACTCCCTAAATCTCCCTGTCTCTGTCTGTCTGTCAGACCCTGTCTCTGTCTGTCTGTCTGTCTCCGTCCGTCCGTCCGTCCGTCCGTCCGTCTCTCTCTCTCTCTCTCTCTCTCTCTCTCTCTCTCTCTCTCTCTCTCTCTCTCTCTCTCTCTCTCTCTCTCTCTCTCTCTCTCTCTCTCTCTCTCTCTCTCTCTCTCTCTCTCTCTCTCTCTCTCTCTCTCTCTCTCCACGACGAAACTGGACTCAGAAACTGGAACTCTAAATTTGACAAGCGACCGGACATGAGATTCCTTTTAAGCTCGGACGCTTTGATATTCGACATACAATTTCGATAATGATCGTTTTCTGCGACTCACAGATGGCGCCAGCTAATAAATTTTCACCCAGTTGGCGGCTCTATAGCAGAAATTGTCTGCCTTTTTTGGTAACTTTGTGAAATGAACACCAAAGGAATAGAAGGAATAGGAGGAGGAATATGGGGAATGTGAGGAATATGATGGATAGGAAGAATAGGAGAAAAGAAATGAATAAGAGCAATAGAATGAATAATTGGAATAGAATGAATAAGAGGAATAGCATGAATAAGAGGAATAGAATGAAAAGAGGAATAGGAGGATTAGAGAGCACTATGAGGTATAAAAGCAATGGGAGGAATAAGAAAATTAAGAGGAATAAGGGGAAATAGAGGAATAGGAGGAATATATGGTGAATTGGAGGAGGAATAGAAGGAATAAGAGGAATAGGAGGTATGAAGGAAATAAGAAGAATAATCGGAATGAGTAGAATAAGAGGAATAGTAAGGAATAGGAGGAATAAGAGGAGTAGGAGGAATAGGCTGGAATAGGAAGAAATTATGATGAATACAAGGAGGAACAGGAAGAATGGGAAGAGGATAATTCATGAGGAGTCTTGAGGTGACGAAAGGTTCTTGCGTGGAAATAAATGGTATAATAGCGTATTTAATAGAAAGAAATTAATGAAGATTATTTGATGAACAGGAATGAGTTGCACCTGCAGTAAAGAAAGGTAAGAGAGCAGCCGTGCGTGGGCAAGGCTTCTGAAAGGTTAAGCAAATACGATAGAATATGAATATGCGTGTTGAAAGGGAAGGAGAACAGAATCCATAACAATTATAAATATCGCTTTCGTAATAATATTATATTCGTTTCATATATTACATATTTCACATATCAATAAATATTTTTCTGTATATCTTTAATATATCCTATACATCGTACATAAATATATCTACAAGAATAATTTACTATGTATATAATTTGTCATAAATTATATATGAAATATAATAATATAAGCCTATAATTATATACAATATATAAGAATATGTAAAGCATAAAACATATATATATTAGGGTGGTCCTTAAAAAATGAAAGTTGGAAATTTTGAAGTCTTACCCCTCTATATTGTTACTTGTGTTAAGAAAATATTACACAAATTATTTTGTATTAATTGGATGTTTTAAACAGGTGCCACAAGCTGCTAGAACTTTGTAAGGAGTTGTTGAATTTAAGTCAAATTCGGGTTCACGGTTAACATTACTTTTTTTGCAAGAAAAGTGATGTACCTTGCAACAATTACTGTTCGTAATAGGTATTTATGATAACAAGAAACTGTAAACTCCCTAATTGACTATGTACAAAATAGATTTCAACAAATTTGTGCTGTTTCAAAACACGAAGTCTGCATACAGCAGCCGCCAGTCTTGGATGTGATGCACAAGAATTTGCTATCAACTGTAGCACTGTTCGTAGAACGCGAGTAGACACAAGGAGGCGCATTGCAGCTGATATTAAACAGTCGTTCAATCCTCAGATTCAACTAACTGTCCATTGGGATGGCAAAATTTTACCTGAATTATCTGGAGGTGACAAATTTGAAAGATTACCAGTGATTATTTCTGGAGCTGGAAAAACAAAACTCCTCGGTGTTCCCAAGCTGCCAGCAGGAACAGGTGAGGCAATGGCCAAAGCAGTGATAGACTGCTTGGAAGACTGGAATATCAAAGACCATGTTCAGGCAATGTCATTTGATACAACCAGTAGCAATACTGGCATTAATCTTGGAGCTTGTACACTCATCGAGTTAAAGATTGGGAGAAACTTACTCCATCTTGCATGCCGCCATCACATAATGGAAATTGTTGCAGAAAAGGCTTTTTCTGCGTGTGACATGCAGTCAACTGGTCCTGACATTCTGCTCTTTAAGCGTTTCCAGCAACAATGGCAATGTATAGACAAGGAACAGTACACAACTCTTGGTGATGGTGTGGCAGACAATGAAGATATTATAGTGTTTTGCAAACAGCAGTCGGCGATAACGAAAGCACGTGATGACTATCGCGAGCTGCTGGAACGGAAAATCATCTACCTTGGTGGCATCCTTCCACGAGGAATCCGGTTCATGCAACCAGGAGCACTCCATCGAGCCAAGTGGATGGCTCGTGTCATCTATGCAATCAAAATAACTCTCTTCCACGCACAGTTTGTCATGAGTAAACGCGAGCAAGCTGGTATGCAGAGATTTGCTATCTTTGCGGTCAAGGTTTATGTCCGCTACTGGTTTATGGCTCCGCTTGCAGCTGCAGCTCCTGCCAACGACTTGTCATTCCTCACCAAGCTTCTAAATTATGGAGACAAAGCTATCTCAAAAGCGGCTAGCAGTGCCTTTTCAAGACACCTTTGGTACCTGAGTGAAACACTTATATCACTGTCATTTTTTGATCCTGACATCTCTGTTGCAGTCAAGCGCGAGATGATGAAGGCCTTGGAAGCAGAAGGTTCAGAGCACCCTCCGAAACGGATAACTGTTGAGGTTGCTGCAACACCTATCAGTGAAAAGAGTGTTTCTAACTTCGTAACAAAATCTTCACGCCGTTTCTTTGAAGTGTTGAGTCATCCAACAGAGTTTCTGCTAGTTGATCCACTCGAATGGGAAAAGCGACCTGACTACCAAGGTGCCATGGAGTTTGTTCAAGCAATGAAGATCGTTAACGACTGTGCGGAAAGGGGAGTTGCGCTGATGCAGAAATTCAACAGTATTCTCACAAAGAATGAGGACCAAAAGCAATTCCTACTGCAGTTAGTGGAGCAACATCAGCAAAAGTATCCAAATGCACTGAAGCAGACAATAACTAAGAACTTGCGACCGTTGCAAATATCAATGAGTGATTGGTTGTAAATTTGTATGCAGACTTCGTATTGTAAAACAGCACAAATTTGTTGAAATCTATTTTGTACATAGTCAATTAGGGAGTTTACAGTTTCTTGTTATGATAAATACCTATTAAGAACAGTATTTGTTACAAGGTATATCACTTTTCTTGCAAAACAAGTAATGTTAACGGTGAACCCGAATTTGACTTAAATTCAACAACTCCTTACAAAGTTCTAGGAGCTTGCGGCACCTGTTTAAAACATCCAATTAATCCAAAAAAATTTGTATAATATTTTCTTAACACATATAACAATATAGAGGGGTAAGAGTTCAAAATTTCCAACTTTCATTTTTTAAGGACCACCCTAATATATATATATATATATATATATATATATATATATATATATATATATATATATATATATATATATATATATATATATATTAGGGTGTTTTATGATGCACATGATTTTTTAACTCAAAGATCATTTAACGGCCAGGTCGAATTATCATGTCAATTAACGTATAAACGCCATATCTGAAATTATATCGCGATAGCTGAACATTTAGGACTGGCACAAGGCGACCGAAATTAGGAACCCGGTGACCTGTCTCGGTTTGGCCAAAATTTTAGACGTTACGATGTCTGTTCTTCGTGTTTTCGATCTTCAACATAATTATAGTTATTAATTAAGCTATTGTGGTTCTAGAGGAGACACCTGGTGCTACATCAATAGCATGGTATTTAACGCGAGTGGCTGTCTCCCTTGGTAAGAGTATGTGTTTGATCCCCGAATGAGTTTGTGCCAATCAGATAATGTCGTGGTTTCCGATCGGAGCAATCTCGTCGCCTGAGAATTATCTTGTCGTATCTCCACCTTTTTTCGAAAAGTAGTTAAGAGTTGATTTGTAGCAGAATTTTTTTGATCTTTCTTCAGTTTCAATGGCTAGGAGATACGATAGGTCGTTTTAAAGATATTCATCAAAATATACTGTCGTATGTCCTGTTTTCAGAAACATTTTATCGTATCTCCATACGGCATTCATAGTGAAGCAGTCTCTGTTGTTGTATGTCCACAGAAAGCTCGTCGCTAATTGGACGCGCAGGAGATACAGCAGTATAAACCTGTGCGCTTAGCTGGACTATAGTGTCGCATATCCAGACAATTAAAAGTTTTTCTTTTAAAAATGCGGACTATGTAAATGAATATTTTAACGAAAACACTCTGTAATAATTAGTCGTTGCTTAATTTAATCATTTCATGTCTTTGTTTTCAGAAAGATGGTTTGTAATATTTGTAAATCCAGTTTATACAAAATTTTCACAAATTTCAGAATAACAACTATAATTGTTAATTTTTTAAATGCAAAATCTTTATGCAATGTTGATGTTTTAATATGACGTCTGTGTGTGAACTGTAATTTGACAATGCCCTACTTATTGCATTGAATTTCTCATTTTTGCGCAAAATGCGGCCCAAACTTCTACCTCGTTTATCTCGTAATTTTGGAAAATGGAGATACGCCAAGATAATTCTCAGGCGACGATCTGTCTACAACAATAATTCCCTCGCCCATGACGATATCGTGCAAGCATGGCGGTGGCGACGGAGGTTTCTCTGTTGGCAACAGCATCTGAGGAAGAGGCGTCATCAAATAGCTCAGAAAGAGAACCAGAACCTTCGACGTCAGCTGGACCACCAAAGCGGCGAAAGTTAACAATCTCTGTAGTTACCCGTGAGCAGCAGCTCTAGATCGTACCAAAACCAGCAGCAGGAATGCCTATCACATTTTCTCTGCTCTCGCTGCATCCAATCTATATGCAGCACCAGCTGGTGAGCTGATCAAAGTGATCATCAGTCCTTCTGCTATCCATCGAGCAAGGAAGGATAACCGTGCAGCCCTAGCAGCTGAGATTCGTGAATCTTTCGATCCGAAGGTTCCCCTTACTATCCACCGGGACGGCAAGATCATGCCAGATTTTACAGAAACTGGACGAGTGTGCGTTGATCGTCTTCCAATAATGGTATCTGGTAAGGATGTGACCAAACTATTGGCCATCCCCAAACTCCAATCCGGGACTGCTGCCATCATGGCAGATGCGTGTTTGGCCGAGATCAGAAGTTGGGGATTGGAAGACAGAATCGCCGTTACACGTGTTTCGACACGTGTAACCGCGAGTAACACGGGTTGCAAGGGCGGCGTATGCATCAAGCTGGAAACGGAATTAGGAAAAGACCTCTTGAACCTTGCCTGTCGACATCATGTTTCTGAAATTGTTCTGGAAAAGGTATTTTCACTGCATGATTCTGTAAGGTCTCCAAAATTGGAACTCTTCAGTCATTTCCGTGACTTCTGGCCGCAAATCGATCAGACCAAGTATCGCACAGCAATGGATGATAAAGACGCAGCACAAAGAGTCAAAGAAATTCGAGAGAATGTCATCACCTTCGCACTGCAGCAACTGAATGCTGAATACCACAGAGACGACTACGAAGAGCTACTAGAACTAACAGTCATTCTCCTAGGTGGAATTCCACCTAAAGGAATAAAGTTCAGGCACCCAGGGGCATATCACCGCGCGCGTTGGATGGCACGTGCGGTTTATGCAATCAAGATGTGGCTTTTCAGAGAGCAGTTTCCCATTCTACAACACCATAGGGCATCTCGACAATCTTACTCTCAAAAGATGTGGAATCATCTACTTCGAGTTTCACTTTTTGTGACCACAACCTACGTGGAGTACTGGTTCACCTGTACATCAGCCAATGAAGCCCAAAGGAACGATCTTCAATTCTTGAAGGCAATCCATACTTACCCAGACAAAGAAGTCTCACAGGTCGCCCTAACAGCATTTTCCCGACACCTTTGGAATTTGTCGGAGACCTTGGTTGGCCTCAGCCTTTTTGACGATTCAGTCACCTTCGACGAAAAACA
>OY744611.1:49257919-49270419 GCA_963556255.1 Allolobophora icterica
AAATTGTCATTTCACGTAGCAGTCTTTAACGACAACTTATGGCTGCCAGGGTCGTTGACGTCGCCCTCCTTTCCTATTCAGGCTTGGTACTGGCACCATCCAATAACGGCAGCCATTTCACGTGGAAAACATATTCAGCGGTTGGCTGGGGAGGCAATAGTGTCCATTCCGTACTATTGGCAATACGATCAGTATAATTATGTACACGAGGCTATAAAGTTCTAGCTATAAACAGTGTCGGCGTCGCCTATGTTTGTGGTACGGCAAAAGCCGTACCACTTTTTAACGTGGTACGGCAACAACATACTTTTGCCGTACCAATTTGTGTCTGTTAAAAGCTTCCGTCCCGAGATCCTCTAATATACCGTACTATTTTTCAAATCGCGGCGCCGCCACTGGCTATAAATGTATTTATATATAATATAAGCTTACATAATAATTATACACTATGCATATATACACATATGCATAGAAATATCTATGTAACTAAGAATTTTAATGTGTCTATCTTCATGATATATCAAATAAAGACTGCACCAGTAGCGGGTCAAACAAGATATCGCACATTCGGATAACTATAGGCTTCTGCGCAGCTCCATCTTTGCAGATAGAAACATCCGCTCAACAGAATTCCGGACCGATGATTGCATCAGTGCGTTGGACTATGTGACTATGTGTACATGATATGCAGAAACTGACTCTATTGCCAGTAGGACGGAGCGGACTTTATTACCTCCCGCATCCGACAGCTGAATAGCTGAAAACGTGTTGAAATGGCTGCCATTTTCGGGTGGTGCCAGTCCCAAGACTAAAGACGCCCAACTACTTCACATGCTTTGACGAGTCAGTTAGGTGACTATATGAACCCGTCTGTATTTCAAAGTGGAGTGGCCTTTACTCAGAAAGTAATGAACAGTAACTCTGCTATCGTCTTAGCCAGTCATCATTTCAAAGAATGCAAAGCTTATACACAAACATTAAATTTCGCTCCTTTTGCTTTCGGTTCTGCGATTTCAAATGATTCAACTCTCCGTATTTAGTTCGACCAATAAGTCTAACAGTCGACGAGTATCGCTTATACGAAATCGAAATATTTATAGCGAAGGTGAAACTGATTTACCGGTGTCTAAACTCCGCTTATTGCATCTTTGACAACACCTCAGCAAGGGCGTAGTTTCTGAAAAATTCCATTGTTTCAGAAATGTATATATACTTTGAGGTTAATCTCTTGGTCTGATTTAATCTACCGTTTATAATTAATATTCACAATACACTATAGCTGCCAAAAAGGGTTTTATATATGACGAATTACCGCCAAAAATGTAAGGGAGCGTAATGCTGTTTATTTTAGGCAGTGGTTAAATTGCTCATCCAGAGGTGGTGGGTCTCTAAATATTTGCAAATCCAAAAAACCAACGGGCCACGGCTAATCCTAAATTACAACAGGGACGTCATTTCAGCTTTTTCCAGGGAAAGGCAAAATGTTTTTTAAAAATTTACGCTCTGACGCGCGAACATTTTTTTTCACCTTTTTTGGTGTTTCTTTTAAAATGCTTTGTATTTAATCTACATGTGCAAAACTGTAAGTCAAAGCTGCAAATGAGTCTCCCTTTTTTTTACCCCTTTCTTCTTTCTCCGTTTCTTTTTTACATAATTTTTTTTCTTTTTTTAAATCAGGGGTGGGGGCAAATGCCCCTATACCCCCAAATGACGTCCCTGAATTACAACATGCATGAAACACGACACATCAACGATAATTGAAAGCAAAAACATTAACAATTAAGATTGAAACATAATATTACTTTACATAACATTTTACAGAAGACTAGGCTTTGATCGACATGTCAGTGAAATAACTTACAAAGCACATAATGAAAAAATACCAAAATAAAAAAATTAATATGCAGACTACTTTCAAATTGAAGAGCCCGGTACGTAAAGCAGTCTGACTATAGCCTTAGATCATAACAGATGTAAACCCAGTGATAAGCTGAAAATTAAGCAGAAGATTCAATACTGTAATTTTGTCAATGCCACAATATGGTGACTTACAAACATTTCCATACTGCCCTGCATGCTTCTGTGGCTGTGGACGTTTTCGGTGCTTTGCACTCACATAAATCTGTTGCACGCTAACCACTACACTATCTATCCCGCTAGGGCAGAAATTTGGTTCGAGGTTTCTGCTCCACTTGTGCCCCCTAGCCAACTCAGCTGAAACAAGTAGGCCTACACCGACAGTCCACTGTCGGTGGGAAGATGAGACGGCGACGGAGAGGACTGGCCACCCGCACTCATATGCTAAGGCTAAGAAAATGAAATCGCTAACACTTCATACCCGTGGCTGTCTGATCAGGGATAGATTAATAGCTTGATTTAAGGGACTGCAAGAAAATCTGTTGCAGCATGACGACCTTTAGCAATCCATCCACGTACGATAGCTTTCTTTGCACGCTGGCCAACTTTCTTTTCCACATTATCTGCAGACTATAATTAATCAGATTTTCAAACGATTTCAGCTCTGCCTTCCGAAATTCCGCAAACGAGTCATTAATGAAGCAAACCACTGTGTTACCGCTCGGATGTAGGCTCAAATCTACTTCTGCTGCCACAGACTTGGGTTACAGCAGGCGATTTAAGTAAACACATAGGCCCAAGTAGTTTTCTATGATGCTAGTGAATATTGAACCGCACTGTGAGGCTGATCTTAGGTGGTGGATCTCGATATCCCTATTGAGATGACGGGTCTCCCTGTTGAGGTGATGGGTCTCCCTTTTTAGGTGGCGGATCTCATAATTTGGGTGGTGGGTCTCACAATGCAGGTGACGGATCTTAAATCAGAGGTGCCGGATCTGAGATCCGGCGGGATCCGGCTGAATTTAACCACTGATTTTAGGAAACTTAATTATACGAAGTTCCCTTTCTCAGGTTTATCAGCAGTAGTATATTCGTTTAATAAATGCTCCGTCTGACACACCGCAGGCCGTTACAATTACAAAGGTGAGTCAATGATTATTATACCAACAGCTGCCGAACCGAGACAATGGCCAAAATGCTATTGGCACAACAACAGGATTGTAGTTAGGTGAGTGCGATAAAGTTTAATCAAGCAACTCAACATAAAACGAAGAACAGTAGGCCTATGTACGAAGAACAGTATGTGGCCGGCGATAAGCCCTACCAAAAACCCTGACTCGAGCGTTAACAGTATACGATATATAGAGGAAACAATACAAATATACAGTGTAAAACACGCTAAACAAGTGAGTTATTAATAGCAGAAAGTAAACACGTTTAAAAGGTGTCTAAAATAGTTAATTGCTTTGAAGTTGATAGCCAGTGTTGCATGCGATAAGATTTGACGCAAATTAAACATATGCTTTCTCCACGGCAACGCGACAATATGAAATCAAGTCCGCAACAGCATACATGCATATATACAGACATATATTCGATCCTCATACATACTTACATGTGCCGTGGTATAGAGGGGATGTTATGGCTTTATGTATTTGCATATGTATGCATGCATTTATGCTTGAATGTGTATGTGTACGGACCATGCTATATGGAGAATAAAATGTCTAAAATAAGCCTCCATTGGCAGGCGAACTGCCGTCTTGCAGCAGACAGTAGAGGTCGCGGTAACCGCCTTTTACTCTCTTTGTAATTTCCGATAATTTCAGACACCTTTTAGACATATTTTGGATTTACTTTAAGGCGCACAGCGTTCAGGGTTGCTATTAATAACTCTGCCACTGCTCGTAGTCTGGCAGTGCCAGTCCCAAGCCTGGATAAAGAAGAATGGCCAAGCTTATGATCTTTATTATCACACTGTGTAGTTAAACTGAAACTACTACTACTGTTGTTTTTAGTTAGCCAAGTCTCCGATTTCTGTGGAGAGTTGGTTGCTTCATGAACTATAAGATATTTATAGAACCAACAGAAGCGTGTATGAATGAAACTTCGCCATTTCGGGCGGTACCAGTCCCACTCTGGATAAAGTGGGAAGGCGACGTTAATCATCTAAGTACAACGTCCGTCCATGGCTCGCGTCAATATTAGATAATAGTTGATAAATGAATGAAAAAATCTAAAAATCTATGCGCCTTCAGAACCTCGAATCTTGCATTTTAACAGCAAGTTGAAGACGCGTCGAATTGAAAACTGTCGCCACATTCTCGAATTTCGGACGCATGTATGGCTTTGCCTCATTTCAGGTCAAGTTTTGTGGCAAGACTGTATCATTTTTAACCAGCCATCAATTCAAACAATTCAAGCCCTATAACCAAACACTCGATCGAATTTCGTTTCCTTTGGGTTTGTATTTCTAAGATTTCAAATGATTCAACTTTTCCAATTACCTTCGAACACATAGAACCTTGATTCAGTATATATGAAACGAATTCCCATATTTATAGCGACATCTAAAATTGATTTGAAGGTGTCTAAATCCCGCTGTTCAAATCTTCTAACTACAACTATATGAAGGGCATACTTTCTTCACACCTCCATTGCTTTTAAACCACATATAGCACAATTAATATTCACAATATAGAGCAGTCTGGAAAAAAGGTCTAATTCATGACGAATTATCGCTAGTTTTAACAGTTATATGGAATTGTCATTTCACGTAGCAGCAGTTTCCAGTCTGTAGCGACATTTTATGACTGCCAGGGTCGTTGACGTCGCCCTCCTTTCCTATTCAGGCTTCGGACTGGCACTGTCCGAAAACGGCAGCCATTTCATGTGCGAAACACATTCAGCAGTTGGATGGGGGAGGTAATAAAGTCCGCTCCGTCCTATTGGCAATAACGTCAAGGCTTTTTGGTACGTATATATATATATATATATATATATATATATATATATATATATATATATATATATATATATATATATATATGTATGTATTTAGAAATACTATGTATATACTGTACTGTGTGCATATACATATGCAGTTTATGCATACAAATATCTATGTTTGTATACAAACTAAGTGCTTTGATGTTTCTATCTTCACATGGCATAATAATAGGCATTATAAAGACTGCACCAGCAGCGGGTCTAACAAGATTTCACTCATTGAGGCTAATTAGTCTTCTCTGCAGATAGTGGAGTTGCCTTTACTTGAAAGTAATTAACAGTAGCTCTGTAATCGTCTTAGCCAGCCATCACTTCAAACAATGCAACGCATATAACCAAACATTCGACCGAATTTCTTTACACTTCCTTCCGTTTGTATTAATATTAATATTGCATTAATTAATATTGTATTAATTAATATTGACAATACAGTAGCCTAGAAGAAAGTCTAAGTGGTGATTGGAAGAAATCGAAAAATTAATAGCCACAGATTAAAGTGATTTTAAGGTGTCTAAACCGCTGTTGGAATCTTTGACTACAGCCCTAGAAAGGGTATTATTTCTGAAAACTTCTATCGCTTTAGAACCAACTTGAGCATAAATAACATTCACAATAAATATGTAGACGAGGAAAAGATCTTGCTTATGAAGATTTACGGCCAAAAACGTCAGATAGCGTAATGCTGTTTATTTTATGAAACATAATTACACGTGGGAAACATTGTTTCAGTTATTCAGTTGTTGGTTTGAGGATAAAATAAAGTCCGCTGCTTCCAGTAATTGGTAGTAAGTCAGTTCCTGCATAATGCAATGGTACAAAATGCTAGTGCTTCTTAGTATATATATATATATATTCGACTATAGCCAAACATTCGACAGAATTTCATTTCACTTCCTTTCGTTTGTTTTTATGAATTTTCAGATAATTCAACTTGTCCAATTAATATATCAGTACCTCATTAGCGATTAAACGAAATTGACAAATTTATATCGACAAGTAAAACTGATTTGAAGGTGTCTAAACCCCGCTTTCGCATCTCTGACTATACCCGAGCAAGGGCGAAATTTCTGAAAAATCCGTTGTTTTAAGACCGAATATGTAGCAATTTTAATATTCACAATCCAGTAGCGGAGAAAGACTTCTTATTTGTGACGAATTACCGCCAAAATCGCAAAGGAGTATAATACCTGTTTATTTTAGCAAACGTAATAATTCGAAGTTCCGTCTCAGTTTTACCAGTTAATCGTAATCGGAATCTCTGAACTTCTAAAGCGCCTATCTAAACCCAAGTTATATAGAACGTGCAGAATTTCACGATAGTCAGTTGGATTGACATGATTTCTGACGGTGCACCGAAAAAAATCGTCTTTTGAAGTATATTGTAATTCGAAGTAAGAATTTGAAAGTTTCCAGTTTTTCTCGAAGGTTTCGTTATCAACTCCAGAACCAACCCGGGTAAATATGCTTCGGGTGATTTCAGATACCTTCTAAAATACATTCTGCTTATTATAAGAGCACATAGCATCGAGAAACCTGTAATGTCGTCAACGGCTACTGATGTCATAGGACGACGTTAAACTTCGGATTAAAAAAAAGATATCTGTAGTTTTTATATACGTTTTCGGATGACTTTAGACACCTTGTAAAAAGAGATAGCGCATGTTATAAGAAAACATGGTGTCGGATATTTTGCAGTAGCTGCACAACTGCGAAACAGTGACTCTGAACCAGAATAATTATTTCCTATCGACGTAAATGGTTTTTGATGCCGCAAGATGCCGCTGGTATTCGAATCCATACACCCAATAATTTCCCTAAGAAAAAATTATAATGTAAACTGTAAATTCGCACGTTTTTATATAGCTACCGTGTGACCTCGGCCGTGCTCATTTTCAATGAATTGGTCGGCTGATATCCTTCTCCACTGCTGCCCATTTCAATATTCCCCAAGCCATTTAAGATCTCCGTGTATAGGGATCGTGCTAGCCCGAGAATAAATTCTCTGAAATAAGCCACCATTGGAAAGCGAACTGCATGCCTTGTTTCAGCAAACAATACAGGTCGTATTTTCCGCTACTTCATATGTAATTTCCGATAATTTACGACACCTTTTTAAACAAAGTTTTATTTACTATAAGGATCACATCGTCCAACGTTGCTGTTAATTGGTCCTTCAGACTCGTTTTGTGGATGTTTACTTGATTCATGAACTATAAGATATTTATAGAAACAAGACAAGCCTGTATTAATGTGACTCCGCCATTTCAGGCGGTGCCAGTCCCTCACTGTATAAAGTGGGAGGGCGACACTAACAATCAAAGTTACGGCACAGCGTCGATAAACAGAAACTAACCAATCATAGTTATTGTTATAGTATCAACTCCGCCACTACCTGTATTCTGGAAATGCAAGTCCTATGCCTGGAGAAAGGAGGAGGGTGACGATTTTCATCGATACAGCATCGGAATATGGTTCGCGTAGATAATAATAGATAATAAATGACAAAATCTAAAACTCCATACGCCCTTGGAACCCAGAATCTTGCATCTTTACATCAATTTGAAGGCGCATCGAAATGAAACAGTTACCACATTCATGAATTTCTAACGCCTTTGGCTTGCCTCATTTCAGGTCAAGTCTTATGACAAGATCTTATCATTTTTAGCAAGCCTTCATTTAAAGCAATGCAAGACCTATAGGCAAACATTCGACCGACTTGCATTTCGCTTCCATTTGATTTGTATTTCTGAGATTCCAATTGGTTCTACTTTTCCAATTAACTTCGATCAGCAGTTTCAGGCATTATTCTTTTCTTTCTCTTAGAATGCAATAACGACTATACGAAAGTGATTTATTTATAGCGACTGGTGGAGATAACTTAAAGGTGTCTAAAACCCGCTGTTCACATCTTTTGACTACATACCCAAGCAAGGGCATAATTTCTGAAACTTCCATTACTTTAAGGCCGCATATAGCATAATTAATATCCACAATACAGTAGCCGTGGAAAAGGGTCTTCTTTATGACGAATTATCGCCAAAAATGTAAGGGAGCGTAATGCTGTTTATGTTAGGAAACCTAATTATTCGAAGTTCCCTATCAGTTTTAGCAGTTATATAGAATTGTCATTTCACGTAGAAGTAGTTTCCGGTCTTTAACGACATCATATGGCTGCCAGGTCCGTTGACGTCGACCTCCTTCCTTATTCAGCCTTGGGATTGGCAACACCAGAAAAACGGCAGCCATTTCAAGTGGGAAAAACGGTTTCAGTAATTCATCTGTTGGATGGGGAGGTAATAAAGTCCGCTCCGTCCAATTGACAATAACGTCAGTTTCTGCTTACAGGTACACACATAGGCGTAGACTCTGGGGGGTCAGCCGGGGCACGTGCCCCCCAATAATTGAGGAGCCGGGGCAATGCCCCCCAAAAATCGAGAGGAGAATTTTTTCAAATATTAAAATATTATGTTTCAGTACAGACAAATTTCTTCAGAAACAGAAAACCAGAGACACAGAACTGAAATACTATCAGAAATCCATAATGGAAACAAAGATTTATTTTCATCTTCAATATCTTCAATGTGAAACAAATTTACATGTAAACAAAACACCCATTTCATACGCATTAACGTAACACCAGAAGCCTTTGCTGACTGTCCAAACCAGAGGTGAAAAAAGCTTTTTCGGATTTTGCTTTCAACAACAACAAAAAGAAAACCACAAAATTTCTGTTGTTTAAAAAAGTAAATTTCTTATTTTTTTAGAAGTTATTTTAATAGCATTGATTAAACGATTTTAAATTTTCGGAAATCGCAACTGAATTTACTGAGTTGGAGCTCTTGTTCATGCCATTTTTCATGATTTTTATGATCCGAAATCAGAAAAACTTAAAAACAACCAAAACAATAAAAACCAAAAAACCGAAAAAACAACAACAAACAACGTTTCATCTCGAAAAAACTTATTTTGCACCTCTGGTCCAGACCCCATGCCCCACCAATATTTTGCCCCACCAATATTTTGCCCCATCAATATTTTGGACAAGTTTACGCCAGTGGGTACACAAGCTAGTTATATATATATATATATATATATATATATATATATATATATATATATATATATATATATATATTTATTTATTTATTTATTTATTTATTTATTTAAAAGCTAATTCCCTTGTTTCAACAAACAGTAGAGGTCGTATTTTCCGCCTACATAACATGCAATTCCCGCTAATTTACGACACCTTTTAAATAAAGGAAACAGTTGCTATAAGAACCCCTTTGCCCACCGCTGTTGATAATCGGCGGCTAACATCATGTTGTAGAATGTAGACGCTTAGTTGATTCTTGAACTATAAGATATTTATAGAAACAAGACAAGCCTCTATTAATATAACTCCGCCATTTTAGGCGGTGCCAGTGCCTCCCTGGATAAAGTGGAGGACTTTTTATATAAAATATACACATATATATGTTTGTGTGTGTGTGTGTGTGTGTGTGTGTGTGTGTGTGTGTGTGTGTGTGGGTGCGTGTGCGTGTGCGTGTGCGTGTGCGTGTGCGTGCGTGTGTGTGTGTGTGTTATCTTATATGATTATTTATGTGTGTGTATTAATATATATGATATATATATATAATACATCGTGTGTATATATATTATATATACGTATACAAATATCTTTTCTGCAGTCCTTTAAGTCCTCGAGACAGCCATGTATATGAAATATTAGCGACTTCGTTTTCTTAGCCTCGGCATATGGGTGGGTTGCCAGTCCTCTCACTTGCCGTCTCATCTTCCCAATGACAGTGTACAGTAAGTGTACTCATTATGGCTGATTTGGCTAGGGGGCGCTGCAGGTGGATCCGACATCTGAAACCAAATTCCTGGCTTGGCGGGATATGGAACCCAGACCTCTTGATCGACAGTGCAGCACGCTAATTACAACACCATCTCGCCCTCCCCACTCCCTCCATACTGTCTTTTTTATAAAAAAATAAGTTTTTAATGTTTCGATCTTCATATGACAGAATGATAAACAAATAATAACTGCACCAGTTGCGGGTCAAACAATATAAAAATTATCACTCAATCAGACTAATTAGGCTTCTCCGCCGGCCTTTCCCTGCAGATCGGGACGTCTGCTCAACAGAAATGTGTGCTGCATCACAGTTTAGGACTATTTAAATACGCCTAACTTCTTCACGTGCGTTGACGGCTCAGCAGTGTTGGGTATGAGTTAACTCAGATGAGTTTAAACTCACGAGTTAACTCACTTGCTGTGATTTATGAGTTTGAGTTAACTCACCTTAAAGAGTGTGAGTTATGAGTTTGAGTTAACTCATATTTTCTGTGAGTTTGAGTTGTAACTGTCAATTATTTTAAACTCAACTCACTCTTCGGCACTCGGCACATATTATGTTGAAACAAGCCTTTTTATATCGTCGGCTTTCCATACTGGTGAGTGGTGACGGCAGGGAGGGTCGTAAACACTGCTAGCGGACAGTGTTCAAGCACTGCATATTTTTTATATTGTGAACAGTTAAGAACAACATGATTGAATTACCGTGTATTCTTGATGGAAAATATTTTTCTGTTACAAGTAGGCGTGATGGAAAAATTGTTGCCCGATTAGAACGTGGTAGTATGAAACGTGTGAGTTTATGAGTTAACTCATTTAACAACTGAGTTTGAGTTAACTGATTTCACTTAGGATGAGTTGAGTTTGAGTTTAAACTCATTTTGAGGTGCATGAGTTGAGTTTTGATTTAACTCATTTCTTGTGTGAGTTTACCCAACACTGCTGCTCAGCTATGTGAATATAACAACTCCACTTTGAACTGCAGTTTGTAGTTCAAAGTGGAGATGTCTTTACTTGAAATTAATTAACAGTAACTTTTTTATCGTCTTAGCCAGCCATCATTCCAAACATTACATCGCTTAAAGCCAAGCATTCGAACGACTTTCATTTCATTGGCTTTCGGTTTGTTTTCTGAGATTTCAATTGATCCAACTTTTCCGGTTAATTTCGATTACAGTTAGCTTTGCCCAGATAACAGTTACTATCAAATGGGTGAAGTGACGAATTTATAACAACAGATAAAAGTGATTTGAAGGTGTTGAAACCCCGCTTTTCGCATCTTTTAACTACACCCCCAGGAAGGGTGTAATTTCTTAAAGCTTACGTTGATTTAGAACCGTATATTGGAAAATTGGATAATTAATATTCACAGTACAGTAGCCGAGAAAGGTCTTAATTTTGACGATTTACCACCAAAAATGTAAGGGAGCTTAATGCTCTTTTATTTTAGGAAGCGTAATAATTCGATGTTCCATTTCAGTTTAACCTGTTTTATAGAACGTGTAGAATTTCACAATAATCAGTTGGATTAACACGATTTCTTGATGGCTCATGAAAAATCGTTTCTTGTTGTATATTGGTATTCGAAAAAAAACGCTTTGAAAGAATCCAGTGTCTTCCAGAGTTTTTTTTCGACTCCTCCAGAGCCAATCCGGAAACCGAGTTTATAGGTTTAATATTCATTCATTCATTCATTCATTCATTTTGATTATTTAAATAGCCCCTCTTCAAGAAACCTACTCAGAGGTGATCCCAGTCCAGCCACGGTTAATATGTATTTCAGCTCATGTTAGACACCTTTTTAAAAATAGATTCAGTTATTATAAGAAAGCAAAGCGTTGAAATGCTATAGAATGAAAAGTCGATTGCATTGTATTGTACCTATAGAAATTTATAAAGCGCCTCTCGCAGAATAACTATTCAGAGGCGCTCTCAGCACAGAAGCTACGTGGAAACAGAAATGCCTTTAGGCAACGCGATACCGATGAGGAAAAGCCAGTCATTAGTTTGGCCCTGAGCAGATCATTCAGGTTGGTCCTGAGAGTATACCAGAATTATTTGCTATTGATGCGAACAGCCTTTGTGGCCGCAAGATGTCGTTAAATACTGGAATCCATACACCCAACAATTTCACTTCGAAATATAATGTAAAATGTAAATGAACACATTTTTACATAGCTATAGCATGACCTCGATGAAGTGGTCGGGTGAGATCCTTCACCACCGCTGCCCGTTTCAATGGGACCCACGCCATTTTAGGTCCATATGTACAGTCTGCGCTAGACCAAGATTTAAATCCCTGAAATAAGCCACTAACGAGAGGCGAAATGCCTTGCTACAGCTGACAGTAGAGGTCGCGTTTTCCGCCTTGCACGTCATATGTAATTTCCGATAATCTAAGACACCTTTTAAACAGCGATTAGATTTACTATAAGGTGCACAGCGTCCAAGGACGCTGTTAATATGAGGCATGTGGGTAACTCCTGTAGGGGGTTGGTTGCATCATCAACTATAAGATATATGTAGAAACAATAGAATCCTGTATGAATAAAGCTACATCGCTTTGAGCGGTGCCAGTCCCTCCCCGGATGAGGTGGGAGGGCGACATTAACCATCTAAGTTACGGCACAGCGTCGATAAACAGAAACAAACAAACCATAGTAATTGTTATGGTCATAACTCCGCCACTGCCCGTAATCCTTTTGTGTCAGTCCCAGGCCTGGAGAAATGTAACGATATTCATCGATACAGCGTCGTTAAGTGGAAACCAACC
>OY744611.1:49275419-49297919 GCA_963556255.1 Allolobophora icterica
AACATACGATGAGTTTCGTTATTGAAACGCAAAGATTCAACGAGTCTTTCTTTGTGAACGAGGCTTCAAACCGACCGACTATAATCATACGCTCGAGACAATTATGTGTAGATGTAGATTCGTTGCTTATCAAACGATTCTCTTGTTACAACTCTCCAACAAATGTACACGATCGTGATTTTTGTTCCCCTATCTGTCCGTCGATTTGTCTGTCTGCATGACCAGTTGCCTGTATGTCTGCCTCTGTCTGTCTATGTAATATGTCCATATGCTCGTTCCCTACCTGCCTGCCTACCTCTCTGCCTGTGTCTCTGTCCGTTTGTATGTCTATGTAATATAACCTGCTTGCTTGTCTCCACTTGCTTTTACCTGTCAGCCTGTCTGTCTTTCTCTGTCTTTCTACTTGTCTGCCTCTTAGTGCCTCCCAGTCTGTCGCCAACAACAGATTACAAAGTTAATCGCAAGACTAATCGAACAAGCGGGAGGCGTCCGGTTCCCATGGTAGAGGCGCCGTAGCCAACCGGCCGGGCGCTCGGGTCCCTAGGCCAGGCAGGTGGTGGTCAGATGGTCCGGGCGGTCCTCAGGTTGACAGACAGGCCTGTCCGAAAGTGAAAGGTGGCCAGACAACAAGAGGTGTGAGATTTTGTGGCGCATACTGTGTAACTTTGTTTCAAGTTCAGACGAAGCGACTGAGAAGACCAGAAGGAGGAGGAGGATGACAAGACTCTTCACAAGATCAACAGCTGTATATATAACTGTTGATATATATATATATATATATATATATATATATATATATATATATATATATACATACATACATATTTATATATATAGCAATAGTATTGATATTGGTATTAATCGTAGTAGTAGAAGCAGTAGTAGTAGTAGTAGTAGTAGTAGTAGTAGTAGTAGTAGTAGTAGTAGTAGTAGTAGTAGTAGTAGTAGTAGTAGTAGTAGTAGTAGTAGTAGTAGTAGTAGTAGTAGTAGTAGTAGTAGTAGTAGTAGTAGTGTTGGTAGTAGTAGTAGCAGTAGTAGTAGTAGTAGTAGTAGTAGTAGTAGTAGTAGTAGTAGTAGTAGTAGTAGTAGTAGTAGTAGTAGTAGTAGTGGTAGTAGTAGTTGTAGTAGTAGTAGTTGTTGTATATATATATATTCACATATATATATACATGAAGTTGTGTATATATATATACATACATACATTTGGGTGTGTGTTCGTTGTGCATGCATGTATATGATAAGGGATGAAGTTGGTATGTGTCAACAATGCTCTTGTCGTTGAAGGGCCGTTGAGAGAAAATGAGGATCAAAGTGTGGCTGAGATAACCAATTGACACATGGCACAGACCAACGCATCAGGACAAACTTCACCCTGGCCCGTGTCGCCACTCAAGTATCACTTCGCTCACTGGCTGTCTGTCTGTCTGTCTGTCTGTCTGTCTGTCTGTCTGTCTGTCTGTCTGTCTGTCTGTCTGTCTGTCTGTCTATCTATCTATCTATTTCGATTCTCAGAATACGCGAGATCAGTCCAGTTGACATTGAATTTAACCACATCCGATCATATAAAATTAGCATTTAATGAGAAGGTGAGAGACGGAAAGACAGACAGAGACAGACAAAGACAGAGAGACAGACAGAGACAGACAAAGACAGAAACACAGACACAAGCAGATAAGGAAAGAGAACAAGAGAGAGCAGGAGAGAGATTGAAATGAGCTTTCTCAAACAGTGTACGTCAAAGTCGTGGCGACGCCTTGCGGACGGCGTTGAAGATCAAACAAACAGACGAACTCCGTTTCCGTTGCCCGAATCCCATTAAGCGATTGCAAATTGAACAATTCATTTAGCGCCTTTTCTGCGGCAGATTGGGTTCTGCAATGGCAATCGTAAACTCCAAATTTGTAGAGCGCTACTCCAAAGCTAAACGCAGGGCACCAGCTTATTCACGAGCGCTGTGTCGTATCAGAGAGGTTGTCCAGAGATCGATGTCCAGAGGAGGTCCGAGTCCGGTTGCCAGAGAGACCAGAGGGGGGAGGCAACGGAGCTGCTAAGGAGAAGTTCGTTGAGGACGAGAAAGCTTCGAAGGCACTAGGATAGGAGGATCGGAGAGATTAGGGCAGGACGATCGGTTGGATTAAGTTAGGAGGGTCGGAGGGATTAGGGTAGGAGGATCGAATGGAAT
Source organism: Allolobophora icterica (assembly GCA_963556255.1). Classification (NCBI taxonomy): domain Eukaryota; kingdom Metazoa; phylum Annelida; class Clitellata; order Crassiclitellata; family Lumbricidae; genus Allolobophora; species Allolobophora icterica. The sequence goes on from OY744611.1 coordinate 49,277,602, forward strand.
AGAATAGGGCTCGGACAATTAAGGGTAGGAGGATCGGATGAATATGGGTATACGAGGATCGGATGGACTAGGGTAGGAATGATTAGGATAGGAGGATCGCATGGAAATGCATGGGTAGGAGGGTCGTTTGGAATGGGTAGGAGGATCGGATGAATTAGGGTAGGAGGATCGGACTCAGGCGTCAACGTGTAATCTCTATTCACTTTAAGGGTACACAACATTTTCTGACCATGCAGTTTAAAAAGTAGCGCGGCCCCTCGTTCTCTAACGATTTCGACATCGAGTTTGCTGAGTAGTCTCTGCTTGAAGACATTGGCAAGTTGTTAACGCACGATTGCCTCCATCAAAAGTAGTTGGTTCCGGCGATAGATGTCGCGCCTGCACCAATGACGCAGCCATTGACTCCCTGTACAGTGTAGAGCCTATACATCACCTGTCTCACGTCTTCAAGAATTTCTACCCTGGTCCATCCTATCCTCCTCAATCCATTCTTTCAAGTTATCGTCCCCTTCACCGATCTAGACAATTTTTCTGACATGACGCAGCGACAGGTCGATTGACGCCCTATTGCATTACGAAACGAGTCTGATTTGGCCAATAGTGTCAAACCGAGTGAACTCCTTTAAGGAATAAGCACAGTAATCCCCTTGGAGGATCGAGCAGCGAGCAAGGGAGGAAAAGAAAGGGAGAGGGAGAGAGAGGAAGAGAGAGGGAGAGAGGAGAGGGAGAGATAGCAAGGGAGAAGGAGAGGGAGAGGGACACGGAGAGGGAGATGGAGAGGGAGGGAGAGGGAGAGGAGCTAAGAAATAAAGCCATGATCAGCTTAAACGCTGTGGATATGGTTATCTAGGTCATGGTTGGGGCGACACCGCCCCTGGTTGCAGAAGAGAAGCAGTTGGAAGAAATATTGGACAGGATCGAGCACTAACAACCAGCAAACGATGGAGTCTATTATCCATGATCAGGGTTCAGCAATTAGGTCAAGTCATGTTCGGTTGAAGAGACTAATAAAGACAGAGAGAAGGAGAGAGACTGAGGAAGAGACAGAAATAGAGAGAGCGAGACAGACAGACAGAAAGAAAGACAGAGAGACACAGAGGGAAGGCGGGAGGGAGGGAGGAAGGGAGGAAGGAAGGAAGGAAGGGAGGGAGGGAGGGAGGGAGGGAGGGACGGACGGACGGACGGACGGACGGACGGACGGACGGACGGACGGACGGACGGACGGACGGAGGGACGGAGGGACGGAGGGACGGAGGGACGGAGGGACGGACGGAGGGAGGGACGGAGGGAGGGACGGAGGGAGGGACGGAGGGAGGGAGGGACGGACGGACGGACGGACGGACGGACGGACGGACGGACGGACGGATAGACGGACGGACGGACGGACGGACGGACGGACGGACGGACGGACGGACGGACGGAGCGAGGGAGGAAGCGAGGGAGGAGCGATGGAGGGAGGGAGGGAGGGAGGGAGACAGGGACAGGGACAGAGACAGAGACAGATAGATGACGATGAAGTGATGATGATACTTAGTATTTTTTAGCCTTGAGGGCTCAAATGAAGGCCTTCCTCCGAGAAAGTAATAATGGGCATTGCTTGTTCTATGTATGAAACTTTGGGTTACGGTACCATCCAGTTCAGAAAGTGAGGGTTCGGGTACCCTGTAAAAATGTCCGCTTATGCTGCCAACGACGAGTAGTGGTAAGAATGAAAGGGATGTTACCAGGAAAGGACACTTCGCTGAAATAACTACCAGATGCGAGTTACAACTAGCAAACTTAATCAATGTAAACCACAGCTATTATTTGAAACTTGAAATATCACAGGCATACTAACACCATAATTTAATTAGTAAAATTTAATTAAAATTTCCAAAATCGGATTCCAAAATATATGGGGCTACATGATGAACTTGTAATTGTAATTAGTAACTTCTATTGCACCGGTGTCAAATGTATAACGCATCGCCCAATGGCATACCAAAACCAAGCCATAATTGAGGAGCACAATTCCAAAACTCACTCAGTCCCATGCTTATCAACTGGACTGAGTGAGTTTTGGAATTGTGCTCCTCAATTAGGTTAATATCAGAAGCTTAATCCGTAAAACAGAGTTTGTTTGGATCCACAGAACTGATTTCATTTTAAGCGCCGATATTTAAGGACAAAGTACCAACCGTTTTAAAGGTGTTTACAGAGATGCTTTGTCTTCCAGTGTTAATCACATCTTGTCGCTCTCAACCGACATTTCATAGTTAAACCTGACTGATAATAAAGGTGAGAACTGTAAAATAATTCGCATCGACGTCGACGGCCTTTGATACCAGACAGACGTGGAAAAACTGTTGGATACAATCTAATCGTCGATTTACAAGTCGATACTAAACGCTGCAGAATGTAATGCGCTCTTAGACAGCTTTAAAATGGTTTTCATCAACCATATATATTTGTGAAGAGCTTTTACATATCAACTAACTTACCCAAAAACTCATAATCGTCGAGTTGATCTGCCTTACTGTTGTGGAAAATGTAATTGCAATAATTAGTAACTTCTAATACGCCAGTGTGTATATATATCTCTCTTTTACACACACAAACATATATATAAATAAGAAAAATATTTGTGGCTATGGGTTGATAGTCTATATTCTATAGATAACTATAACATCGTTTGGAGGTGTTAACTATAATGAGAAATCTTCGATCGAACTTATCGTTCCGCTGAAACAGACCTCGGGAACTGTAGATATTATAATTGCGCTCATCATTAATTAAATTGTTCGAAAGGAATGTAAGCATGCTGTTTGTAGTATTATACTGTTTCTGACGACACCTAGTCGCTTCAAAAAAGCCGTTAACGTCGACCTTACCCTACAGAAACTTATGCTATCTGAAATTCCTGTATGTAGACGCAGTTAATTTATTATACCATCAGTGGCAACCGTTTTAAAGGTGTCGAAATGATCACTGCATTAGCAGCTTTTAAACAACGGGTTGCGTTTACTGACGCAGTTTACGTCGATCTTGCATTAAGGAAACCAACTGAACCAACACCTGTTCAGAGGATCCAGAGCTTAACGACATCTTATCCATGGCAACAAAGGCCGTTGACGTCGACAGAACTTATTCTGGCATAATAGTTCTTTTTTTTACAGTAGTCAGTGTACTTGGCATCCGTTTTTCAAACGAGGTTCATAATTATTGTAGCATCGAATGAAGTTGTTTTAAAGGTGTTTAAACAAAGGCTCACGTTACCAAGTTTTAAACGATATTTTGCGTGACTGCCAGCATCATGTCGACCACACTGCACCAAACATACAGCATAAAAAATGGACGTTGTAGTAGCACTAGTAGTAGTAGTAGTAGTAGCAGCAGCAGCAGCAGCAGCAGAAGAAGAAGTAGTTAGTATAGTAGTAGTAGTAGTAGTAGTAGTAGTAGTAGTAGTAGTAGTAGTAGTAGTAGTAGTAGTAGTAGTAGTAGTAGTAGTAGTAGTAGTAGTAGTAGTAGTAGTAGTAGTAGTAGTAGTAGTAGTAGTAGCGACAGTAGTAGTAGTAGTGGTAGTAGTAGTGGTACTAGTAGTAGTAGTAGTAGTAGTAGTAGTAGTAGTAGTAGTAGTAGTAGTAGTAGTAGTAGTAGTAGCGGCAGTAGTAGTAGTAATAGTAGTAGTAGTAGTAGTAGTAGTAGTAGTAGTAGCGGCAGTAGTAGTAGTAATAGTAGTAGTAGTAGTAGTAGTAGTAGTAGTAGTAGTAGTAGTAGTAGTAGTAGTAGTAGTAGTAGTAGTAGTAGTAGTAGTAGTAGTAGTAGTAGTAGTAGTAGTAGTAGTAGTAGTAGTAGTAGTAGTAGTCAGGGGCGTCTACACCAGAGGTTCTCAACAGGTGTGTCGCGACACACTAGTGTGTCGCGAATCGACCGGGAGTGTGTCGCATAAACATGGTGTGTCGTTGGTGTGTCGCGAATTCTCATAGCATACCTCCGTCATTCTTGCATTACATTTACAGTAGCGAACGCAGGGTGCGAGAAATTATGTCACTCTATTTATCTATTCTATTATATCGCAACCAGAGGTGGCCATGATGTTTACCTTGTACAGTATACATGTTTGCGACCGCGCCGGTGTAAACTTTTACCCATTACTGTAACATTAGAAATGGACAAATTTATCAGAAGCAAACGAAAATTTTGCGAATCTACAATTTATCATACGGAATCAGATTTTGGTAGGAATGAGACTACTATCGCACCAACAGTAGTGAATACGAAAACGATGCTGCTGCCCCTGCAATAGTTTTATTTTTTATTTTTATTTTTTTATTTATTCCGGATATTTCTATATCGCCTCTCGAAGTCTACTACTACTCAGAGGCGCTCCCGACTACAGCATTTGATACTGTGCCGGAATTTTCACGCCGAAGCGCCACGAGCAATTGCGAGTGAAGGACTTGCCCAAGGTCCGTACGCAGCGGCTAGAGGATTCGAACCTGCAACCCTCCGGTCACAAGGCGCCGAACTTACCACTGAGCCACCACGCCCCTCTAGTAAACCCACCAAAGAAAATATGAAAAAGAAAGAATCTGTTGTGCGAAAGTGGAACAATCACTGCTTGAAATATTGTGAATCCTCGTTTAAATATGATCCAAAGAAAGAAAAATCCTGGAGTAAAATCCCTTTAATTGTTATCAAGTTAACGTAAAATCTAGTTTCGTTCATTAAAAATGTTAACAATTTAACATTTTCAACAAATAACTAGTTTCACTTTAACATTTTCACAATATTCACATACGACGATTGTATGGTGTGTCGCCAAATTTGGTTGCCAGTTTAGGCATGTCGTGTGCCAAAAAATGTTAAGAACCTCTGATCTACACCACAGAAACCTTGGAGCAAATGCTCCATCCAAAAAATAGGGGGGGGGAGATCTGTCAGTGTGTGCACAACCATTATAGAGGGAGGAAGGGGAATGGGAAGGGAAAGAGGAAGTTGCTCCAATGACTTAGGGGATAGACGCCCCTGCTTATGGCAACTAAGGCCGTACACTACAACAACAAGGTCTTAAGCAGCACTGCGCGTACGTGGTATAATAAAAGTCCGAGGTTACACTCGTTTTAAAGGTGTCTAAAACGAATATCGTATCAAGCACTTTAAAAGAAATCCTTAGACTTCTAACGCCGTTATCTTAGCAAACAAATGCACGTACGGTGAATAATACGGGGTATTCAAAAATACTGTCACGCCTTTAAAGTTAACCTCACAAGTTTCACTATTAATTTTTCTACGTTCTAAAATGGGAAGTCGAATAGTTGACACTGAAAATGAGCTAAAGAAAAACGAAGAAATAAATCATCGCAGAAAATTCAAACTTCCTAGAACCTCTGAATAGGAATAGCTAGCTACTCATTGTTTCGTGAGTCATATCTCTGTGACGTCAGAGCTCATCGAAATCGTCATCTGACTCTTGGAACATTCCATGCATGACGTATTCAGCTGCGGAATCAATGAAGGCGCCGAGGATGTTCCTTCTGACGACTGCGTAGTCTATCTCCCCAGCAGCACCTGGCTGGTTGCTGGCTGTTGAAAGAAACACAGTCAGAAGCTTAATCTGGCCCATTCTGACGATACCAGATCCCATCTAAATCTGATTAAGTATGATCTGACGAGATCAGATCTGATATCATCTAATGTCTGATATGTTCAAGTCAGTTATTTTCATATCCTGTCTTGTAACGCCTAATCTGGTCTAATGCAAAGCAATAAAATTATCATTACGTATTTATTAAGCGTACATGTATCTATATATGGCGCTGATCAATTGTGAGTGACATATGCTCATTTCTCAAGGTCCCTACTCAGTTACCGTCTCACGGAAGGTGGATGAAACCCGTCCTCTTCGAATGAATGCGAGCTAATGTGAAAACGAATACCAGCGAGTGGCAGCGACCTAATCTATCGGCTACCAATTTTATATAGCATTTCTTCACAACGTCATAAAGGTATTTAAAGAGGCGCTCTTAAGGTTTTAACTAGGGCTGTACTGAATAGGTGATCATCACTATTCGGCCGAATACAAATAATTGGACAAACTATTCGACCGAATACGAATATGAATGGTGTACAAAGTAGGTCTACCAACAACAATCAAAAATACGTATACGTTCACTCACTGTACACAAAGAGTGAGACTACTGACACTGCGAAGTCCGCGATACCGCGGTCAAGGCAGTAGGCAACGCTTGGCTGCAACCACAGCATATATTATGTTAATGAGAGAGTAACTTCAGTCCACTCGCTATAGCTAGCAGCATGCGCAGAAGCAGATGTCACATGACCACTATTCGTATTCGGTCCGACCGCTTCTATTCGGCCGAATGCCGAATAGCTAATTGGCCCACTATTCGGCCCCGAAGCGAATATGAAGCGAATGTTCGGTACAGCCCTAGTTTTCACCAATCGTCTATCATTCTTATATAGCATTGCTTGAAAACGTTACAAAGGTGTTTAAAGAGAGCGTTCTAAAGGTTTTAAGTTTTTTAACCAATCGGCTACTGTGTCCCACAACAGAATACATTCGCACGATAATTTATTTTTTGTGCGCCTTTACTGCCGTACCCAGACCTCTGCTCATACATATTATTAAGCTGTGCTGTTACAGGAGTAACGTCACGAGTACTAATTCAGTCAACACTTTAATGACACGTGTTCAATAATTGTGCAAAAGCCCTAGGTACAAATGAAATTGAATGACGTCACTGTGGAATCCTAACCGGAAGTAATGATGACGTTGAGCCGGTCGTTTTCCTGTTGTATTACCCTGGCTTCTCCGGTCGATTCAATGAGCTCCAAGATCTCAACGTAGTAGTTGGCGAACCTAAAGAAATTGTGGCAACACCTCGTGATTGCTGGTCTATAATACTGTGCTGTGGCTCTTCAAGTAATTATACTGCCTACATATTCCGTAGTCTTGCCACGTATACTTCTAATTGAAATGTAATCTTAATAATTGTAAACTCCGTAACTTCTAAAGGGATACAGAAAACCAGTTTATTCAAGTCAGTGGGGTTTCCGCAGATACTGTGCGTAGAACCATGACCGATTGTAAAGACATTATACGCAGCACAGCATTGCCCAAATCTGGCCTATTAGGGAAAATCGATGAAAAAGATAATTACTGAGGAAAAAGTGGATACGTGGTGATTGACAAAACTATTATTATTAATTAATTAAGCTTATGCATTTACTATGCACCACTATTTAATGATCCAGCATCAACTATAACGCTGAGCAATTGTGAGTGAGACTTGCTCAATGTTCCTGCTCAGACGAGGCTCGAACTCGTAGGCCCACTACTCTTCGAGTTACTAGGCGAGCGCTATAGCAAATTGACCAATTTGTTGTTTAATAAAGTTGTTATCATAAGAAAGACGATAGCTTCACGCTCCTCTTTGACAGGATTGTACATGAAAAATCTGTTGTAATTATGATCTGCCAAGAATATATAGCACTGATTAAAACCAGTTTAACGGTGTCTAAAGAGAGCGATTTAACCAATTTATTACGGTGTCCCATGCATATATTATATTGTTAAAAACGCTTTAAAGGTGTCTAAAAAGAGCGCTCTAATCAAAAACAAACGGTTACTCAGTTAGACGCCCTGTAATTTAATACTTTAATTAGTTTCGCTACACCAGATGGATCTATATTTAAATATTGGATAAACTGCAAGATTCTTGACAGGTCAATATTGTCCATTGATATATTACTTCTGAGTCCTATATACGCATGTGTATAGACGTCACAATTTTATCGCTCATTACCAGGAGTTGTAATTGTAATTGTAAATTTTAATTGAACATTTATATAGCGCCACTCGAATCAGCGGCGCTCTCGACCCGGCAAAAAGAAAGGTTTTCAAACGTTTACGGAACTGAAGAGGAGAAAGGACAAGAAGCTCTTCGCGGAGGAGGGTCTGGGGAAGACTGTTCCAGACTGAAGGACCCACATAGGCAAAGCTCCTGCATTGGGCTGGTAGAACAGTGCATACGCGGAACAACCATAAGGCCACGGGCCGAGGATCGCAAGGAGGCCCTCTCAGGCAGGGAAGAAACCGGGGTGCAGAAATTCATCAGGTAAGACGGAGCAGACCCAGTTAGGCAGTTGCGCACGAGGGTGATGGATTTGAACTGAATTCTCTGTTGGGCAAGAACCCAGTGGAGGAGTCATGAATAAAGGCAGAGATGTGGGCAAACTTAGGAATATCACCTATAAGCCGAGCAGAAGCATTGGAGGAAGCAAGGAGTTATGTAGCGCAGTATTTTTTTATCACTGTGTTATGCCGCATAATTATATCTAAAACACGAACCCCATATTTAAAATACCACATCTACGTCCATGCTATCTACATACTTTGCTGACTCACTGCTGAACATTTGCTGAACAATCTTAGTCTAAGTAAGTAAGTAAGTAAGTAAGTAAGTAAGTAAGTAAGTAAGTAAGTAAGTAAGTAAGTAAGTAAGTAAGTAAGTAAGTAAGTATATTCTTTACTTTAACCAGCTGACAAAACGCACTCTGGTGTACATTACATGTAAATTAACAGTTTACAAGTTACAATTTCCGGTTTAATTCAAGTACAACGTCCTAACCAAGAAAGTCTTTCTCATTAAGCTATCAGCTTTGGGTATATCCGGTCATGTTTTCTTGGCCGAAGGTACAGTTTTTTTTTCTTGAAAGTAAAAACCCATGCAAAACATGCCCTGGACAGGCCAAGACATCGGAAAACAGCCGGGTGTCAGCTTGCTTATTTAATTGTTCATATGTCGGATTGTCGCTTGGGAGGTATCTCAGGCGAATCAGTTTATTTATCACTGATTGTAGCTTATTCTGCAAATCCCACCAGGCCGGTGCCGCATATAGTAATCTGGCCACCGATTTAGCTCGAACATCATAAAGTTTTATCCCAGATAGACCATGAGCTGATATGATGCGCAAAGCATATAGAGACTGTCTTGCCTTAGTGCATAATCTGCCAATATGTTGCGCAAAACTAAGGGTCTCAGTTAACATAACTCCACGAACATTTAGACACCATTTTTTAGGATGTTCAGCTTAATTTATAATAAGACCAGTTATAAAATGATTAGGTGTGTTTGCAGTACAAGCGTATTGCAATAATGGAACTAGTTATGATTTCAATATATTGAAACCAATCATTTAACAATTATAATGCATGTACATGTCTCATGTATGTTTTATTTGTTATTCATAATAGATACCTGAATAGTTCAAAAGAGTAACTTTGTCAACTACCTGTTTCATTTAACGTGCAAACTGTTTGTGAAATTGTTACTATTTCATCATAATTTTGATGTATAATATGATAATAATAATAATAATCTTTATTAATTCAAACTGACAAGTACGCAGTAAGATTACATTGAAAAACGACAGCATACAATCAAGATCTTAATTAAACACACGGCTTGGCAGCCATGCAAGGCGCCGCCCTAGAGGGGGTTACGGGTATCGAACCCCGAATCTAATGCTCTCTTTGCCATGAGTGTTACCATTACTCTACCCCCTCCCCATAGCGGTAGATGTTGCCTTAAGATGTCATTTAGCCGAAGATAACTAAATAATTGCTTTAAAATTTCAAACTAGAGCCTAACGTCAAAATTATAATTATATGTATTGTGCATTTGTGGCCGAAGTTGTTTTTACTTTTTAAATTTCTTTGTGTGGGGTTATTGCTAAGGAATATTGTTTAATTTGCGTCAAACTATTTTATCGTAATGTGTGTATAATAGATTGTGTAAGATGTTTGACTTTATGTGGTTAAACAAAGAATACAAGTGAAATTGCAAAAGTTCTATTTCGACACCTTTTTAATGGTGTCTTTTGGACGTTATAAGTTTTTTGTTTTCTTTATCTTGTAGGTGGTTAAAGGTTCCCAATTGACATTAACGGCCATTGGTGTCAGAAGGCGAAGTTAAACTTTGGAATAATGGTAGGCCTAATAAGAGAACTCCGCCACTGCCCGTACTCCTATTTGTGTCAGTCCCAAGCCTGTAGAAAGGAGGAGGGCGATGAAAAACATATTTGCTATGACAGAGTGTCGTTAAAATGCGAATAACCAACCAATAGGAGTAGGAGTTTTAGCCTTATGGGATCGGTTTTCTGCCATGCGAAAAGTGAGAACCGTTCTAAATAATAAGAATAACTGTTACTACTGCAGTGATTTTATATAGCGCCCCTTCAAGATTATCTACTCAGGAGCGCTCCCAGCCCAACCCCGGTCAAACAAAACAGTTTCAAGGCGAGGTGTTCGATCTATAAGTGAAAGTGGTCCTGTATTAAGGTCATAGGAACGGTGAGAACTGTTCAAAATTATTTATGTCGACGTCAACGGCCTTTTTTGCCATAAGGTGTCATTAAACTCTGTATCTACCCATCCGTATAAGTAAAACTTCGCCAATACCCGTATTCTAGTAGTGCCAGTCCCAAGCCTGGAAAAGGAGGAGGGTGACATCAACGGCCCTAGCAGCCATAAGATGTCGTTAGACACTGGAAACTACTATTACTAACACTATCATGCCACCAACACCACCACTACTAGCAGCAGTAGTACTACTACATCATATTAATAAAAACGCATTTATTCATACATCTGCTATTAATATAGACATATCATAAATAGATATTTATCTATTGAACACTACTGCATATGAGTATCAGACAGCAAGTAGGCATCTGTATGTAAATTGGTATTAATATGGCGACGTTTTAGGGCGTCTCAAAGGTCTAAGACACAGCTGTCCTGAGATTGGGACATACGGCCTTCTTCTGCATTATGCATGAAGAGTATAACTTGATTAGTGTCAGTAAAAGATAAATATAGCATACTAACTCTGCATAATATTGCGGATTTCGAGCGAGACGTTTTGCCTCTTCGACGGCGTATTTCTATTCAAACAAAAATCAAGAAAATATGTCAAAAAATAACCGTGCAAAAAGTAACCGAACTGCAATGTTTTAAAATCTCAATGTTACATTTACTCGGTCAAAACATTTAAACGTTCATAGATGATGTAGGCTATTAGAAGGTCTAGTGTCCAGAACACAGAGCGGCCGTGTTTAGGCCGGTTCAGATGTACTGAAGAGGCGCTATATCAAGACTTAATCCAAGCTACATGCACACACCTGCTGACTGGCGTAGAATTTCACCAACCAAATATTATAATATATCAACTTGTGTTTTGTAAAACTTTATATAATAATGATGCTGCTGCTGCTGCTGCTGCTGCTGCTGCTGCTGCTGCTGCTGCTGATGATGATGATGACGATGATGATGATAGTAATAATAATAATAATAATAATAATAATAATAATAATAATAATAATAATAATAATAATAATAATAATAATAATAATAATAATAATAATAATAATAATAATAATAATAATAATAATAATAATAATAATAATAATAATAATAATCATAATAATAATAATAATAATAATCATAATAATCATAATAAAAATAACAGCAACCATAATAATCAGAACAATGGTCCCGAAATTTTTGCATTCCCGAGGGATCATATGTGCCTCGGGGAAAAAACAAATAATAATAATAATGATAATCAAAATGATTAAATAACATCAAAAACGAAATATTGACTGTTCGACGCTGAGACTTGCAGATGAGACTGGGACGGAGCGAACTGGCGGAGATCTTTTGGAAGATCGTTCAAAAGAACTGAAGCGGAGGCGACTAGAAACCGAGATAGAGAAAGGTGTGATGGTGAATGAGTAGCTCTGAGCAGTTCGATAGATTTCCTCAGAATGAATGTTTTGCTAACTTGTTTGCAGATGTTCTGCATAGGCGAGGCTTTAGGAGGTTAAAAAAGCCCAGATTACGGTGTAAACTGTAAAAATCCAATTGACGCCATTATACGACGTCGTTAAATTGCTAGAGCCATTAAACACCTTTGAAACGCTCTTGGCCGATGCTATAATAATGAAATAGCCCTTTCTGCATTAGTTAGGTTGCGCTTGGGCATGCTCTCTGCGACGCAGGCATACGAGAAGGAATAGTTCTTGTTTTATTATTAAATCTGTAATTAACCACATAAGTTTATGGTTCATCTGAAGGTGTTTTATTGCTTGAAATGATACGAAATGAAACTAACCTAAGCTCTATTAGGCCTATAGTTGAAAACTTTGGTACTATCGTGAGAACTGTACAAACAATTTTGATGACATAATCGCAATCATAAACTTCAAATTTATAAGGCGCTACCTAAAATCTAAGCGCAGAGCACCCGCTTATCCACGGGCGCTGCGTCGTGTCAGAAGGGTTGCCCAGGGATGGTCTGGGGAAGATCCGAGTCCAGTTGCCAGAGAGACCAGAGAGAGAAGGCAGAGCAACTGCTAGCCTAAGGCGAGCTTCGCTGATATTACCAGAAAGCTTGGAAAGCGGATCATTGGATGGATTAGGGTTCAAAGGATTAAGACGTCGTTGAACTAATGGTGACTAATTAACTTCCTGCATTAGTTAATTAATTAATTATCTGTTGTGGCAACTGACCAGGTTTTTGCCGCTGTTAATATTCTCTCCGTACATGCGAAGAACGTCATCGAACGCCTTGATTCGGCCTTTCTAGAAGGAAAAAAGAGAAGAAAAGAAAACAAAACATGCAGACAGAGTCTGTTAGTGTCAGCCTAACAATGCAAAGAATACAAGGTTCTGTTTTTATTTCATTAATTAAAGTATAAACAATGATATTGTGAATTTTGTGTATTAGCGTCAAGATAACGGAAAATGTGAATCGTGTGGCTCCACCTAGGGAATATCTCGGTTCAATTTTCTGCTTTCGTTATACTGAATGAGCGAGCGTGTGAGCGAATGAGCGAGTCAGTCGCTCTACCGGTCAGTCAATCAGTCAACCAGTCAATCACTCAGTCGGTCGGTCAGTTAGCCAGTCAGCGAGTCAATCATCAGTCATCCAGTCAATCAGTCAGTCAGTCAGTCCTTTAGCTGGATGAGCTGGAGCTATGTTTGAGTTTAACGACCCCTTCGTGCAATTGACGGCAAGCCTCAAGAATATAAGCCGCAAGACTTTATGCTTATAGTATGAATACAGCAGACAAATATGTGTACAGAGACCACATGAATAGTATGCATAAAACGTTCGTGAATAGCATAAAATGTTCGTGAATATGCATAAAATGCTCGTGAATATGCATAAAATGCTCGTGAATATGCATAAAATGATCGTGAATATGCATAGGACAGAGGTGACTCAACTAACCGCTAATGGCCTCTCTTCCGATTTGGAGATGACGTCATCGACGGTAAGTAAGATGAACAAGACAGACGCCACAAATCCAGACAGAGACGACATGGCCACGAAAACAAACAGTAGAAAAACTACAAAGACTTGTCAAATATCCTCAAAATTCCTTTTAGCTTTCGCTTCAATCCCGGTTTAAAGAAGTCCAGACGACCTGCCACGTGTCCAGTTGCTCACTCCAGCTCTGAACTGAGCTCTGACTATAGTCCCTTGCTTTCTACCCTCTCTCAAACCCTCTCTAATCCAACCCTGACCCAACGTCAACCAAAAATGTCCGATTGTTTCGAAATCATCTGAGCTAAAACGAAGAGACCGATCGAATCTATTCGTAATTCGATTTAAAAATCCGTCCCACAATGCTCTTTGTTTAGGCCTACACTGCGATTACTACATGTACATGAAACCCTTAATATCTTCAAAACGACTGAAAAGCTGCCACGTGTAAAAATCAAATATACTGTACATTATATTCACAGTCTATATATATATGCATATATATATATATACATAGTTGTATATAATTATGTAGGTCTCTCCTCTCTCCAATATATATAAATATAGGAGAGAGGAGAGGGACATGATGTATAACATTGTATCCGCTCCGCTCTCCCATATGCGTATATATATATATAAATTTTGAATGTATATATATTATACAAATATATATATTATATATATATAAGCTCAGGAGTTTATACATGGTCGTGAACATATAAATACATAATGTATGTGCGTGTATGAGTGTGTGTCTGTGTGTATGTGTGTATGTATGTCTTTGTGTGTTTGTGTGTGTCTGTATTTGTGTCTCTGTGTATGTGCGCCTGTGTATTTATGGCTGCGTCAGTTGCGTTCATCTGTGACCATGAATTTCATCGATTTCCGGATCGATATCCTGACGACATCTTGCGACACGGCGAGTAAACATCCCGATCGAATTGCGGAACAGCCTTCGCACATGCGCCCTCCATTCTATTCGGACCAATAATCAGGCGCTATGTGAAGTGGTCCTGAGGTCTACACGACCTGAGACCAGGTCTTCCGAAACGACCCCTAATATTGCTGCAGATGTGTCTGGTGGAAAGCCACAGTGGTGGTTCTCGTAATAGACCACAGTATCCGTGCTATTTTAAGAGAGAGCTGATGCTTACGGTCGCTCTGTCTACAGCATTGTCTGCTGTTTCTAGTCACGATTTCTTTTTCTTGGCCTTGGCGTATGAGGCTGACGTGGCCAGTCCTCTCCATCGCTGTCGAATCTCTCCACCACCAGGGTGCAGTCGTTTTACTCATATTCTAGCCGAGTTCGCTAGGGAGAGCTATTCGAACAGAAGCCTTCACCTCGTCCTTACTTTACCTTACACTAAATTGATTTACGTACTGCAAACCTGGTTATCAGCGTCGCCCTCCCCTTTATGCTTCGGACTGGCACCACCATGTTTAAGGCAGTAGCACAGTCCTACGGATTCATCAGTTTAGCATATTTGTTGTCACCGATTGTAAAACGATCACGCACATCAGACTTGACAGAGGATGAACAAAGACAGGAAGTTTAATTCTTATTTAGCATTCTTGTCTAAGAGAAAAAGAGGTGTTCAAATAACAGCATACAACGAGCAACTGTGGGCCAACTAAGTTCATGGCTCCCAAGGCCGGTGACGTCAGCCTTTCGTTACCCTGCAGGGCTTTTATTTTAAGTTCAACCTTACCTTAAGGTAATTATCGGTGTTTTGGGGACACACCCATATTTACTGACGATTGTGGACATGTAGTCAGTGGAATTTGAGCATTTTAACTGGTGGGGAATTCCAGACCAGCCCCCTCAAATTCCCCACCAGTCCTTGCCCTTTTTCCCTCCAGTGCATTTTTCCTATTAATGCAATTTCAAACTACGAGACAATAATATTTTGAACAAATTGTTAACAACTTAAAAAAAATTAACATATAATAATTTTTTAATTTCTGTGATCAGTTGATATTTCGCCTGACAAAGGTAATCAGATGACCTCAATGAATAGTGATAAGTCTGGGGGGGGAGTGAAAGAACAACTGGTTTTAAGTATTGAGGCTGGCCAGAGTTCAAAGGTTTTCTTTTGACTATGATCCCCAATTTGAAACTAGTTCTTTGCTGAACAGGAAGCCAATGCAAAGATTTAAGTACAAAGTTTATATATTCATTTTGAATGCACTAGCCACGGAGTTTTGCACTCTCTCTCCAGCTTCAGCACATTTGACTTAATGATACCAGTAAGAAGCGAGTTACAGTAATCGAGGCGACTGGAAACCAATGCATTTGCCAGAGATGCCCTTAAGACATGGGCACATAAAGCTTAATTTTGCATATGTCACAAATGAACGTATGAGATGACTTACGAATGCTGTTTACATATTGCCAATGACAGACATGGTAGAATTGAAAACAACGTCAAGTTACGAGCAGTTCAGTTCCCTTTCATATATCTTTCGTCCATCAGTTTCATTTGTTTCTCTCCTGGTTGTTTTCGTGTCTGGCAGGTTGTTGATATGGTGGCGCTGGCCAGGTGGTGCCGAGCTTTGATAATGTATCGATTAGTATTTAATAGTATATTATATATGTCATTTATTTAACCAACTGAATATCGTGGCCATTCGCAAACTTAATATTTAATAAAGTGAAATCATTCTTATTACATCAGTGTAACTCTTAAAAGAGGTGTTGAAATATCAAAAGACGATATTTCCACAGTTTAGCGACATCTTACGGCTGTCAGAGCCGTCGACGTCGACTTACCTAACTTCACCTTGTCCTTAATTCCTGTGGTTTGAAACTGGCTGTTAAATGTTTAAAATGTAGCTACTTTAATCGTGTTAACATTCGATTTATAATAAAGAACATTAAACTGTAGAAGAAGGTTGTTAAAGACCTTTATTATTATTTTTTAATCGCGCGAGGTAGGGAAGATCAGTCAGGCTCTAATTATTATTATTATTATTATTATTATTATTATTATTATTATTATTATTATTATTATTATTATTATTATTATTATTATTATTATTATTATTATTATTATTATTATTATTATTATTAAAACAATTTCTTTATAATACGAAAGCTACTAATCAATGAATGCGCTATATTATTATTATTATTATTACAAACATGTTTAACGCGGGCAAGGTAACACTGAAATGCATACAGGAGCGCTAATTTGAACCATGAGCCTCTCGGTTGGCATTACCGCACGCCATCCACTAAGCAATCGCGCACCCGTAAGCGTTAATAGATTAGTAATTCTACAGCCATAATTTACAATGTGTGTAGCTGAATATGTGAATATAATTAATTTAAACTGCTGCTTCCATTAAACACCTTTAAAACGCCTTTAATCGAAGCTATGACAATGCTGAACAACCGATACCTTTGACTGTTCTCGTTTCAAAGGTGCTTAATGGAAGCAGGAGTTTCAATTAAGCTATAACATTGCTGAACAGCCTATAAAACTGCTAGGATCCGCCGCTGCTCGTACTGTGGCAGTGCCAGTCCCAAGCCTGGATAAAGGAAGAGGGCGACGCTAATGATCTTTGTTATCACACAGTGTAGTTAAACTGAAACTACTACAGCTAGTGTTATTAGATGGTGTTGTTAGGTCAGCGTAAACGACCGTGGCGGCCACAAGATGTCGCTAAACATTACGTAATTAATATATTAAATTAAAGTAATTGATATAGCTCCAGACAAACGATCAGACGCGCTCCCTACACTACAACTAGTGATTTAACAGATTTAATGTTTACGTTTAATTGCTGGAACCTAGCCACTGCACATACTCAGGTAGTGCCAGTCCTTAGCGTGAAAAAGGAGGAGGGCGACACTAATCACCTCTGTTATGACATATATCGTCGTGCAACAGTAACCCGACGACTCTGGCAGCAACACGGACTCGATGCTTGGGGTTTAAACCCCTCTGACCCCAGCCTTTCCTCCGTAACATACGGGTAGCGGGTGAACGGCGTGTGTTTCACAGGCAGAAGAAACAGGCGCAATATAAACGCACATGACACGTGACCATTCGGATTCTTCGGATGATGTGATGGCGTCTCGTAGTTATCCGGGTTCGTTTCTTAAAGCAACCAAAGAGACACAGACACAGAGAGACCGAGGCAGAGACAGAGACGGCGAGAGGCAGAAAGAGAGAGTGTGTGATAGAGACAGAAGAAAAGAGAGACAAAGAGAAAGAGAGCGACACAAAGAGAGAGGGAGAAAGACTATGACACGAAGATACATGGAGACAGAGAAAGACAAGGATATGACAACTGAGCAAAAACCAGACGCACAGCGAGGGGCGAAAGAAAGACAAGCATATGAATACTTACACAAACAAGCGAACGAAAAGACAGAGAGAAGAATAGACAGAAAGTTGAACAGACACAGACAGACAGACAGACGGATGGACGAACTAGCAAAGACTGATCGTCGACACGGACAGGCAGAAGAACAGACAGACGGAAGGACAGACATGCAAACAGACAGACTGAAAATAGACAGATATAGACAGACGAATAGGGACACACTTTCACTTTCTCTTGTCAATCTCTCTCTCTCTCTCTCTCTCTCTCTCTCTCTCTCTCTCTCTCTCTCTCTCTCTCTCTCTCTCTCTCTCTCTCTCTCTCTCTCTCTCTCTCTCTCTCTCTCTCTCTCTCTCTGTCTGTTTGTATGTCAGTTTGTCTGAGTATATGCATGTATCTCTGTCTGTTGTGTGTGTCTCCTTTCGGTCGGACATACAGACAGCAGGCGTAAGAATATTAGACAGACATTGAGATAGGAAGAGACAGACAGACAGACAGACAGACAGACAGACAGAAATACAGAGAGAGTGATATAATGGGTGTGTGTGTGTGTAGGAGAGACATTCATACATACATCCATCCATCTATACACATCCATCCATCCTTACATACACACACATTTCGCACATACACAGACGCCACATATACACACACACACACACATACACAGACGCATACTAGACAGACAGGCGGAATAAACGACCGCCTCGCAGGGCCTAAGCCACCACAGCCGACTGCGAAGCAGCTGGCGGCAGTAGATGTCGTCATAGACGCCGCTTGCCTTGACATACACCGTCATCGGTCGCTCGCTCCGTCGGTCGGTCGCTAAGCCCGTCTCAGCCGCCGCCGTCGCCTTCACCGCTGTCGGGCCTCTGTCCCCCTCAACGGACGATAGACCCACATACAACGTTCGAGGCGCTTGGAGTAGTTTGACGGATGCTGAGGCGGTTGTAGCTGCTGCTGCGCTTGGAGGTGGACACTATCAGACACACTATGGTGAGTGCCGTAGAGTCTAGTCAACGTAGACATGTTTGTTAGACGATCTGGTTGTGGGGTCTATCTCCGGAATATATGTTAAGACGCAGAGATTGTTTGTATCAGTTTGATCGCCATGTTTGTTGTGTGTTTGTGAAGTAGCTAAAGGCGCTATATGAAGAGCTTGGTGATACATAGACGCGAACATACATATATACATGCATACATATAAACATACATATTATCATACATATATATATATATATATATTACATACATTTATACATATACACATACTTACACATATATACATACATACATACACTTATACACACATATATTATATATACATGTTTCTAATTATTATTATTATTATAATTATTATTCTTTCGAAGTACTGAAGTGCACACACGACCATATGACAGCCAGAACTCCTGGATTACTAATTTGCTCTAGTTCAATATCTATTATAGCATTTGGTAGCAACGTTTCAAGGGTGTCTAAATAAAGCGCACTGTTTAGCTCTGTTTATTATTATTATTATTATTTTTTTTTTTTTTTTTTTTTTTTTTTTTTATTCCCGAGGTAGTAAAGATCCCTCGGGCTGTAAAAGAAGATTAAAAACAGTTTATTGGTTCTCGTCTCCGACTTCGTGCCCAAAAGTGCCTCTGAATGCAACGCCATTGAACCGTTGCGTGCAAACTGACAAACGCTGGAACAGGTGCATGCTTTCTCTAGGGTCTCCCGTTGCCTCTGTCATGCGGCGGCCCAACTCCTGGAGAAACTCTAGTCCTGTCCGATTGATGGGGCCTAGTGATTCAAATGCCACGGGGATGAATTCGTGCGTGGCGGGGAGAGATGTATATTTCATGCTTTTTCGTTCAGCAGCTTATTATTATTATTATTATTATTATTATTATTATTATTATTATTATTATTATTATTATTATTATTATTATTATTATTATTATTATTATTATTATTATTATTATTATTATTATTATTATTATTATTATTATTATTATTACTATTACTATTATTATTATTATTATTATTATTATTTTTTTTTTTTTTTTTGCTCTGAGGTACTTCGTTCCCTCAGGGTCTTAGAGATTGAATTAGTTGTTTTTTCCGGAACGGTTAACCCTCGTCCAAGTCCTGCTGGGCTGATACCATTGATCCGCTAAATGCCACCGCGTTAAATCGTTGAATGGTGACAGAGATTCTTTGATGCAAAAAACTCGTTTCGCGTGGTTCGCCCGTGGCGTTAGCAAGGTGTCGACCCAATTCTCCTATAAAATCAAGGCCATTGCTGTTGATAGGGCCCAAAGTTTCTAGAGCAAGCGGGACAAAAACGTGAGTTCCCTGGAGGACCTGGATGGCCTGGAGGGCCTTATTATTATTATTATTATTATTATTATTATTATTATTATTATTATTATTATTATTATTATTATTATTATTATTATTATTATTATTATTATTATTATAACAATAATAATATTAAAAAGGAAAAGAATAAACATCATAATAACGATAGTAGGAGCAATAGTAATAATAAACAGAGCTACAGTGCGCTCTTATTAGACACCTTTGAAACGATTCTAACCATTGCTATATAGTTATCGACACAACTTTAACATGTGTTGAACCAAAGGCCCAGGGCCCTAATCGTCG
>OY744611.1:49302919-49325082 GCA_963556255.1 Allolobophora icterica
TATATATATTAAAGCCTATTTTAGGCTCATATTTAAGCCTATATTAGGCTTATAATTAGTTGCATACTTATTCTGAAGTCCTTACTTTGGTCTATATTTAGTCCGTCTTAAACCCGGTTTTTGTCTATGACGAAACGTTTCTCTTTTACGACGGGAGGAAATCGAAGGCGACGGGAAAACATCGAATATTAATGTTATTGATCCGTATCTTCATGATTCGGCAAGCTGCTCACGTAGGACGGCGACATTAGACTTAATACAGCTTACTCGGAAACGCTGCTCGCAAATCTTCACACAAAAACACGATCATACATATATATATATATATATATATATATATATATATATATATATATATATATATATATATATATATATATATATATATATATATATATATATATATGATTAGAGTATGTCAGGTATACATATATACTTGAATATGCTATATGTTATATATATATATATATGTATATATATATATATACAGTTAAATGCATCTGTCTGTCTGTCTGTCTGTCTGTCTGTCTGTCTGTCTGTCTGTCTGTCTGTCTGTCTGTCTGTCTGTCTGTCTGTCTGTCTGTCTGTCTGTCTGTCTGTCCTCATGTCCTCATAATTGTGTATGTGCAGTAGTGTGTATATATGTAAGTAGTTTGCTCTGCTCTTGCATCCCCTTTGCCTTTTAGCTTGACCTTTACCTTGACCATAACATACATGACTTTGCTCTGCTCTTGCATCCCCTCAGCCGGGCGCCTCTAATAACCATGCAGGTTCCTTCGATCCATCCATCGTTTGGGTCAAAACCATACCCCATAGGCATTGAAAAAGATAAGGAGAAAGCAGACAGAAAGAGGGACAGACAAAGAAAGAGACAGGGAGTTATACACATGAAAGCAGAGTGCGACAGGTAGAATGTTACCTTACCTTAACTTAAAATCCATATTTTACATTGACCTTTAACTTTACCTTGACCTTTGCCTTTTAGCTTGACCTTTACCTTGACCATAACATACATGACTTTGCTCTGCTCTTGCATCCCCTCAGCCGGGCGCCTCTAATAACCATGCAGGTTCCTTCGATCCATCCATCGTTTCTGTCAAAACCATACCCCTCCCTCTCCCGATAACATCCCACCCCTTCCTCTCCCTATGAAACTCCATCCATCACACTCCCTATAAAACCTCAATCCTCATTCTCCCTATAACACCCCACCCTCCCTCTCTCTATATATATAACACCCAAACCCTCACTTTCCCTATAACATCCAACTATCCCTCACCCTAGAGCACCCCACTCCTCACTATAGCACTCCACCCCTGCCTATCTTTATCAAACTCCACCCCTTAGTCTCCCCCACAACACCCAACCCTCAGTCTAGCCTAGCAATTCGCGTAACAGCCTGCATGCCGAAACAGATGTTTTTGCCGCTATAAAACAAACGAATTGGGCGCTGGACCGTGCTCTGTGCATCCGTCACGCCTCGATGCTCACCATCCGAAGCCCTGAATGAAAGGCCAGACCGTCGCCCTATTGATCCCAGTCGCTGCTCAAGATGCAGGGCTGCTGGTTAACTGATAAAGAGATGGATTTTCAAGGCCACGTATCAGGTTCAAAACCCAACGCGTCGAACCATCATTACCTTCTTCACCTTATATTACCTTCTTTATCTTACCTTATCTTATCTTAAGTACCTTTATTACCTTGCCTAATCTTACATTACCTTCTTCAGCTCACGGTTACCTTTCTTACCACAACTTATATTTTATATTTTATACCACACCTCTGTTATTGCCTTCACCGTAACTTGTCTTACTTGACATGTTCACAAGTAGAAGGGTCTTAACAGATTAATACAATACGACACTAAACAATACAATACAACACAATGCAACACAATACAACACAGTACACAACATTACAAACAATACAATACAAAACAATAAAAAAAATTCAATATATAAAATACAAAACAACACAATACAATACAATGCTACAAAAAAATGCAATACAATACAAACAATACAAAACAATACAATACCACACAATACAATGCATGAAAGTAGTTTTCCTCCACAGCATACGAGTAGTATAGCGTAGTGAAGCATAAGGTATAGAGTTATTTAGGGCAGGGTAGCGCGTAGCGGCCCAAAAGCAGGCGGCCTTAACGCGGCGGGCCGTTACCATAGAAACGCGAATCGAGCAACCCCTCCCGATTTCTCCTCCATTCCGTATCCACCGACTCTCATTTATCTAGCTCCAGAGACCTATTTCTATAGCGCCGTTATTCGGCTGGTCCGCCTCCAGCGTTCCAATTCGAGACCCCACGGGGTCGTTCCAGATCGACGTTGCCTCCTAATAAAAGAGACCCCCCATCCCCCGCCGATTGTATCGCTCGTTGTACGCGTTGCTGTACATAATGCTGCTTAAGTGTACGCCTGAGATAAAGGAACGATCCTATATTGCTCCGCATAGGCCTTCTGGCCTACAAACGACGCAGGCATATGCCGGACTAAACTCTTTAAAGACATGTCTAGAAATACCAGACACTGATGTAATCCAACGAGGTAATAGAGAAGATCCTTCATTGTCTGTAGTTATTTCGACACCTTTAAAAGATATTCTTACAAGCCTATATGTAGGTTTAAATTACACACCGCTTTAGTTATTTCTAGACAGTGAATCAGCGCTGTAATATCACATAACAGCTGCAGTGAGCACAGACTCAAAATTCTTCAAGTTAACTCCGCTACTGTCGGTTCTCTGACAGTGCCAGTGCAAAGCCTGGATGAAGGAGGAGGGCGACGCTAATGATCTTTGTTATCACACAGTGTAGTTAAACTGAAACCACTACTACCTCTTTCAAGAACATTATAAACTTATAAATATTCTTGCCTTCAATTGGATAACTTGATAAGGTCGAATTACGTCATCCGAAAAGTGAGAACTGTTCAAAAAATTCCACACCTCTTTTAATCGCGACATTGGACTTATAAGTGAAAGTGGCCCGCTTATAGTATAAGTGGTGTATGGCAGAATACGACAGGTAGAACGTAACATTACCTTAACTAATCCATACTTTACATTTACCTTTACATTGAGGTAGGTATAATGACGACGTTAAACTTGGAAGTAATAGTAATTCCAAACGAACAGTGAAAACTGTTCAGAATAATCTCTGCCTTTGTTGCCATAAGATGTCGTTAAACTGTTGGTTACCATAGTAAGACAACGTCGTTGCCAGCGGATCTGGTCCTGGTGGACTTAATAAGACGTCGTTAAACTCTTGGATCCAGTAGCATCTGTTGACATTTCGACACCTCTTTTAAGTTTCATTGCGTAATTATAAGAGGAAGGCTATTGTTCTACTTTCTTCAATAAGAAACTGTCTAATTTCAATTATTGGTCCCGGGTATGGTATAACGGGTATGGTAAGGTCGACTTCAACAGCCCTGGCTGCCAAACGATGTTGTTAAACACTGGAAGCTATTACTACATGTTATTCAATATAAGTCTGCCGTTGCTCGTACTCTGATAGTGCCAGTCCCAAGTTTGGAATAAGGAGGAGGGCGACACCAACGACTTTTCAGTTTTCTTGCGATGCCAGTCCGAAGCCTGGATAAATGGACATGGACATCGCTAATAATGTTTGTTACCATACAGCGTTGTTAAACAATAGTTAATGTAAAAGCTTAGATCAAAATGTGCATCTGAAACTTGCCGAGGCCACCTTATAGTCTCAACAGTAAATTACGAAGCTAAACTATTTTGCGAATAGTAATATAAAGTAAGGTAAGGTCATCGTCAACAGCCGTGGCTCTCAAATGATGTAGCTTAGCCTAAATAACGCCGGGCGCACTTTAGACACCTTTAAAACGTTTATATCCGAAGCTATAAATGAACTTCGTTTACTTTCGTTTAACAATTGACATGCGCATAGCCATAGGTAGACCAGTGCAATAGGAATGGTGCGAATAGTACAGTTTAAACTAATTATATAAAGCTGTGATATGCCAAAATAATTTTTGTCGACGTCAACGTTCTTTGTTGCCATTAGATGCCGCTAAACTTTTGAATCCATTGGATAATACAATGATCTTAGTACTCACTTTTAAAACCACTATTACTCGAGATACATATGCAAAATCGTCGCTTCAAACTCCCTAAAACTCCACCATTACCCTACATCTGGAGAGAAGAGGAGGGCGACGCTAATCATCTTTCTTATGACACAGCAGGGCCGCCGACAGAAATTCCGGGCCCCTAGGCGGAGCAGTCACGGGTCCCTAGGCAGAACAGTAGTGGGCCCTTAGGCAGAACAGTAATGGACCTCTAAAATAAGAACAATATAAACTTATAAATAATTTTGCCTTCAATTTGATAAGTTGAAAAGGTTAAATTACGCCATCCAAACGGTGAGAATTGTTCAAAATAATTTCACACCTCTTTTAATGATGTTGTTAGACCTATAAGTAAAAGTGATCCCGCTTATGGATCAATGTGTCATGGGAGAATGCGAGAGGTAGAACGTAAAATTACCTTAACTTATAATCTATACTTTACGTTCAGCTTTACCGTGTGTTGGAAAATGGCGACGTCAAACTTTGAAATAATAATAATAACAATGCCATACGAACAGTGAAAACTGTTCAAAACCATTTCTGCCTTTGATGACGTAAGATGTCGTTAAACTCTTGGTAACCATGGTAAGATAACGCCGTTGTCAACGAACCTGGTGGTCTTAATAAGAGGTCGTTAAACTCTGGATCCAATGGTATCTGCTTGGACACCTCTTTTGAGGTTCTCAGCGTAACTACAAGAACACGGCTATCTTTTCAACAACAATGTATTGGATCTCAGGAGCGTAGCAAGACTTAAATTCAAGAGGAGGCAAAATTCTTGAAAAAATTCGATGACTTTTTTGGGAGATTGTTGCCCAAAGAAATTGATGACCTTTTTGGGGATATTTCTGTAAAAAAATGTGATGACCTTTTTTGGGGATTTCTTCTAAAATTTTCTTCTCTTGGGCCAGGATTCACCGTTCAAGAGGAGGCAACATCCAGATGCAGGTCTATAACCGAAGGAAAATTTTCAAATTTGTAAAACCAAGAGGAGGCAACTGCCTCCTCTTGCCTCAATGTAGCTATGCTAATGAGTCTGATCTCATTTCTTTTCAATAACGGGTAACGTAAGGTCGACTTCAACAGCCTTGGCTGCCAACAGATGTAGTTAAACACTAGAAAATATTTCTACTTTTTATTCAATATAAATCTGCCGCTGCTCGTACTCTGAGAGTGCTAGTCCCAAGCTTGGATTAAGGAGCAGGGCGACATCAGTGGCCCTGAAGTTTCCATGTTGTGCCAATCCGAAGCCTCAATAAATGAGCATGGACATCGCTAATGATCTTTGTTACCGCACAGCGTCGTTAAACAATAGTTAATGTAAAAGCTCAGATCAAAATGTGCATCTGACACTTGCCGAAGCCACCTTATAGTCTCACCAGTAAATTACGAAGTTAAGTTACTTTGGGAATAGTAATATAAAGTAAGGCAAGGTCATCGTCAACAGCCGTGGCTCTCGAATGATGTAGCTTAGCCTAAATAACGCCGGGCGCACTTTAGACACCTTTAAAACGTTTATATCCGAAGCTATAAATGAACTTCGTTTACTTTCGTTTAACAATTGACATGCGCATAGCCATAGGTAGACCAGTGCAATAGGAATGGTGCGAATAGTACAGTTTAAACTAATTATATAAAGCTGTGATATGCCAAAATAATTTTTGTCGACGTCAACGTTCTTTGTTGCCATTAGATGCCGCTAAACTTTTGAATCCATTGGATAATACAATGATCTTAGTACTCACTTTTAAAACCACTATTACTCGAGATACATATGCAAAATCGTCGCTTCAAACTCCCTAAAACTCCACCATTACCCTACATCTGGAGAGAAGAGGAGGGCGACGCTAATCATCTTTCTTATGACACAGCAGGGCCGCCGACAGAAATTCCGGGCCCCTAGGCGGAGCAGTCACGGGTCCCTAGGCAGAACAGTAGTGGGCCCTTAGGCAGAACAGTAATGGACCTCTAAAATAAGAACAATATAAACTTATAAATAATTTTGCCTTCAATTTGATAAGTTGAAAAGGTTAAATTACGCCATCCAAACGGTGAGAATTGTTCAAAATAATTTCACACCTCTTTTAATGATGTTGTTAGACCTATAAGTAAAAGTGATCCCGCTTATGGATCAATGTGTCATGGGAGAATGCGAGAGGTAGAACGTAAAATTACCTTAACTTATAATCTATACTTTACGTTCAGCTTTACCGTGTGTTGGAAAATGGCGACGTCAAACTTTGAAATAATAATAATAACAATGCCATACGAACAGTGAAAACTGTTCAAAACCATTTCTGCCTTTGATGACGTAAGATGTCGTTAAACTCTTGGTAACCATGGTAAGATAACGCCGTTGTCAACGAACCTGGTGGTCTTAATAAGAGGTCGTTAAACTCTGGATCCAATGGTATCTGCTTGGACACCTCTTTTGAGGTTCTCAGCGTAACTACAAGAACACGGCTATCTTTTCAACAACAATGTATTGGATCTCAGGAGCGTAGCAAGACTTAAATTCAAGAGGAGGCAAAATTCTTGAA
Source organism: Allolobophora icterica (assembly GCA_963556255.1). Classification (NCBI taxonomy): domain Eukaryota; kingdom Metazoa; phylum Annelida; class Clitellata; order Crassiclitellata; family Lumbricidae; genus Allolobophora; species Allolobophora icterica. Next base: position 49,309,578 of record OY744611.1, read on the forward strand.
AAAATTCGATGACTTTTTTGGGAGATTGTTGCCCAAAGAAATTGATGACCTTTTTGGGGATATTTCTGTAAAAAAATGTGATGACCTTTTTTGGGGATTTCTTCTAAAATTTTCTTCTCTTGGGCCAGGATTCACCGTTCAAGAGGAGGCAACATCCAGATGCAGGTCTATAACCGAAGGAAAATTTTCAAATTTGTAAAACCAAGAGGAGGCAACTGCCTCCTCTTGCCTCAATGTAGCTATGCTAATGAGTCTGATCTCATTTCTTTTCAATAACGGGTAACGTAAGGTCGACTTCAACAGCCTTGGCTGCCAACAGATGTAGTTAAACACTAGAAAATATTTCTACTTTTTATTCAATATAAATCTGCCGCTGCTCGTACTCTGAGAGTGCAAGTCCCAAGCTTGGATTAAGGAGCAGGGCGACATCAGTGGCCCTGAAGTTTCCATGTTGTGCCAATCCGAAGCCTCAATAAATGAGCATGGACATCGCTAATGATCTTTGTTACCGCACAGCGTCGTTAAACAATAGTTAATGTAAAAGCTCAGATCAAAATGTGCATCTGACACTTGCCGAAGCCACCTTATAGTCTCACCAGTAAATTACGAAGTTAAGTTACTTTGGGAATAGTAATATAAAGTAAGGCAAGGTCATCGTCAACAGCCGTGGCTCTCGAATGATGTAGCTTAGCCTAAATAACGCCGGGCGCACTTTATACACCTTTAAAATGCTTTTCTCGGAATCTATAAAAATAACTTCGTTTAATTTAGTTTAATTGAAGACATAGGAAGGTGGGCTAGTGCCACTGGAACGGTGAGAACTGTTTAAAATAATTATAATTGTAATATGCCAAAATAATTTCTCTTCACGTCAACGGCCTTTGTTGCCATAAGATGTCGCTAAACTTTTGAATCCTCTGGATAATACGATGATCTTATTCGACACCTTTAAAACGGTTATAACTCGAGCTACATATACAAAATCGTCGCTTTAAACTCCGTAAAACTCCACCATTAACCTACATCTGGAGAGAAGAAGAGGGCGACGCTAATCATCTTTCTTATGACACAGTGTCGTTAAACAGCCACCAATAAATCTCCTGAGTTGGCTTTTCATATAGTTTAGAAGTTCAACAGTGGTGGATTGAAACAGTACACACAAACGTAGCCAGATTAACTATATATTAACTATTTTGTGCGTTTAATGAATCACTTAAGTCTTTATTTTTTAGCCGTGCATGGCTGGACTGGGAGCGCTCCTGAGTAGGTATCTTGAAGGGGCGCTATATAAATTTTCAGAATTAATGAATGAATGAACTATCTTGTAATTATTAACAGCTTGCACAATGTTATTATTATTATTATTATTATTATTATTATTATTATTATTATTATTATTATTATTATTATTATTATTATTATTATTATTATTATCATCATCATCATCATCATCATCATCATCATCATCATCATCATCATCATCATCATCATCATCATCATCATCATCATCATTATTATTATTATTATTATTATTTCTTTTCTTTACATTTTATCCTTATTGTTGTTGTTACGCATTTATTGAGCGTCACTGTGTACTGACGAAGCATCAATCGATGGCGCTGAGCTACTGTGAGTGAAAGACTTGCGCAAGGTCCCTACACAGTAACCGTCTCATGCAGGGAAGGAGGTTCGAACCCATACTCTCCGCCTTACAAGGAGAGCGCTCTAACCAATCGGCTACCCTTTCCCAGATCGATCTTATTAATTAGTAAGTAACTTCTATTGCGCCGGTGTCTAATGCACAAGGCATCAACCGACGCTGAACCGTCATGCCATCACGTCACTGTGGTCAACGTCTAGACATTAATGGAAATTTTGACACCAGACAGGTTGCAGGTTGTGTGTTTACAAGCATTTCAACCACATTAGCAGTTATTTCTTACGAGAGTGTGGTCAAAAGAACGAAGCTCTTGTGACGTTTAGTGGAGATGTCGTGTGTCCACGGCGCATGCCTCTGCTACCAGCATCCAGCTGTATGTAGGCGGTTGGCAGTATCAAGGCGAGTAATTCAATCACGAAAATGTGAGCCCGTACGGGATGTATTAAGTTACGCATACTCACTGCACCCGCATATATATCTGTCTATACATGTATGTATGTATGTATCTATGTGTGTGTGTATGTATGTATGTATGTATGTATGTATGTATGTATGTATGTATGTATGTATGTATGTATGTATGTATGTATGTATGTATGTATGTATGTATGTATGTATGTATGTATGTATGTATGTATGTATGTATGTACGTGTGTATGTATGTATGTATGTATGTATGTATGTATGTATGTATGTATGTATATATGTATGTATGTATGTATGTATGTATGTATGTATGTATGTATGTATGTATGTATGTATGTATGTATGTATGTATGTACGTGTGTATGTATGTATGTATGTATGTATGTATGTATGTATGTATGTATGTATGTATGTATGTATGTATGTATGTATGTATGTATGTATGTATGTATGTATGTATGTATGTATGTATGTATATATGTATGTATGTATGTATGTATCTATGTATGTATGTACAAATGCATGTATATATTTATGTATGTATGTATGACTTTTGTACGTATGTATACAGGTATGTATATATTTATGTATGTATGTATGTATGCATGTAGCCTACGTTTTGAGTGTATGTACATATAAGAAAACAAGCATGTATATGTGTCTGTAAGTGTGTGTGTGTGTATATATATGAATGTATGTTATTTACGTATGTATGATTGCAACTGATATAGCGCCTTTTCGGGATCTTCCAAAAGCCCTGATGAACCCATGGCCATCTAAAGCAAATGCACCAGTGCTCATACACAATGGAAGACTGTTCTACGGGAACTTTACATAAACATAAACAAATATATAAATATATATATACATACATAAATACATATAATCATATATATACACATACACGTATATATGCATGCATATGTGTGTAAGCTTAAATACGTTTATATGTTTTATATTCATGCATGACGGCTAAAATTATTATAAAAATAGTCATTATAGTATATGAACATGAATGTATATATACATGTACATATATATATATGCGCATATGTAAATATATACACACATGAATATTTATATATAATATACGTATGTGTAAATATTTATATACGTAGCTAATGACGATATATAGATTATCTAGGTCGTTGCATGTTTGCAAACTTTGAGCTTCCGCTAGTTTTTCCCCGTAATAGACCCCTGTGGGTCCTTCTAAAGTTTATCTCTTGTAAGGTTAAACTTCGCCAAACTATGTCAACCTCCTACTCGATTCTAGGCGTGTCAGTTTCTAGGCCTGCGCCCGTTCCCTTGGTGCTGCAGTGTTACTGCGACACTTAGGCCTCGGGGGAGAGGGGGAGCCTGTGTCGCCCTAAACATCCGCATACTCGGCTTATCTCAGGGAGAGACCGGCGACGCGCATGCGCCGATCTACTGGCCCCACACGACCTCTGTTGACAGAGTGTATTATAGTCTGGAACATGGACAATATATATATATATATATATATATATATATATATATATATATATATATATAATGGAGTCCATGGTCCAGATTTCGTTATTGTTCTCAAACGTTATATACGACGACCCGCGGGAATAATATTATTAAGATACTATCGTAAAATATGTGTGTGTTTGTGTGTGTGTGTCTAGTCGTGTGTGTGTCTGTGTGTCTGCGTTTGTGTGTGCGTGTAGATGTATGGTATCTGGGAATTTATAAAGCGCCTCTCACAGTGCGAACTATTCAGAGACGCTCTCAGCGTGTGAGCCTCGCGGAAACAGAGAAGACTTTAAACTATGAACAACAGAGGGAGAGACAGACAGACAGACAGACAGACAGACAGACAGACAGACAGACAGACAGACAGACAGATAGACAGACAGAGACAGAGAGACAGAGACAGAGACAGAGAGACAGAGACAAAGAGAGAGACAGACAGAGACAGACAGAGACAGACAGAGAGACAGACAGAGAGAGAGAGACAGAGAGAACCCAGTAATTAGGGTCCCACGCAGTTCTAAGGGAAGGAAGTTCCATAGGGATGAACCCGCGACAGCGAGGGAGCGAGATCTCACCCGGGGAACGAACAGATCAAGCCGATTCAGAGAACGTAGGGGTCGATGAGAAGAAGCTGAGAGAGGTTTGCGCATCAGGTCACAAAGGTAGGCTTGAGCCAAGCCCTGCTGTGCCTTAGAGACAAGAGCTATGATTTTGAAGTGGATACGAGCGGAGATAGGAAGCAAATGCAAGACATCAGTCACAAAAGTGGGGATGGAGGAGAATTGAGAACGATGAGCAATGAGGCGAGCAGCCGCCTGAAGTAGCGATTGAAGGGCAGAAAGACGGACTCTCGGAAGGCCTACCAGCAAAGAATTCCAATAGTCAATGCGTCAACAGATAAATGCATGATAATGGTAATGAAAACTTCAGGAGAGACGGGTCGACGGATAGCTTGCAGTCTCCTCAGGGTGTAGTAACAAATGCGAGTAAGTAAGGAGAGGTTAAAAGCAAAGCTTAGTGAACTGTGTAAGGTGAATCCCAGGTAAGGTGACCACATGTCCCGGATTGTCCGGGACAGTCCCGAAATATGAAAGAAGTCTCACGTCCTTTCCGGGACAATGAAACGTCCCGGAATGATTTTTTTCTATAATTACATACGTGTAATTTGCTATTTCAATTTTCAATATTGTATTCAGATATTTATAAAGCGCTTCTAGCGGGAGGGCCATTCAGAAGCGCTCCCAGTGCGAGAGACCCCGAGAGAAAAAGCAAGTTTTAAGAAAGGTAAAAGAGGAAGAGACGTTACCTGAGAGAATAGAAGAACGAACGAACGGAGGAAGCTCATTCCAAAGAGCAGGGCCAATGGAGGCAAAAGCCTAGATTGAGCCAGAGAAGTCCTGACACGGGGAACGAGGAGGTAATGACAACATCAACAAGCAATAATATCATTATTAGATATAATATAATTAATATAATATAATGAATAATGAACATAATGAATAATAGAATTATTAACACCGGAATAATTCCACAGTATTCCGCAATAATATTAATACTCCTCCATGAAGTAGACGCAAGCAAAATAATATTATGCATCTTGTACATATAGAGCGAATTCAAGGCTTTAAAAAGGTGTCTTATGGACGGATCGTCTAACATGTGGCTCTCAGTTATATAATAGCAGTAAAACTGGCTGAGTATATAAAACACTGAGGAAGGATATGGTCTGATTTTAAATAGTGTATACGCTGCCTGCCATGGAGTTTAATGCTTAAATTTAAAAGCTTTGCACTTGAAGAAGTACACGCAAAGTTGCAAAATGTTGATTGCGCTTTAACCCAGATGATGTAAACGCGTGCTATAAATAGCCTCAAACCCTCGGCGTAATTGAACACATAGTATAGGCGCTACATGATTCGCTGTATTTTAATTACTTTTCGCAATGTTGGCGTGTGCGTGTGTGTGCGCGCTTGCGTGTGTGTATGTGTGTGTTTATTCAAAGTATTTATATAGCGCTTGTCAACGATACTTATGGAAAAGCGCTTCTAAATCCCTTCGATAGAGAACAGCTTTCAACTGCTTCTAGAAGCTGAATGCAGATCTGAACGGAGGCTCTCCCAAGCGGATGTGATCCAACCAATGGAAAGTTGGTGTAATTTAAGGACTCTTATACATACATACATACATACATACATACATACATACATACATACATACATACATACATACATACATACATACATACATACATACATACATACATACATACATACATACATACATACATACATACATACATACATACATACATACATACATACATACATACATACATACATACATACATACATACATACATACATACATACATACATACATACATACATACATACATACATATATACATACATATATGCATTTATACATACATACATATTCGTTGAGATAATTCATTGTGATAATTTATATAGCGCCTCTTCAAGAAACCTACTCAGAGGTGCTCCCAGTCCAGCCATGGTTAAAAAGAGAAGACTTAAGGAGGCGGTATAGAAAGCTGCAGGTGAACTGCCTCGTGGAAATAGGCGCATATATACATACATAAATTGATACATACATACATTCATACATGCATAAATACATGCATAGGGCCTACATACATTGTATTGTATAGAATTATATTCGGACATATTTAAAGCTAGCGGAAGAGTCATTCCGACATCTATCTATTTATGACTACGGGATATATATGACTTATACATACTTGAATGATGAACATAAATCAATAAAACTCACAATTTAATTAAAAACCTGAAATTAACGATAACGATACTTTACGGGTTTAATTATTTCATATCTCTCACTCGTCTGCTTATTTCCTATGAATATTCACGTCCTTTTGACTATTCATATCTCTTATATCATTATATTACGGCAACCGCCCCCATCCATCGCTCAGCCGTTCCTTTCGAATAAATATGCGACGTGCAGTTTCAGCAGCCGACATTCCTTAATAGCATCGTTACCGTTTGGGGGCGCCAGTGGTCGATTTGCATAGTACGGAGGCAGAACGGCGCAGTTTGGGGCGAGAATAGGACGCCGTAGCAGATGCGGTTCGCATTTTTACGACACCTTTTTTTATCGGTACACCTTACCGCATATCAATGACAGCGAGCGTCTCCAGTAACATAATGCTTTGGCGCTCTTAACATACTTTTCTGGGCACGCTCAGAGAACGCTTCGATGGAGTCAGAAAACGCTGGGTTAGACCGTTAGACTTTTTTGGAGCGAATCAAATCCAGGCCTGGTAATGCAATGAATTCTAATTTATGACTTTGAAGACACCTTTTTTATCGCTGCGTCTTTCTCAATATCAATAATGACTCGCAAAAGTGTTAAATATGTACGTTGTATAATGAGGCCTATTATAAATACCGACCGATCTGATGAGGTCAAGAATGATCGGGTAAATCTAACCTGATCCATCTGAGGCTCCCTTATCGTAGTTGTAGTAGTAGTAGTAGTAGTAGTAGTAGTAGGTGTAGTAGTAGTAGTAGTAGTAGTAGTAGTAGTAGTAGTAGTAGTAGTAGTAGTAGTAGTAGTAGTAGTAGTAGTAGTAGTAGTAGTAGTAGTGGTAGCAGCAGCAGTATTAGTAGTAGTAATAATGATAATAGTAGCGATAGTACTAATAGTAGTACTGCTACTATTAGCAGTAGTGGTAGTAATAGTAGTTTGGAAACAATTTCGGGAGTTCCAATTTCGGGTGTTTCCATTAGACATGGTCGTTGAGTACAGGGTCAGTTAAGTGTTTTTGTATTTTGCGATTTATTTGGGGGGTTGAATCCGCAAACCCCCTAAATACGCCTATTATAATAACAGTACTAGTACTACTTCTACTCATACTACTAGTAGTACTAGTAGTAGTAGCAGTACAGTATATAGTAGTAGTGGTGGTGGTGGTGGTAGTAGTAGTAGTAGAAGTAATAATTAGTAATAATAATAATAATAATAATAATAATAATAATAATAATAATAATAATAATAATAATAATAATAATAATAATAATAATTATGACGACGACGACGACGACGACATCATCATTGTTGATGATGATGATGATGATGATGATGATGATGATGATGATGATGATGATGATGATGATGATGATGATGATGATGATGATGATGATGATGATGATGATGATGATGATGATGATGATGATGATGATGATGATGATGATGATGATGATGATGATGATGATGATGATGATGATAATAATAGCAACAATTAATAATAGTAATAATTCATGATAATAATAAAGCAGCTTTAAATTTATATAGCGCCCTAGTTAATCCGAGGCAGAAAAATGACGCTGTAATGCACAAGTCATCAGTCGTGGGAACAATTCGGCAGTACTCGAGAACGATATTCTGTGAACTTGAACTCGGACTCGGACTTCGACTCGGACTCGAATTTGACTCGCGGAGTCGGATTCCGAGTGACAATTTCTGGGCAGAACATTGAATTGTATTGCCATGTCACCGCCTAGACCAGCCCACATCATGCTATAACTCAATGGGGCCACTAGGGTTGGTGTCACCCAGTGCGGTAAGTCACCCCATGGACCTCCTCCCTTAGTCCCTTACCAGACTATTATTATTTCAGCATCCTTAGTAATGTTTTTTTCTCCTTCTTTTTCTGTAATTACTACTTCATTATCATAAACGTCATAGTTGTAGGTTCAAAAATACTAATTACAATAACAATGCAGCTAATATACCAGAAGACTGGACGAAATCAGCGATTTGAAAACACAAAACGAAAACAATTAAAACAACAGTGCACTGTTGTAGCACGTGCAGACGAAAGTTGCGAAACCACGTGATTTGAAGAGTTATTGTACATGTTATTGGGTAATAATGACTGCACTGACCGGAGCGCATTAGAAGGTTCAAACAAACAAATCAGCATAGAGTTTCAGCCTTAGGTAAATTGATACTGATACAGTACATACATAAGCTATGCTAACGAAAAATCTTTTGGTTGTTGCCCGGTATCTGTTATTGTCAGTTTTAAAATAACAAATTTCTGCCGAAACTCTGCACAAAATTTTGTAGACAGCTATCATGTCATTTTGATGTCATCCCTCTAAGGGGGTGTCACCCGGTGCGGCCCGCACCCCTTAGTGACGCCACTGCGAGAACTGACGTGAATACCCGGCCGACTGTCACTACTATTCCTGCGCCAACCAGTTCCTACCAGCAGACAATAGAAACGAATGAAACGAAGACCAGAATAGACTGGGGTATAAAGCAGAGGGTCTCGAATCGGCCTGGACGGGTGCATTTTTCATAGAGGCGAACACCGTGAAGGGCATGACATTGAAGAGAACGGTGGACCCAATACTAGGGCTCGTCAATTTCTAAATATATCTTCAATTATAAGGTTAAACTGTGGAGTTATTAATAATTATCGCATCGAATTAAGAGAAACTTGTCTCGTATCGCCCTTTCCAGTGTAAAGAAGGACCGAGGACAGGGGCGTAACTTTGACCTAAAAAGTGGGGGGGGGGGTACCAATTTCTTTCATACACCATGGTAGGCGGAGACTACGAACTCTGTAACGGCTCGCTAATAAACAAAATTGATTGGCACTGTTTAAAAAGTGAGGGTATGGTACCCCCAGTCATAAAGTGGGGGTGCGGGTACCCTTCGTACCCTACAAATTAAGCCTATGAGCGAGGACGTGACTTGCCACGACTGCACTCATATTGGCATTTACAGTTTTAGCTGTTCCTTTACCACGAGTGCGTCTGCTGAACTTGTGTTTAGCAGTGGATGAATTTTTCTGAGTCTTCATGATCGTGCCAGATTATTGAAAAAATACTTGATTTAATTTAGTGTTTTTAATGTGTAAATTGGGTAGATTACAATAACAATTCTTTCTGCATAAATACTTCTGCTATTTTTCTTTGCCATTGAATTACGTGTTTCAGTGTATTTTGATGTGGATGGACTTGGACTCGATCTTTATAGTGACTTGGACTCGGCCTCGGACTCGAACACCTCTGGATTCGGACTCGACTCGGACTCGACTTAGATGGACTCGGACTCGACTCGGACCCGGCTTAGGTGGACTCGACTACATCATTGCAGCTCGATCGATATCCTATAAGGCAGAGACACGCAAGTGAGCACGAGATAGATGCTCATAATGTCGGCGAATTTTTCGTTCCAGCGAGCTCTTTTCACGCTGGAAAATGCAGCAATTGTCCTTGAACGATTTTCGAGTATGAGCTATATAAATTTTGAGACAGAGACCGGTTGTATCACGAGTAGTAGCGCTATAAGAACCGGACTCATGAAGAAATGCAGACGACAGACCCTCACGTGATCAGCCACGTGACTGCGACAATGGCGCCATCTCCGTGTCCCTTATTAGTTGTATACTATTTTTATGACACACTTTTTCAATATACATGTATGCATCAATGTTTATATATAATACACGTGTATGTAAATATTGATATACTTAGCCAGTATATTATACATATAATGGCCGAGAAGGGGTTTATGTGTACGGTGTATGTGTATTATTAATATATATATATATATATATATATATATATATATATATATATATATATTTAATACATTATTTTCCGTATATTACAAAATACACGTATATATTTATATATTTAAATAATTGTATGACACTTATACAGTACAACTCTGATCAGCCGCGCTTTCAACCCGCATCACAGGCAAGAAGGAAGGTTTACTACTCATAATAATATTCAGTCAAGCGCACATTTTTAAAGCTATATAATATATATTTATATGTACAAAAAATAAGTAGTGTGTGTATATATATATATGTATGTGAATACACAGTTTATGATATATTTTTTTATATGTATATGTAAAATCTCGCCGTTTCCTGTATATATAAATACATACGTGCGTACTTTGATACATAGATGGTACAATCTTTCGCGCCTAAGTATTCATGCGGGACAATGTGGGTCCGGCTGAGCTGGAGGGATCGGATATTATTCGGTGATATTAATGACATATTGATCACAAGACGGTAACAATCGCTGTTTCCGGTGTCAGATGCCGATAGCGAGAAAACGCCGCAACGGGGAATCCCGACAAGTTCCGCTTCCGGCGAACTTTGACCTCTGCAAACGGAAGTATCTGTCTAAGTGTGTCTTTTGAGCTGTTAGCCTATGTGCGTGTTATGTTTGTGTCTTGTAGGTGGCTATCTGTGTGTCAATCTGCGTGTAGTGTGTCTCTGTCTGTCTGTCTGTCTGTCTGTCTGTCTGTCTGTCTGTCCGTCTGTCTGTCTGTCCGTCTGTTTGTGTGTCTCTCTGTCCATGTGTCTGTATGCTTGTTCTGTGTGTCTGTCTGTTTGTCTGTGTGTAATGTTCTTATGTCTGTCTGTGTGTCTGTCTGCGTGTCTTTGTGTATCTCTGCCTGTGTATCTCTCCGTACATCCGTGTCTCCGTGTGTGTGTGTCCGTCTGTGTGTCTGTCTGTCTGTCTGTCTGTCTGTCTGTGTGTCTGTCTGTCTGTCTGTCTGTCTGTCTGTCTGTCTGTCTGTCTGTCTGTCTGTCTGTCTGTCTGTCTGTCTGTCTGTCTGTCTGTCTGTCTGTCTGTAATTGCACTGCGGTGGCCGCGTATGAATACTCAAGGACGGCGTGCATTCCGATCTATTTTCTCGGGCAGTCTCTTCTATATGGTTGTGATTCGTTCCCGTTTCCCTAAGGACCTTTGCTCGGTCGTTTACCTAACTGCCCGATAGATGACGCCGTTGATAACATATCTCACAGCTGCGTGCGTTCCATCCTAAAAATAAAAATAAATAGGATAAGTCATATAACACGATAGTATTTCAGTTTTCATTTAGCGTAAAGCTAATAATTTGAATGTCATTCAACATAATGATACACACCTTTGAATGACGAAATCTCAGCTTTTATAAGAGCTTGCTTTCTCGTTAGTTTAAATATGACTTTGCTACTATTATTTGCTACTATATCCAATAGCCGGAAATTAACGCACTCTTTCGCAGAGCAGTCTGAAATTACCAGACAATAAATCTAAAAACTATTTAGAATTAAGTGAAATATGTTGCTTAATGAAAGATAATGTAATTAATAAATGGCAGTACGAATATGACAATGAGTCTAAAGGAAAATTTTATAAATCGGATATTAAATATATGGACACACGAAGGAGACAGAAGGTTCAAATTACTAAATTCAGGATGGGACATATTGCACGGTTGAAAAGTTGTGTTATATAATATTATTCAAAACTCTGCCACTTCCCGTACTCATGCGAACGGTGAATGCTATTCAAAATGATTTCTGTCGACGTCAACGGTCTTCGTTACTGTAAGATGTCGTTAAACTCTCGATTCATCTTCGGATTGTATAATCCTTGACACTTGACACTTGTTTATTTGGTAACCAAACTTTTACAGTTAAAGCAGAAACATGAATTATTATTATATTCCAAAGTTTGGCTACACAGGAGGCCCAAAAGGGGTCAAATGACCCCCGCTACAAGGGCCACCTGGGTAGTAGTAAAGTGGAAAGCAGTCAATCATCCATCATTCTTAACTCAGTACTTAATTAAAGCAAGTAAGTATAATTATCGTTGTACAATGTTTTCACTGTTCATAACAAGAACTTAACTAACGCCAAGATAACATATCCTGTGATCAATCAAGTGAACATTTATAATAATTCCGTGGATTAAACTTTTAGAGAAAACCTCAGCTTATTCATGAGGAGAAATTTTCTGTCATAATTGGAAGGCTCTGTTACGCCATATATATAGGAATGGTGAGAACTGTTTAAACATAACTTCTGCCAACGTCAACGGTCTTTATTGCCATAAGATGTCTTTAAACTCTGGATCTTATGTATGTTAATTAATAATGCAATGCGTTTCTTAGACACCTTTTAAAAGTGTGTACCGACTTATATATTTGACATCTGCGATAACGCGTTGTTTAAATTGAAGTTGTCTCGTCGTTATTGAAAGGTTGTATTATTGTCTAGAAAAAGGAGCGGCAACGCTAATCAGCTTTGCTAGGAAGGTGTTGTTAAACAGTAACATACCCATATGTTCATTAACAGGTTGCCATAAGATCTTGTTAAACTCTGGATCCTGTGTCTGTTAATGAATAATGCAATACATATCTCTTAGACACCTTTTAAAACTGAGTAATGGACGTTATATATTCGACATCCGCGACAACTTGAAATTGAAATCTCTGATCGTAATTGATGGGCTGTGTTGTTGCCTAGAAAAAGGAGCGGTAATGCTAATCAGCTTAGCTAGGAAGGTATTGTTAAACCGTAACAAAGCTACATATTCATCAACAGGTGTGATATAGTAAGAATTGTACGGTGGAAGTTGCACAATTATTTTCCCCATAGCAATGAAAAGCATTTCAAATCCATAAAATATAGTTAAACTGTATAGCAGTTAGTAGTTTGAAGTGTTTAGCGACGTCTCCTGACTTCCAGCGCCGTCAATGTCGCCGTTTTCTGGTTCATGGTGCCAGTCCCAAGCTTGGATAACGGAGGAGGGCGACGCTAATCGTGCTTGCTATGACACAGCGTCGTTGAACATAAAAACAACACGTGCCATGAATGATAGGCTTATTAAACAATGGAACATTTGCTTGATTGTATTATAATTTTTTGTCATTTAAAGGAAATACCGTATAAATATCACGCATACATAATAGCACAAACTAGGTGATGTTCTTGAGCACAAGAACGAACTGGAATAACGCATTTATGTCGCGCCTTTTCTTAAATCTATGGTACCAGAGCACGGAAGTTGTGTATACACGGTAACTCAGAAATGTTGCCATGGCGACTTAGATCAAATCCAGGGATTTCGCAAGTTTATCGATCCAGGATAGATACATTTTATATGTCTATTTATTTGTCGCCAATATGGGGAGGGGAGATGGTTGAATGGTGAGACACTGGCACGAAGGACGCGGGTTCGATACCTGCTAGTCCCATAAAGATTGACTCAGTCTTTTCACTCCCTGCATTCCCTATGGGGCGATTGTAAAATGAGCAGTAGTACAGATAGGCGCCTTGCATGGCTCCCGTACAGTTAAATTCAACTCCTTAAACCTGTAATCGTTTGTTTGTACAATATCATGTAATCTTACTGCGTTACTTGTCAGTTTGAATTTAGTAAAAGATTATTATTATTTTAAATATAATAAATTCAACGCATCTTTTGATTGCGGTTATAAATTGAGTGCGCTTAGGAGTACTTACTTACCTACTCACTTACTTACTTACTTACTTACTTACTTACCTACTCACTTACTTACTTACTTACTTACTTACTTACTTACTTACTTACTTACTTACTTCCTTACTTACTTACTTACTTACTTACTTACTTACTACGCGCTCAAGGTCTCCAAACATAACCGTCTCAGAGAAGGGATCGAACCCGCACGCCCAGCGCTACAAACTTAGTCGTAATCTCGATATTTCTATAGCGCCCTAAAAGGCGAAGACGCGGAAACGAGCTCATTCACATGCGCTCAGTCAAACCAAAATCAATAGCCAGGTAGGGTCAAAATCGGTTTCAGGTCAAGATCCAGAAGACGTACAAATTATACGATAAATTGGAGTAACCATCTTACTCACAGGCGCACAGTCAAAACAAAACTGAAAGGAAAATTCGGTTACAGGCCAAGATTCAAGGATCAGGCAGACGTGCAAAATAGGGTACATTGCGGTAGCCAGCTTATTCACAGTCACACAGTCAAACCAAAATCGATAGGCAGTTAATGTCAAACTCGGTTACAGGCTCGGGCGAGCGCTGTATGTTTTCACAGAGTTGAGCTATCCGCTCGTCGGATGGTGGCGCAGTAAAATTCCAATGAAAGGCACCGGTCGGGTACTTGGCCTCGGTTTATGTCGCCATTAAATTCGGGTTAGTCACCGGCTGTTGATGATCGTGGTGATGGTGTTGCCTGTATCATTTGCTGCTCCACGCTCCGGCATTTGGGACATTATCTTCGCCTCCGGATGAAATCTCCTGTCTGTACGTGGTATGAGTTTCCGCGATTGCGATCGATAATGACCTTACCGCACCGCGTCTGGTAATATTAAGGGATTTGATTGCAGTATAGAGCGATGTATGGAATTAGTCAAGTCCACATACAAATAAAATATACATACACACATACACAGATACCTACGCACCACATACATACACAAGTAGGTATACATACTGCGTTTTTGGAAAGTGCTTTAAAGGCGCTATAGTAAGTGTTCATATGCATGCATTACATACAAACATACACGCATACATACGTACATACATACACACATACCAGCAAACATACAAAAATAAGTGCAGACGATAAATACATACCGATCAACAGGGTAATGGATTCAAAGACAGACACACAGATGCAGAAGACAGAGGGACATAACGACAGACAGACAGACAGACAGATATAGACAGACAGACCGACAGACAAAGGGTAGGACCGAGAGACAGACAAACAGACAGACGATTGGTCGGTCGGGCAGACAGACAGGCAGACAGACAGGCAGACAGACAGACAGACAGACAGACAGGCAGACAGACAGACGGTTGGAGGGACATCGGAAGCGACAGTGCATTGAATGTAGCATACGAGAGAGTAATTTGTAACCTTTAAAACGAGGTTTGATTCTCTTCCGCCTGATCTGAATTTACGAACCCCTCGCCCGCATTAGAACGTTGATCAGGAGGAGTCCACTGCTCCATCCTAATACGCTGATTCAATTCACTTCATCAGCACCCAATCCATCACACAACCCCCACCCCCAACACACACACACGCATACATTTATATGTATATGTAAACATG
>OY744611.1:49325282-49347782 GCA_963556255.1 Allolobophora icterica
AGTGGCAGTAATAGGATGTCGTTAATTAAACAGTGAATAGTAGACACTATAGCACTCTGAGCTGTCTATTTCGTGACTGTGTAACTGGAAGGCTACTCAGTTGAGCTAATAACCATTAGAGAGAGCCGTGGTTATACAACGTTAGTCATTTCCTATTCTTAGCTTCGTCATGTCAGGTCGCTTGGCCAGTCTGCGACATATATCAGCCAAAGTACTCGTCTTCCACGCAGGTGAGTTCGCTAGGGTGCGCCAGTGTAATGTAGACCTTGAACTATCTTTGTGCAGTACGTATACCTGGGTTTAGAACTCTCGACCCGTTGGATGATGATCGCGCACGCCACCCACTAGGCACCTCCGTAGGCTGTATCGGGGTCTTGTCGGAATCCGTTCTTGGTTTTCGACTGGATTCATCCTGGAATTTCGCTTAGTACTGACCACCCACTGATGCCTTCGCATCATAGTGGCGCTATAGAAGTTCGTAGATTAGATTAGATTAGATTAAATTAAATTAAATTAAATTAAATTAGATAATAGTTTTATAGCAGTTCAACTAGAAACCTTGGGCTGTCTTTTGACTGGGCGGAGATCTCAATCCTCGACCATTGGCCTAACGGTCGAACACATTGACCGCTAGAGGGACACACTGGTGGTGTTCATGAAACTCCAACGGTTGGCTAGTCACTGTTTAACTACGCTCTTTCACAACAAAGAAGATTTGCGTCGCCCCTCTGTTTTCTCCAATCTTTGGACTGGCACTACCAGATTGCAAGCAGTGGCAGTTATCTAGCGATTAGCAGTTTCTAGTGTTTAACGACATTTTATGGCTATCAGATCCGTTGACGTTGCCCTCCTCCTGTCTGTGGGCATGAGACTGGCACTACCAGCGCAACTACGGTCAGTGGGGAGTTACACAATAACTTACGATAAAACTGACGTTAAACAAATTATCCTTTGAACTGGTGGTTATAAGGTCCCTAAGTCTAAAAACAGAAATTATTTTGAATAGTTTTCACCGTTCGAATGGCATAATTGCATTAAACGATCGGGTTGTTGTTTGCTGTTTATAGCAAAGACGATTAGCGTCGCCCTCCTCCTGTATTCAGGCTTGGGATTGGCACTGCTAAAGTACGAGAAGTGGCGGAGTGTTGCTTTGCATAGCTCAGCTATTGTTAGCATCGGTCAACTGGTTTTAAAGGTGTCTAAGGAGAGTGCGTTTGATCAACTGATTACGTGCGAGCTTTAGCCAATTATAAGCTACCGTAATTGTAATAGAGACTATTGGTGGATCCAGACGTTGGCGTCGGCAGAATCGCCGTTCACCGTTCCAACGACATTGGATGAATAATTTTAATACTAACACCTATGGAAGACGAACAAGACTCTTTTATAAAAACATTTTAAAGGTGTCCAACTGCATCATCGTTCGTCTGCTATTTCTGCTTGGTTAGTTACTGTTTAACGACGATACATGTATCATAACAATTCTCATGATTATCGTCGCCTCATTTATCGAGGCTTGGGACTGACACTATAGCAGAGTACGGCAGTGGCGGAGTTATATTGAAATGCGATGAGGCGTTGTGGGTGTTTGTGTAGGTGAGTGGGTGCTCGCATTGCTACGGATATGCCCCATATATATTAATTGGCGCTACAAAAAGTTCATGTTTAATGCATTTCGCGTTCGCGTGAAGTTTACGTACGAAAAGAACAAAATTATTTATTTATTTATTTATTTATTTATTTATTATTTAATATGTGGTCTTATATAAACTCCGCATTGAAACAACATGCTTCATTATGAGAAGAATTTGATATTTCATGCTGTCGCGGACATGTATCCAAATAATACTTAAACTATAAAAACAAATGTTTTAAAGCGATCTAGGTGTAAGACCGTTCTCAAAATGTTTCCCACAGATGAAACTATAATACGATTTTTTGGTGTTTACATATTAGAAAAAACAAGCTGTGTTTTGCCATGCGAACGGTGACAACTGTTAAAAATAATTACAAACCTCTTTTAAGCAGAATATTTGCTCTATAAGTAAGTGGTGTTTCATCACTTTGGCAAATATTGACTGTGGATAAATATTGTTAACTATTTTATCACTATGTCTGACATAGACAGTCTCAAACATTGCTAAATGGTATGACATTAGTGATTTGTACGGTACTGTCTTGACACCTTTAAATAGCGTCTTTCGGACGCTATAAGTTTCTCTTTTTTAAATTGTATTTATGAAATGTCGCCAATGGCCATCGGTGTCATAAGACGACGTTAAACTTTTTTAAAAATAATAAAAATATTCGATTGGAAGGTTAAGATATTAAAAATAATTACACACCTCTTTTAAGAGTGAAATTCGATCTATAAGTGTCGTTAAACTATGGACATACAATTGTCAATTAAGGAGTCTTATTCTCAGTCTAGACCTAATTTATTGAATGAACTATTGTCTCTGATTAACAGACTAAATTACAATCAAATAAGATTTATTTGGATCCCAAGTCACATTGACCTGACGGGTAATGATCGAGCAGATACTTTGGCTAAAGAAGCCCTGAATATTGATGTTAATTCTACTAATTATCTTGAACTTTCAGAAATTTTTACTTTAATTAAACTTTATATAGTAAATAAATGGCAATTAGAATATGTTAATGATAATAGAGGACATTTTTATAAATCTATATGTCCAATTGTAAGTACAGATATTAAATATTTGGAACCTTATAGACATAAAGAAGTCCAAATTTCTAGACTACGTCTGGGAGTGGCGAATACTAATCAAAGGTTGTTTATCATAAAACGACATTCTAGTGGTTTATGTGATACCTGTCAGGTCAAGGAGACTATTCACCACCTCCTACTTGAATGTAAAAACGAAGATATATCGAAGTTGTTGCGAGATAAATGTCAACTGTATAAAAGGGACATTTCTATTTCAACCCTTTTGACAGTAAATGTATTACAAAACGAAGTGTATAGGGTAGTTAAACAAATTACTAAAGGTAAAATTTTGTAATGATGCTCTTGTGTATTAACCTTAGTTATATCCATTACATATTGGTTATTTGAGAACCTATATAACCGTTTCTTTTCAATTGCAAGTATATAATGAGAGTGTGATGCTAGTAAATTGCATATATAATACATTGATTAATGAGTATCAATATTACAACCATCCAACATTTGGTTCTTGGATGTCGCATATGGTTTGATTTGGTTTATGTATTGGAGTAAAATCAATATTATATTATATAGTGCTGTATTATTGTGTTGCAATAAAGGAAATATACATGTAATTGTAACTTGAATGCATTGAAATCAAACTTGAGACAATTATGCTCATATATGCTTTGTTAATTAATAAAACTTATAGTTGAATGTGTTAGATACCTGAACAATTTCTTTAAAAAAGGAACTTGGTATAATCATATGTTTCATTTAATGTGCATGATGTATGTGAAATTTATTACTATTTCATACATGATATGATTGTAGTGGCAGATATTGAACTGAGGAATAAGAAATAATCAATTAAACATTTCAAAGATAAAATAAGAATATAATGTAATTATTATAATTATATGTACTGTGCATCTGAAGTTGTTTAAATATTTCTTGCGAGTGACAATAGTTGGGAAGTACTGTTTCATTTGTATCAAAACAGTTTAGAGCTATGTGTTTTATGGATAGCATTAGATATATTGCTTTAAATGATGTGACAATATTGATATTGTAAGCTTATGTTTGACACCTTTAAATGGTGTCTTTCGGATAGTATAAGTTTATCGTTTTCTGTAAACTGTATTTCTAAATTGTCGTCAACGGCCTTTGGTGTCATAAGACGACGTTAAACTGTGGAATAATAATAAACATACAATTGTCTGAAACCTTGACTTATTGCCTTACACTGTTAGAAAATTCCCGTAAAATAACGGTGAAAGGCATGGCAACCCAGCTGCCATGCCTTTCACCGTTATTTTACGGGGTCCCGTTATCTCATTTACGGCCGACCCGTGAATTTACGGCCAATCCCAGTTTTATTTTACGGGGACTTCCCGTTATTTTTTACGGCGACTCTACATATTTTACGGAGATTCCCGGTATTTTATACGGCAATTCAGCGTATTTTAACGATGAATATCTGTTTTTAAGGGAGATTTTCACGGCGATTTACCGTTATCTTACGGTAAATGACCTTTTATTAACGGTGAATTGCCGGCTTTAAACGGTGAATTGCCTTCTATTTGCGGTTCATATACCTAATTTCACGCCGTTTTAACGGCTAATTTGCCTTATTTTTAATTACCTTTTCAACATATTATTCCTTTTATTTTACAGTAAGTTACCTTGTATTAAAGGTTATTTCCCTCATTCTTCTGTTCCAGACCTTTCAATAACAAATTTATATGGTAGGTCACACAAAATAGAATAGGAACTTATGGCAAAACCCGATCAAGCTCATTATCACACGCTTTTGGACTACATTATACATGTATCAAACAAATGTTTGGATTAACACCAAGAAATCTTCACATCGAAATACATTTTATTTGGAAAAATCAAAAGTGCAACTGAACTGTAATTCATTGTGGGTCATCCAAATGCGGATCACTGTTGACAGTGCAAGGGGTCATTCTCAGCGCATGCCATGCCAACTAATTCATGGCAAGCACATTATTTCATTACATTCTTTATTTGAAACAAGACTGGTGGAGACTAAAAATTAGATTTTAAATTGGCATGCAAGCACGTATAAAAATATAAGGCACCTTCACTAAATCAGCACAAGAACTGAAGCACATTAATAAGCAATTTAAACACCTCTAGTAATATTAACTATCAAACTGGTACTTCTAGAAAGAAACAATACACAAAGTTTATGTCATTGAAAAATTTAGCATAATGTAAAGCT
Organism: Allolobophora icterica; assembly: GCA_963556255.1. NCBI lineage: Eukaryota > Metazoa > Annelida > Clitellata > Crassiclitellata > Lumbricidae > Allolobophora > Allolobophora icterica. The sequence goes on from OY744611.1 coordinate 49,330,205, forward strand.
ATTCAACCTCATCTAAAAGTCAATCATAATCAATTCGAGAAGCCAGGTAGATATCTGACAAAGTCAGAAAAACCAGAAATCAAGCTTTGGGGCATGCAAGCTGAAACAGACGAGTTTTATGCTTAGTTTTGAAGAATATAAACACTTTAACAACGACTGTGCACTAAAATGTATGAAAAAACAAATCCCTCTCATCGCTAAAGGGTTAAAGAACTGACAGAATGCACAAAACACGAAAACAGGGCAGTGGTAATAGTTTAGGTTGTGGAAGTTAGTTATTGTGTAGTTATTGTCCGTAACTCTGCAGATGGAAAATTCCGACTCTGTGATTAAGTACTTTTTGTGCCACGTTTTGAAGTACACTGCAACAGAAAAACCAACAGCACAATTAACCAAAGAACATAATCTCTATAGCCCTTACCAGCACTGGCACTGTGGCATAACCATAAATGGTCCCTGTAAGCATATTAAACTTTAAACATGGAACAATATAGTACAAGTAGAACACCACAGCTTCAAAATCCAACATGAAATTGCAATTGTATTTGGTAACTTCTATCGTGCCGGTGTTTAATGCACAAGCAATTATCCGATTGCGTTCGAAATACAGGAAGCATTCACTGCCATCATAAACTCTCAGTGGACTGGTCTTCTGGGATGATGCCTTCCTTAGGCATTAGGCACCGGCACAACAGAAGTTAACAAATACAATGAAAACTAATTACATGTTTGATTTTGATGCTTTCTGGTGTCCTACATGGGCTGATCAACAGCTACACATATTGTATAGCGGCACTAAAGGAATAAAAAAATCATATAATACTGGTCATACTTATAAAGATGTATATAATCTGCAGTTAACTTGCATGAGAAATTCATTGGGCCTCTAAATTATGCCCTCGTGTAGTTATTGTGATGTCTAATCCCAATCTTCCGTAACCTAATTGTGCTATCGAAGATTATTGGCAACATTATATGTTTCTATATAAACAACATGAGCAGTTTATGATAGAATTAATACACAGTTGCTAGGCAAAACAAGAGCATAAGGGGATGCTTAATTTTATAGAACCATAAAAAGTCAAAGTTAAGACAGCAACAGACAGAAAATTATATTTACCACTGAAACAAATTCCAAGCTGTTCTCACTGGTTGCTGGATGTGTGTGCACTGAAACAGAAAAAGACACTTATCAAATAATCATCACTATATCTTCCCACCACTGGTACTACAAATGTGGCATAACCATAATAGACACATGGGTGTAGCTATATGCAAGTTTCACCTTAGGCATATGCAAACTTCAACATGGAAGATTTCTTAGGCTCTCTCAGGCATCTCTACAATAGGCTGTCTGTCTTATATAACTGATCATCTGCACACTGACCTTATTTAGGCTTCATTTTGGTGCATCACCAGTTGATGACTTGTCCGATAGGAGTAACTAATAACAATCACATGCTTTTGACACTGGGTGGTGTTGCAGATGGGCTCAGAATCTACATTACAGTTACACATGTAGTATAGTGGTGCTATATAATAAAAATAAATAATCGTAATCGAACGTTTAAACAGCACCACTCGATGATTCAGAGGCACTCCCGACCCAAGTCAGTGCTGAAATAACAATAGAATATCGTCCATTGGTAGTTATGCCACAATTGTAGTGTCAGCGTTCTCTGATTATATTAATAATAAAGGATGTGCATATTCTGCAGTTACCTCTACACCTCGCTCACTTGCTCTAGAGGCCTCTAATATGTGCCATTGCATGGCTAGTGTGATGCTTAGTAGTACTCTCCTAGAAGTCAGTTGTGTAACAAAAGATCAATAGCAACATTAAATTATTTCTTTTCAGACAACATAGACAGTTTATGGTATGAGCAATGCATTGACATTTCAATAAATGCAAGGTTGCTTGACAAAACCAGAGCATAAAGAGATATATGGTAGCTGACTGATTAGACCGATCACCCTGTAACTTGGGGAGAAGGGGTTTGAGTCTCCCTGAAAGTTACTGTGCAGGAACCTTTAGCCATTATTAAGTAGTGGCGTTTCATAAATGCATAATATTAATTTTAATGATGTCAGTACTAATAAATATAATAATATGGCTGAAAATGAAATACTTACGACTTATGTCCGAAATATAAGAGCTGGTGTTTTTGACCGCACTAAACGTCAATCTGGAGAGCAAGATGCATGTTGCTCTTCTCAAACGCCAGAGATTGAACAACTGTGACTCCTACAAACAAAATTATTTAATTCAATAAAATCTCAAAACTTCTATAGCGCCTTGTAACACAAACACCATGCATGGGTTCAAGCCTCCCAAGATGGTTACTTTGTATGGACCTTCTGCAAGTTCTTCTTGAAATTAAAATTGCTCAGCACCATCAATTGATGAGTGCTTAATAATAATAATAATAATAATAATAATAATAATAATAATAATAATAATAATAATAATAATAATAATAATAATAATAATAATAATAATAATAATAATAATAATAATAATAATAATAACAACAATAATAACAATTGCTCAATATGAGCCATATTCTGTCACAGCCATGTGTAAAGTTTAACCGTGTTGTGTCAAAACAAAGATGATTAGCATCACCCTTTGTCCAGAGTTGGAACTGGTAACAGCCAAAAATAAGTGCCACAATTAAAACTTTGTATGGACCTTCTGCAAGTCCTTTTTGAAGTTCCAATAGCTAAGCACCATCGATTGATGCTTGATCAATAGATAGAGTGCTAAAATAATAATAATAATAATAATAATAATAATAATAATAATAATAATAATAATAATAATAATAATAATAATAACAATAATAACAATTGCTCAATGTGAACTATATTCTGTCACAGCCATGTGTGTGAAGATTAACCGTGTTGTGTCAAAACAAGGATGATCAGCATCACCCCAACCCTTTGTTCAGTGTTGAGACTGGTAACAGCAAGAAAATGACAGTGCCACAGTTAAAACTAGCATTTATGTTGGCCTACATTAGTTGCCACGTGTAGCACAATGCAGGTCAACTGCGCGCACAACTGACTTCTGCATTGCGTCTTCATACATACCTGCCATGGTACCATGAATTTTAATTTAAAGAAATTTAATTCTAGTAATGTGAGCTCACATATAAAAGAGTAGAAAACATAATAAAAACTATTAAGAACAAATTTTTAAAATACATATATATATATATATATATATATATATATATATATATATATATATATATATATATATATATATACACACAATACCAGATACATGTAGAAACCTTAAACTTACCCGATCCTGTACTCGATGACTGTTCGTGGAGTGTTTCCACATGACCATGGATTGGGAAACGTATTGGTGCACTATAGAGATATTGGGCAAGACCTTCTTCACTCATTACTATTATTTCTACGTATTTTTAAGTGCTGCTATCTAATGATCAGGCATTAATTGATGACACTGAGCAATTGATGTCATCAAATAATGCCTGGTCATTATATGGCAGCACTTAAAAATAATAATAATAATAATAATAATAATAATAATAATAATAATAATAATAATAATAATAATAATAAATTAAAAAATAGTAAGCAATATTGAGCAAAATATTAAATGACAAAGCAATACCCTGGACATTCTACTTACAGTGTGAGTGAAGTCCAAGATATCACACTGTTTCCAGGATATGCCACACTGAAGAAGTAGTAAGTGGCAAACAGAGCACAAACCGCAGTCACAGAGTCACATGGCTACAAAGCACTGATGTTGATGGCCACATGGTTATATATGAAATTGCAGATCGATGTTCGTTGAACACATCACCTCCTGAAAATGCAACACAGACTGTCAAAGAGAGTACATTCGATAACACATAAATATTTAATGACAACCAGAAAAACCAAATATCATAGCTAGAACTGTGGTCAGTGATTGATTCCATGCGAATGACGCAAGCCACGTGCAATATTTCAAGTCAATTCGCCCTTTATGTTTAATATTAAAAGGCGATTTCTCCATCAAAGTTATGTCTTCAGTAGAGAAAAAATTGCAATTTGTGATATGAATTTACAATAATAATTACTTACTTGATTCGTCAGAATTTCGCATAATTCCGTGACCGATACATTTTCGCCATTTTCATTTAGAGTCACCAGCCCGGCCATAATACATGAATATTAATTAGGTCAAAGTTAGTAATTAAGTAAGTAGTTGCTGAAAAGCTGCACTCCGGAACTCAAAATGTCAAAAGCATAATTACACAGAATCAGTAAGAAAAAGTATTCTTTCTATAATTGTTTTCCTCGTATTATTATTATTATTATTATTATTATTATTATTATTGTCTACAAGTTCAGGTCCGCAAAGGTTCACCAGTCACTCTAATACAGAGTAAAACGGGGAGGCGACCTGACCGACGTCTCTGATGAGCGTAGACTCGGATCCGACCTGGGCTGGTGAACCAAAGTCCTCCGTGCCCACCTTCTCGTGGTGCGGACCGTTGGTACCCTTCCTAGGAAGGGGAACGAACGGGCACGGCAGGCAAAACCAGGGGAAGGCAATGGCAAACCACCCCCGTTAACTTGCCAAGAGAATCGTCATGAGACACACCAAGCCAAAATGGAGTGTGTTTACCAGGACGATCGCTAGAGCTCCACGAGCTGACAGCACAAGGTGACAAGGTGACAAGTTCAGGACCCTGTTGTGAGAACGTGTTTGGAGATAATATGGTGTGGGCTTTCTAATTTCTTAGCAGCTTGTGTAAAACATGGCCTGGGTTTCAGAACTGCTAAGAAGAGACCATTAGGCTATTAGCCTGCCGGCAGAGCTGATCAAAGGTGATACTGTCACAAGGGATCAACCATTCTGATCAACTATCATTTATCAACTAAGATATATGGATTAACTTTCAGTCGGATTAACCTGCCTATGATGGATGAAATCTTTTTTTTTTATCCTGCTGTCGACCAAAACGAAACCATGCAGGGCTCGCATGCAGCATGATGGCACGAATCACATCGAATAGCATAAATGACAGATTTTCTAGTGACAGAATTCCTTGGTTATAATACTTGGTATCCAATTAATGAGTTATCTTGGAAAACCTAGTTATTTAGTGTATCTATCAGAGAATTTGTACAGGCCTAGAGCCCTTTCAGTAACTCACAAGGGCGCTCCGGCACAGCTACCTAGAAATCATCGAACAAATTGTTCTATATGTAATGACACGTGAGCGTGTCAAATGTTATGAGAGACTACGTACTTACTAATTAATTTTGCTTGCACCTGTACCACACATACATTTAAGCACTGAAACACACCAGACGTTTAAATATACTGGAAAAGTAAGGAATAGGTTAAAAGTCCGTTTGGAACCTCGTGGAAAGAAAGTAACAAATTAAACAACTACCGTACTGTCAATTAGATTTGCTACGGTGTCTATAAAAAAGGTTATACAGGGGCTCGAACCTGGGATCTAGTAGTCTGGTTCATGAATTTACCCACCTCCTCTATCAGGTGAGCTAAATAACCCAAGCTACGAGCGAATATTAAAACTCGTATTAATACCCCGTACTAAACTCTAGTTTTATATCAGAAGCGTGTATCTAACTGCATCTGCTTAAATGTCCGACTGTCTAACTCCGTTTGGAAAATTTGTCTTAAATATGCCGAATGACCGCCCCGTTGTGGTTCAAGGATCTTGTTAGTTCGACGTAGGCCTATTATTCCCTACGTTTAGTAAGCATTCGCCAGAGTGATGCGGCTGTTCAGAAAGCCACAAACTTGTTTTCTTCCGGGTATATTTTCAGTTTAAGCCAAACTTGAATAGCCTAAGTTAAAAGTACGCCTGGAAAGAAAGCTATAGCTTAAACACTTAATGTCTAAAAGTGTTTGCTACTATTTTATTTTAAAAAATAAAAAATGTGTCAGAGTCGGGTTTTGAACCCGTGCTTCTAGGTCATAAATTGGGTTGGCATCTTAACCATATGAGCTAAACTGCACGCACTATAGGCCTTCATGTTTATCAAAACTAATATTAAAACCCATACAATTCGTTAAATTTGTCTCAGTAGTGTGTTGGTAACTGTATCTGCCTACATGTCCGTCCGTTTAAAAATGATCGTGTTAGTCTGATTTCCTGTGAGCTTTGGCGTTTGCATTTTTTTTGCAATGTGTGGTCGCCTACAATATTTTCTTATGCGCGGTGACCGTCCATTGTTAAGGATTCCTGCTCTGTTGAGGTATTAATGCGCATTCGTGTCTAAGTAATGCGGCTGTTCAGAAAGTTATGAGCTAATAATAGTAATTTTCCACCTTTATTTACACTTGTATACAAAGGTGAATGTTAATCAGTTTTTATAATCATTTTGTAATTTTATAGGCGGTTATTAACTTATTACCAGGTTTGTATGAGAACTACATTTTCGATAAGCTGATGCAATACTATGCTGTGAGCGAATTTCCGAAAAATGAGCGCTTTCTCCGTAAAAGAGCGTGGGTTCACCGTTATAAGTCCTCAGACGCATTCCACCGGTACTTTACGTAGAAACGTCGTATAAGAACGTAAACACCCCCTTATAAAAACGGTATTTTTTTTACAGTGTAGGCTACCCAATGTACCATATTTATTATAAATAACTTATGCACTTTTATGAATATGCCAATGTGTGTGCGTGCGTGCGTGCGTGCGTGTGCGTGCGTGCGTGCAGGGCTGATGTTACCCATGGGAGAAACATATGAAATGGGGATGCTATTATAGGAATCATTTACTGAGTACTCTGGGAGATCGAAGGTTTGACGTTTCTATTTAATTTTGCCTTTGGATTAATATTGTTAACCAAATTTATGGTCATGGTTAAATGTATATAATATATATACATAGATGTGTATGTAAATGTATATGTACCTACATGTATATGTGTACATGTATATGTATGTATGTATGTATGTATGTATGTATGTATGTATGTATGTATGTATGTATGTATGTATGTATGTATGTATGTATATATGTATGTACGCGTGCATATGCATATAGGGTCATGGGCGGCGATCCCGGTGGTCGAGGGGACAAATCCCCTACCTTTAAGAGTGGGGGGACACCACCATGCATTTGCCTCCCCCTCCCACATTTTGAAGAAACACCAAAAAAAGTCAACAGTGTTTTTCGCGCGTGAGCAGATCAGTTCAAAACTCTTTTTGACAAGATCAGTTCTAAATTGTCCCCACCCCCACCTGTCAAACACGATCGCCGCCAGTGTATAGGGTTATATGTAGACAGGCTTGTATGTGATTCTCTTATTGGCAGTAGATCGTGCCTGGGCTTCCCATCAGCCTGCAATTCCACGATACCTCAATCTACGGTCGACTTAACGGACCGATAATAATTATTCGCCACCGTCTTTTACGACGTTATGTATATATTTCCATCGAGACAGACGCACGTTGTGAAATGTATGCATCTAGAACGCATGCTCGCGCCGTTCTGCGGTTGGTCGGACTATATGTCATCCGTTCTACGATTGGTCGGAATATAGGTAACCGTAACCAGTTATGCGATTGGTTGGCATATAGGTCACCCTGTTCTGCGACTGACCTGAATATAGATTCTGCGATTGGTTGGAATATAGGTTCAACGTTCTGCGATTTGTCGGTATATAGATCACCTGTTCTGCGATTGGTCGGAATATAGGTCACCCAGTTCTGCGATTGGAAACAGTTGAAACATACAATCATGCTATAATTTAAGATAGGAAGAAGAAGAACAAGAACAAGAAAATGAAGAAGAGAAAGAAGAAGGAGGAAGTGGAAGAGCGGATGGAGGAAGAGGAAGAAGAGGATGAAAAGGAGGAGTAGGAGGCGAAGGAGGAGAAGGTTAATTTACCTTTGAAGATCAACTGTTTAATTTAAATATTGAGGTCATTTAAATATCTTGCTGCTTACAGTATGATAGTGATGACGATGCGCTTGCTGTCTTTTGTTGTTCATGACGACGATGATTATGACGACTACGACGTCGTTGTTGCCGTTCATTATGATAATTAAAATAGTGAAGATGGTGTATTTGTTGTTGATTGTCATGATGATGATGATAAAGGTGATGATTATGATGATGATAACGATGAAGAAGACGACGACGATGATGATGACGATGAAGATGAAGATGAAGATGATGACAGTGATGATGAAGATGAAGATGATGACGACAACCTCGCTGATGCTGTTTATAATTATAACGACAACGACGACGACGATAATGATGATGGCGTCACACATCATTTGTAGAATGATGACATCCTCCTCTGCTCACGATGTCCTTTTTGATATTATTCCGGAAAATTCCACCGAACGAGCAACTGTGGATGTTGATCCAGTATTCTGAACCCCACAGGGCCACTCCTTTAGTCGCTAGATGCAAATTCGACGCAGCGCGGACGTCCTGCGTGCGCCTCAGTCGAAGGCTCTTCTTGGTTCTAACTAGAATTGATTTGTTGTTTTTTTCTGTTTTCAGGAGAGGGAGCGAAATTATGAAGCCGAGAGAATAGAAGGTAATAAAAAACAATAAATTAACATAATATCTTTTGCGGTAGAAGAACAGGCGAACAAACGGAATCAGATAGGCGGAATGGACATTTGTCCACCACTGATGATGATGATGATGATGACGACGACGACGACGACGATGATGATGATGATGATGACAATGATAATGATGATGATGATGATGATGATGATGATGATGATGATGATGATGATGATGATGATGATGATGATGATGATGATGACGATGACGATGACGACGACGACGACGACGATGACGATGACGATGACGATGACGATGACGATGACGATGACGATGATGATGATGATGATGATGATGATGATGATGATGATGATGATGATGATGATGATGATGATGATGATGATGATGATGATGATAGCAACAATTAATAATAATAATAATTCATAATATGAATAAAGCAGTTTTAAATTTAGTTTTAGGAAGCTTAGCTTAAACACCTTTTAAATGTGTAAAACAAATGCAATAATAAGATTCAGCGCCTTTATTTAGTGTATACATCAGAATGCTGTAGATATTGCTTGTGTGGGACAATAATGTTATTGTTGAGGAATGCTATTTAATTTGCATCTGAAACATTTTATCACTATGTGTGTATAGACAATATCAGATAATTTCTGTTGTTTTAATTGATGTGAAATTAGTGACATTGTACGGCTCTGCTTTCACACCTTTTAATGGTGTCCTTCGGACGCTGTAAGTTTCTAGTTTCTTTGAATTGTACTTCTGAATTCAATAAATTTGTCGTCAACGGCCATTGATGTTTAACTTTGGAATAGTAAAAAATTTGGATATTGGGTAACAATAAAATTAGTGGACGTCAGCGGTCTTATATATATATATATATATATATATATATATATATATACATATATATATATATATTATATATATATATATATATATTAGGGCTGTACCGAATAGATGATCATCACTATTCGGCCGAATACGAATAGTTGGACCAACTGCTCGGCCGAATACGAATACGAATAGTGTACAAAATAGCTCTACCGACAATATTCAAAAATACGTTAACGTTCACTCACTGTACACAAAGAATGAGACTACTGACACTGCGATACCGCGCGCGCGGTCCAGGCAGTAGGCAACGCCTGGCTGCATCCACAGCATATATTATGTCAATGAGAGGGCTACTTCAGTCCACTCGCTATAGCAGCCGCTTATGCAGAAACATGTCACGTGATCAGTATTCGTATTAGGTCCGACCGCTACTATTCGGCCGAATACCGAATAGCTATTTGGCCCACTATTCGGCCCCGAAGCGAATACGAAGCGAATGTTCGGTACAACCCTAATATACATACATACATATATATATATATATATATATATATATATATATGTATATATATATATACATATATATATATATATATATATATATATATATATATATATAATCGTTTATTCAACTATGTAGTTGTCAGTACGCAACTGTTGACAATACTAAAATATGTACAATAAGTAAAACAAATTAGGATTAAAATGTAAATTTAAAATAATATTAACAATAGCAATATTCTGATGACAAAATGGGAAAAGTAGTTGAAATATATTATGTTAGTAAATATCCTTAGACATCATCTTAGGGAGGAAATTCTTATTGTCCTTAGGAGGCAACAATAATAGTGGCAGTAGTAGTAGTAGTTGTTGTTGTATTAATAATAATAACAATAATAAATAAATTAATTAAAATTTATTTCATAATAATTCATCGACACTTCTAGGTTTTCAAGTTTGCCTTAGACACCATTTAAACTGGCAACGGGGCGCAATAAATTCATAATAGAGCCTAATAATGATAGACTGAAAATTAAGTGTTAGTGAGTTCGTCGGTTTCATGGACATTCAGATAACAATAGTAATCATTTTTAAAATAATAAATAAATTAAATGATTCTTTTCCAAATCTTGAGAGATTTTTTGTGCCTGAGTGTAATTTTACTAAAATTCGACAACGGCTTTTACGGCGGCGCTTAAAATGCCATTAAAAGAAGTCGTACATGTATTTTAGTTTTTTAAATTTAAATAATTAATCTTTTTTATTTTGATAGCTTCTCGTTATAGCTTTTTGATAGCTGTTCTCGTGATTTTTTCCATATTAAAATAAAGGTTTCTGTAAGAATTTGCGAAGGGTTGCGTTGTTCGCTGCGATTCTAGAATAATATTAAGCACCGCTATCTACTGACCGGGCATCAATCGATGGCGCTGAAGTATTGTGAGCAAAGGATCTGTTCAAGCTCCGTGTACACAGCTGCCGTCTCAGGTGAGACTCGATTCCGTAATCTCTGCGTTATACGGCGAGCGCTCTAATCAATAGCTTGGTTAGTTGCTGTTCGACGACTCCATGTCATAACAATGATGATTAGCGTCATCCCCTCCTTGGTCCAGGCTTGGGACTGGCACTACCAAAGTAAGGCTAGTGGCGGAGTTTAACAAAACTGTCTACCATATCGCGTACATATGGGTTAACATCGGTTGAGGACGTTTTGAAACGTGTGAAGAACATTCCGAAGGATGCTATTTTTAATCTGGTAACGAAGGCGGTAGTGTCCTTATATAGAATTGTAGCCCTTGTAATAATGGTGTCTAACGACGCGTGTTAAAGATTCGGCTACCAAGTTACACACGGCATAATCTTTATTATTTTGGATCACATGTGTAGGTTAAATCTTTAATCGTAATTGTTTATAAAACTGGACTGAATTGATTTGCAGAATTTCGCGAGGCTTTTGCGCTGTTTGATAAAGATGGCGATGGCTGTATAACAACGAGTGAGTTGGGAACAGTCATGAGGTCACTAGGTCAAGATCCCTCGGAGGAGGATCTTCAGGACATGATCAACGAAGTTGACGTTGATGGTAGGCTCCACTGGCTTCCATAGTCTTACATGATTTTTCTAATCTAGCTCAAACTGAACTTTCTTCCAAGCAAACCCACTTCGGCTGTATAGCTGTAACTGTCTCTTTTCCTCGTTTTCTCTGTTCCTTCTACCCTCCCTACGTGTTATCCTCCTATTCTTCCTACTTTTGCATCTCCAACCCTCCATGCTTTTCCTCTTAACATCCATAGTCTTCCTCTTTCTATCCTCCCTACTCTTACTCTTTGTATCCCTACTCCTCAGCCACATCCTCCTCCTATTCCTCCTTCTCTCCAACTTCTTCCTCCTCTTCCTGTTTGTCTTCCTCCTTGTATTCTGCCACTTTTCTCCTACTTCTCTTCACTTCTTTCTCTTCCTCCTCTGCTCTTCCACTTCCTCCTTCCTCTTCTACACTTCTACTTCCTCCTTCTCATTATCCTCCTCCTCTTACTTCTCCTTTTCCTTCACCTTCTCCTCTTCTTCCTCCTCCTCCTCTCCCTTCCTTTTGCTCCTCTTCCTCCTCCTTCTCTTCGTCTTCCTTCTCCTCCTCCTCTTCCACTTCCTCCTCTTCCTTCTTCCACTTCCTCCTCATTCTCTTCCTCCTCTTCCACGTCCTCTTCGTCGTCGTCTTCCACCCAGTTAACTTCGTTTTCCGTTCTGACTTACAGGAAGTGGAACGATCGACTTCGAGGAATTCATCGCCATGATGGAAAAGAAACAAATGAACTCAATGGACACCGAAGAAGAACTACGAGGAGCCTTCAAGGTTACCAAATCAAATCAAATCCAACCCCAACCTATCCAAATCTAATCTAACCTAATCACATTTAATCAAATCTAATCCAATATCATCTCATGCCGTATAATATAATCCAAGCCCATCCGTCCCTGTCTATGCTAGTCCAGCGGCGCCGGCAGCGTGACGTACTGGACGCACGTGCGACCACCCATTAAATCAAATCCACACAAGGATTAGGCATCGCATCGATATTTTTGACAATTTTATTGTGAAATTTTGGTTTACCATACAGTATGTATAAATAATATCATAAGATGTCATATGCATGTGTTATACTCTACTTTTATGAGTCACTCTGAGTCATTTTCATGTTATGACTATGAGTGGCAGACAGAGGACGGGTGTGGATGGGAGGAGACGGGAGGGGTGTGCGTCCAATTTTTTAAAGCCTGGCTGGCGACCCTTTATACTATCCAAGTTAATCCAATCCAATGTCATCTAACCTAGTTTGATCCAATCTGTAGACGTCACTATAGTTCAGTTATAAATCGCGAAATCCAGGCCAAGGAATTCGGCTGTCATGCTAAATCCAACACCAAGGAAGGTAGGTCTTACCTTCAAGGTAACAATCAGACCAAATCAGGAAACTTCTCTCACCAGGCAGACAGACAGACAGACAGACAGACAGACAGACACACACACAGACAGACAGACAGGCAGACAGACAGACAGACAGACAGGCAGACAGACAGACAGACAGGCAGACAGACATACATACAGACAGACAGACAGATAGACAGACAGATAGACAGGCAGACAGAATCTGTATTACCTGTCATAACTTGATTCTTTTTACAGCTAATCTATCGAAACTTACCTGTTACGATTTACGTGTAGCAGTTTATCTTCCGTTGATCTGCCTCACCTGTTACAGCCTACCTGTTGTTGCTTACCTGCGTACAGGTATTCGACAAGGATGGCAACGGGTATATTAGTGCAACGGAACTACGTCACGTGATGACGAGTCTAGGGGAAAAGCTGACGGACGAGGAATTGGAAGAGATGATCCGGGAAGCAGACACAGATGGAGACGGTCAAGTTAATTACGAAGGTTGTCCAACAGTCGCTCTTCCTACGTCTGCTTCTATCTGTCTGTCTGTGTGTATGTTTGTACATCTGTTTATCTGTTTGTCTGTCTATGTGTTTGCTTGTATGCCTGTGTGTGTGTGTGTGTGTGTGTCCGTTTGCATATCTGTATGCACATCTGCTTGATTATCAGTCTCTATACGTACAGAAATGTATGTAGGTATATTATTATACAGACACATATATAGAAACCTGTATATCTATAGATTTATATTAACATATGTAATATTTATATATGTATTACATATGTAAATATAAATCTATAGATATACAGGCCTCTATATGTGTATATATATATATATATATAATATCGATCTCAGAAACAAAATCCTTCATCTAAAACTGAACTAAAACTCTTCACATTTGGTTCTGCTTGAAGACCTTGCAATCAATGAGATCATACTCTTTTTACAACCCCCCCACCCCCAGGGCATATATTTTCTTTCACTTCACGTTCACCCATTGACCTAGCAGAAACCTAAGTCCCCTTCCCTTATCAGGCTAAATTGAAACTCATTTTGTCGCCATTGATAGCTCACTCACCACGAGATTCACACGTATGTTCAATTTGCAGGTCTTATGACTATCATATCCGGGCATTTTGTCACACCAGGCATTCTCTTTCCGATCACATGGCTAAAACAGTTGCTTTCGAGCTGGGTGGTTCTTCATTGTTGCTTGGTATATCCTCTTTTTTAATCTATGGAAGCTCCACTTGGTTCAAAACTCTCTTTCTAGGTTATTACATGGTACCCGATTTCATTACTAACTCAGTTTTGATCTCCCACACTGTTTCTGAGCTGTATTATGTATTATGCCACATTGTGGGCATATTATGAGCTGTATTATGCCATGTTGTAAGCATACTATGAGCTATATTATGCCATATTGTGAGCATATCATGAGCTATATTATGCCACATTGTGAGCATATCATGAGCTGTATTATGCCATATTGTGAGCATATCATGAGCTGTATTATGCCATATTGTGAGCATATTATGAGCTATATTATGCCATATTGTGAGCATATCATGAGCTGTTTTATGCCATATAGTGAGCATATTGTGAGCTGTATTATGCGTTAAAACCTTTAGGTACGTTTCAGATAATGCTAAAAAAAACTCGACTCGCATCAAAATTCACTAGAGCCTTGTGTATTGACTGCCCTGGATTCGAGTCTTTTACTATTGGATCCACTTTCCCATGGCCAACTCTGCCTCTTCAGCCATATATAAAATATAGATGGGTATATATATTATATACATACATATATATATTTATATATATGTGTGTGCGTGTGTGGTACGTGTGCAGAATTGTATATATAATTTCAGCAAAATATATATAAATATATGCAGTATACATATAATTTGCCGAATATAGGAATTTCCTTTATGTGAAATGTAAATCATAGTCCTGTAAAAATTGCTGTTTAGGGTGAGAGGGGAATAGGGAAGTGGAGGGTAAGTCAGGCCACGGATGAACAAAGTGGCCATAAATGTGGCAACGCATTAATCTCGCGGGCTCGGCTCTGTACTAGGCGGGTCCTGCTAAGCCGGCCGTACAGCGATCGGACCGGTCACGTCTATAGGGACCGGGTCTGTCTGCTTGCCTGTCAGTGTGCGTGTATCTGTGTCTTTGGCTGTATGTCTAAATATGTGTGTGTGTCTGTGTGTGTCTGTCTTAATGTACATTTGTATTCATGTATGTACATGTATGTATCTATGTATGTATGTATCAGAGCACTGGTATAGCGCCAGTATGTGTCTGTTTTACTGTGTGTCTGTCTGTCTGTCTAATTGTGTGTCTGTCTGTCGTTACATGTATCCGTCTGTGTCTATTTGTGGCTGTGTATTTAACTCTCTGTATGTTTGTCTGTTTGTAAAAGTTTGTATAATCATTCTGTATGCATGGCCTTCTGTATGTCTCCTGCATGCCTCCTTGGCTCTGTCTGTCTGTCTGTCTGTGTCTGTCTGTCTGTCTGTCTGTCTGTGTCTGTCTGTCTGTCTGTCTGTCTGTCTGTCTGTCTGTCTGTCTGTCTGTCTGTCTGTCTGTCTGTCTGTCTCTCTCTCTCTCTCTCTCTCTCTCTCTCTCTCTCTCTCTCTCTCTCTCTCTCTCTCTCTCTCTCTCTCTCTCTCTCTCTCTCTCTCTCTCTCTCTCTCTCTCTCTCTCTCTCTCTCTCTCTCTCTCTCTCTCTCTGAATCAATACCCACACATGGATTTTCTGAACCAGGGAGTCATCGAGATCTATGCTGCTCTGGTATGCACATATCTATGCAAATGCAAATTCATCTAGCGCCTCTCGTGTCTGTTTTCTGTAGAATTCGCCAAGATGATGCTCGGCAAATGATTCGTCGCCCCTTCGTCGTCGTCAACCTCCTCCTCCTCCTCATCGTCATCGTCCTCATCATCGTCCTCGTGGCATCGGAATCCATTTTAAACGGCGCCGGTTGTAATTCAATAACTGATACGGAGGCTGACGCTCTCAGACTGCAGCAGTAGCATCCGAGCATCCAGCCTCTGCTCATCCTCATTGCGCTTCCTTATCACATCTTTCTCGTTTTTTATGATGCAACGCTTCCCGGCTCTCGATCGGATCCGAACAATTTGGACTGGATCGGATCGGTTTTTGACCGGATCATACCGGATTGGACTGGTCGGATCGAACAGGATTAAACTGGATAGGACGTGATCGAACTAGAGTGGATTGGACTGGTTACGACCGGTTTGGACCAGATTTGAATGGACTGAACCGGTTTGGATGGGATCGAACCGGAACGAACCGGTTTGGACTGAATCATACCAGATTAGACCGGATTGGGTCGGTCAGTGGACTGAACCGGATCGAACCGGATTGAACCGGATCGGACTGGAATGGACCATGTTGAATGAGATTTGGAAAGAAACGCTTTCGCCCTGATTGTTCAGTCCATTTTACGTTTGAATCTTTTCTCTGCGGAGCGACACCTCGCGTTCGGTTTCTTTGAGAGCGACAATTTTCCGACGCGAAAAGCATGCCAGGGTTATTGAAAGCACGCCGGGTTGTGAGGTCACGTGCAAGGGACGCGCAAACCGGAAAGAGATCTTCACACAAACTGCTCTATGCCAGTGTCGATTTGTGACGTTGCATGATGTAGCGTCACGCATGACGATGCCAAGAGTTCTCGACTGCATTCAGTCACGTGATGAGACTGAGACTGGCGCCGATGACTGAGATTTGTTGTTGTTGTTGTTGTTGTTGTTGTTGTTGTTGTTGTTGTTGTTGTTGTTGTTGTTGTAACCTTTGCTCTTGTTGTTTTCGGTTTTTCTGTTTAGTTATTTTTGCTGTTCAGGCGCTTCAGCTTGTTTTTCTTGAGGTCGTTGTACTTGCGATTCGTCCATCCATTACTATTCTTCATCCTCCGTCTAACCGTCTTTGCTGTTTTTCTTCTTTCGCACCTTTCACTTCTATATTAGTAGTCTTCTTCTTCTTCATCATTTTCCTCCGTTTCCTGCTCAGCCCGATTTAATCATCATCATCGTCACCTTCTCCTCCTTCTCCTCCTTCTCCTCCTCCTCCTCCTTATATATCTTGTTCTTTTCCTTCTCCTTTTCCTTCTCTTCCTCCTCCTACTTCTGCTTCTCCTCCTTCTCTTCCTTCTCCTCTTCTTCCTCCTCTTTCTCTTACTCATATTCCTCCTCCTCTTCCTTTTCCTCCTCTTCTTCCTCCTCTTCCTCCTCCTTTCCATCCTCTTCCTCCTCTTCCTCTTCCTCCTCTTCCTCTTCCTCCTCCTCTTCATTTTCCACTTCCTCCTTCTCCTCCATTTCCTCTTCCTCCTCCTCTTCCTTCTCCTATTCCTCCTCTTCCTCTTCTTCCTCCTCCTCTTCCTCCTCCATTTCCTCCTCCTTTTCCTATTTCTCCTCCTCACATTCCTCCTCATGTAACTCTTCCTCATCCTCCTTTTCTATCCCCTCTTCTTCCTCCTCCTCCTCATCGTCATTAATCATAATGAATCCCTTCTTCCTCCTCCTTACTCTCGCTTGAGTAATCTCTGCCAAAAACCATTCTGCTCTTTCCCTTAGATAACTTTCTGTCCACATAGCCTCGCATTAGGTCAGTCGCTCTATTGCACATAGTCCTAGTTAGGACCTTAGTCTGTTTATCTGTTTCCTATCTATTGGCAGGTCACGTGATGCGTTTTAATAACCTTGGCTACGTATGCTATTTAGAA
>OY744611.1:49350282-49370282 GCA_963556255.1 Allolobophora icterica
TTACATCCTGTTTATCTTGTCTTGCCAAATTATACCCATCAAAAGTAAGGTTTCTTTTATGCTCTTTTAGAAAAGTTTCCTGTATGCAAATTAGACCTGGTGAATGTACACAATGGCTTAGATAGTTTTAAAACGGATCCATATTTTTAGTAGTCCTCTAGCATTCCACTAAATTATATTAAGGTTCAAGATAAAATATATTTAAATTATGATTTGATTATATTAATTATTTTATTAGATTTTTGCAAATCGGTGACATTCAGACGTTCCAGTGTTTTTATTTATTTATTATTTAAATAATTTTAAAAAAATTATATACTGGCTATGCAATGTTGGGTATTGTGTTGCAGTTGTGTTTTTCAAGTTGTGAGATTACTTAGGTGTACGAAATTTGAATTTATGGTCCGAATTCTTCTAGGTGGCACACACCCACTGGACTTTCTCTCTGAGTGCGTTCGCAACCAAGGCTCCCAAGGAGTCGGCGCCTATGCATGAAACTCTACAGTAAAAGTTCCCGCCAAAATACAGCAAAAATCAAACCCACACTTTAATAATTTAACGCAGTTAACAGTCGATCATAAACTACACAAAAGTTTCCTCAATCATTAAGAAAACTTTCAGCATTTCTATCGCTACATAAAATCTGTTAGAAATTCTATTTTTTCTCACATTACCCGATTTAACGCGAGTTAGCGCAATCACCAATGACGCTGAAACGTAGTCGTCGACCGTGCTCCTACTTAGAATTCCTCGCTCAGTTGATGTATATGTAGCATCGGTGAGCTCCAGTTAAAAGGTGTTTAAAAAGGTATTGCATTATTCAGTGTTCAACGACATTTTGTGGCTATCAGGGCCGTTCACATCATCTATGTTTTCATCTAACATTCGCACATGCCTGCGCATATTACATTTCGTGGTTTACTTTAGACCTTATCTGACCTTGCAAAGACTTAACTTCACCTTTAATGCACTTTCTCTCGGGGTCTATCGCAATGGGAGCGCTTCTGAATGGCCCTCCCGCTAGAAGCGCTTTATAAATATCCAAATACAATACAATACAATACAATACAGTGGCCGTACGAAAAGAAAAGACTTCATCGAATTTTAACGAATCTTATTGGCTGATTTTTACTCCGCCTCTATAACATGAAGCTTGACAACCGTAAGATGTCGCCAAGCATGAAAAATACTGTGTCGAACTTAGACACCTTTAAAACGTTTTAACATTGTTTTATAAATATTTAAAGATTTTATCGGTCGATAATTCTGTTATCAATTCTGTTATCAATTTTGATTTAACTTGTTAGTGCAATACCTTCAGCTAAACTAAGAGGCAACCAAGTGCCTGCGACTTTATTTTTCTCAGTCTCGGCATATGAGAGTTGGGTGTCAGCCTTCTCCCTCGCCGCCTGATCTTCCAACTGACAATGTACAGTCAGTGTACACATTGTGGATGAGTTGGCTACAATGTACTGATTTTTCATACAATCAGCAAATTGATTATCATGTGTTTTTATCGCGGTTTCCTAGTTTCTTACTACCGTACTTTAATAGCTATACATACTACCACCATTCAGGTGTCTGTCTCTTCGTACATGCAAACATCTTATTGAAAATACGCTGAATTCAACGACTTCAGTCAGCGGTATAACTGCAGATGAAGCCAGGAAAATTGATAATATGTTTGTAAAATTGGAGAAAATACAGGCGGCCATTTGCGTAATTCCACAAAGAAATCTGGCCTTGGACTTAGTCGTATGCTTTATTCCTTTTATAAACACTAAAACGCGTCTGTCACCTTTCATAAGTTCCCATGGCATTAACATTTCACAGTCATCGGTCTGTCCTCTGTCGACATGCCCACGCGGAGAACAGCCCATATCGGAACCCATATTCCCACATTGGACCCTTTTAGAACCCATATGGGTCAAATCAAATGCCTACGGAAATGACGGCATGGTCAATACAGTATTCGGTAAATGCACTATGTTGTTAAGTGAATAATAGACATACCTGGTTACCTGAGAATTCGATAACAAGTCTGTTTGTCAGTCAAAAAGTCAAAACGACTTAATCAGTCGAAAAGCATGTGACTTAGTCGACTGAGTCGTTAAGTCAGTCTCTAATTCATTAAGTCAGTCGGTAACTCCTTAGCGACTGACTCCGGGTACAATAGTCGTATATACAGTTGTGGCTTCATTCAAGACATTCCAGATTTATTCGCCAGATGGTCAGCAGCGAAAGTAAACGCCGGTAAGTCGAACTAGTTTAATGTAAATGGATAATGCGAGGATCTCGTTGGACACCTTTAAAGCGTTTGATACCAACGCTATATAATGATATTTGTCGGATTTTTGTTGTTTAATATGAAGATACAGCGCTGGTTCTAAACCTACAGATGAGGAAGTCTGATCAAGATTATCTTTCTTTCAAACCATAAACAACAAGCCATAATTCAGGATTTGCTTTAGCTTCTTTCTTTTAAGTTAGAGCAAATTGTAGGCTAGCTTTTACTGGGTTCCCTTCTAGCTCAGCAAGGATCAGTAATTTGTTTCTCTAATTTATTATACGGGTTAGAATTTGCAGTCCTTTCCCTGTAATTTTAATTTTCGTTCCACCTCATCTTCAACCAATTGGATTATTTCTTTTTAGTGTCTATGGTTTTGATTTTTTTTAAATTAATCGATTCTCTTCTCCCAATGTTGAGATAAATTGTTCTGGACATCATTTCGTGAATTAATTTCTGTTTCTCCGGAGAAATTGATTTATTTTTATATAGATTAGTGTTTCTGGAAGAAGATGGAAAGTCCTCGTATGAGGAATTCTCTGCTGCTTTTGTCTTATGCTTAGCACTACTGGGTCTTGTGAGATTGTATGTAGTCTTTATTGATGGTTTCTCTACAATTGCTGTTGTTTCGATTGTTTGAATAATTGGCATGATAAAACCATGAAAGTTTATGAGGTTTTTCATGCGTATGAAGAACGTCAAACAAGACTAATCTCAGATCCCTACTACGAACCTGAGACGCGATAATTGAAGTCTAATTTTCAAATCCTCTGACCTAAAAGGACCAAGTGTCTCCACTTTTTTCTGTCATAATTGTATCGAAAACTCGTCTATGCTCCAAAAACAGAAGGGGAGAGTCATGAAGGAGAAGGTAATCCATTGAACTCCATAGCAAAACAGTTTCCGCCGAAAATAAATCCGTAAACAAGTAATTTCACGCAGTTAACCGTCGATCATAAAGAACACAAATGTTTCTTTAACAATTTAAAACCTTTCATCAGTTCTAACTCTGCATGAAATTTTTAACAAACTCTTACTTTATCTATATTACGCTATTTGACGCATTCACCAATAACACTAAAATGAGTCGACATTGACCACATACATCTAGCATGAATTGCATTCTCAATTGATATTTATGAAGCATTATTAAGGTGTTTTTAAAAGGTGTCTAAAACAGGTATTGCATTATTCCGACTCTATGGCTATCAGGGTTTTTTACAACATAATATAAGTATTTGCCTTTATTTTCATCTAACATTCTCACATGCATGTACACATTATTATTATGTAGTTTAGACCTTAAATCACAGTGCAAAACTTGAAAATCACCCTTAAATCACAGTGGCCGCACCAAAAGACTTGACAGAATTTTCATAAACCTTATTTGCCGACTGTAACTCCGCCTCCATACCGTAATGCTTGATAATCGTAAGATATCGCAAAGCATAAAATTAATTATGCTAATTATTCGTCACTAGTTAATCAATTCTGTTAATTATGCACCTCTAATTAATTATGCTAATGGTGTATCTCTAAACATAAAAGCCATCTCGAATTTAGACACCTTTAAAACTGCAGACGAGTGCTATTTAAACATTGGTAGATTTGTCGGTCTGTATGTCTCTTCAGTCTCTTGTCAACATAATTATTTAAAAATAGTATTGTGAAGTTTAAGAATTTGATCATTTGTACTTATCTATTTTCAAAAACCAGATTGATATTTTAAATAAAATTGTTCTTTTCTAAAAATATTTGAAGCTGTTAACTTATCATTGTTTCCATTACTTTGTAATGGGCAGGGGTTGAAGATATAGGTCGATAAGACTCTAGGATTGAGCCTGCTTTATTAAGTTCTAATAATGTTAGAATAATATTATGCCAGTCAACTGTAAATTTCCCTTCCTCCCAGATTTCATTATAAAATATTAATAGAATTTCAAGAGCTTTCTTATGAAGATGTTTTTATAATTGATAAAGTAGTTCGTCATCACTTGGTGACTTATTATTTTTAAAACTGATCTAATAGTTTGTTCTAATTCATTAGCATCAAACCTTTTGATTAGGATTTCCATTTCATGAAGGAAGGAAGAAGGGATGAACAGGATAATTGGCATACCTATTAGGGTTATTTTCCCAATAATTATCTTTTACTGTATATAATTTAAGAATTTCTCACTGTAATTTTGGGTATAATTAGTATTTGCATCTGTTGGATCTATATCTAGCGGTTACATGCGAGTGATGAAATTTATATAGCAATAGTGGAAACCATTTTAAAGGTGTGTTAGAAGAACATTGCTTTATTCAATGTCAAGCTCTTTTAGGCTGCAGGAAACTTTGATGTCGAACTCACCTTACCTTAAGTTATTTGCATATAAGCTCAAAGATGGAATAGCATTGCGAACATTAAAACGAGAGGGGCTGTTACAGTTTTCAAGGGAAGCTAGACAAGATTGGCTGTAGAGGAATAATTTCTGGCAATGTGCAGAGGTTTCATCAAAGATTACTTATCTTCTGAACCATTTAAAACCCATGTTCTTATATTTCATTTTAATTAGTAACTTTTATAGTTCCTTTATAGCTACAAGATGTCGTTAAACACTGGAAACTACTAACTTTTGTTTGTATGATTTGGATAGAGCGCTCGCCCTGTGACGCAGAGTGTATGGGTTGGAGCCTCCTCTTCCTCCTCTGAGGTGGTCACCGCATATAGAGACCTCGAGCAAGTCCTTCACTCACAATTGTTCTGCACCATCGATGTGCTGACGAATGGTCGTGTGTACTTCTGAATGTCGAAGAAGACAATCTCGAAAACAGCTACACTGCCCTTATCCCTTCGTTTCTTCCTTCCTTCTTGCCTTCTCTTTCTTTCCCTCCTTTCTTAACATTTTCCTTGCCTTTTTGCTTCCTTCCATCCTGCATTCCTTCCTTCATCCCCTCGTTCTTTCCTCTATCCTTCCTTCCTTCCTTTCTTCCTTCCTTCCATCCTTCCATCCTCCCTTGCTTCCTTGCTTCCTTGCTTCCTTGCTTCCTTGCTTCCTTGCTTCCTTGCTTGCTTCCTTCCTTCCTTCCTTCCTTCCTTCCTTCTTTCCTTCCTTCCTTCCTTCCTTCCTTCCTTCCTTCCTTCCTTCCTTCCTTCTTTCCTTCCTTCTTTCCTTCCCTCCTTCCTTCCGTCCTTCCTCCTTTCCTTCCTTCCTTCCTCTTTACCTTCCTTCCTTCCTTCCTTCCGTCCTTCCTTCCATCCATCCTTCCTTCCATCCCTCCTTCCTTCCTTCCTTCCTTCCTTCCTTCCTTCCTTCCTTCCTTCCTTCCTTCCCTTCTTCCTTCCTTCCTTCCTTCCTTCCTTCCTTCCTTCCTTCCTTCCTTCCTTCCTTCCTTCCTTCCTTCCTTCCTTCCTTCCTTTCTTCCACTCTATCGTCTCCATATTACCATAGGATAGCATTGGACTCGTGGGATCCAGCGTCGCATCCAGATGAAAGACGAACGATAAAAGGGATGAAGGACAGACAATAAGAAACGACTCATTTCCTCGCAATTGTCAGTAGGAATTATTCAGGACAGAACAACAGAAAGGCAGATTCTATCGACACACAAACGAAAACAGTCGACGGTCGCTGTGCTCAGCGGCCCGTGGAGACCTGTTGGTCCCGCGCTTCCGTACAGGATACGAGTTCGCCTTGCCTTCTCGTGCATTGGAACCAGCCATCGGTCTGTCCTCTGTCAGCATGCCCACATGGAGCGGATCCCGTATAGGATTCATATTCCCATACAGGACCCGCATAGAGCCCTCGTCGGTCCAATCTAATGCCTACGGAGATGACGGCACGTTCAGTACAGTATGTGGTAAAAATGCATTATATCGCTAGGTGACTAATAGACATACCTGATTACCTGAGAAGTCGATAACAAGTCTGTATGTCAGTCAATAAGTCTAAGCGACTTAGTCAGTTGAAAACGATTGGACTTAGTCGACTGAGTTGTTTATTCAGTCGCAAACTCATTAACTCAGTCGGTAACTCCCTAGTGACTGACGCTGGGTACTAGTCGTGTGTACAGTTGTGGCTTCAATCTAGACAATACAGATTTATTCGCCAGATGACGAGCAGCGAAAATAGCTCCAGTAACTCGAACTAGTTTAAGATAATGCGAGGGTCTCGTTGGACACCTTTAAAACGTTTCACACCAATGTCATATATTTATATTTATCAGCGAGTCTGTAGGTTAATAAAACCTGATTCTAAACGTAAGATCATCTTGACTTTCTTCCAAACTACGAATAACAGCCTTTAAAGCAGGGATTGCTTTAGCTTTAGCTTTAGCTGACCCCTCAGTGTTAAACGACATTTTGTGGCTATCCCGCTGTTAACAATATATTCATGTAAGTAGTAGCCTTTATTTTTATCTAACATTCGCACAACTTAAAAAATAAATAATGGTCAAGGACTCACCTAAAGAATTCAGGATTTTTGAATTTAAATCGTGTTGGGACTTGTAATGAATATAGTAATCAAAAGATTTTATTCTTACACAATATTTGAAAAATCCAACGGACACCCATGTATGGTTTTAATTTATGTAGGCCTAAATTATTTGACTCTCTTCTCCCACTTTTGAGATAAATTTTTCTGGATATCATTTAATCAAATACTTTCTGTTTCTCTAGAGAAATAGTTTTATTTTTGTATAGGTTATTGGTTTTGGAGGCGGAGGGAAAGTTCTTGCATGAGGAATTCTCTACAACTATTTGCTATGCTTAGCATTATTGGCTCGTCTGAGGTTGTGTGTGGTCTTTATTGATGGCTTCTCTACAATTGCTGATGTTTAGTCTGTTTGAATAAGTGGCATGATAAAACATTCGAACTCTTATGAAGAACAACAAGTAAGGCATTTATCATATTATTACTACGAACCTACGATGCCATAATTGAAGTCTAATTTCCAAGTCCTTTGACCTAAAAGGACCAATCGTTCCACTTGTTACTTTTAGGCTACCTAGTATCGGAAACATCATTTATACTCTCAAAACAGAAGGGGAGAGTCACGGAAAAGGTAATCCATTAAACTCCATAACGAAAAAGTTTCCGCCAAAATGCCGTATCAATCCCTAAACAAATAATTTCACGTATTTAACCGTGGGTCATAAAAACACAACAGTTTCTTTACCATTCTAAAGCCTTTCATCAGTCCTAACTCTGCATGAAATCTTTTAGAAACTCAAATTTTTCCCATGTTCTGTGATTTAACGCAACCACCAATAACACCGAAATGAGTCTTCCTAGGCAGTTGGATCTTGAATGCCCTCTCAGCTTATTGTCAAGTAGCATCGTGACTACACTTTTAAACGGTGTCTAAAACAGGTATTACATTATTCAGTCTTCAACGACTCTTTAAGGCTATCAGGGCTGTTGACAACAAATGAGTATTAGCCTTTATTTTCATCTAACATTCGCGTATGCATGTGCACATTATATTACGTGGTTTACACCTTTCATCACCGTGCAGAAACTGAACATCACCCTCAAGTCACAGTGACCGTACCAAAGACTTGACCGAATTTGCATGAACCTTTTTGGCCGACTGTAACTCCGCCTCCATAATGTAAGCTTGACAACCGTAAGATATCGATAAACGTAAAATTAATTATGTTAATTATTCATCTCTAGTTAATTGATTGTGTTAATTGTGCATATCTAATTATGCTAATGTGTATCTCTAAACATAAAAGCCGTGTCGAATTTATACACCTTTAAAGCTGATGACGATTGCTATATAAAGAATGATAGCGTTCTAGGTCTATATGTTGTCCTGTCAAGATAGCGTTGCTGGTCTGTGTGTTCCCTTGTCAATATATTTAAGAATAGGATCCTGAAGTTTAAGAATTTGCTCACTTGTACTTTGCTATTTTCAAAAACCAGATTGATATTTTAAGTAAGATTATATTTTTTATAAAAACATTTGAAGCCGTTTAGTTGCCAATGTATCCATTACTTTTCAATGGGCAGGGGTTAAAGGATAAACCTCTGGGATTGAGCCTTTTTGTTAAGTTATAATAATGTTAGAATAATATTATGCCAGTCAATTGGAAATTTCCCTTCCTCCCATATTTCATTATAAATATTAATAGAATTTTTAAAGCTTTCTTATGAACATGTTTTAATAATTGATGACGTATTTTATGATCACTAGTGACTTGTTAATTTTAAGCTGATCTAACACTTTGTTCTAATTCATTAGGATAAAATCTCTTGCTTACAAGTTCCATTTCACGAAGGAAGGAGGAAAGAAGGAATAGGATTATTGGCAATGCCATGAGTGTTATTTACCAATTATTATCTTTTATATCGTCTGCTTAGAGTGCAAAGGTGCTATCTCCAAATTTTCAAATTTTTTTTATTGTTTTATTCTATTGCTACCAATGTAGTGTTTGAACTGTGAAAAGGTGGAATCGTTCACAGTGTAAATAAAAACGCAGCAACTATTTTAATATTGGGGCTATCTCCAACAACCTAGTTTTGAAATGTGCAAAGGTTCTATCTCCAATAGAGCTAGGGCCTACTGCACTGTGTTTACCAAAAAATAGGTTCCATGGTTTAATTTAGTATACATACGGCGTCGTGCTGAAGACTAATCCAAAAGTATTTTAAATGAAAATTGCAAGTTTCTAACAATCATGTTCGTAACATTTTGCATTAGTCAGACTTATTATTCTGAAAATATTATTGCATTTAATCATGGTAACTTGATGTCGACGAATCTCGCGTGTCGATAGAAATCCGATGTAAACTTTGATGTCGGTGAATCTCATGAGTCAAGAGAAATATTGAAGTAAAATCCAAATTTCATGAAACTGATATAAGTGAATCAATTATGGTCACAGAATATATAAATTAAGATTTTGCAAATATTGATTCCTTAACCCTATAATTGTATGCAGCTGAAAATATTATGAAGGGCCAACATCATTTTTAACCGTTAGTTTCGAACTTCGAGTGTGTACCAATAATAAATTTTTCAGCTTCTAAATTTTCTATTAAATTGTTCAAATAAATCAATGCAGTTTAAACAAATCATTATTTATTATTTTATAATATTTTTTCTGTAAAAAGTAATTTTTAATCGCAAATTTAACTTGTTGTAAAATTATAGCTATCTCCAGATAAGAAAATATTTTGAAATGTGCAAAGGTGCTATCGTCTGTTACAAGCATAGTTGGTCGTTGGTCACTTGCTGTTATTTTGCATATTTTAAGGCGAGGCGTCACAAAATGTAAAATAATTACAACATTCCAACTAGGGAAATAATTTATTATCCAAATGACTATAAATCACAATCACATAAAAACTATTGGATTTGTAGCAACTATCAAAAGTTTAGATTTGCTCTCCTGAAAAATGACCAAAATGGAGATAGCACCTTTGCACTCTAAACAGACGATATAGTTAATGAATTTCTCACTATATTTTTGGGTATTATTAGTATTTGGATTTTCATTTTTTTCATTAGCGCTTACTCGCGATTGACGACTATTATATATCAAAGTGAAACGTTTTAAAGGTGTCTACGAAAAATACTGCTTTACGCCATTCTTAGCGCTTTCTTAAGCTGCCGGAATCTTTGATGTCGAATTCACCTTACCTTCCATTACTTGTATATGAACGACGACATGGAATAGCATTGCGAACATTTGAACGAGAGAATGCTGGTACAGTTTTCTAGGGAAGCTGGAACGATTAGCTGTAGAGGAATTCCTGACAATTTCATCATCATCAATGGCAAGCCACTCTCCGGAGCGTAGCCGTTTCCACAATTCTCCGCCAACCACTACGATCGTGCACGCGACTCCAGGCAGTATTCACTCCAAAGCCCAGCGGCCGCAGGTCTCTGTCAACCGTCCGAGTCCATGTGTGTCTCGGTCGTTGAAACGGTCTTTTCCAGGCCCTTTTAGGGCCACTAATCATAGAGTGTAGACTGTAACAGGTCTACCATGGTCTTGGCAGCCGTCGCTGCGCGCATAGCGACCAAACATTCGGATTCTCCGTGCTTCGATCATCTGAAACGACAGTAGTGCCTCCCCCGACAATGGACCAAATACAAGTAGCAGGAAACACGGTTGAGAGAGTTGAAGGGTTCATCTATCTCGGCTCGAATATTGAGCCTCATGCCAGCAGCGAACCTGAAGTGAGGCGCCGAACGGCAATAGCCCGCAACTGTATGATCAGCCTCGGTCGTGGGATCTGCAAACCCAGCAAACGACTACGCACCAAAATCCTGGCAGTTTGCTGAGGTTTTATCAAAGATTAATTATCTTCTGAACCATTTAAAACCATGTTGTCTTATTTTATTTAATTTAGTAACTTTTATAGCTACTTTGTGCTATAAGATGTCGCTAAACATTGAAATACATACCACTTTCAGTTGATTGTACTTTCAACGGGTAAGGCTACCTAATAGCCAAAAGATGTCGTTGAACACTGGAGCTTACTAAACACTATCGTTTGCATGATTGGTTAAACCGCTGTCTTTAGACACCTTTAGAATTATATCAACCGCTGCTATATAAGCATAATACACGGCAACCTACATGTATAACTTAAATAACTCAATAAAGACACCCTTAAAATGGTATCAACAGATGCGATATAAGTATGGCACCAGCAACAGTAAGGCGGATACTATCGATGCACAAACGAACACAGTCGACCGTCGCTGCGCTCAACGTCTTGTGGAGACCTGTTGGTCTCGCGCTTGCGTACAACAATGCGGGCACATCGTGCCTTCTCGTGCACTGGGACAATACAGGCAGGTCTTAACTTAGCTTCGCTAAGTAACTTGAGCAGAATTTAAACGGACAGCTCGAATGTCAGCTGCAAGATTGTTCCAAAGGGATGGACCAGCGCACGTGAGCGCTCTCGTGTTGATGTCCTGCAGGCTGCAGCGAGGGACCAGAAGATCTCCACGGGCGGTAAGCGAAGCGATCAGTGACCTGACTGAGCTTAAACCAGCACAAAACAGCTTCAGTCCTCATATGCCGAGGCTAAAAAAATGGCGTAGCTTATGACTTGTCAGCTTACGGCTACCTTTCTGACTAGCTCAAGGAGAAGCATGTATCTTATTGCAACACAAGCTGTAGACGTCGACAGCAATTGAAGGGCTTGCAGCAATAACCAGGCATGTCGGATTTTTTTAGTTTTGGGAAAATGGCTTCAAAGATTTGACACTTCAAACTGTTGTATCTAAGCCATTTTACGAGATATCGACAAGCTGTTTGAAGCACCATGTGAGTTATTACTGTCTTTCACGAAATTGTTACATAATGCAATGCAAAAGATAACAATAATGTTTTTCACGACATTTTGCTTCATACCTGGTTATTGACACTCAACAACCCAGTATGAAACCAAAATCGTCTGCTGTTAGTCGACATACCTTATTCTTGCACCAAATGGTGACTAGCACACAGTACAAATTAATCGTGCAATAAGAAGGTAAGTCATCATAGCTACATTACAGTAAGAAAAAAATAGCGCAAAATCAGTGAATTGTAGAGTAAGTAAGAGACAATAACCGGGTATGTCAAATAACCTGATTATTGCACCGGTTTTAATACAAAGATTACAAGAAAAAACGACAATTTTTGTTATCATACCGGGTTATTGCATTTAAGTAATGCTGCCGGCTGCTAAATACCATATATCGACAAACTGTTTTATCCAAAAGCCAATTCAAAAATAATCAGATTTGCACCAAATTTGCAGGGTATATAGAATACAATATTCCAAGCACACTGGCATACTTTTTCACATAAACCAGGTATGTCGACATACCTGGTTATTGAGGCAAGCCCTTCAATTGATAAAGTAGTTTGTCATCCCTTGGTGACTTACTGTGTTTAAGCTGATCGAATAGTTTGTTCTAATTCATTAGCATCAAAACTCTTGTTTACGATTTCAATTTCATGAAGGAAGGAAGAAAGGAGGACCAGGATCATTGGCAATCTTATGACGTTTATTTTTCCAATTATTATATTTATATAATTTAAGAATTTCTCACCATAATTGTGGGTCTCATCAGTATTTAGCTACGTCGGTTTGTAATAATTAGCGGTTACACGCCAGTGACAAAATTTATATACAACAGGCAGAAAGCATTTTAAAGGTGTCTAAGAAAAATACTGCTTTACGCAATGCTTAGCACTTTCTTAGGCTGTCGGAATCTTTGATGTCGAAATCACTTAGCCTTAAATTACTTGTGTATCAACTACGTCATAGAACCGCATTGCGAATATTAAAATGGAGAGAAGGCTGTTACAGCTGTCAAGGGAAGCTAGACAGGATTGGTTGTAGAGGAATTCCTGACAATTTGCAGAGGTTTTATCAAAGATTAATTATCTTCCGAACCATTTAAAACCCATGCTCTTATATTTAATAATATTTAGTAACTTTTATGGCTCCTTCATAACTATAAGTTGTCGACAAACACTGGAAACTGCTAACTTTCGTTTGTATAATTGGTTAAAGCGCTCGCCTTGTAATTCGGAGAGTATGGGTTCGAGCCTCCTTCTCGTCCGAGGTGCTCACTATGTATAGAGACCTTGAGCAAGTTCTTCACTCACAATTGCTCCGCGCCACCGATGTTCTGTCGTATGGTCGTGTGTACTCCTGAACTTCGATGGAGACAATAATTATCAAGTGCGGTTGTAATGGCATGTATTATATAATAGGTCTCTCAGTACTGCTTTCATCCGTTCGTTTCTTCCTTCCTTCTTGCCTTCTCTTTCTTTCCTTTGTTCCTTTCCTCCTTCCTTCCTTGTTCGTTCGTTTCCCTTTTTCCTTCTATCTCTTATTCATTCCTTCATTCCTTCATTCCTTCGTTCTTTGCTTCCTCCCTTTTCTTCCTTTCTTCCTATCGGCCTCCCTCGTTCCTTCTTTCCTTTCCTCCTTCCTTCCAACCGTCTATCCTTCCCTCTCTCCCTCCATTCCTCCAGTCCCTCCATCACTTCCTTCCTTCCTTTCTTCCTCCCTTCCTTTCTCTCTACCTCCCTCCCGTCCTTCGTTCCTTCGTTCCTTCCTTCGTTCCTTCGTTCCTTTGTTCCTCCCTTCGTTCCTTCGTTCCTTCGTTCCTTCGTTCCTTCCTTCGTTCCTTCCTTCCTTCCTTCCTTCTTTCTTTCCTTTCTTCCACTCTATCCTCTCCATATTACCATAGGATAGCATTGGACTCGTGGGAGCCAGCGTCGAATCCAGATGAAAGCAGAACGATAAAAGGGATGGACGACAGACAATAAGAAACGACTCATTTCCTCGCGATTGTCACCAGGAATTATTCAGGACAGAATAACGACAGAAAGGCGGATTCTATCGACACACAAACGAACACAGTCGACGGTCGCTGCGCTCAGCGGCCCGTGGAGACCTGTTGGTCCCGCTCCTCCGTTGAACGACGCGGGCACATCGTGCGTTCTCGTGCATTAGGACATCCTCCTGGAACAGTCTACCATTAAACTTACGAACTATTTTCTCATTGACAGCTCAAGAAACATTTACAAGTCATTTTGAGGCGCAACTCTTCAGAGCTGTTAGTCGTCCATGTTAAGCGACCTTGTGAGGTTCTGAAAATGCGCTCCATAAACACCCAGATACACCCATATATTACACCCATGTTGTAGTACATTACAACATATCTAGCGTTTCTGTGAGGTTCTCAAAAGGCGCCTCATAAACAAACAGATTACATGCATTCATGCTTATTCAGTATTGTGTTGTACAGAAGTAGAACTTAGTATACAGCATAACAATACAATGGCACAATGTAACTACAAATAGACAGGATCACAATAAGACAATACAATGCAACGGAGCTGTACAAGATCACAACAAAACAATAAAATACAAAGACAGAACAATGCAAAATACAAAGCATTTCGGCAATTCACTGCAACAATACGAAACAACAGAAAAATGCAATAATTCAATACAATACAATTTTCAGTGATCCACTACACCAAAACTACACAAAATTACAATCTAGCAGTACAACACCATAATACAAAACAGAAATACAACTTAGGAATATTATGCAACACAGTACCACAATACATCAATAAAATGCATCAATACAATGCAATACTACGAACGAGTAATACATTACAATCATGCAAATTCATCAATACAAAGCACACAGTAACAACACCACAATACAATGTATCAATACAGTACAATACAATCATAAAATAGGGCAATACAGTAAAACAGATCGATACAGTAATACAGAACAGCAATGCAATAGACAATACAATACCAACATAAAGCGCATCAATAATCTACAATATCAACACCACAATACATCAATATAACACATCAATGCAATACAAGCATACAATGCATCAATATACTACAACATCAACACCACAATACATCAATACAATGTGTCAATACAATACAATACGGCAATACAATATAATCATGGTATACAGCAATACAGATATATCAGCACCAAACATCAATGCAGCGCGAATACATATCGATGCATCTCCTGTGCAGCGTCCTCTGTTGGTCGGACACCGATCGAGATTCTGCGATTGTGGCGCCACCTACACTGGCCACGGTCGATGCCGCAGCATCCCCGGCTCCTGCTGCTGCTGCTTCTGCTGCTGCAGCTGAGCGCCATCCTCGCATCCCATTCGCATCGTTTGTCTCTGCCAACCGCGGAGTATTGGTCGCCGAATTATCTTCGCCTGCACTGACCTGTCGGACGCCCATCCATTGACCCTGGTCAGCCGTGTCCAGCGCACTGTCCGGCCGATGGCTGACCACACACGAAATGGACACAGCTGATGAGCGAAATGACACGAGATGGTAGACAGACCGACAGACATACAGACTGACAAACAGACGGACATACACAAGCGAACAAACAGACGGACAGACATACAAACAGACAAGCATAGGGACAGACAGACGAACAGACAAGAGCACAGACGGGGCAGAAAGATATACAGACAGAGAGAGACAGACAGACAGACAGACAGAGACAGAGAGACATAGACAGACAGATAGAGACAGAGAGAGAGACAGACAGACAGACAGAAAGACGAACAAACAGACAGACAAACAGACAGACAAGAGACAGGCAGGCAGACAGACAGACAGACAGACAGACCGAATAAAAGACAGGTGTAAACACGCAAATTCCTAATCAGCATGGTTTATTAAAGTTGTTAATCGCTTTAAATCACACGAGAATCGGACACACGTTATCATTTGGATGTTTAATTACTGTCTAACGACACTGTGTCATAACAAAGATGATTATGGTCACCCTCCTCCTTTATCCAGTCATGGGACTGGCAGTACCAGAGTACGAGCAGTGGCGGAGTTTCATCACGTGCATGTCTCCATACACATAAAAATATTTACAAAGAATGACGAAGAGGATAATGAGGAAGCTGGAGAAGTAGGAAATGTAGAGAAGGAGAAGAATGGGAGGAAGAGGCTTGGAAGTGAGTTAGGGATAATGTAGACCAGCGGTTTTGAAACCTTATTTTTTATTCTACCACCAGGTAAAAAATCGAATGTTGGCGTACCACCAGCAAAGGTCAGATCAAAAACAACAGACGAGCGCGAAGTCCGCTTGCAATTAGCGTAGGACCGCATGTAGACAAATTTAAATACTGATATATAATTTTAAGAATGTAATCGTTTTGAATTTTTTTTGCGTACCACTTAGAGACAACTGGCATAGCACTAATGGTACGCGTACCACCGTTTGAAAACCGCTGATGTAGAAGAATAGAAATGAGGATTTGCGAAGGAAGAGAAGAGGGTAAGTAAGAGGACGAATGAGATGAGGACGAGGAGAAGTAGACGGAGGAAGAAGCTGAGGAAGAGAGGATTAGGTGAATAAGCTAGAGAAAGTAAGGAATCGCGAAAAGGTGCGAGCGATAGACGGTGCAATGGGAGGAAGAGGATCATAAGAGGAATGGACCAGGAGAAGGAGAGGACGAAGAGGAGGAGGACGAAGAGGAAGAAGAAGTTGCTGACGTTGATGATGAAAAGTGGAGGAGTCTCATAAGAGGGCTAAAAAGCAGTGTCGGCAGGAGAAAGAAGGGAAGAACGGGGTCACGAGGAGGAGCAGGAAGAGAAGCAGCAGGAGGAAAATGAAGAAGCTAGCACGAGGAGGACGAGGAGGATAGCACTAGGAGGAGGAGGATATCACGAGGCAGAGGATATCATGAGGAGGAGGATATCAATAGGAGGAGGGTATCACGAGTAGAAGGGTATAACAAGGAGGAGGAGGATAGCATGAGGACAAAGAGAACATTACGTGGAGGAGTCAAAGAAGAGGACAAATCGAATCATGAGGAGGATTTATAAGAGCAGGATGCGGAGGTAGATATCACGAGGAAAATGGTATCACGAAAGATGGCAGATGGGAGGACGAAGAGAAAGAGTTTGAGGAGAAGAAGGAGGAAGTCTAGGAGGAGGAGGAGGAGGAGGAGGAGGAGGAGGAGGAGGAGGAGGAGGAGGAGGAGGAGGAGGAGGAGGAGGAGGAGGAGGAGGAGGACGAGGACGAGGACGAGGACGAGGACGAGGACGAGGACGAGGACGAGGACGAGGAGGAGGACGAGGACGAGGAGAAGGAGGGGCAGGAGGAGGATGCGGACGTGCTTAGCGGATGCCACGCGCTGGGACGGTCGGTCAAACGAGACAACGGAACTGGTTTCGATGCTAAGCGCTCTCTCTCACTCTCTCTCTTGGCTGGAATACATCGTCAGTTAGTCAGTCAGTCACTTAGCCAGTCAGTCAGTTAGTCAGTCAATCAATCATTTAGTCAGTCAGTCAGTCAGTCAGTCAGTTAGTCAGTCAGTCAGTCCGTCAGTAATTCGACATATCGACTTCGTATTGACGCTAATCCCGTTCCGGAAACAGGCTTATCCGCCTGCATATATTCACGGTAGGATGACCATTTACATCGATCACTTCTGACTGTGTTTATTCTGTAGTTATGCTTATGTGTACATGTTTGTTTACAAGTACGAATATAATTAGGTTTTCTGCAGGGGTGCGTTTTATGTGGGGCAGGGCAGCCGACTGGTTGAGTGCTGCCTTGTTAATGTGGAGATTACGGGTTCGAACCACATTCCCTGAGAGGCTATTGCGTAGGGAACGTGGGCGAGTTCTTCATTCACAATTGTTCGATTAATGCTTGGTTATTAGATAGTGGCGCTTAATAAATGCATAATGGTGGTGATGGTGGTGATGATGATGATGATAATAATACTAGCAAATAATAATAATGATAATAATAATAATAATTATTATTATTATTATTATTATTATTAGTAGTAGTAGTAGTAGTAGTAGTAGTAGTAGTAGTAGTAGTAGTAGTAGTAGTAGTAGTAGTAGTATTAGTAGTAGTAGCAGCAGCAGCAGTAGTAGTAGTAGTAGTAGTAGTAGTAGTAGTAGTAGTAGTAGTAGTAGTAGTAGTAGTGGTGGTGGTGGTGGTGGTGGTGGTGGTGGTGGTGGTGGTGGTGGTGGTGGTGGTGGTGGTGGTGGTGGTGGTGGTGGTGGTGGTGGTGGTGGTGGTGGTGGTGGTGGTGGTGGTGGTGGTGGTGGTGGTGGTGGTGGTGGTGGTGGTGGTGGTGGTGGTGGTGGTGGTGGTGGTGGTGGTGGTGGTGGTGGTGGTGGTGGTGGTGGTGGTAGTGGTAGTAGCAGTAGCAGTAGCAGTAGCAGTAGCAGTAGCAGTAGCAGTAGCAGTAGCAGTAGCAGTAGCAGTAGCAGTAGCAGTAGCAGTTGTAGATGACAATGATAGTTTAGCCGATTGGTTGGTAACTCGTCTTGTAACGCAGAGGTGTTGGTTTGAGTCTCATCCTCGATGTTTGCTGATCTTCATATGCTCCTCTCTTCACGCACCATTGCTTCATGCAATCGTCTGCTGCCTTGTCAGTAAATCATAGCGCTAAGTAAATGCCATAAATCATGAATAGCAATAACGAATTTCGATTCTTATTCAAAGAATATCATGTGAGAAATTGTAAATGTATTGTAGGCCTAATACTTTGTCGCCTTTCACAGTTGTGCTGCAATAAACTTACCACATATGTGTGCATATGTATGTATGTCATGTATGTATTAATCCCATATGTGTATGTATCCATGTATATATATGTATCTGCCTGTATACATGTATAGATGCATGGAAACTGTATGTATGTGCGCAAGTAAGTGGGTAGGTAAATAGGTATGTATGTATGTAGATAGGTAGGTAAGCATACACTACATTTCCGTATGTATGTTTGTGTCCCACATATACATACATACACACATACATACATACACGCTTGAATACATACATACGTACATAAATACTCACATACATACATACATGTTTCAATACATACACGCGTACATACATACATGCATATACACATACACACATTCATGAATACATTCATACATACACAAATACATGCATACATGAATGCATACATACATAGATACATACATACACACATGAATAAATGCATACATACATGCATACATAGCGTAGCCATATTGAGGTAAGACTCCTCTTGTTTTAGATTTTAAGAAATTTCCGTGGGTTATACCTCCGCACCCCTACTACACCTGGATGTCTCCCGGAGTTGCCTCCTCTTGAATTTAAGTCTGGCTACGTCCTTGCATTCAATCCTGGTTTACTGCCTGATCTGCAGCTGATGCTTCATTTAATGACATGCTGTTAATTAGGAGATTACTAGCATACGCTGATCCTGGTCTCAGCAGTTCTTCACTTAAAGCAATGCAACACTATTCGTGGTACTCAAGTCCAGAGTTGCATTGAAAATTTTGCACAAACATTATCATCTCCCAAAAAAAGGCTTTGACTAGTGCGACCTAAGATTTTAAAAGAAAAATGTCGGGGACACCCTACCACACACAAACGTACATACACATATGTCTAAGCAATTTTGATGGAGTGTGGGTTCAATGTGGCATGGTTGCGGGCAGTAAAAGTTCTGCAAAATTAGATTTAAAGTTAATGTTCTGCTTGTACAGGCAATTGTTTAAAAAATTATTCGTCTACTTTCTTCATAGAAACCGCATGCGTTTTGTTATGTAAACACGACGTTATTCTGTTTTGCCGCTAGGGGCGCCACGCGCTACGGCGCCTAACTAGTCGTACGACGTTATGTAAGGACCGAAATATGAATTACAGAAATCTGAACTACCTTAACAGAAACTGTTAAAATCTTGGAATTAAAAAATGCAATATTTGAATGCTTCGTAAAATTTGGTTTACTTTTTCTGCAAAAGCGGAATTGTAATAGCTTTTGCAGCAGGAAGATTACTCTCATTAACCTCCTTTTTTAATTCGCCATATTGGCCTATAGTAGGCCGTCTCGTGAATTAAGGTCATCGCATCCCGGCCCTTTGGCTGAGATCAATGTGTATCATTACTTACATGGCGTGTATGTGTCCTTGTATATAAAATTACAAGGGCGCGTACACAGGATTGTACATGGTGATATTTCTACTCCAAAGGCAGGAACCGAAAAAAGAAATAAAATAAAAATTACTTAGGGTTAACTAGAATCAACAACAGAACAGCTCACTTTGCACATGTCATCAAAGTCACTAGAAAGTTGAGTAATAAGTTGAGGTCATATTAATTTTATCGTGAAAACATTAAGCATTAGATATATTGAGTTTTTGAG
>OY744611.1:49375282-49450282 GCA_963556255.1 Allolobophora icterica
TGCTTAGTTAAGATATTGATAATTGTAATGTCATGTTTCAATGTAATCTTACTGCGTTTGTCAGTTTGAATTAATAAAGAATATCACTATTATTATCTAGTCTGTGAAAATGCAGCATGGATGTAGCATTTGTACATATTCTAGCGCCTACTGAAAGCCTTTTAATGGCTTTTCGTAATACAGACACCATATAAGTTGTTTTGCAGTACATGGAGCGATAATTCCATCACAATCTTTCATAAAATCCAAGTAGAAGAAATCCTTGCTTTGGCTGAACTCACTGGCGCCACCTCTACACCGGAAGTGTCAACAAGCGACACACTGAGATCTGCAGGTCAAATCGAACAGGATCGAGTCAGATTCAGTTCAGTTCAACGATTTAAGTTGTGAAACGCTGGTCTTAAATGACGCACGTGTATACGGAACACGGAATCTTACCCGACCCGGTGCTGTTTATCCGATGTTTATTTACACCGCGCGCCATATTATTACTTATTTAAGACGCCGACTGGTGATTTATGTGGCTCCTCCATTGCGTCCAAAATGGCGGCTGCGTGATGCGTATTCCTAAATCGGTGTTTTATTGTTGACTTGTCTCTACAGGCTTACGACGTCTCAAAGTTAACAGAACAACAAATCGCAGGTAAGTTCCTTATATATATATTATATATATATATATATATATATATATTTGATTTGATTTGATTTGATATATATATATATATATATATATATATATATTCACACAATCAAACACATATGCATACAAATATATGTATAAACGCATGAATTAATTATATATATATATAATGTACAATGTTGTACATATATATATATATGTAATAGAAATAATGATAAGACTGAAAATTGTAAAGTAGTAGTAATAATAATAATAATAAAAGTAACAATAAGTAGGGCTGGTGCTCATTTTAAAAAGTTAATCGATTACTCTCCTAAATTTAACTTCGATAAAGACGATTAAATTCGATTAAGTTGGTATATGTAACGTAGAGCCTGGAAACTGTTTAAAATGTAGCCTAATCACCGAGGCAGTCACTACTTTCTACAACAACAAAAAACTTCAAACATTCCACATGCTAAACTTCAAATTTGAGACAACGGTAAGCGAACTGTTTATTGCAATGAAGATAGTTAATTTTGTGGCCATCTTCGAATTTTCC
Organism: Allolobophora icterica; assembly: GCA_963556255.1. Lineage (NCBI taxonomy): Eukaryota > Metazoa > Annelida > Clitellata > Crassiclitellata > Lumbricidae > Allolobophora > Allolobophora icterica. The sequence goes on from OY744611.1 coordinate 49,376,464, forward strand.
ATCAGCATTTGCCTTAAATGCGAAATGACTGCTTAATTTTCCACTCAAACGTTTCACATTATCATTGTTCGCCATGTAATTTTCCCCGAAAATGGATCCTCGACATCATAAAATAAGTAAGAAAATTATATATGCCAAAGTATATACATATTACATAAAGATATGCTCCTAGAAATAATGTGGCTATAATCGCCCCAATGCTCTCTTGCCTAATATATATATATATATATATATATATATATATATATATATATATATATATATATATATATATATATATATATATATATATCATTATTATCTACAATAGCGTGCCTTGCATTGTTGTCATAATAAGCTCCATTAATCTCATCCCACATATTGAAATTTGAAAGTGTGTAATATACATGAATATATATACATATATATATATAGATTGTATACATATATATATATATATAATCATTCACTACGAATATCTCTCGTCAATTACACTGTTCAACTGCAGACGAGTGTTCAGTTCCACTGAGGTCACGATGATACGATAGCTACGTTATTGCGACAACTACAAGAACTACTAATCTTCTCAAGATGAACGCCTAGTGTCTACTTAGCACTATAGCTGCCAGCCTCATAAAGAATGCGCAGTCTAGGCTGGCGTTCCTGTCTGAACCTCTGATCACTGAACAACATCTCCACTGACTGCCTGCTCTCTTACTGACACCTTCTCTATCTACCGACTTACTTGTCCTAAGTCATTCGGAGCAGGCTCGGTTCGTCCGTTAGGCAAACTAGGCAGCCGCCTAGGGCCGCCGATTTTTAGGGGCTGCCATTTTTCCATTTTTTCCGAAATAAACATCAAACAAATTTCTGGAAATTCATAAATGAAGCAACGTTGGATTATTTTTTAATTATTTTTCCCAAGATGGAAGTCACCAACACTATTATAGTGTTGGTGTAATAAATAATTATGTTCTATTAAGGTAGGGTTCACCATCAAGTTTTAATCATGAGTTTTTTGCCTTAGGTCGCCAAATGTCTTGAACCGAGCCTGAATCGGAGGTCCGTGGTAACGATATTTCGTGGTTGGTCCGCCAACCTGTAGAACCTACCTCAGATTCTTAGGCTGACATTAGCTAGGCCAGGGGTTCTCAAACGGTGGTACGCGTACCCCTAGGGGTACGCCAGGTGTCGCTAAGGGGTACGCGAAAAAAAATTGAAAAAAAGAAATTTTTTATAAGTTTATTCCCATGTTTCTTTGATTAGCTATTGACTTGAAGTCACTTTTCTACGTCCACCATACTCTTCTTCTTTAAATTTTCTGAGTTTATGCCCATCTTTCTTTGATTAGCTATTCTTCGTCCACCACGCGCTTCCTTTTCTTAAAAGTTTAAATTTTCTATGAGTTAATGTCCATCTTTCTTTGATTAGCTATTTCATATTTTTAATGTTGAAACCTCACAGCCGCGTCATTTATTTTTTCATGAGTTGTTTCATGATACCATGAAATAATTGTTATAGGCCTACAAGTAACTGCAATACTGCATAGTAGCATAATTATTTCAAAACCAACAATGGATAAATGGTTGAAGAAACAACCGCTTAAGAGAAAGCCAGAACCTCTCAGTGCAACCATTAGCACTGAATCTACCGAGACTGACACTCCAGACGCCAGAGTAGACCTTAACGAGAACGATGGCACTGGTGCGCAGCGTAAGAATAGACGGTATGACGAGAGCTATTTATCCTTTGGATTTACGTGGTGTGGTTATGAAAATGAACAGAAACCTCAATGTGTCATCTGCAGTGTCAAACTGGCAAATAATTCAATGAAACCTTCTCTACTTCAGCGACATTTCAATACAAAACATCCACTCCTTCAAGGTAAACCACTTGAATTCTTTGAACGAAGAAAAATAGAAATGCTACACAGTGAGAAAAGTTTAAAGTCGTTTACTGCAGCTAGCTCACACTCATTAGAAGCATCTAATTTGGTCAGAGTGCGAATAGCTCAAACAGGGAAACCGCGCACGATTGGGGAGAGTCTAATATTACCTGCACCCGAAGATATTGTGACTTGTCTGTTGGGACAAAATGCTGCTAAAAACTGGACAATGTTCCTTTGTAGAATAGTACTGTTTCCCGACGTATTCAAGATTTGGCTTCTGAATTAAAGAAGATTCTCATTCATAGGATCAAGCAAAACAAATTTTTTTGCGATTCAGTTAGATGAGAGCACAGATGTTACAAACTTTGCTCAATCGATGGTGCATGTTAGCCTAGATATGAACATGAACAGGCCGTCGAAAAAGAATTTTTTGCTGGGGGTACGCCAACACTCGATTTTTTACCTGGGGGTACAATAAAAATAAAGTTTGAGAACCCCTGAGCTAGGCTACTGCATGGAAGGTGTGGCCATACTCAAGCCTTACCTAATTCTACTAACCTATGGGAAACTTTTTCTAACGTGGGTGTGTCAGCTTTCCACTCCCTTCTGGAATGTAAATCTGTGATTCATCTATTATTGTCGAGTTATCTTCCGTCGAGTGATCTGAAATTCTCGATGTAGCTTATCTTTGAAGACTTGGCGCTGGATTGGAATTCTCTGCCCAGCTGCAGTATATTATTCGTGTTGAAATTGTCAGTATACATCTAACCCTATTTCCATCTTCTGGCTTCTTAGGCACCCAGTGTCTAGTCAGTCAGTCACTTATCTGGGTTCTCTAATGACCTTACATGTATAGTTGTATACCCGAAATGAACTATCTGATACGTGCATACGTTAATTTGAAAGAATGTAAATTTGGGTGTATCTATGTAAATGCCAATTTATATTTAAAGTCCATTCTATTGCGCCTGTGCCCAATTCACAAGGCATCAACCGATGGCACACCAAAATCTAAGCCATAATGAGGCCAATATCCGTTAGAGGATTGGGTTCGGGTGGGTGGGTTTGAGTGGCTGGGTGAATGTATGGGTGCTTAAGTGAGAATTTGGATTGGGTTGGTTGAGGTGGGTTGGTGTGAGTGTTTTTGAGTGAGAATTCGAATTGGGTTGTTTTGGGTGGGTTGGTGTGAGTGTTTTTGAGTGAGAATTCGAACTGGGTTGTTTTGGGTTGGTTGATGTGAGTGTTTTTGAGTGAGAATTCGAACTGGGTTGTTTTGGGTGGGTGGGTTGGTGGGTATCTGGGTTGGTGCCAATCGTTCTCTTCACCTCTGCCTCAGCATCACGTTCTCCTATCAGTCGATGCTCCGCTGCCCTCCATCGATTTGGCACCGGTCCGCATCCTCGCCGTGTCTCCATCATCTGCATCATCGCCAACCTCCGTCGGCTGCAGCAGCTGGCCCGCTGCAGCGAACGAACAACGCAGTGATGATGCCAAGGAGTCGGCAGAAGATGAGTTGACATCGGTTGCTGAGGAGAGAGCATCCCGAGTCAAAAGATGCGATGCGTCTGCCAACCGCTAACTCCTCCGCCCCTCTACCTCTTCATCCTTCTCCTCTTCTTCCTTCTCCCCTCTTCTTCCACTTCCTCATCCTTTTCGCCTCCTGTTCCGCTCCTCCTATTTCTCCCCTCTTCCCCTTCTCCTCTCTCTTCCCCTCATTTTCTCTTCCTCTTTCTCCTCTACCTCTTCATCCTTCTTCTCCTCCTCTTCCTCCTCCTCCTCCCCCTCCTTCCCCTCCTCCTCCTTCCTCCTCCTCCACCTCCTCTTCCTCCTCCTCCTCCTCCTGCTCCGCATGACTACTCTATTACCATTAGTTCCTATCTCTGATACTATACAATGTCATGTAAATGCAGTGTAAAGCTTTGTAGTGTAACTCATCTTTTTGTTATAGTGTCCTGTAGTGTAATCCAGTGTAGTGCAACAATACTTTTATCTGTGTATAAATATACGTATACACATACTATCATCATCATCATCATCATCATCATCATCATCATCATCATCATCGTCGTCGTCGTCGTCATCATCATCATCATCATCATCATCATCATCATCTCCATCATCATCATCATCATCATCTCCATCATCATCATCATCATCATCATCATCATCATCGTCGTCGTCATCATCACCATCATCATCATCATCATCATCATCATCATCATCATCATCAACATCAATCAGTTTGTGCATGTGGTTGAGTGATAATGCGTGCGTGTTGTTACTGTTTAATGACTCTGTGTCATGACAAACATGATTAGCGTCGTCCTCCTCCTTTATCTTGGCTTCAGACTGGTACCACCCGAAAGCGGAGCATCTGTGCACATTGTACTGTAATTGTAAATGTAATCGAGAATTTATATAGCGCCACTTAAACAGAGGCGCTCTCGACCCGGGTCAGTGTCTTCACTGACGAAAAGAAAGGTTTTCAGGAAGCTTGCTGAACTGGACAGGAAAGAGAGACAGACAGACAGACAGACAGGCAGACAGACAGACAGAGACAGACAAAGAGACAGAGAGACAGGCAGACAGACAGACAGAGGGTCAAGCCTGAGGGCCTGAGGCAGGCGGTTCCAGCTGGAAGAGCTCACGACCGCAAAGCTACTAGACTGGGCCGTAGCAGTGCGCAATGCGCATCCGAGGAACAACCAAGTGGCCACGGGCAGATGACCGGAGAGAGACCCGACCAGGCAAACTGGAAACCGGGGTGCAGTAAGCCCTGATATACAGCGGAGCTGAGCCAACCAGACAGTTACGCATGTGTGTGTGTGTGTGTGTGTGTGTGTGTGTGTGTGTGTGTTTGTGTGTGTGAGTGTGTGTATGTGTGTGTACGTGTGTGAGTGTGAGTGTGTGTGTGTGCGCGTGTGTTTGTGTGTGTGTGTGTATGTGTGTGTATGTGTGTGTATGTGTGTGTTTGTGTGTGTGTGTGTGTGTGTGTGTGTGTGTGTGTGTGTGTGTGTGTGTGTGTGTGTGTGTGTGTGTGTGTGTGTGTGTGTGTGTGTGTGTGTGTGTGTGTGTGTGTGTGTGTGTGTGTGTGTGTGTGTGTGTGTGTGTGTGTGTAGGTGTCTTTGTGTATATCCACGGAAATGTTTATTGGTGCTTGTATGTGTGACGTTAGATTGTTCCTGAGTGCATGTCCGTGTGTATGTCTGCCTGTATGCATGGGCATGTCTGTCTGAATGTATCTGTGTATACGCCTACATGAGTGTACATGTCTGTATATATCGCTGCGTGTCTCTCTGTGTGCATGCTGGTTTGTTTTTATGCGTCTGTGTGCATGCTTATGTGTGCATGTGTTTGTATGTGTACATATGTGTGTGTAACCGCAAAGGTTCACCAGTCACTCTGTTACAGAGTAAAGCAGGGAGGCGACCTGACCGACGACTCTGATGAGCGTAGACTCGGATCCGACCTGGGCTGGTGAACCAAAGTCCTCCGTGCCCACCTTCTCGTGGTGCGGACCGTTGGTACCCTTCCTAGGAAGGGGAACGAACGGGCACGGCAGGCAAAACCAGGGGAAGGCAATGGCAAACCACCCCTGTTAATCATGCCAAGAAAATCGTCATGCGACACACCAAACCACGCCGATGGTCGCGGATGGAGGGACTCCCAGGCCGGAGCGCTGAGGTGGGACTCCCAGGCCAAAGCGCGACTCAAGGGCTACTGGGAGAAGTAGCAAGACGGCAACGGAGACTGTGTAGCATGACGATCGCTAGGGCTCCTAGAGCCGACAGCACAAAGAGAGATCCGTATGTATGTGTTTGTGTGTGCATGCATGGCTTCGGTTATCGTCGCCTGGAGCTACACAAACCGGAAACGTCAGCTAAAGAAGTCGACGCCCAACGACGAACAATAAAACTAAAGACGTTCAATGGAACGCGTTGTTCCAGAGCAGTACACCGCGACCCGCTGCAGTTTCCCATATAGAACGCCGCAGTCCAGCAACCAATTGTTTGTACAGTTTTCCTCCCTTCGTTGTCTTGTTCCAGGTTTGGAGAAAATTCATGAAATTATATTTTCTCCTTTGCCACATTTTTATACCAGTGTTGCTGCCTGAAGCTGGAGTTCCGAAATGGTTCGTTGGAAATGTGGCATTCTAGCAGAGCGACCGGCACTTAGATCTTTCAAATAGTTTTGTAGCAAAAAGAGGTTGTATTCTTGTAAAACGGGTTATTCCAGTACCCTAGAGCGATTCCTTATCACTCTCCTAATTCAGTCACTGCCCTTATTTTAGTAGTGCCAGTCCCAAGCCTAGATAAAAGAGCAGGGCAACGCTAATCATTTTTCTTATGACACAGCGTCGTTAAACAGTCCTAACCAATCGCTCTCCGCCATGTCCGTATTATAGTAGAACCAGTCCCAAGCCTGGTTAAAGGAGGAGGGCGACGCTAATCATCTTCTTATGACACAGCGTCGTTAAACATAAACCAACTTTGCCAGTAGGATATCTTCTAATTGTGTTTTGTTGTTTTCTTGATTGGTTTCTGTTGTTGTTTTAGAGGTGAAAGAAGCGTTTGAATTGTTCGACAAGGACCATAGTGGATTTATCAACAGCAAGGAGCTCGGAATGGTCATGAGAAGTCTAGGACAGAATCCAACGGAACAGGAACTTATGAGTATGATTAACGAAGTCGATGAGGACTGTAAGTCGACTTTGTAACTTTCCTGTAACTTTCTTGTAAATTCCTTGTAAATTCCTTGTAACTTTTTATAACTTCTTAGTAAATTTCCTTAACTTCATTGTAACTTCCAAATTACTTCCTTTTAACTTCCTTGTAATTTCCTTGTAACTTTCTTGTATCTTCCTTGTAACTTCTTTGTAACTTTCTTGTAACTGTTCTAACCTACACGTAACTTTGTTAAAGTTACCTGTAACTTCTTTCTAACCTACGTGCAACTTTTTAAATTACACGTAACTTGGTGACACTTACCTAACTTCGTTCTAGCTTAAGTGTAACCTATTATGGAATGAAGTAGGAAGGGTGGGTGGGTGGATGGATGGATGGATGGATTGATGGATGGATGGATGGATGGATGGATGGATGGATGGATGGATGGATGGATGGATGGATGGATGGATGGATTGATTGATTGATGGATGGATGGATGGATGGATGGATGGATGGATGGATGGATGGATGGATGGATGGATGGATGGATGGATGGATGGATGGATGGATGGATGGATGGATGGATGGATTGATGGATGGATTGATGGATGGATTGATTGATGGATTGATTGATTGATGGATGGATGGATGGATGGATGGATGGATGGATGGATGGATGGATGGATGGATGGATGGATGGATGGATGGATGGATGGATGGATGGATGGATGGATGGATGGATGGATGGATGGATGGATGGATGGATGGATGGATGGATAGAAGGAAGGAAGGAAGGAAGGATGGAAGGAAGGAAGGAAGGAAGGAAGGAAGGAAGGAAGGAAGGAAGGAAGGAAGGAAGGAAGGAAGGAAGGAAGGAAGGAAGGAACGAACGAACGAACGAACGAACGAACGAACGAACGAACGAACGAACGAACGAACGAACGAACGAACGAACGAACGAACGAACGAACGAACGAAAGAACGAACGAACGAACGAACGAACGAACGAACGAACGAACGAACGAACGAACGAACGAACGAACGAACGAACGAACGAACGAAGGAACGAAGGAAGGAACGAAGGAAGGAACGAAGGAAGGAACGAAGGAAGGAGGGTTAAAAACACGAAGAAACAGATGACCAGCTTTTGTTGCGTTGATCCACAGATGTGCAAAGGGTCTGCTCTGATCCCCTGGCGACCGCACACTTAAAGATGCATCGCTCTGTATATATATATATATATATATATATATATATAGGCCCTATATATATATATATATATATATATATGTATATTTATACAAATATATGTATATATATATACAAATATATGTATGTATGTATATATATAAAGATAGAGCGAGGTCTATGAATATATAATATATACGCATGAATAGTCAGGCAGAGACACATAAAAAGACCTCCATGTGTGGACATTGAGTCTGTTTGCCTATCTGCCTTTATTTCGTACATACATCTGTCTGATCTGCCTGTGTGTCCGACTGTATGTCTGTCTGTGTCTGTGTCTGTTTGTCTGTCTGTTTGTCTGTGTGTGTGTCTGTGTGTGTGTGTGTCTGTCTGTCTGTCTGTCTGTCTGTCTGTCTGTCTGTCTGTCTGTCTGTCTGTCTGTCTCTGACTAGGAAGTTCTTCTTGGTACTGTCGTTCGATGTATGGTGTCTTTTCATGGAAGTCGCATTTAATTCGGTCAGAGGGAATTCAAGGACTCGCCCGGCGACAGATAAACCACCGACCTCCTCTTCCGTTCCACTCCCGTCCCACAACCCCCGTCACACAACTACTTCCGCCTTCATGCCGTCCGACCCATCTCACCCTCTGCTGCCCTCCATGTCACCCTGCTTGTCTTGCTGCATGTCTGTCTTTGCCTCTGTCTCTCTTTCTCTATATATGTCTGTCTCTTTCTCTTGTTTTCTTTGTCTCTTCCTGCGTCTCTTTTTCGCTTTCTGTTTCTGTGTCTGCTTTTCTGTCTATCTCTACCTCGCTCTCTCTGTCTATCTGTCTGTATGTCTGTCTCTCACTCTCTCTCTCTCTTTCTCTCTATACCTGACTACCTCTCTTTCAGTCTCACATTGAGCAGTCGACGTATTTCAGACAGATGACCTTGGGTGAAAGCGACCTCTGCTGTGGTTTAGGGCAACTGCGGCCATAAGCCAACAGAAACTCTTCGGTTCTAATCCCATTCGGGCTGCTCGAAAGTCTAGTGGTTAGCTGGACTGTCAATACAGAGCTCCGGGGTTCAAATTCCTGCCATGGCAAAAAACAGGTTTGAGATTTCTGCTCCACCTGCGTCCCCTAGCCCACTCAGCTATAACGAGTATATTAACCGTATACTTTCGGTGGGAAGATGAGACTGCGAAGAAGAGGATTGACTACCTGTCCTCATATGCCGAGGCTAAGAAAATGAAGTCGCTAATACTTCATACGCCTGGCTAAATCAGGGCTAGCTTAAGGAACTGCTCGTCTTCTTCTTTTTTCTTTTTCATCTTCTTCTTTGTTGTTGTTCTTCTTGTCCTTGTCCTTGTTATTATTCTTTCTCTCTATCTTCTTTTCTTCTTCTCCTTTTTCTTCTTGTCATTCCTGTTGTTGTTGTTCTTCTTGTCCTTGTTCTTGTCCTTGTTCTTCTTCTCTTTCTTCTTGTCTTCTTTTTCTTCTTGTCATTCCTGTTGTTGTTCTAGTTCTTGTTGTTGTTGTTGTTGTTGTTGTTGTTGTTGTTGTTGTTGTTGTTGTTGTTCTTCTTCTTCTTCTTCTTCTACTACTACTACTCTACTACTACTATTACTAATACTAGTTCTTCTTCTTCTTCCTTCATCTGTAGTTGTCTCTCTTCTTTGACGCTTCCATGTCTCACTCGCTCTCAACCACATGATCCTCTGTTGCCTTACAAACTCCTTCCACGTGTTGAGTAACTAACGCATCTTTGTTTTTGCATGTACATGTTTACTTTGTTTTTAAGTGCATGTTCGTGTGTTTGCATGCATGTATGTATGGTCATGTTTGTCTGAATTTATTTGTGTATAGGTATAAAGAGAATAACGTGTTCAAATGCTGAAAACAATGGCTATTGACCATTGCGGGTCGCTCCACAAAACCACACGTTCCGGGGTAGTTTTCTTTACCCTCGTAGTGCCTTAAGAATGCGAGCCACGTATATTATGTCTGTTGGGTCGTTCCAACGTGCTCCTGGGAATGTTATCTGCGCGTCGGGAGACTTCAAAGTATTCGAGCGCTATAAAATAAGACCTTGCGGGTAGCTCGTTTGAATAACACGTTCCTCAATGGGAGGTTCACTGTGGGCTGGGAGACTTTTAAAGATCCCTGAGATTAGACGCAGGCTCGACGAAACATTACGTTCCTGAACGGAAGATTTCGTTGTGCGCTGAGAGACTTTAACGGATGCACAAGGGGCGGGTCGCTCGACGTAGGAACGCGTTCCTGAACGGAAGATTTCGTTGTGTGCTGAGAGAATTTAACGGATGCACAAGAGGCGGGTCGCTCGGCGAAAGGACGCGTTCCTGAACGGGAGATTCGTTGTGTGCTGAGAGAATTTAACGGATGCATAAGAGGCGGGTCGCTCGGCGAAAGGACGCGTTCCTGAACGGGAGGTTAACTGTGCGCTGACATACTATAGCGCTGTTGGAGACCATAAAGTATTCGCTTTGTATTCGGCGCCGGACAGTTCCTTGGCAATACTGGGACGCTGTTCGGTCGGGTAATATCAAGATTAGAGAAGGGAGTTGGAGGAAGCAGAAGAGGAGAAAGGAGGACAGGGAGAGGTACACAGACTGACAGACAGCGGTAGAGAAAGAGAGAGGGTGCTTTTGAGATGGAGGAAGACGAAGGGAGAGGGGAGGACAGAGAAAAGTATACGTACAGAGAGAGGGTGCTTTTGACATGGAGAAAGAGGAAGGCGGAGAGGAGTACAGAGAGAGGTACACAGACTGACAGACAGAGGCAGAGAAAGAGAGAGAGTGCTTTTGAGAAGGAGGAAGAAGGGGAGGACAGAGAAAAGTATACATACAGAGAGAGACAGAGAGAGACGAAGAGAGAAGGAGAGAGAGAAAGGACAGAGACAGATGGAGGCAGCATATTGAGAGAGAGAGAGAGAGAGAGAGAGAGAGAGAGAGAGAGAGAGAGAGAGAGAGAGAGAGAGAGACAGACAGACAGACAGACAGACAGACAGACAGACAGACAGACAGACAGACAGACAGACAGACAGACAGACAGACAGACAGACAGAGTCATCCAGAGAAGGAGGGAGGGAAATAAAGAGACAGGGCAGCGAGAGGTAGGTGTAGCAGAAGGGCAGAGAGAGGGTGGTCTTGTTCGACCGCTGCTCTGTCCGTTGTCTATCAGGGTATATAGACGGAGGGACCGAAGGACGTTGGACGAGGCAACCATCGCTCGATAAGATCTTCGGTCGTAGCGCAAGAGAGCGGAATGCGTCGACTGAAACAGAAGAACGCGGAGAGGGAAATGGACAGGGACATGGAGAGGGGGACGGACATGGAGAGGGACATGGAGATGGACATTGAAAAGGACACGGAGAGGGACATGAAGAAGGACAGGTCACAGAGAGGGACAGGAAGAAGGAAACGAAACGGCAGAGAGACGTAAAGAGGGACATGGCGAGGGATACGAAGAGAGGGAGAGGGCCTTGCAGAGGGTCAGAGAAGGGACATAGAGAAGGACAGGGACTCGGAGAGGGACATAGAGAAGGACAGGGACTCAGAGAGGGACATGGAGAGGGAGAGGGACTTAAAAGAGACACGGAGAGCGAGAGGAGAGAGACATGGAGGAGGACGGGGACAAGTAGAAGGCCATGGCATTTAGATGGAGAAGGACAGAATAGGAACACGGAGAGGGACATGGAGAAGGACAGGGACACGTCGAGAGCCATGGAGAAGGCCGCGGAGAGGGACATGGAGAGGACCATGGAGAGGGAGAAAGAGAGAGGGAGAACTATATGGAGCGGGACATGGAGAGAGATAAGGACATGGAGAGGGACACGGAGAGGGAGAGGGACATGGAAGCGAGGGCGAGGGAGAGATGGACAGAGAAACAGAAGTAGCGATATAAACAGAGAGGAATCCAAAGGAGGAGATAGAGAGAGAAAGAGAAGTAGAGGCAGCGATATGCAGAGAGAAAGAGAGAGCCAAAAGGCAGAGGCAGTGACAGAGATAGGCAGAAAGATAGAGAGCAAAAGCAAGAGACAGAGAGACGGATGGAGGGCGCGAAGGAGAGACGGAGAGCCATAGGCAATTTTATATATATATATATATATATATATATATATATATATATATATATATATATGATGCATGCAGATAATATATTCGCATATATCTGTTCGTAAATATATGTATATGTACATGTATATATGCATAAATAAATATATATATATATGTATATATATATGTATATATATACATAGACTAGAATGCGTTCATGTGCATATATATATATATATATATTATTTACATATCTGCCTCAGCCTATATTTTTCTTTATAGTATGGATATACTTACGTATACACATGCATATGTATATATATATATATATATATATATATATATATATATATATATATATACATGCATATGTATGTATATGTATGGCCGTGGTCCCGCCGTGGTCGGTGGTTTTCGTCCTTAAGTGATGAACGTCGACCGGTCAATGCATATTCATGAGCTGTGCGGCGCATGCGTCCTTTGGTCCGCTCTGTCGTCAGCGCTGCAGCGTGTAAGGATGAAGGGCTTCTGGTGATTGCTGAGTTTAAATCCCCAGCGCTTAGTCAGCGCTTTCGCCTCCAAATGGACGAAACAGAAGACCTTCCTCAGCAGCAATCTCAGCAGCTGAAGCAGCAGGAGGAGGGGAGGAGGAGGGTTGGCATCTTGCTTGGTCCTGATTGATGCGCAAGGGGGCGATTTGAGAGGAATGGGGTTTGGGGGAAATTCTTTGAGACGAGTTGTAAGCTGTGTTCTCGGACGAATGTAATTTTGAGTGGGATTATAGGCTGACCATGGGTGTGCTTATCCTACTCTCTCTGTCTTTCTCACAAACTATCTATCTATCTATCTATCTATCTATCTATCTATCTATCTATCTATCTATCTATCTATCTATCTATCTATCTATCTATCTATCTATCTATCTATCTATCTATCTATCTATCTATCTATCTATCTATCTATCTATCTATCTATCTATCTATCTATCTATCCAGGGCCGTAGCCAGGATTTTGTTTCGGGGGGTGTTTTCTGTTTCGGGGGGTGTTTTCTCGTCCTTGAGCAAGCCGAAATGCAACCGAGTCAACCGACCAAGGGGTTTGTAGTTAGTAAATGCATTATTTCATTTTTACATTATTTAATTTCGGGGGGTGTTTAAACACCAAAAACACCCCCCTGGCTACGGCCTTGTATCTATCTATCTATCTATCTATCTATCTATCTATCTATCTATCTATCTATCTATCTATCTACCTATACATCTATCTGTCTATATATCTATTTATTTACATATATCTTTCTTTCTATGTATCTATGTATCTATGTATCTATGTATCTATGTATGTATGTATGTATGTATGTATGTATGTATGTATGTATGTATGTATGTATCTATCTATCTATCTATCTATCTATCTATCTATCTATCTATCTATCTATCTATCTATCTATCTATCTATCTATCTATCTATCTATCAATCTATCTATCTATCTATCTATCTTCTATCAATCTGTCTGTCTGTCTATCTGTCTATCTGTCTGTGTGCCACTGTCTTTCTTTCTATCTATCTTTCTATCTATCTATCTATCTATCTATCTGTCTGTCTGTCTGTCTGTCTGTCTGTCTGTCTGTCTGTCTGTCTGTCTGTCTGTCTGTCTGTCTGTCTGTCTGTCTGTCTGTCTGTCTGTCTGTCTGTCTATCTAGCTCTAGCTCTCTCTGATCGCTCTGTCTCTCTGTGCTCCCCTTCCAAGACAGTCTCTTCAAGGTCGTATTGGTATGTGTATGCAGATAAGACAAGCAATGATACACGATAAACAAGTCAATGTGGCCTCTGTGTCCGTTCGTCTGTCTGTCTGTCTGTCTGTCTGTCTGTCTGTATGTATGTCTGTCTGTCTGTCTGTTATCTGTCTTTCTGCCTCTATGGATCAATCTATTTCTGCTAATTGTTCCTTCTCTTGCTCATTCCTTCGCTCACTTATTCATGCATTATGTATACCCTGCGTATACATGCATACACCTAGTATGTGCCTATATATATATGTAGGTATTTAACTATTTATGTAGGTTTGTATGTGTGTACTTTAATATTTGTGTATGTATGTATTTATGCATAAATTGATTGCCTGAGTTTCGTGGTCTGTGCGTAGGCAGTGGCACCGTGGACTTTCCGGAGTTCCTGAACATGATGGCTAAGAAGATCCAGAACACGGACTCCGTCGAGGACGAGATCCGTGAGGCGTTCCGCGTCTTCGACAAGGAAAGCAGAGGACACATCAACGCCGATGAGTTCCGGTTCGTGATGAGGAACATCGGAGCTCAGATGACGGAGGAGGAGATCGAAGAGATGATCGAAGAGGCCGATCATGATCACGACGGGCTCATCAGCTACGACGGTACATCGATCAGTTGATCCAACGATCGATCAGTTTCAGGCATTCAGTCAATCAATCAATCAATCACGTAGTATATGCTTAATAGGTTAGTCAGCATATATAATTAGGGTGTCTTGTTCATGTTAATTTTATGTCACATTTTCGGGTCCCCATAATTTGCGGGCCCCGTGCAACCGCACGATTCGAACGCCCCTAAGGCCGATGTAAAGACTTCAATTTACCCCGTGTTTCAAGTTTACCCCCCCCCTCCCCAGGAATCTGAAATCGATTTCACATTATCCCCGGGGGTAGCCTGAACGCGATTTCAAGTTACCTCTGAGCTGTTCACATTACCCCCTATCTGATTTTGCTAAAATAATAAATGCTCATGCGTACAACACATATATTGAATAGAACACGTGAAACATAGGCCTACTAGATTAAAAGCAAGTCTCAATATCTGATTTTTTTCTCCAAAAGTCACAGAAATGTTAATTGTTTTAAATCCACCCATACCCTTGTTCGAAGTGCCTGACATATCACATACAAACATAAGATGCACAAAGATTCATCCTAGTTGATGTAATTGTGATCTACAGAGAAAGATAGCTTATTGTACATCATGTACTAGAGGGGTAATGAGAGTTTAATGATAAATATTAACAATTAATAGTATTATTATTGTATAAGATAGTCGAAAATGGACCCCATTAATTTGAGGGAGTAATCTGAAAACGTAGGCGGCTAATCTGAAATCGATTTCAAGTTAGGCTAATCTTAAATCGATTTCAAGTTACCCCGGGGGGTGACGGGTAACTTGAAATCGATTTCAGATTACTCCCCGGTAATCTGAACGCGATTTCAAGTTACTGGGAGGTAATGTGAAGTGGGGGTAATCTGAAATTGCTACACCGGCACTGACCAGCGCTATGGTTACTATAGATTCTACACAGGTGCTACAGATACTCTGTTCGCTTGGTTCTATATCAGCAACGAGACGCTGTGGTAGCCCCTGCTGATGCATTCCTCGATGACCCTTAATCTTCGTTCCATTGTGTCCGCTATCAATCTCTTCCATCCAATCCACAGTTGACTCCTCACACGCGAAACTATGCGCAACAATTCCACACACAATGACCGATGGTCGAATAATGGCGATCAGAGAATGTCTGATATTTCGACAACGCTGTATATATCTTTAGGAACGCTTCTCTATGGTGTTGGTGATGATGATGATGATGATGATGATGATGATGATGATGATGATGATGATGATGATGATGATGATGATGATGATGATGATGAAGATGACGATAATGATGAAGAGGATTATAATGATAATGATGATGATGACGATACCAGTACCACTACTACTCCTCTTGCTGCTGCTGCTGCTACTAGTGATACTAGTACCACAACTACTACTACTGCTGCTGCTACTGCCACTATTGCTACTACTACTACTACTACTACTACTACTACTACTACTACTACTACTACTACTACTACTACTACTACTACTACCACAACTACTACTGCTGCCACAACTACTACTGCTACCACTACTAGTAGTAGTACTACCACCACTACTGCTGCTATTACCACTACCACTACAACCACCACTACTGTTCCTAGTGCTACCAATGGTGATAATTATAATGTGTGTCAATAATTATAATAATAACAAAAATAAGAATAACAAATATTATTAATAATAACAATTGTAATATTTTCCTGTTTTGTAGAGTTTGCCGCGCTCTTATGCATCAACAAAATATAGCGACGCTCAACGAAGAAGGCCTATGAATGCCTCGAAGGCCTATTAAAACGTAGACCTATAGTTCTATAGGCCTACAAATCTGAAGATCTATTAATATGTAGGCCTATAGTCCAATAAGCCTATCACTATGAAACCCTGTTGATAATAGGCCTGGAGTTCTGTAGGCCTATGCATATAAAGGCCCATTAATATGTAGACCATATTTCTATAGGTCTATGAATCTGGTGGACTATTAATATATAGACCTCTAGTTTTCATAGGCCTATTAATATGTAGAACCATTGTTCTATAGACCTACGACGCTGAAGGCCTATTAATAAATTGACCTCTAGTTCAACAGGCCTATGAATCTGAATTGAAGGCCTATTAATATGTGACCTCTAGTTCTATAACCCTTTAAAACTGAAAGCCTATTGATATGTAGGCCTATAGATCTATAGGCCTATAATCTGCAGGCCTGCAAATCTGAAGGCCTATCATTCTGTAGGCCTATAATTCTATATGTCTTCCAGTCTTTGTATTTCTTGACCGCTCAGGAACGTGTTATTTCTGTCAAGGACAGCGTTTTTCACTGTTTTGCACATTCCGTACTTTTCTGGGCGCTGTATAAAAATGCTTAGATTCATAAATACATACAAACATATACATACACACATACATGCATACGTACATACACACATACATACATAGAAACACACACATGCACGCATACGTACATACATACACATATTCATACATACATACACACAAAGCAATTTGGCGACTCAGCTTTTGAGTTGGCTGATGCTACTCGTAACTTAGGCGTTGTTTCTGATTCTATACTAACTGTGTTTCTCACTGACTGTAAATAGTTTTTGTAAGTCGTCATAAATGTTCTTTCGTGTCCGAAGTAGTCGTTGTATCTAATGTCTTCAAGGACATCTCTGGCAAATGCACTGGCTTCCAGTCGCCTTGTCTACTGTTACTCGCTTTTGTTATTATTGCTAAGTCAAACATAATTGAACGCCGAAGAGTTCTGAACTCTTTTGCAAGAGCCATAAGGGGTCGTCCATAAAGGACGTCCGCAAAATATGACCCATTTTGGACCCCTCCCTCCCCCTTGTCCGCATTTGTCCGCATTTGACCTTACCCTCCCTCCCTCCCCCCTAGCGGACGTCCGCACGCCTAAGCCAATTTTTCATGTGGTCATCATTTTTTTTACAATTATTCCACAGTTCCTGTGCACGTTTAAGTGACAGTTCAGGTTTCATAATGCAGGATGTGCTGTAATAAAAGCCTCTTTAAAGTCGCAGTAAAAGTTACACCATGCATGAAGTTTTAGGCAATCACTTCACTGACCTTTTCATCTTTCGGGTAAGGCTGAAACAAGGTGGTGTTTAAAAAACTATCAAATTTAAAAGTTTAGATGCGGACGTCCGCACTGGTCATAACCCTCCCTCCCCCTTGTCCGCATTTGTCCGCATTTCGATGACCCATCCATCCCCCTCACTGCGGACGTCCTTTATGGATGACCCCTAAACAATACATCAGAATGTGAACATATAGATGGATGGGATGGAGGGAGGGAAGGAGAGAGGGTCGGTGGGATCGATATTTAGACAGACAGACACACAGACACACGGACGGACAGACAGACAGACAGACACACAGACAGACAGACAGACAGACAGACAGACAGACAGACAGACAGATAGACAGATAGATAGATAGATAGATAGATAGATAGATAGATAGATAGATAGAGCCTAACATAGAGTCAGAGATATACACACAGAGGGAGAGAGACAGAGCGAGCGAAAGAACATGTTGAAACATGCCCTGAGCTGCACACCCTCTTTTCATAAATATTCCGCAGTATAAAGTATTTACAAAATGCATTAAACACTTATAAGCACATGATAAAAGTTTTGCAGGAGTCGAATATAACTGTTTATACGGCAGCCACCCGGTCGCCATCCACGGCCTACTATTCAATTAACCACCGCTGCCACCTAGCGAGTGGAAGGCTGAATAAGCCTTCCGGCGTCTACGGGAATCGATCTTGGTACCTACTGCTCTTCACGCCAGTGTGTCATCCATTACTCTACGGGCCCTCTCCCACCAAATAGGATGTCGTTAAACAATGTATTACTACTAAGTCTCTTGCTTTGAAGCGGAGTCAGCTATACACGTGCATGGTATGCGGGCATTGCGGTGGCCAATAATTTATTGCAGCGTTCTCTTTAGACACCCTTAAAACGTTGTCTACTAAAGCTATATATAACAGCATGCAAGAAAACGTTTTGGCTGAAGGTCGCGTCAGATAAGCGAATTTCGTTAGAGCATTCAATTTAGACACCTTTACAATGGTGCTGAATTTGCTATAAAGGTATCAGACCGGTGAGCATCATCGCGAGCGCTCTCCTTTGCGCTCTTCCTGCGCTCTTCTTAGCGCTCTCTGGCGTTACCAGAGTACGGGCAGTGGCGGAGTTTAACCAAAAGATAAAATAAGACCCTGTAACTGATTAGCGTGGAATAGGATTGCCGATTGATAAAAGCGTTCGCCATGTAACGTGAAGAATACGAGTTGGACCCTTCTACTGTGAGACGATTGAGTAGGGGTCTGGAACAAGTCCCTTTTTCGCAGTTGCTCAGCGCCATCGATTGATGCTTGGTCATTAGATAGCAGCGCTTTAAATGAGTAATACAAAAAATGATGATGATGATGATGATGATGATGATGATGATGATGATGATGATGATGATGATGATGATGATGATGATGATGATGATGATGATGATGATGATGATGATGATGATGATGATGATGACGATGACGATGATAACAACAATAAAAAATAATAATTAGGGCCTACAACAAAAATAATAACAATAATAACAACAAAAATTGTTGTCATCGGCCTTTTATGTCATATGAGGATGTTAAACCTTGGAATAAAAAAAACCCGGCAGTGTCGACTAGAGTTTTAAAGAAACATAACGCAACGTAAATTGAAACACCTCTTTCAAACGGGTTATCCATCATACATAGGCTGACTCTATGCCATTGCGGATAATTCATATAATTAATCGTTGGCTTTGGTGTGCCATGCGTTGATGCCTTGTGCAATAGCACCGGCGTAATAACGTTACTAAATAAAATTTAAAAAACAGCATGAATCTTAAATGGGTCAGAAGATAATTAATCTTTGATGAAACCTCTGCAAATTGCCAGGAATTCCTCTACAGCCAATTCTGTCTAGCTTCCCTTGAAAACTGTAACAACCTCCTCTCGCTTTAACGTTCTTAATGCTATTCCAAGTCATATACAAGTACCGGCAATGAAAAATAAGGTGATTTTGACATCAAAGATTCCGACAGCTTAAGAAAGCGCTAAACTTTCAATAAAACAATGTTCTCGTTAGACACCTTTAAAACGCTTTCCTCTATTGCTATATATTCATCACGCGGGTAAAAGCTAATATCGATATAAATAACTTCGGATGACGTAATGTCAACGTCAACGGCCTCTGTTGCTAGAATATGTCGTTCAACTCTGCATCCATACCACGGTGGTCGCATTCAACCACCGTGATCCATACAACCGCTAGGTCTACTGCTTACGTTCTGCAAACCAATGATGACTTGGAATGAATGGTTTGCAATCAAGAATATAAACTGATATGCAATTTATTTTTTAAATACGTCAACCTCCATAGCAACCATAAATGTCGTCAAACTTTTTCAATGCTGATTATATCGTTAATATATTAAAATTGTACTGTATTATGCCCTACGAACGGTAAAAGAAGTTCAAAACAATATTTTCCTATCGACGGCATAAGATCTTGTTAAACTGTTGGAATCCATCCATCCATCCATTTATCCATCCAGATGTTTGGATGTCAGTCCCAAGACTGGATAAAAGATAATGTCGACGTCGTGAGAGAGACGCTACACTGGCTTCCTGTTGTCGAGCGAATTTGCCTTGAGATCATCTTGCAGACACGTTCCTCTGTTGTCAGCACCTCCTCAGTATACATCAGGGAACTCGGTGTTCCAGTATCCAGTCAACAGGGTTGAGGATAGTAATGCTTTTCTTCTTGTGGAGATATGCAGGTACCGCGCTTCGCTCTGCATCTCTTGCCCATCTTCCCTTGTCGTTTATTAGACCATCCTTGTGGAGCAGTCTTCCATTTCATTTACGTTCTGTTGCAGTCGAATCGTTCGGACAATGTTATGGTAGGCCCTATCTACTTTAGTTTGCTTTAAGTTTACGCTGATAACGAATACATAGCTTTGGTGGAACGCGTTTTAAAGGTGTTTAATGAAAAATCCTTTCTTCAGCTGTGATGCTTATTTACGGCTACCAAGGTCTTTGCGTAGAACTCAACTTACCTTACATCACTCTAAACAGGCCCGTATTAAGGGGGTGCTAAGGGTGCTGCAGTACCCGGGCCCGCAGTTTTAATGGGGCCCGCAATTTCGGAAGTACATTAACAATTTTATTGTACTTGTAATTGGTCCCCGCGCTCATGGCTATATATATATATAGGTAATTACAGCAACCGGGCACGCACTAGGCTTAATACGACCCTGCTCGTAAATAAACTTTAATGACTAATAAACTAGGATGTAGGAACTAGTAAAACATTTCAAACTGCTTTCAACGTACTTGTATGGATTAGTTAAATAGCCACGTGCACAACGCTTTTGATAGACCTGAAAAGGCGCTATAGTAATTGTCTTCATACAAATATACATACACACATGTGGCTCTACCTGGTTTTGTGCTAATAATTCGGAAATAAAGAGCAGGGCTTTTTTTCAGCCGGAACGAGCCGGAACGGCGTTCCGGCACCTTTTTCAGCAACTAAGTATTAATTAATTTATTTTAATAATTAAGACAATAATTTAGTTATTTTAATTTAATTTAAGTATTTTTGAACTGTTTTCAGTGTTTATTGAGACCCTCCAAACCCCCAATCTTGTTTTTCTCGTGATTTTAGCCAGCCCATAATTGTTGCGTTCCGGAACCTATTGTTCCGTTCCGGAACCTTTTTTCTAGAAAAAAGCACTGATAAAGAGCATTATGGGTTTTAAACATTTACATTGGAATCTATAGTTTTCGTTATACTCGCTATCGGCGCCACTGTAGCATGTAACTGTTGGTTTTGTTGGCAGATCAGTCATTTAAGATTTAGATCTGGCGTAAAAATTACGCACAACCCTGGCTTTTGAGGATTTTAATTTGATGACGAACGTGTGATTAAACTAGTCTCACAGACATATCTTTTATCTTTAAACAACACAAATCGAATTAAAATGCGACAAAATTATAAACCGTCTGAACTTATAGCTATGGCGTACATCATTTCGATAGCTAGAGATTTCCGTGGACTCCAAGACCACATGGGGCTACAGCAGCATAGGCGCAGACTTTATGGCGGACAGCAGGGGCACGTGCCCCCTCCAATAATTGAGGTGGACTGTAACCCAATGCAAACAAGTTTAGAATGAATAACCAAATCCCCCCCCCCATATTTTGGACAAGTCTACGTCAATGTAGGCCTACAGAGGTGCGTGTAGGCCGTTACATCCTAGCTCATTATTTGTTAAAGTTAATTTACGAGTGATGTAAAGTGAGGTAGATTCGACGTCAACGACCTTGGTAGCCGTAGGAGAGTTAAACGCTTAAGAAGGCAATGCTCATTAGACACCTTTAAAACGACTTTCACCTTTGCTATGAATTAATTATCGGAGAAAAATGGTAAATGGTAGTGTAACAATGGTCGTAAGGTTGACGTCAAGGACCCTTGTAGCCATAGGATGTCGTTAAACACTGGAGATATAATTGGTAGATGTAATCCTAGTTTCGAAAGTTAAGACTGTTAAGAGAATTTCCTATCGACCCCAGCGGTCTTTGATGCCATAATTTATCGTGAAACTGTTCGAATCCATGGACCAATGCACTGCTGTATTCTTTTGGTTCCTCAATGAGTCGGGTGTGCTAATCATCTTCGTCAAAAACAGCATCGTTATTTAACAAATCTGACTGATTCTGAATAAGGCAGTGGCGTCACTATGGGGTTCGAACCGCAACGGATCACACCCTTGGAGGGGGTGACACCAAAATGACAAATGACTGTCTAAAACATTTTGTTCAGAGTTTCAGCAGAAGTTTATAATTTTTAAATTAACAATAACAGATAAAAAAGACATTTTCGTAAGCCCAGCTTACATGTACTGTATCAGTATCAATTTTTACATAAAGCGCAAAGCCTGCAACTCTTCACAAGAATTGCGATTTACGAGCAACATTAGTAGACAAAATTACTAGTAAGCCTATTGTGTGCTCGGTCACAGAGAACATTATTACAGAAATATTGTGGGACATTAGAGCAAATGCGACAAAAAAGGGGAAGTCAGCGTGCATTTTTAAAACTTATATGTTTGACAAATCTGCTAGTTCTTTGAGGAGGTTTATGAAAGATTAGGGTAAAGTAGTGGACCACTGAACATACTTTACCTAGACTTTGCCAAAGCATTTCACGAAGTCAACTTGCAAGACTTACCAAAAAGCTTCAAGTACGAACGATTACAGGGTAGGTAGGTTACTAAGAACATGGTTTCAGGCAGAATAATAGACAATTATTATTACGCATTTTTTAAAGCGCCACTGTACAATGACGAAACATCAATCCCTTTAAACAACTCTATAGTCAAAACCAACAACTTGGGCGCTTCAACTAAATTGGATTTAGTATCTTAATCTCAGCAATAAATACATTTAGGTTACGCTATCTGAGGTTTTCTTGCACTTTGCCTTGTGACTCATCATGTTACTGTACAGAGCAAATCTCTTGTCGCATCCGCCACAAGCGAAGGGTTTCTCGCCCGTGTGACTTCTCAGATGTCCCTCAAGATTTGGCTTCCTTGGAAACGTCTTTCCACAGATATTACATTCAAATGGCTTCCGACCAGTAGGCCCCTTATGCATATTCATGTGCATATATATAGATTTCGCAGCAACGGTTTTACCACACACGGAGCACGTCTTTCTCACCCCGCTGTGAGTGTTTAGGTGCGACTGCAACGAACACTTCAAGCGAAATTGTTTGTCACATAGCGAACATTTGAAAGGCTTCTCGCCAGTGTGAACCGTCATGTGAAGCCTCAGACCAGAGGGATGTAGAAACTTCTTCTTGCAGATGTTGCAGATGCTGCCTTTGCACTCCTCTTTGTGGTGAATTTGACTGTGTCTGATTAAACCCTTCTTACACTTGTATGACTTGTTGCAAATCCTGCAAAGAAAAGCTCTCACCTTCGCATGCGTAAATTTGTGACCGCGAAGAGTACCCTGCAATCGAAACTGCATGCCACACTGATCACAGGTGAATGGCTTTTCCTGCTTATGAACCGTCATGTGCCGATCCAGTTGACATTGTTGCGCATAACGTTTGCAACAAAACTCACAAGAGTAGTGTTTCTCGTCATGATGGTATCTGATATGCTGAAAAACAGCTTGCTTTCTCTTGTGGGCCTTACCACAGTACGCACACGCAAAAGGTTTTTCTTTATCCGTTACACGATAAACACCTCGGTCACTAACTAAAGTAGAACCAGGTGGCAGTTTTGAAGATACCACGGACTCTACATGCCTAAAACCTGACGAGAATGTACCATGGCTATTATTTCCTTGACGAGTATATGGCGTAGATACTTCTTCTGCCACCTCTGAATTAGTTAATGACGCCAACGTTTGTTCTGTGGAAGAACATTGCGATCTCTCGGGATATGAAACTTCGTCTTCGTATACGATGCCAGACGCAAGTGAAATCCGCTGTTTATTCACGGCTTTAGTCGGGTTAGCATTACCTTGAGTTTGATTGGACTTTTTTCTCATAGTATTTGAAGTCCTTCGTTCACCCAGTTTCGCCACTTTACTATCTAGTACAACTTGATTGTATACGTTTTCAGACGACCTTTCCAGTGCACTCACGAATCGACTATTCGTACAGCTCAGTGGAGAGTCATGTTCAGTTGTTGCTAATCCACTTGGCACCATTGGAAGGCTAGGTTTTGTCTGGATTTGACTCTCTTCCAGCTGAAAGGGATGAATGTTACTTTCCACAAGGCCTGTATAGTCTGGTAATTTCTCTACAACAGCAGTACAATTATCTGAAGGCAAAGAATCTCGAGTTATCTTCTCTTCTGTTTCACCTGGACTTGAAACGTCACAATTCACCCCTTCTCTGAACTTCTCTTCCTTGCGGCTATATAAATCGCGCTTGAACGTGTACGACTTGTTGCAAATCTTGCAAGGAAAAACTCTCTCATCTGTATGCATAAATTTATGACGGAAGTGATCACTCTTAAGTCTAAAGCGCATACCACACTGATCGCAAGCGAATGGCTTTTCCTGCATATGAATCGTCACGTGCTGCTTTTCGTGTCTCTGCATGATATGCCTGTATACACCTTGAATCCAGTTGTACTTATTACCACAGTACCCACAGGCAAACGGTTTGTCTCTGTCGTTTGTTTGAAACGCACCTCTGTCGCTAATCAGAGTAGATCCAGGCGGCAGTTTCAAAGAAACCATGGACTCTAAATGACTACAAAATGAAGAGTCTTTGCCACGTTCATGAGCTGCTCGATGGTATGATGACAGAGGAACTCCTCTATCCGCCTCATCAGAGTTACAATTTGTGTCTTTCTGTTCAATATTGCACCTATGACCCATGACTAAACTGGATCTGTTACCTCTGCCAGTAGAGTCGTTTTTTTCGAGGGCAGTAGAAAGTCTATGCTGAGGTCTAGCGCTGTGTGTTATCTTTTGTGCTGTGTTTTCTCGTAAACGATAATCGCTCTGTTTCTTTCTGCTTTCTGGAAAGAAAACAATGACCAGCGGAACATCTTGTTCTTCTGTGTTAACACGTTCCACTGCTGTATGTAAATCTGAAAAATAAAACATTGAAAAGTAAAGGCTAAAACCTGTTTATATGCCTTTGTAGAAACATTCAAAGGCATTAAAGAAAAGGAAACACGCTTCCTTATATGCCTCCGTAGAAATTTCTCAGAAGATGGTAACACTAGTCTTGTTTACATGCCTTTGTAGGAACTCCTCCAAAGTAGAAGACTTGGCCATTTTGAGGCTTATACAAAAAAAAGAAAAAAAAGGTCAAGAATGTACTGTGAAATTCATGGGTAGCCAAGCACACAGCAGGGAACAAATGTAACTTATCCTGATCATCCCTGATCTTATAACTATTCAAAGTCAACTACAAGGTTTCTGGCAATGTAGAACTCTCACCATTTCTACTAAATATGCAGATTTGGCAGGTGAAACAGGTTTCGGTAAAAGTTTGCTTAGCCTTAGAACTATATGACCCGAGGAAGTGACAGTGGCGCCACCTAAAGGCATCATCATACCATTTTCGGTTTTCCAATTCAACTCTACATAAATGTCTGTGCATTTGATTCTTGTAAAAATCTCTAATTTTATACTCATTACAAATAATAATCAAAGTAATCCAACAACAACAACAACGACAACAACAACAACAACAACAACAACAATAATAATAATAATAATAAAGCTAATCACACAACTTTTGGCAATGTTTGGTGTTCCTTGCTTTGTGAGTCTAGGCCACAGAGGAAGTCCTGGAAATGAAGAAATTAAACAGACGAAAATATGACTCTAAGAACAATTACAATGTGTTTCGATTAAAAATGTCAAAAGTAGTACCTATAAATGTCAAAAGTAGTATTTATAAATGTAAAAAATGTCAAAGGTAGTATTTATAAATGTCAAAAGTAGTACTTATAAATGTCAAAAGTAGAACAATATGCCTGAATGAATGGTGAAAATGGGGCTTCTATAGGTTACATGGCCTGCACTCCCTGCTAAATGTGTACATACACTACCTCGAATCTTTTGTATTTTCGGATCATTATTTTCATGCGGCTTTTCTCTAAAATAGTCCAAAAAACGCAACCTGTACATGTAGCTAACATGTCTCAGAATATCGTATATCAATTTAATGCAGCTTGATCAGGAATTTTTAGAAGTGTAAAAGTCGGCAAGTTGAGCAGTGCCATAACTGGAAATAACATTGCTGAAATAGAAAAGTTTTTAAAAAGTTCTTATAATCAGCAATCCAGGACGAGACTATGCTCAGTGGTAAATGTGGCTTGGGTGAGCAGTGGGAACTCCAAAGAAGAGTTTTATTGGAATGCATGCGTGAGCAGTGGGAACGCAAGCTAAGAATTTCGACAGCAGTGAGAACGCCGTTCCCACCCACTTTAAATGCTGACAATGCTATGGGGCAGCTGAAAAAGAAGTAGAATGCTTTAGGATTCTAAAAACAACACAACGACCATAGAAACAAAAATTACATTAAAAATACTGATGACGGTTGAAATATGTCAAAGTAATATATATACCCAGTTGTACGGCAGTTGTTCTCTTTTGCTCCCTGAAAAGCACAATACAGAACTGGATTGTAATTTTCTCGACAACATTATTGGTAAAATTCGTTTTATGCTTCTCTGTGGTTTCTCTAGAACAAGCAACATGACAAAAAACAGTTGCCAATTGGTAGTACATGTGGTCTGTATTCCAACGATTGAGAGTTAGAGCCTGCTTAGCAGACGCCCCATAGCAACCCAGAGAAAGTTGTTTGCCCACACGCCCCTCTGTCACTTAGAGGTAGAATTGGAAAATAAATGGCAATTCCTGCATTGCAATGGTTTGGATTCAATTCATGGCCCTGGCATCAGTTTATTGCCATTTTAAGAGCTTAACAACAGGAAATAAGTGCCTCCCGTATGTCTTACTTGTGATCCTGGTAAAGCTTAACTTGATTTAATTACGAGAACTCCCAGAATGGTTAGAAATAGAAAGCTCGTCTGGTGAGTAAAACACTAACAACAGGAAGCAAGTGTAGAAGCAATTATTGCTCCAATTAACGCAGACACATAGATCATTTAGTAAACCAAACCTATTACATTACAGTTTGTGCATGCTAACAAGTGAATAAATAGGCCTATACAAGTATCGAATAGGAATAGGAAGCAATGGAGAATGTGTGTCATGGCGATCGCTAGAGCTCCAGGAGTTGACAGCACAAGGTGACAAGGTGATACAAGTACATGGAATTAAATAACACAGAATTGTACAAGAAAGCAACACTAAACTTAGATAAAGAAATTCCTGCATACTTACTTCTGACACCAGTACTGCAGCACTGTATTTTCACAAAGCAATCTGGGAATTACTGCTACAGGTTCCATCATAACCATTCAGAAGTTAAAAATGATAAATAACCATTTAGAGTTGATATCACATCTAAGTGAACTGACGCAAGTCATAGTTACTGAATATGGAGATGGCCTTAAGTTTTGCAGATGTGACCTGTTATTGCTGTTTCATTAACAGATTTTACCTTCAACCTTCAAAGTACTTTAACTAACAGCCGAAAACAATGGCAAAGCTGTTCAGTATAGTAATAGCGTGCAATATGAAAAAGAAACAAAGTGCAGGTGTGGAAGTCAGTTGTCTTAGACTTCTGGCCCATTACCAAAAAGAACCGCAATAAACATGTTTGACATCGGAATATATGTATTATTCATCTGTGTTGAGAAATTTTTGATTATTATAATTATCAAAGCACAGTGTAAATTGAAATCTCCAAAATTTTGCAGCGCTGCACGAAACTCCACATTCGCAGCAGTAGTAGTAGTTTCAGTTTACCGACACTATGTGATAAAGATCATTAGCGTGGCCATCCTCTTTCATTCAAACTTGGGTCTGGCACTACCAGAGTACAAGCAGTGATAACGTCAGCGAGGCCACCTTATATACCGGCGCTATATGAAATCAAGTCTGCACGAGCAAGGTTGTGTGGCCAGATGTCGGTTATAGATGGGAGGAGTTTACATGCGAGCATTCTACATCTCTGTGACTGCTTTTTATAGAAACGAACACAGTCACAACACATCACAAACTATAAGTTTATTATTTTCACTCTGAAATCTAAAATAATTAGTTTACAAATTGTCTATATAAAAAGAGAAATTGGTCTAACCATCTGTGGGAATGTCAAGAAGTTGCGACAAAACTTAGACGCTGACATCGTTTCGCAACCAGAGTACAAGAGAATATTCATACGCCCTATTAAATGATCAACTAATTTTATAATGTTAAACAGTTCCACGTGGAACTAAAATTTATAATTTTTCGATGGGAGAAGAATCCTCTGCACATTGTCCACATAGTATGAAAACATTGCTGTGTCCCAACAGCCAATCATTTTACATATAACTAGGCCAGTTTGACATCAGCGAATCATTTGGACTTGAGTCTACGCACCTGACCTGATAAATAACACGGACCACGTGATTCGTCGGATGACGGCAACCACCGGTCGACTGCGATATCTATTAATAGAGGTCGTTGTCTAAATGGAGTTTTCTGCCGATGCTTTAGCGCAATTCATTGACATATGTTTTTGGGGGATTGTTACCGATGTCAGCAAAGTGTAACTGATGATATCTAGGCTATAATCACTAGAATCTTTCGGAAATGATCCTGTGATTTTATAAATTTTCAAAACTTAAATTCACTCCGTGGAGATCCGGCTTAATTACTCGCCATGTTTACCTATATTCCTGAAATATTACGCGTGCCCACTTCCATCCAAAGTTTCACAGTTCAAGATCATGAGGAACTTTTGTAGAATGCACAGCTGCACGATGCCTACTATCCTGATGTATTTTTATATCCTTACCAATCCGTAGGAAAACTCTCACAGCTTCAATTCTAAACACCATCCACCGTCCGATTGACTGCCTGCCGGACCCTTTGGACCTCGACCTGGAACCAATTTTGACCATACCTGCCTGTCAGCTCGTTCCCGCGACTTCGCTTAGTGGGGCACTATAAGGATTTGAACCCGAGTCGGAGAAGTAGAATGATGGAAATTAAGTATATAGGCCTATGCCTAAATTCGATATCGATTGATAAGAGCGATTCTCGTTAGACACCTTTAAAACGTTGTTAATCAATGCTATATTATACAGAAATTCAATGAAATTATTTGCTTGAACGGTCGAAGGGCTCAATGAAAAGTCGCTCAGATAAAAATAGCTCATCCAGCTTCCAGTTTGATTTCTATTTTCATCGCCCATCCAGCTTCTATTTTGTTTTAATATGACACATTTTCATCGCTTATACAGTTTGAGGTATATATTTTCTTCGCACATCCAGCTTCTTGTTTTATCTCCATCTTCAATTGATTGCTATTTTCATCGCTCATCCAGCTTCTATAGTTTGATTTTTATTTTCATCGCTCATCCAGCTTCCAATAGGCCTAATTAATTACGCTAAAGCGTACGAGGACATTTCGTCCAATGATTAATTACGCTAAAACGTACGTTTACCCAGAATACATATAGCAACGAACGGCCACTTCCCACTTAATATTGTAACTTTAAGAGTACACAACACAGAAGCTAGTTGCTGCTAGTTCACCGGTTAGCAGTGATAAAATACTTATTTTGGTCTGTGGCAACTGGCGAGTGGTAGGCCTATAGGACCTACATTAAGTTTTGCTGCGCCGCGAACACCAAACAAAGGGTAAACAGTGGAAAATACTGTAGAAATGTATGATACTTATGAAATATTTCTGAAATATTGGGGGATATACATGTACGCAACTCCATCCCCCACCTCAAATTTGAGGCGACCGTTCCCCGTCCCCTAAGGCTTCGCCTCTGGTCGTTGTTCATATACTTATATAATCTTGTATCAACACAGTGCTCTTGAGTTCAAGGACTATACTCACTATTATGATCCTAGACCTTACGGTCTGTTTTGCTTAAATATTCTTCATCGTAAGCATCGCTTCTTTCAATCGCGTTAGTAGGCCTAATTATCTCAAAAAGTGAACAATTTTATTATGCTGATTTAATAATGTAACTGAACTCAATATGGAAACACGACCCTAACCTTGAAGAAGCTTATGATTTTGTAGGTCTCTGATTGTATACAGTTTTATGCTTCATTACGTTTGTTGCTGAAATGTGATTAATAATAAATAATAATAATCTTTTTCTTTAATTAAGCGCCTGCAAACGCACTGCGCTGTACAGTGAACGTACATGTAGTAGAAACGGCAGCCACCCAGGACGCCTTACAAACATGTATTAAGTAGAAGCACATGATAACAGTTTTACAGGAGTCGAATATAGCTGCTTAATATGCGGCAGCCACTTACGGCGCCAAATCACGGCCTACTATTATTTAACCACCGCCGCCGCCTAGCGAGTGGAAGGCAGAATTAACCTTAAATTAACGATGTCTACCGGGTTCGATCTCGGTACCTTCAGCTCTTCACGCCAGTGTGTTATCCATTACTCTACGGACAGTACAATAAAGAAATTTTTTTAAACAAAATGAAGGAAGAAATTGTAAAGGCACCAGCACAGATCTTCAGCGGGTATATATGTAGAATCGAGAGGTACCACGGTATTGAAAAGCTGTAGGCACAGAAACTACTCGATCGTAGTGTCATTCTTTAAAACGGGGGCTAGAACCATTTTTACAAGCTGTTTAACCAGTATTGTGTGCTGGGTCACAGAGAATATTATTACGGAATCTTTGTGGGACATTTGAGCGAAAGCGGCATAAGAAGGGCAGTCAATGTGTATTTTTTTTATAACTTTTATGTTTGACAAATTTGCTAGTTCTTTCAGGAGGTTTATGAAAGATTAGAGAAAAGTAGTGGACAAACTTGACATACTTTACCTAGACTTTGCCAAGCATTTTCCGAAGTACCTCTTGCAAGGCTTACCAAAAACTTCAAGCAAGAGTGATTACAAGTTAAGTAGGGACCTACCAACATGGTTTCAGACAGAATAATATACAAGTATTATTACGCATTTATTAAGCGCCAATGTCCAATGACGAAGCATCAGTCCCTTTAACCAAACTCTATAGTCCACACAAACAACTTAGGCGCCTCAACTTAATTGCATTTAGTACAGGGCCGCATTAAGACTAGTGTCGGCCCGGGTGCTGTGACTGGCAAATTTCATAAAAGAAAAATTTGATGACCTTTTTTGGGAATTTTTGATGACCTTTATGGGAATTTTTGATGACCTTTTTCTGAGAATTTGTTCTTACATTAAAAATTTTTATGTACTTCCGAAAATGAGGGCCCCAAAATCTGCGGGCCCGGGTGCTCCAGCACCCTTAGCACCCCCCTAATGCGGGCCTGATTTAGTATCTTAATCCCAGCAATACATTTAGGTAACGTTATCTGAAGTTTTCTTGCATTTTGCCTTGTGAGTCACCATGGCGCAGGACAGAGCAAATCGCCTGTCGCATACGTCACAAGCAAAAGGTTTCTCACCCGTGTGAATTCTCATATGTCCCTCGAGATGCAACTTCCTCGGAAATCTCTTTCCACAGATATTACATTCAAATGGCTTCTCACCAGTATGCGTCCTCATGTGCAAATACATACCTCTCCCTGCAACACTTTTACCACACACAGAGCACGTCTTTCTCAGCCCGCTGTGAATGTTTAGGTGCGACTGCAGCATGTGCTTCGTGCGAAATTGTTTGTCACATAACGAACATTTGAACGGCTTCTCGCCAGTGTGCATCGTCATGTGCACCCTTAGTTCACAGTGATGTAGAAACTTCTTCTTGCAGATATTGCAGATGCTGCCTTTGCACTCTTCTTTGTTGTGAAATTTGATGTGTGTGCTTAAATATTGGTTGGACTTGTACGACTTGTTGCAAATCCTGCAAACAAAAGCTCTCACCTTCGTATGCATAAATTTATGATTCCGCAAACTACTCTGCCATACAAAGCACTTGCCACACTGTTCACATGTGAATGGCTTTTCCTGCTTATGAAGCGCCACGTGCAGTGACAAATCACTCTTCCGCGCATAACGTCTGCCACAAAACTCACAAGAGTAGTGTTTCTCATCATGTTGGTATGTGATATGCTGAAGAACAGCTTCCTTTCTCTTGTGGGCCTTACCACAGTACGCACACGCGAAAGGTTTCTCTTTATCCTTTACGCGATAAACACCTCGATCGCTAACCAACGTAGAACCAGATGGCAGTTTTGATAATACCTTTGACTCTACATGCCTAAAACCTGAAGATGATGTACCACGTTTTTTATTTCGCAATCCCTCTTCTGTTTTACCTTGAACTTTACTTTGGCTAAATGAATCGCGCTTGGACGTGTACGACTTGTTGCAAATCTTGCAAGGAAAAAGTATCTCCTCAGTATGCATAAATTTATGACGACAAAGATCACTCTTGAGTCTAAAGCGCATGCCACACTGATCGCAGGTTAATGGCTTTTTCTGCGTACGAATCGTCATGTGCTTCTCTTCGTGTTTCTGCACGATATGCCTGTATACACTTTGACCCCAGTTGTACTTATTACCACAGTACCCACAGGCGAAAGGATTATCTTTGTCATTTGTGTGAAACACGCCTCTGTCGCTAATCAGTGTAGATCGAGGCGGCAGTTTCCAAGTAACTATGGACTCTAAATGGCTGGAAAATGAAGAGTCTTCACCATGGTCATCAGTTGCTCGATGAGATAATGACGGAGGAACTCCTCTAGTCGCCTCGTCAGTGTTACAAGTTGTGTCTTTTGGTTCAGTATTGCATCTATGACCCATGATTCCTTTACCTTTGTCATCAGCAGAGTCGTCTTTTTGGAGTGCAGCAGAAAGTCTATGCTCAGATTCAACAATCTGTGTTTTCTTTTGCGCCGTGTTAACATTCTGTGTTTTCTTTTGAACTGTGCTTTCTTGTAAACGATAATCACTCTGTTTCTTTCTGCTTCTTGGAAAGAAAACAGCGACCAGTGGAACATCCAAATGTTCTTGCTCTTCTGTATTTACACGTTCAGCAGCTGTATGTAAATCTGAAAAATAAAACATAGAAAAGTTAAGGTCGAAACCTGTTTAGGTGCCTTTTGTAGATACACCCAAAGGCATTACGATAAAAGAAACACACTTCCTTATATGCCTTGTAGAAGCACACAAAGACATTAAGGAAAAAAACACACTTCCAGTGATGGGCAATAGTTAACTAAAAAGTTGCTAACTTTTAGTTTAACATTTTTTAGTTAAGGGTGAAGTTTAACGAAAAAAGTTTAGTTAAAACCATAGTTTAACAAAAATTGTCTAAAAATTTTTAGTTGCTAACTAAAAAGTTTAATTTAAAAAATCACCAATAACAAAGTTCTATTTTCTGCAATGAACATTGAACAGCGTCAACAACTCAACGCAACGTTTACTTACTTATTAACACTGGTGTTGCCTCTGCATAGAATACAGTTTGTAGTAAGGTGATGTTATTCTTTATAATAAAATTATGTGAGTTGAGTCTGTAGCAAAGATTTGAATTAAAGGCTACATCAGTAAAAATGAATAGCTTATTAGTCACTACTTGCTTCACTGAGGTAAAACTGAAAGAAGACAAACATAAGTGTAAGAACTTCATTGCAAAATGTCAATTTTGTGTGAATAAAAGGATCTCTGGAAATATTACATCTACAACCAACTTTCTGAACATCAAGGTAACATGTCAATCATTATTAATCATTACTATGTAGTCAATTAGTCCAGCGTTTTTAAAACTGTGATCCGCGGACAAAGAGGAGTCCGCAAAGGATATGGAGGGTTCCATGAGATCGTTCTGATAATAGTAATTAATGATTAACACTGCATGGTTTTATCATTAACAGCCTGTGTTTTCAAATTCATACACTACTTACAGTATGCCTGTAACTGTATGCTAGAACAGTACACATTGCATAGTTTGAAGGTGATATTGTCAGTGACGCTCTGCATTATTACAGTTCACTTAACCTCTGTAATGGTGAAAATGTTTGTCGTAAATAGTTGGAAAAAGTTTATCTACTTCTTTTTACTTAGTTAACTAATTTCCAAAATCAGTTGCCAACTTTAGTTAAACTATTTTTTTAGTTGGAAAATAGTTTTAGTTTAACTTAAAAAATAGTTTAGTGCCCATCACTGCACACTTCCTTATATGATTTTGTAGAAACACTAAAAGGCATTAAACTACAGGAAATGCACTTCCCTATATGCCTTTTAGAAACTTCTAACTCAAGGGCATTCTTAGAAGATGGTAACACTTGTTTACATGCCTTCGTAGAAACTCCTCCAAAGTAGAAGAATTGACCATTTTGAGGTTTATACCAAAGTTTTGGCAGAAAAAGGTAAGAATTTACTGGCAAGTTCATGGGTAGCCTAGCACACAGCAGGGAACAAATGTACCTTATCCTGATGTTACAACTATTTGGAAGTCAACCACAAGGTTTCTGGCAATGTAGAACTTTCACCGTTTGACAGTGGCGCCACCTAACGGCATCATCATACCATTTTCGGTTATCCTATTCGCCTCTACATAAATGTCTGTGCATTTGATTGCTTTAATATTATTTGATTTTATACTAATTACAATATTAAACATTGTAATTGGAAAATAAAAAAAAAAATAAAAAAATAATGATAATAATAATAATAATAATAATAAAGCTAATATGCTTAGTGAGTCTAGGCCACAGAGAAAGTCCTGGAAATGAAGAAATTAAGCAGTCAAAAATTTGATTCTAAGAACAATTACAATGTAATTCGATTATAAATGTCAAAAGTAGTATTGGCGAAAATTGTGCTTTTAGGTTACATGGCCTACTCTCCCTGCTAAATGTGTACATGCATTACCTTGAATCTTTTGTATTTTCGGATCATTATTTTGATGCGGCTTTTCTCTGAAACAGTTTAAAAAACCGCAACCTGTAGCTGATGGTTCTCAAAATATCGTATACCAAATTAATGCAGCTTGATTACGAATTTTTTCACGTGAAAAAGTCTGCAGGTTGAGCATTGCCATAACGGGAAAGAGCATTGCTGACATAGAAAAATTTGTGAAACGATTGTATAATCAGCAATCCAGGACAAGACTGTGCTACGGGGTAGTTGAAAAAGAAGTAAAATGCTTCAGGATTCTAAATACAACAGACCGACCATAAAAACAAAAATTACGTTAAAAATACTGATGATGGTTGAAATATATGTAAATAATATATACCCAGTTGTATGGCAGCTGTTCTCCTTTGCTCCCTAAAAACCACAACACAGAACTAGATTCTAATTTTCTTGACAACATTATTAGTCAAATTCATTTTATGCTTCTCTGTGGTTTCTCTAGAACAAGCAACATGATAGAAAACAGTGTCAACTGGTAGTCCAATTGGTCTGTATTCCAACGATTGCGAGTTAGAGCTTGCTTTGTAGATGCAACATAAACACCGGAGGGACATTTTTTGCCCACACGTTCCTCTGTCACTAACAAGTAGAATTGGAAAGTAAACGGCAATTGTATAATTGGCATTTCAAGGGCTAAACATCAGGAAATAAGTGTCTCCCATATTTCTCACTTGTTGTTCTGGTATAGCTTAATTCTTATTTAATTATAGGAACTCCCAGACTGGTGCAGAAATAGAATGCTCATCTCGTGAGCAAAATACTAAAAATGGGAAGCAAGTATATATGCAATTATTACTACAACTAACACATAGATAAGTAAGTTAACCAAAGCTATTACATTACAGTTTGTGAACGCTATCCAGTAAATAATATACCTGCATAAGGAACTAAATAACAGATTTGTACAAAAACACAGCTCAACAAACTTAGACAAAAAACCTGCATATTTACTTCTGACGTTAATACTGTGCAGCACTTTATTGTCACAGCAATCTCAGAATTATTGTCACAGGTTCCATCATAACCATTCAGAAGCCAAAAACTAATAAATTACCACAAGATGTGATATCACATCTAAATACTAATATCACATCTAAGTGAACTGACAGCAGTTTATTACTGAATATGCAGATGGCCTTAAGTTTTGTAAATGTCACCCACTGTTGCTCCTTCAATAAGAGCTTTTTCCTTCAACCTTTAAAGTACTTTCACTACTAACCGAAAACAATGGCAAACTATTCAGCATAGTAACAGCGTGCAATATGGAAAAAAAACAAAGTGCAGGAACGGAAGTCAGCTGTCTGAGACATCTGGCCCATTACCAAAACAACCACACTATGTTTTGACACCAGAATCACGTCGTATTCATTTGTGTTGAGAAATTTGGGATTACGATGTCAAAGCACAGTGTAAATGGCAATCTCCAAAATTTTGCAGCACTGCGCGGCGCTACACATTAGCAGCAATAATACTAATAGTAGTAATTTCAGTTTAACGACACTGTGTGATAAAGATCATTAGCATCGCCCTCCTCCTTCATCCAGGCTTGAGACTGGCACTCCCAGAGTACGAGCAGTGACAGCTTCAGGGAGACCACCTTATATACCGGAGTTATATATGAAATCACGTCCGCAAAAGCAAGGTTGGCAGAAGGTTATATGCGAGCATTCTACATCTCGCCGCTTTTTATATAAGCGAACACAGTCACAACACATCACAAACTACAAGTTTATTGTTTTCATTTTAAGATCTAAAATAATTAGAACTTTTGCAAATTGTCTAAGTGCGTCGGGAGCTCTTGGTCCCACGTGCTCGTTCTTATATAAAAGAGAAATTGGTCTAACCATCAGAGTCTGTGTGAATGTCCAGAAGTTACGACAAAACGTAGGCGCTGACATCGTTTCGCAACCAGAGTAAACGAGAATATTTATATTTAATAATCAACTGATTTTAGAATGTTAAACAGTTCCACGCGGAACTAAAAATTTTAATTTTCCGATGGAAAAGAGCCCTGTCCAAATTGTCCAAATAGAATGAAAACATTGCTGCGTCCCAACAGCCAATCAGTTTACAGATAACTAGGCCAGTTTAACATCAGCGAATCATTATTTTTATTTGAACTTGAGTCTAGGCGCCTGACCTGATAAATAATACGGACCACATGATTCGTCGGTTGACGGCAACGTCTCGTGATATCTATTAATAGAGATCGTTGTCCGTATCGAGTTTTCTGCCGATGCTTTAGCGCAATTCTTTGCCGTAAGACCAAAGACAAGCCACAGGTACGGTTATGTTTTTTGGGGACTGTTACCAACCGATGTCAGTAAATTGTAACTGATGATATATAGAATCACTACCATGCAGACGCGTTAATTTCCATCTTTCGGAAACGATCCTGTGATTTTATAAATGTTCAAAACTTGAATTCACTCAATGGAAATCCGGCTTATACTCGCCATATGTTATATTCCTGAAATATTACGCATGCTCACTTCCATCCAAAGTTTCACAGCTCAAGACCACGAGGAACTTTTGTAGAATGCACAGCTGTATGATTCCTAGTGCATATATACTATCCTGATGTATTTTTATATCCTATCCCATCCGTAGTAGGCCTATCGGCCTAACTCCCACAGCTTCAATTCTAAACACCGTCTGCCGTATCCGTCCGATTGTCTATCTGCCCGAGTCGCGACCCTCTGGATCTTGACCTGGAGCAAATTTTGGCCCTGCAGCATGCCTGCCTATCGATTTTGTTTTGACTAAGCGCCTGTGACAAGCTGGTTCCCGCGACTTCGCTTTTGGGGGCACTTTAGCATCTCGAGATTACGATTTCGCTAAAATTGTCGTTGACAGAATCTGTCTGGTGTTCAGTTTTCAAGCTGACTGTTCTGAATGCAATCGTAATCGTAATCTCAAAACTTCTAAAGCGCCACTCGAA
The DNA here is from genome assembly GCA_963556255.1 of Allolobophora icterica. NCBI lineage: Eukaryota > Metazoa > Annelida > Clitellata > Crassiclitellata > Lumbricidae > Allolobophora > Allolobophora icterica. Next base: position 49,414,155 of record OY744611.1, read on the forward strand.
GGCCAAACGCAGGGAACCAGCCTATTCACGACTCATGAGCGCCGGACAATTTTGAGTGAGCAACTTGTCCAAGGTCGCTATGCAACGGCTTGAGGACTAATAGTAATAAAAAATAATAAAACTAGCAGTTCGTAGGTGGCGTTAATTATCTGACTTCGTAATCAGCGTTTTCAGAATTGAGCGGCCTCAGCAGCGGTAAGATGTCGTTATACTTTTCAATCATCATCATCATAATCAGGAGCAGCCGTTTTCAGCTTCATACAACTTCTTCATCTTCGTTAAAAGAGGGTCGTCATCATCATCCCTGGCATCCACTGCATGTCATTTAATACTAGATAATTCTAAAATATCGTTATATACAGTCTTGTTGTCCTCGAGACCAAGGTCTCGAGTGCACTCGAGTTAGTTTTTAAAAGTCTTGGTCTTGGTCTTGGTCTTGAGACCAAAGGTCTTGGTCTTGGTCTTGGTCTTGAGGTTCAAGGTCTTGGTCTTGGTCTTGGTCTTGAGGTTCAAAGTCTTGGTCTTGGTTTTGCAAGACCAAGACCAAGACTTTTGTCAATATGAACAGTCATTAATTTTAAGAAACGGCAAGAATTTTAAAAATTTATCCAATAATTACTCATACAGTTATTATTGCTTTAGTATTTACACGGTGTGAATGAGGCTTCACTGTTGTTTTGGACAATTATTTTGACTTCCGGTTATTTACCATGGAATGATTTCAAAACAGACTCATGATTATAATTTGTACATTTACATCCGGTTCTTGAAAAGCTGCTTTGTGTGCTAGCGATTTCAGCACTTGTAGACCGTGTTTTTTCACATGGCAGAATTTTTATGAGGCCCCACAGGTCACGTCTTGGTCAGAGCAAATTGGTTTTTATAAAATTCAACAGGCATTTGGAATAACATTTCGCATGAAGGACTTTTGTAAATACGAATTCGGAATTCTCTGCAGTCCCCAATTAGAGTTGTTTTGCTTGAATAAAAGAAAAAACTAATGTTTTCATTAATTAGGAGTAGTCCGACTGGACAATTTTTAGTAAGGAATAGAAGTCTGGATACGACTGTGATTTTTTGGGTCTTGGTCTTGGTCTTGAGGTTCAAGGTCTTGGTCTTGGTCTTGGTCTTGAGGTTCAAGGTCTTGGTCTTGGTCTTGGTCTTGAGGTTTAAGGTCTTGACAGCAAGACTGGTTATATATATACACCATTGAACATCTTTACAGGCAAGCTATCGCAACCAAAAGATATAGTTAAACATTGAGTTATTCTGCACATTAACTGATGATATTTAAACACCTCTTTTAAGCTTTAACAGAATGTCTGAAAGGATGTCAGAAAATTAGTCTATAAATTATTCAATTAATTCGGTGAAAAGACTAAATATGTCCGAGATAAATATTCAGACGAAGTACTATTGCGTGCAATGTTTATAACTGGAGACAAAAAGGATCTTGTATTTTTTCTAAAATAACCCAGACAACTTAATAAAGGGATAATTTAATATAAGAAAGGGCAACTGGATAGAGCTGTTGTCACCAAGGAAGGTGCCCTTTCGAATTGTAGCGTGAGATAAGGCCCACAAAAGCCAGCTCATCGAAATACAGTCTTTTGCCAGTTAAGACTGGCATTCCTTGTGTACTCATGAAATTTAGAACTGTTGTTATCAAGAAACCCCTTCCTGACTCTACAAAGGAAATAGACTATTTCGTCAAACGAGTAGTGTTTGGTTTACTTGAGGACCAAAACAATTTGGACGAAATGGCGAAGGAAATTGTAGCACATCATATGCTCTAGCAAGATATCTTCTTTGGTTAAGATGTGTTCTTTAGTTAAGGCACGTTCTTTACTTAAGATGGCTCTTTAGTTAAGATGTGTTCTTTAATTAAACTAGATGTGTTCTTCACTTAAGACGTGTTCTTTAGTTAAGAGAGTTCTTTAGTAGCCTATATAGCCTATGGAACACAGCAAAGGCACTCTAGTGGCATATCCTAAAGACATGATCCTTGAACCATTTCTACTAATGGATGGCCAAAAGTATTTGTCCCTAGACCTATTAGATGCCTTCAGTGCCAAAGGCTTTGCCACTCGACACTTCAATGAAGGAGTGCTGAAATTTGTAGTAGGTGCATTGGTAATAATATCCCTATAGATTGCTCAGATAAGAATCTACTAAAATGTGCTTATTGTGACCTGGAACACAGTGCGGACCATAGGAAATACCTCTCCAGAATCAAGATACAAGAAGCACCTAGGATATATATATATATATATATATATATATATATATATATATATATATATATATATATATATATATATATATATATATATATATATATATATATATATATATATATATATATATATATAATTTCGTTTATTATGAATCAAAGTTGACAAACCGCTACTTCTTACAGAAAGAGTATGCTACAGTAAAAAAAATTAGTCTATATTAGTCAACGAAAGGTAGAATACTATTTAAGGATAAGGGCTGGCAATAACATTCCTCTGCCAAGTAGGCCTACCTTTAAAATCATAAAAGAAAATCAAGACCCAAACGAGATTTCTACCGTAGCTCTAAAAGCTGCTTATGCTGATAAAAGAAGAGGTGAAATGGAATACTACTACACACATACTACATCAGGTAATATAATCAATCACTTTCCATCACAAATACACAGACAACGCAAAGTCAGCCTGTTAAGGAATTCCTATCCTTTAATAATGCAAATTATAAAGCAATAAATGCCTCTAAATTAAACAAACATTATCTTCCATTTCACCTCCTATTCACTTGGTATGAGACTAACTCCGCCACTGCTCGTACTCTGGCAGTGCCAGTCCCAAGATTGGATAAAGGAAAAGGGCGACGCTAGGCCCTAATGATCTTTGTTATCACACAGTGTCGTTAAACTGAGACTACTGCTGCTGGTGTGAGACTCCATAGGGCTACTGCATGGCCTGTTCCAAAAAATGTACACAACCTACTAACGCAGATGCATATATAAGACTTATTCCCAGCTTTTAAAAGGTATCTAAGAGAAGTATTGCATTAACATACATAGGATCTAGAGCTTACCGTTGAAGTCGGTATAAATTATTTTTTTAACAGTTCTCACCGTTCGTGTGGCATAATGCAAGCATCTTGTGGATACCAGTATATTTAATGCCCCTCCTATATCGACATACAAGAAGCACTCAGAATAACATTGTTTGATTTATTAGGGAAAATATTTTTAGCAGTCTCTTAAGCTAGCCCTAGGGCAGACATGGGTATGAAGTGTAAGCGACTTCATTTTCTTAGCCTCGGCATATGAGGGCGGGTGGCTACTCCTCTCCCTCACCGTTTCGTCTTCCCACGGTCCCACCGACTGAGTATGGTCGGTGTATTCATTATAGCTGAGTTTGCTAGGGGGCGCATGATGAAGCAGAAATCTTGAACCATGTTTCTGCCCTGGTGGGCATTGTGACTCCTGACCTCTCGATTGACAGTACAGCACGCTAACCACTACACCATCGAGCACCCCATATAATGCAAATTCTGAAGCAATAAATACCTCTAAATAAAACAAGCGAGGAAGTGTATTGCCTGTTGGAATGACTGCATTCACAATCATGTGAAACGTGTTAACGCAGAAATTTATATATAATGTTGATTGATATCTTTTAAAAGGTGTCTAAGAGAAGTATTGCCTTAAAAACATACATTTTATGCAGAGTTTAACGAAATCTTATGGCAACAAGGGCCGTTGAAGTTGGTAGAAATTATTTTTTAACAGTTTTCACCGTTCGTATAGGACATAAAAGAGGCATCTTGAGGATTTTGATTGATTGATTGAATGAATTGTTTATTGAAACACCACACAACAGACAAATCAAATTATAACAGTTTCGCCTATAGCATTTCAAGTGCTGGCAAAAGGTAGCTAAGATATATATATATATATATATATATATATATATATCTATATATCTATATCTATATCTATATATATATGTATATATATATATGTATATATATATATGCATGCCAATAATGTACATACGTATACATACATGTATACACCACTACCCACCACCATTATCACCATCACGACCAATACCACCACCACCCATCAATACTGCCATCATACCGCGACTGGTCGTTCACTCTCGATATTTACCTCTGTTGTCTTCTCATAATCAAATTATTTTTGCTTTTCACTGATTATTTATCCCAATCATCAAAAATTTAATCCTAATCATTGAATATTCATCCTATTATCTTATAATTTAATCCTAATCACGAATTATTTCGCCCAATCATTCAATAATTAATCCTATTCATTGATTATTCATCCTATTCGTTCATAATTAATCCTAATAATTAATTATTTATCTTAATAGATGAATTAATTAATCTCAATGATAATTAATCTTCATTATTTATCCTAATCTGCACTAGGATCGTCCATTTTAAGTCTCAGTATCCAACCCTACGGCTTAGCAACCTAGAGTCCTAGACTGTTATCAAACATCATGATGCAGATTTTTACGCCTTTCAAGGTTTCATAGCATCAATAAAAAGGTGTCTAATAAAATAAGCATAAACGGGTTTCTACTTTATGACTAATCGACAATAAGCCACAGTAAGTATGTTTATCGTCTGGAACAGTGACGAATTCTCAGTGAAACGACTCTGGAAATACCGAAATCTCATTCAGCTCCAATTCTGGCATATCGCCAGCGCTATATATGAGTCTTAGATATGACTTCGCTCTCGGCTGTCACGTGTAGGCGTAGCATCTGGGCATGCATTCGCTTATGAAGAAATGAAGCAGTTCCTTAAACACCTTTTTAAAGGTGTATATTCGCATTATAAGTACAAATTAACGTTCCGTTAAATGTAAATATAAATCTCCGAAATTTCTCACACAAAAGCCACGTCAGGGAGACCAGCTTAATCACCGGCGCTATATATCAAATCAAGTCCGCAATAGCCATGTCCGCCTTGTCCGTTCTGGTGCCAGGTAAGAGTCCGGGGCGGTCAAGCCGAGGAGACAGCAGGGCGCTACGGTGGTAATGGTATTATGGTAGTGGTATTATGTTTATTGCGATTCTGTCCATCAGTGTAAGGTCAATGTTAACAGCTTTTGTTGCCATAAGATGTCGCTAAACTCTGGATCCATTCATCTGGCAATACTTTTGGACTGCCAGTCTCAAGCCTGGATAAAGGAGGAAGGCCAGGCTAATATGGGAAAGCGTCATTGAAACAGTAGCTAACCAACCAGCCGCCCCTTAGGCTAGCCTGAGAAGGAGAGGCAGCATGAAGTGTCAGCGAGGTCATTTACTTAACCTCGGCATATGAGGGGTTGCCAGCCCTCTCCCCTGTCGCGTGATCTTCCCGCTGACAGTGTACAGTCAATGTACTCATTATAACCGAGTTGGTTAGGGGTACAGTTTAAATCAGAAATCTCGAAAAAATTTGAACCCTCGACCTTACAGCTAACCATTAGACTACAGCTTAATCCTCATGAATTAGGGGTGATTTTACCCACCCACACATCCCAGCGGTATGTCACGTAGAACTTTAAACGGAAAGAGATATTCAGAATTCTTTTGGCGACTTTTCCTAAATATGTTCTCCCTGAAAATGGATTTGATTACAGCTACTCTTGCGTGACGCCTTGTGACATGACGTCAAACTTTGACGTCACAGTTGAAAATAATTGCATTGGTCTAATTATTTCACTTGAAGCATTGTTCATGCATCATAAGTCGAGATTCAATCCATCCATCCATCCATCCATCCATCCATCCATCCATCCATCCATCCATCCATCCATCCATCCATCCATCCATCCATCCATCCATCCATCCATCCATCCATCCATCCATCCATCCATCCATCCATCCATCCATCCATCCATCCATCCATCCATCCATCCATCCATCCATCCATCCATCCATCCATCCATCCATCCATCCATCCATCCATCCATCCATCCATCCATCCATCCATCCATCCATCCATCCATCCATCCATCCATCCATCCATCCATCCATCCATCCATCCATCCATCCATCCATCCATCCATCCATCCATCCATCCATCCATCCATCCATACATTCATTGAGAGGCCCATATTCTTTTTCTTTTTGGGCAAACTTACGAAGCCATACCAAACGATGTCGACAGAGCGGTTCTATTTTCTGTGTCGTCACGATATTTGTTAGAACTCTTTCACCCGTGGGGGAAACTTTTTCATACCACACCGCCTATCCGACACGTAACTGGAAATCCTTCGCCGAATTGACGCGACTTTCAAGATCATTTGGTGCAGGCCGAAGCAATAATTATTTGAGTTGGAAGGACGCCATGGCAGTTTCCGAAAGACCTTCAACATAATGATTATAAAGCGAAACTTATGGAGCAAAGAGAAGAAGTACTAAACCAATGTGAGCGGCAAGTTACCCTTACTACAACGAGGCACACCCTAGTGGCAGCTACGGGGTACATCTCACCCTTCACGTGCCCTTTTCTTCTCGCCCCATACAGACGGGATCTTGGGCAAACGAGGAAGAAGTTGGTTCGTCGACATCTGGAAAGTGTAGCCTAGAGAAAGACTGGGGAGGGGTTGAACATTTTATCCGTATTTTGCAAACTGTTGTCAACGAAATTTGAAGCAGCTGATTTCAACGTTAACAGTTTTGCAAGTCAGATTCGAATTAAAATCAATTCCTTTGTCGCGAAAATTCAAAAATTCATACATGATACACCATGGAAATTTCTTCTCTTTGTGAGAGACTCAGAGTCGATGCTAAGAAAAACGAAGTCGCGAGCACTTCATGGCAATGACTGTCTAGCTCAAGGGAATGTTTTTTTTTATTATGATGACCATACGGTTATTTAAAGACACCGATGTTATAGCGATGAAGCGCTGCGGTCTAAAAGCATGTAAATATAATAATTTTGCTGTTTCTATTTATAAGTCGAAATATAACTTTAAAAGAGGTGTTGAAGAGACTCCACTTTTCTTCGTCTCAATCTTCTGGTTTTCTCAAAGAGAAAAAACCATGAAGTCAGTAAGTAGGTATTCATTCATAGATTTATATAGTGCCTCTTCAAGGCAACTTTCAAAGGCGCTATATAAATCTATGAATGGTTATTCTGCATTTTTACATATAATATAAAAGTCTTTTTTTATATTATGATGGGCTATTGATAAAACTCGGTCATGAGAACGGGGCCGGAGAGAGAATAATATGCCAACGGGTTTTCTGTGGTGGGAGGAGGGGGAGTAGCATGTGGACATGGCCAGGGTTCCCAGAACCATCGTAAACAGAAGAATGTCGGCATTAACATTTGTTCAAAAGTTTGACTGTCGTGCACCGTGGAGGTATTTATGACGATAAGCGGATCCAGGACACGAGAATCTGGGAAGGGTCAGGGACTCAGAGTGTAATAGCGGTGTCTGGGTGTAAGGACGCAAAGGGGTTAGACGCGTGCCCCAGCAATCTAATTATGGTGTAGATGTCGGTAGAGTGTAGACTCAATATGACGTCAATCCAAACTGGTTTTATGTAGACTAAGTTTCTGTTAGTCACGCGAGGTGGCAGCAAATTAAGCCAAGTGCTATGCTTTCTAACCTAGACAGAAAGACAGCCAGCCAGCCAGAGAAGCAGACAGACAGACAAACAGACAGACAGACAGAGGATAAGATGACAGAAAGTAAGGTAAAAGAAGATACGGTTATGGAAGGTAAGGTAAGCCAGAGAAGCAGACAGACAGACAAACAGACAGACAGACAGAGGATAAGATGACAGAAAGTAAGGTAAAAGAAGATACGGTTATGGAAGGTAAGGTAACGGAGACTAAGGTAAAAGAAGGCAAGGTTAAGGAAGGTAAGGTAACGGAAACTTAGGTAAAGAATGGTAAGGTAAAGTAAGGTAAAGGAAGGTACGGTAATAGGCAATAAACAGTAGGCAATAAGATGAGTTAGGCAAAATAAAAGAAGGTACTGTACGGTAAAAGGCAAGTAAGAGAATATAAGAAAGGTATTGTGAAAGTATAAAGTATGCCCTCGACAAAGCAGAATAGATAAAGTAAGTCAGGCTAAGGTAAGGAAGTGAAGGTAGGCAGATAAAAAATTAAGGCATTCACGTAAGAGCGATCTAAGAAAAGAGAGATAATAGATAAGGTTAACTGTACTAATGTGTCTTACGGACTGATCTTCTGGATACTGACCTGATTATGGGATTGGTTGTGGTGCGCCATTGGTTGATGATGCCTTGTGCATTAGACACAAAGGCGCCATAGAAGTCACTAATTGTTGTTGTTGTTATTATTATTATTATTATTATTATTTTTACTACTACTACTACTACTACTACTACAATAATTATTAGTAGTATTTGTTATAACTACTTTTCTGTGCCACTCGCCTTTGAGACCTTTGGCCCAATCAATGCTAATGGACCAACATTTCTCAAGGACCTTGGACGTCTTCTGAGCCAGGCCTCAGGAGACCCAAGAGAAACTAGTTTTCTTTTCCAACGGTTAGCCATGTAAGTCCAGCGTTTCAACGCAGCCGCTTTCCGCCATACTTTTCGCACTTCCGGTTCCCGACAAAGACGGTCGCTCCAGAGATTAAGTTTCACTTAATAATTAGTATTTGACTTTTGAGGGATTCTATGTACCTCAAGGAAAAAATACTAATACTAATGAGCGCTGCTATAAATAATGTTGAAGGCATCAGACGCCATCTCGCGTCAACAGTTCGAAGCAATTGTAATAGTCCAGAGGGATAGAAGCAGAAAAGGGAATGCAGTGATGATAGATTGAAGGAATGCACTCTAGAAAGTTAGTCAAGATACAGAAGGAGTTCCTTTGCACAGTCAGGTGAAAATAAGAAGACCGTATGAGGAAGAGTTTGAGAAGTCAGAGCCTAGGCGTTGAGGGAGTCATACAGTTCGCCACTCAACAGCAGCTGATCACGTGTCACAGAAGAGGGTCATCTATGAATTACGCCTCTCGTCCACTTCCTGTGGAACGTTCGATCATGACCTGTTTGTCTATTAAATTCGTCTATCGTTTATTTTTCATTGACTGACAGATTTTAAGAGTTTAGAAGAATCAAAATCGATAGTAAGTAAGTAAGATACGAGGAGTGCTGGCCAATTGTCACTGGGTTTTCACAGAAAACATTTTAGTGACTGATGTCCGGGAGATCGCGCACTTCACCAACAAAATTGCTCCTATAGAGTCATCGGGGATTGGCAGCCTCTACCATCTGTCCGGGTTGTGCCGACTGCACGTCTGCCAACTATCGCGGATCTGGCGGCCTCTGCCATCAACGGCGGGCCTCTTCCAAAGGTTGAACTCCTAGCTCACCGGGCTTTGGACTTGAAGGTTTATGGATCCCCTTGGATCACTTACGAAACCTTTGAGAATATGCTTAGCTCAAATCCGCTCTATAGCAAAATGTTGGTGAACCGGACCTGATTAACGTGCTTACATTTACATTTACATATACATACTCTGTTTATCTCTGATATTCTTTTATTTGAATACGACTAGAAATCGAATGCTTCCCGGAACTCTCTGACGAGGTGTGATGTGGCTCACAGTCTCGCGGAGTGGTACAAACCACTCAGTCGACATGACTCCAGACGCCAACGTACAGGTTTTTACGCCTCCTTCCGCATTTCGATTAAGTAACTTGTTGTAAGACAAACTGCTGCCACGGCAGTTAATGCTGTGGCAGCTTTAACTGCCGTGTTTTATGCATAAACCAATCACTCCAATGCCTCTCATTGGCTGAAAGATTAACCAATGGTTTGAAACCGTTGCCATAGTGATACGTCATTTTTATTTTCAAATTAAGAATCACAATCCTATTATGACGTCATATAGGTATATCCAAGATTTTTAGTGTTGTTGGTGCTTGTTCATTCATTCATTCATTCATTCAGTCATTCATTCAGTTATTTAGCACGTCTTCAAGAAGGCTACTAGAGGTGCTCCCGACTACATGCAGCAAGCCAAATGGAACAGTTTTCAATCTAGTGTAGAACGTATCAAAGGGAGTTCTGGGGTACAGGCGCAGATCCGGGGGAGCTCGCTCCATGCCGTCGCGCTCACCACTGAAATAGCACGTTTCTGCATGGTGGTTGCCCGGGCAAAAGGTACAATGAGCACCCCCTTCCCCGAAGAGCGAGATGGCAGCTACACTGAACTCACAGCACGGGGCAGCAAAGGACCCGCAGATAAGCTGAAGCGCAGCCCAGCTGGCACCGTCAGACCAGAGAAACAACCCTGGATACTACGCGCTGACTGACAGGGAGCCAATGTACGTCCTCCAGCATATGACCACAGAACTCACCAAATTTTGGTATTCGGCCAATAAGGCGAGTCGCGCAGAGCGTTGCACCCGATCGAGGCAAGCTAGACGACTAGAAGATAGCCATAGTAATTTCTGCCGAAGCCACCGCTCTTTGTTGCCATAGGACCTCCCCCTACATTACATCTTCGTAACACTATAAAAAAAACTCCGTCACTTCCGTTTTCGGGAGGTGTCAGTCCCAAGCCTGAATAAAGGAGGGTAACGTCACTAACGTGAATCAGCTTTCTTATGACACAGCCGCACATTAACAGCATACACTATGCGTTATAAACTTCGATACTACTACTATTACTATTACCACTAACACTACCACTACCACTACTATTACCACTACCACTACTTCTACTACTACCACTACTACTACTACTACTACTACTACTACTACTACTACTACTACTACTACTACTACTACTACTACAACTACTACTACTACTACTACTATTACTACTATTTCTTCTAGGGCAACCGTGTGGGCATTGGTGCCAATATTTTACATTACAAGCTTGTTCGCTCGAGGTAGCGCTTGATTGATTACCCCAGCGAAGCGTGAGCGTAAGCCAAAATTCCCAGAGATTGGTGAGTTGTTTTGACGGCATAAGGCTCGTTTTGCCATGACCCGAATTTTCCAGCCATACGGCTGATCAGATTTCACTAGGATAGTCAGAGATTGATCGAGGTGTGGCGAAAACAGCGTCCGGCCTGGATTTATGGAATCGTCCTTCCGAATCGCGAAATGCTCGACCAAATCGAATGTAAATGGTGTCCGGAAAAAAACGGAGGGTGAAAGCAAATCATACCAGGAGACGAGCGTGAAGAGGTTCACGAAGAAGAACGACGCGAATGATGATGATGATGATGATGATGACGACGACAACAACAACAACAACAAGAATAATAATAATAATAGTAGTAATAATAATAATAATAATAATAATAATAATAATAATAATAATAATAATAATAATAATAATAATAATAATAATAATAATAATAATAATAATAATAATAATAATAATAATAATAATAATAATAATAATAATAATAATAATGAGGAGAAGAAGAAGCCGAAGAAGAATGTAAAGAAGAACAGGCAGAAGAGGAAGGAGAACGAAGAAGAAGAAGAAGAAGAAGAAGAAGAAGAAGAAGAAGAAGAAGAAGAAGAAGAAGAAGAAGAAGAAGAAGAAGAAGAAGAAGAAGAAGAAGAAGAAGAAGAAGAAGAAGAAGAAGAACAAGGGCAAGAACAAGAACAAGAACAAGAACAAGAACAAGAACAAGAACAAGAACAAGAACAAGAACAAGAACAAGAACAACAAGAAGAACATGAACAAGAACAATGACAACAACAACAAGAAAAACGCGAAGACGAAGAATAACGCGACGGAGAAGAACAAGAATAAGAAGCACAAGAATAAATTGAAGGAGACGAAGAAACGATCGAAAGAAGAAGATGATGACGACGATGATGATGGAGAAATAAATTGAATAAGAGAGTGAATTTTCAATTCAGCTGTAACTTCAGAAATTTTCTTTCAGTCATATTTAAGTGCTGAAGGAAGCGTTTCTCTTTTTCTGGACACGGTGTAGACCAACGCGGTTACATAGAAACGAAATTTCCTTCAGAAGCTGATTCCCACGGTGATATATATCTAAACCAGCGGTTTCTAGGATTGTCGCCTGAAAATAATATCGCGGCGTCCATAGTAGATTAGATTTTCCATCATAGGGCGCCAGTTTTGTCCATTTGTCGAATCATTTATGCGATTTAAAGCTGATTGCAGGTCGTTTCTATAGAAACGTTTGTGTAGAAACGCCCCCAACCTATCGTGACCTAAATTCGACGAATGTAGATTAAGTTCGACAGGAAAATTCACAATCAATGAAACATTCAAAAGGATTGTCTAGATATTTAAAATTGTAAAAGGTCTGTGTAATTTAAATTTTTCATCAGAAATCTTAAGTTGTAACCGTAGTGACGCAGTATCCGATTTGTTAGAGCGCTCTCGTTAGACACCTTTTAAACGTTGTCGCATTTGGTTAAAATAAGCTGTTATAGACGCGGTCACATCCCGTCGATGTCAACAGCTTGTGTTGCAAAAAGACGTCGTTAAACTCTGGATCCATCCATCCATCCGTTTGGTTAAAGCGCTGCCTTTAGACACCTTGAAAACGTCGGCAACTGATGCTATGTAGGCGCTAGCAGCGGTCAGGTCTTCAATCCATTCGTCAGCCACGAAGTTTTATATCTAAGACTTCTAAGTTAAAGCCCTAGGTTTTAGGTTTGGCGGTTTCCCTCGTAGAATGAAGTGACCAACGACTGTAGGCGGTTCAAGTAAGCATCTGTCGGCCAATGGGCGTTGATTTCATTTTGGTTTACACATCTTACAAGCATAGGCTGCTGAATTTAATTATATGCATAGCCTAGGCAACATCGTCCGCTTTGTGGAATGGAGGCGAGGCGCAGGGACGGTCGGTCGATCGGTGGTAGCCCCCACCCTAGGCCCTTCACCCTCCCTCTGGCCTACCCCGATCAATTGACCACTTGTATATATAACCGAGCTTTGGGTCGTAAACCTGTATATAAATGCCAGCTGTTGATGCTGTCACCGTTGCCTTATTATACCCGGAACACTAAAGACAATAAGCTGTATTTCATATTCTAAGAATTTGCACCAGTATCAGATGCTAATATACAGCCTAAGGAAGAGAGACTAGGTCACATGCCAAATTATGCTAATGAACTTAGGAAATGAACTTAGGAAATGTCCTTTCACAATTGAGTCTTGGTTTGCAGTACTCATTCTAGTTTGAATTTCGCTGCAGCAGAGTTGAGCTTCGTAATTTCTTCACTTCATAGCCATTTTAAATCGCATAGTCGATACAGCTTATATCTCGTGTCTGTATATTATATTATTATCTTATTTCAGTAGTGGACCTTATAGTAGTATAACATTGTATTTCGTTAGTGGACATATATTAGTATCATTATATCGAACTATTTCCAAAGATGGATGGAGACTACGCTGTACCAACGACACCGACTTCAGGTGTTGCAGTTGGCAACATGCGAACATTTAAAAAACGGTTGTCTGATGGATCTACCAAGAGTTATAGCTACCCTTACGTTTCTGTAAGGAAACATTTTGAATTAACTTTTACAACCGACAGTGATAAACTTAAATTTGAGCAAAAATGTGAGGACATTCGCTTGGCGTTGGGAGTAAAAAGTTTGAGAGAAGTTCTGGTGAAAGTCATAATGGATGTTGACACCAATAAGCTCTCTTCTGCAACTCAACATCCGCAGCAGACACTCACGATGTCTTCAGTCACGGAAGAAGTAAGTGAATCAACTTCACTGACTGATCCAGCATCTGTCACAGCAGCAATATCAGCAGCTCCAGCAACAGCTTTGGAGACTGCACATGAGAATTTTGTTGGGCAGTGCTCCAGCATTGCCCAGTTGATCGACACAATCTCACAACATTCATCCACATGTGTGACGCCGTATTCAGTGAAGTCATGGACACACAGTGGTCATGTGCTGTCGGTGGATATGGAGTGTGCGAAAAAACACTCCTTTCAGTGGAGTTCCTCATCCACAATAGACAGCGAGCGGAAGGAATTTGAAGTCAACCACCGAGTGATGTTGAGCTACCTGGCCTCTGGTATGACACCCATACAGTACGAGCGCTTTAGCGACTTCAGTCGGTTTGGACTATTGTCAGACCTTTTCCGCAGGAGGAATATGGTTACATTTAGTGCCATTTCTGAGAACCTGCGAAAGCAATCTATATTTGGCGCTAGAGCGCAGGAGTCTTCACTGTCGCCTGATGGAGCTATCTCTATAATGACTGACGCACGACATCATTGTAGACGAAATAGTTATCACACCGACCATGTTGCTATCGGGTTGAAAACTCACAAAGTCGTTGATATTCAACACATTAACGGGAATGATGATAACTGTTCACAGCGTCACGAGGCAGTGGGATTCGACAGGATGTACGAGAGCCTGGATCTCAGCAACATTAAAGTTGCCCATCATGTGCATGATCGAAACATGACAATCAACAAGCGCCTACGTGAGAGGAAGCAAGCCAGGAATTCCAATGACCGCTGGCACTGCACCCGTCCTATAACAGCCGGGGTGAAAAAAATTGGGCAAGGAGCACAAAAAAACATTGGAAAAACATGGCATCCCGAGCTTTCTGACAAGGGTGCTGCCATTCGAAACCACGTCTATTGGTGTATGGACAATTGCAATGGAGATGCCCAAACCCTGCGTAAGCTCATAGAATCATGCATCCCTCATTTTCAGAACAACCACAGCAAGTGCCATGAAACTTCCCACTGCAAAGAGCCGGGGCATATGATTGAAGTTCGAATTGTTTCAAATGAGGCTGCAATTACAATGCTCCAGGACTTTCTTCGGTCGTTGGTAGTGTACAAGCACGCTGAAGATTATGTCAAAGGCCACGACACATTTTATGTGGAAAGTTTTAATAACGTTTGTCTGATCTATCTGGATAAACGGATACACTACGGGAATTTAATGTACGAGCTGCGGAGCAATCTGGCTGTCTTGGACTGGAACGAACACGTCGACAGACCATACACGTCTATATGCACGACTGTTCGTTCGAAAAACCCACGTCGCCAAATCGGGAAAAAAGTGTATCGGCGCAAGACCTACGTATTTGTTGAGAACATTTGGAATTTGTACATTGCCGTGTGGTCAGCATCTAAAGCAATATCGGAGTCTGTGACAGAAACTTCTGCAGATAAGGAGACCTGCCAGAGTGAAATCTCTTCGGACGAATCCGATGACGACCAATTAGGAGACAGTGAGAGCTTTTCAAATGAAAGCAATGCACCCTACACAGTAGAATAACCGTAAGAGCTGTGACAATATTGTATGATACACTAAAATCAAACATATCAGTGCTACATAACCATCAACCGTCATTACACATAACCACCTTAGCATTCTGCTGTCTACTCTGCTTGACCTCCCCGGATTTTGGCCTGGCATAGGACAGAGAGATGTGTGGCAGAGCTGATGTGTGGCAGAGCTGACTGCTATCACACGCGTCCACAGGTGGCGGATAGTGGAACGACCTCTAGAAATAGAGGTCAGCTGCGAAATAAGCAGGGTTATATCTGACGAATAAGCAGTCGCGGACCAACAGCGGCAAGGCTAGTAGGGCACACTGTAGAAAAAGAGTGGCATTTTGCTTGACAACTAAAAGCTGCAAATATCCAATAACAGCCTTGTGACATGGGAGCACATGACTCAATTTAAATAAGCCTGATGACCCTCTGCCTAGCGGGCATGTGTTCATCACCAAGACTAGGTCCACAGCGGAAAACTGTGGTTGATGCCACGAAGGGCATCCGATCTGTAACAAGATGCTCCAATCTGTATAAAAATGAATCTGTGGCTTACCCCCCCTCAACGAGGTCCTAATCCAAGCAAGAAAAAAAGAAGATTGAACGGACAAGGGACTGTGGCCATTGCAAAATTGATTTGACATAGCACTTATGAAAAACCTAGTCTCCGTAACGTGGTTTTCGTGTGGCGCCGAGCAATTGAGGGCAATTCAGGTTTAAATCCACCTCTGAGTAGGAATCTTGAAGAGGCGCTATATAAATTTAAAATGGGGGAATGTTATGTTACATTGAATCATAGCTATGACAGGTGTACATAAGCAGCTCACAATCGATAAAATTCTGCTTTATGTCAGAAAGTAAGTGTACAATAAAAATCTCTCTGTCTAAACAAAGTCCGGCGAATTATCCAAAGTATCAATGTTACTCCCACTTGTGGCCCATGTAAGGCGTGCCTGTTGGATTCGGATACAACGATCTCACTTTTCGCACTACGCAATCTGGCATTATTTCCCGCATGTGAAGTACACCGTTCGATTCCGTTAGTTTCTTGGCCAGATATAATGGGCTCGTCCACCCACCCAAGTTGCAAATGATCTTCCAATATTTTCCATAAATTACTCTTCGTATTGGACTGTTAGCTGCATGCGCTGCTTGTCCTCCGCCAAGCCAACCTGGAGATGCAGAACCCACGCACGGAGAGAGAAAACAAAGAGGACAGGCGCCTTCCGATTGATGATTTTCACCCTGCAGCTGCAAATGATCAGCTGACACTTGAATGTCATGACTGTTTTGAGCCTCAATTTCTGACTCTGTACTATTTCCATTGGACGCGACCAAGACCTCCTTCGAAGCGGCATCCATACAAGATTTTCTTCTCTTTGGTGGTTCCAACTCTGCAATTGGAACAAAGGCAGTTTCGATTGGTTGGAGATATATTTATAATGTCATCAACATACAATTAGCTCTTTCGACTTGACTTGAACGACAGCTTAGCTGGGTTATGCATATGTTTATTGTCTTATTACATATCGTAATAATAATAATCATGGTAATTTTAATAATTACATTTTTAATTGGCCATTTATTATCATTACTGCTGTTACTGCTGTTCACATCAGTTGTCATTATACTAACATTGCTGATGTTATTATTACTATGTATTTCTATAGCATGGTTTGAGCTAAATATTTGCAAGGATAATAAATGCAATTTAATTTAATATTTATAAATCTTAGTTCAATCTTATTTGCGCACGTATAGCGCTACCTGAAGAACAATAGGGCCTACTTGTACAGGGTTCACCACACAAAACAATTTATACAATTTCAGTATATATATATATATATATATATATATATATATATATATATATATATATATATATATATATATATACGCATCGTCTTCATAATTACCAATTTTTTCAAAATTCCAGTTGTTGTGAGCAAAAAATGCCCGTATGGCTTCCTCTTGATCGCCATCTACCACAATAGTAAGTTCGTATTTGTTCATGGCAATCTAATCGCATATAGAAACTACAGACTTGTTTCTCAACCCTGTAAGTATCTTCATAGCAATGAACTCCATAGTAATATGAGTGTATGGGGGGGTAAATTTGGATAATTGGAACAACTTGTATACATTCTAGAAGTACAGGTATGACCTCTAGCCAGCTTACCTGGCTTTCGTATACACAAATTAGTCGACCCACAGCTCGGTTATATATATACAAGTGGTCAATTGATCGAGGTAGGGCCTGTACGGGGTATGCCCTGTCGGGTCTAGTCTGCCCTAGCGATGCATCTCCATCCATCCGTCCGACCGCTAGAGGGCCAGAGGGAGGGTGAAGGGCCTAGGGTGGGGGCTACCACCGATCGACCGACCGTCCCTGCGCCTCGCCTCCATTCCACAAAGCGGACGATGTTGCCTAGGCTATGCATATAATTAAATTCAGCAGCCTATGCTTGTAAGATGTGTAAACCAAAATGAAATCAACGCCCATTGGCCGACAGATGCTTACTTGAACCGCCTACAGTCGTTGGTCACTTCATTCTACGAGGGAAACCGCCAAACCTAAAACCTAGGGCTTTAACTGAACGAATTGGCCTTGCCCGGCTAAACGACTACATAATGATCTTCTAACTAACTCCTGAACCCACAAATGTGGCCTCCAGTGTTATATTAGTTCCAGAGAATAGAATAGGAATAATAATTATTTAAAATTAGTTCCACGGAACGAAAACTGGAACTAAAAATAAATGTTGAACGAGAATAGAATAGGAATGAAAATGTTAATTTTTTTCTAGGACGAGAACGGAATAGAAGAAAATTAATTTTTAACCTGTGCAACCGATAATTCTAACGATGACTAATAACGATGCAGAAATTCCTTTATTGTTTTTGAAACTCAACAGTTAAATAATTGACTGGTAACTTTTTAGTGTGTCTGCCTATAAACTGTTTTATTGACAGTCGAATTCACATTGTCCGACAGACATTAACCGTTCATGTTAGAACTGTGAGAACTGTAAGTTGATTTGGAAGTGGAACTACAAATATATTTTTTGTGGAACGAGAACTGGAACTAAAATTAATTATAAAGAGGAAGTGGAACTAGAATAAGAACAAAACTTATTTCTAAAGAGGAACTAAAACTAGAACAAAAATGATAGCAGTGGAATAGAATAAGAACTGGACTACAGAAATTAATGCTGGAACTGAAATAACACTTAAACCACTCAATAGAAACTTTACTTGAGTCTATACAATAAACTGGTCTCTGCTGTCAGCAAGTCTCCTGCCTCTGTCTCCTCAACATCTCCGCCGCATTCGACGCCATGGATAACAGCCTCCCTCTTCATCTTTGGCGCCTCTGGCACTGTTCTATTCTGGTTCCAGTCCTAATTGTCTTCCCGATCCTTCTCTGTTTAAAGCCTCCAGCCACTGTTCGCAACCCATCTCTCTCCTGTGGTGTCCCTAAAGGCTCCGTCCTGGTTCCACCCCTCTAGAGCACAACTCTAATAATAATAATACTAATACTAATAATAATAATAATAATGATAATGATAATGATAATGATAATGATAATGATAGTGATAATGATAATGATAATGATAATAATAATAATAATAATAATAATAATAATAATAATAATAATAATTATTATTATTATAATAATAATAATAATAATAATAATAATAATAATAATAATAATAATAATAATAATAATAATAATAATAATAAGAATAATAATAATAATAATAATAATAATAATAATAATAATAATAATAATAATAATAATAATAATAATAATAATAACTCTGGGACCAATGAACCATGAAGGCATGTCGTTGATAGCAGATATAAATAGGCATCTGACCAACATCTCCGGAGACAACAGGGAAACAAGTTTCCTGTTTCAAAGCTTATCAATTATTGTTCAACGCTTTAACGCAGTCGCTCTCTTAGGTTGCTTAACAATATCGCAGCAAAACTCGCTCGGCCGTTCCAGGAATAATTTTTTCTTCTTTTATATGTCACTGGACAATTTTTATCTACCTTGATACCCCGGGGCAAAAAATAATAATAATAATAATTTAAAAAAAATGATAATAATATAATACCCACCGTATATACAGACAATATATATCACTATGCATTATAATATAGCCTACATAATACATATACTTATACACACTACCCACCACCACCATCATACCGCGACTGGTAGCAGCATAGTAGTCGTTCATTCTCGACATTTTGTCTATATTGTATACTCACCGTCATTTATTATTAATCTTAATCATTGTTCTAATTGAAGTCGGTAATTAGTAAGTCTGATAATTAATTATTCGCCCTAATAATCAAATTATTTTTCCTTTCGTTGGCAATTTATCCCAATCATCAAAAATTTTATCATAATCATTGAATATTCATCCCATTATCTTATAATTTAATCCTAATCATGAATTATTTAGCCCAAGCATTCAATATTAATCCTATTCATTGATTATTCATCCTATTCGTTCACAATTAATCCTAGTAATTAATTATTTATCCTAATAGCTTAATTAATTAATCTTCGTTATTTATTCTAATCTGCACTAGCATCGTCCATTTTAATTCTCATTATCCATAGCATCCGAACTGTAACCCAAGATCATGCCGCAGATTTTATGTCTTTCAGGGTTTGATAGCATCAATAAAAAGCTGTCTAATAATTTAAGCATCAACGAGTTTCTACTTTATGACTAATCGACCGAAATCTCATTCAGCTCAAATTCTGGCAAATGCATGCTTCAGATGCAATCCTGGAACTTCACCCGGGGTGAAAGTATTTCATACCAAACCGTCTATCCGACATTTATGCGTTCAATAACTCACGGATGGTTTTCCATAACTGGAAATCTTTCGCCGAACTGGCGCGACTTTCAAGGTCATTTAGTGTAGGCTGAGGCTATATGAGTTGGAATAACGCCATGGCAGTTTTCCCAAAGACCTTAATTAGGCCTATATATGATTATAGCATAGCATAACATAACATAACATAATGTCATAACATAACATATGTCTTTATTGTATCTCATCAATCACAGAGTACAAAAGATGGAACAAAAAATTAGTCATCGTACAGTCAATATCAGTTACATTCACATTATTTCGATTGACATATCGGTTAGATGCGATACAACAGGGAGATCCGAAAGGGATGGTATCCCGCTAGGTAGGACCCCTGTGGCATCATTATAGTTAGAACAATGATATGATTATATATAGAGCTAAACCTATGCGACAAAGAGAAGAAAACAAACGACTGGCGAATAGCCAGTGTGGGAATTGTAGAAAAAAAAATGGTGATGAACATTTTATCCGTATTTTGCAAACTGATGTCAACGAAATTTGAAAGCAGCTGATTTCAACTCTAGCAGTTTTGCAAGTAAGACTCGAATCAAAATCAATTCCTTTCTTGAGAAAATTCAAAAATGCATGCATGATACACTACTGGGATTTCTTCTCTTTGTCAGAGACTCAGAGTCAAATGATACTAAATCATACTAGCACAACTGAGGGTGTTGGAAATGATCCCCCTGGGGTGTGCAATGGATATTAAACTGGAAGTCCTAAGGAAGACTATAGGGGGTTGAACCCCCGACAAGTCGCACCCTGCGAATAGCCAGATGTGGTTGAACACAAGGAAGTAGCGCACACTATCAAAGCGCTCTTTATAACCATTTCCTCTCTTAGTGCACGGTAGCCTAGCGGTTAGTGTACCGGTCTGTCAACCGAGAGGTCGGAGGTTCAAAACCCCGACATAAATTTTCTTGGGAGCTCTCTGCTCCACCTGCGCAGTGATGGGCAATAGTTAACTTAAAAGTTGCTAACTATTAGTTTAACTAAAAAAATTTAGTTAAGGAAGAAGTTTAACTAAAAAAATAGTTTAGTTAAAACCATAGTTTAACTAAAAAATTTTAGTTGCTAACTAAAAAGTTTAACTAAAAAAATCAGCAATATGCAACTATTTTTCCACAGTGAACATTGAACACTGTCAGCAAAAAAACATTTTAACACTGCATGGTTTTAGCATTTACAGCCTGTGTTTTCAAATTCATACACTACTTACAGTGCACATGTAACTGTATGCCAGAACAGTACACATTGCATAGTTTGAAGGTGAAATTGTCATTGACGCTTTGCAGTATTACAGTTCACTTAACGTCTTTTATTGCAAAAATGTTTGTCGTAAAAAGTTGGAAAAAGTTGGAAAAAGTTTAACTACTTTTTTTAGTTTAGTTAACTAATTTCCAAAATCGGTTGCCAACTTTAGTTTAACTACTTTTTTTAGTTGGAAAATAGTTTTAGTTTAACTTAAAGAAAATAGTTTAGTGCCCATCACTGCACCTGCGCCCCCTAGCCAACTGATGCTATAATGAGAACACTGACCGTACACTTTGGTGGAAGATCAGAGGTATGGATAGCGCAGGCCACCCACCCTCGTATGCCGAGGCTAAGAAATTGAGGTTGCGAGCACTTCATGGCAATGACAGTCTAGCGTAAGGAATGCTTTTCTTTTGATGATGACTATACGGTTATTTAACGACACCGATGTTATAGCGATGAAGCACTGTCGTCATAAAAAACATTATAGATGTAATTATTTTACTGCTTGTACTTATAGTCAGAAATGTAAACTTAAAAGAGGTGTTGAAGAGACTCCCCTTTTCGTCGTCTCATTCTTCTCGTTTTCTCGAATCGATATAACCATGAAGTCAGTAAGTAGGTATTCATTCATAGATTCATAATTATATACGCCTCTTCAAAAGAACTAACAGAGGCACTACGCATATAAACCTACGAATGAATATTCTGTATTTTTTACATACAATATAAAAGTTTATTCATGTTTGTAAAACTCGGTCATGAGAACGGGGCCGGAGAGAATATGTCAACGGGTTTTTTTGGGGGGAGTAGCTCGTGGACATAGCCACGGTCTCACAGAACCGTCGTAAACAGATGAATGTCGGCATAAAACTTGACTGTCACCGGGGAGGTATTTATGACGATAAGCGGGTCCATGACATGAGATCTGGGAAGGGTCAGGGTGTATTAACGGAGTCTGGGTGTATGGACGCAAAGGGGTTAAATGCCCGCCCCAGCAATCTAATTATCGTGTAGATGTTGGTAGACTCAATATGACGTCAATCCAAACTGGTTTTATGTAGACTAAGTTTCTGTTAGTCACGCTAGGTGGGAGCAAAAATTAAGCCAATTGCTGCACTTTATAGCCTAGACAGAAAGACAGCCAGCCAGACAGACAGACAGACAGACAAACAGACAGACAGCAGTTAAAATAAATGGGTATTGCTGTAATAAAATATTGGTAGTCTGCTGACAGACAGACAGACTACTCGACATCAGTCTCATGTTTGACTTGAATGACAGACAGACAGACAGACAGACAGACAGACAGACAGACAGACAGACAGACAGACAGACAGACAGACAGACAGACAGACAGACAGATGCTTGACTTGAATGACGAGAAGAGACACCGTCACATCGAGGTTCAGAGGAGGTATACTATCGCGTAGAGTCTTTACAATAGGAGATACAAAACTGATCCTGTAAAATAATTACAAGTAAAACCTGACAACTCTATAAAGAGATAAACGAAAGGGCAAGTGGATATAACAGAGTTTCTGTTACCAAGGAAGGTGCCCTTCGAATTGTAGCGAGGTGAAGCCCAAAACAGCAACTCATCAAAATACAGTCTGTGGATGATAGGCCCTAGGTCAGTTAAGACTAGCATTCCTTATGCACTCGTGAAATATAGAAATATAGAACTGTTCCTGTATAAACCTCTTCCTGTCTCTGCAGAGGAAATA
Organism: Allolobophora icterica; assembly: GCA_963556255.1. Taxonomy (NCBI): domain Eukaryota; kingdom Metazoa; phylum Annelida; class Clitellata; order Crassiclitellata; family Lumbricidae; genus Allolobophora; species Allolobophora icterica. The sequence goes on from OY744611.1 coordinate 49,437,312, forward strand.
GACTATTTGGTCAAAGGAGTAATTTTGGTTTACCTGACGACCGAAACAATTGAGCGCCTCTGAATAGTCTATACCGCGAGAGGCGCTTTATAAATGCCCATATATACAATACAATGCAACAAAACTTGAACGAAATATTTTGTTGATTAGATTTAATTAGACTAGACACTGAATACAAAGAGAGGACTGAACATTTTGCACACACTGTAGGGTCTACGCCTCCGATACATTAATTTTAGGGGAAATTTAATTTTATGGGATATTAAATTTTATGGGAAATTATTTTCGGTCGTCATGTCTTCTTCTTCGTCCGCCGAAGGTTCATTGATGGCTGGTTCGTCGTCGCTGATCTCCACCGTCTGCGAAGGTAGACATCGACCAGTGGTCACCCCGACAACCACCAACTGAGGCTCACCGTCCACTCTCCCCACTGACCGCTTCGTCTGACCCAATTCTGAACCATTTGTCCGCCTTGTTTCCTTAGACTTTTCTAAAGCCTTCGACACTGTCAGACACTCTTACCTGGCCGACTATCTGCATGTAGCCCCCGTATACCCATTCCTATCAATATTCATAATTGGATCCTCTCCTTCCTGAGTAATTGCAGCCATTGCACTAGGCTCCATGGTGTTACATCGTCCCTGGCTAGCATCAATGCAAATATCATACAGGGCTCCGGCATGGCTCCTAGAAATTTTGTAGTAGCCATTTTTGCTTTAAAACCTCTCTGCCACTGCAATCGCACCTTAAAATACGCAGGTGACTGCTATGTAGTCACCTTCTAATATATATTTCTAATATATATATTTTTTCTTATTTTTTGACAATGACAAAATCATTTATTGAAACTAAAGATCAGAAACAAAACATGATAACGTCTCATAACACAAACTAGTGACAAAAGGATGTCCTAAAGGGATGAACTCCCGCTTCGAAGGACACCTTGATCACAAAACTAGACTAGATATGATTGAATTGCATTACATTACAATAGATCAGATTCTTACTTATTTTATTTTGTTGATTAGATTAGATTAGACTAGTAGACACTGAAAACAAAATTGAACGTTAACTTTATAGGAAACTTAATTTTATGGGAAATTAACTTTTATGAGAAATTAAATTTTATGGAAAATTTAAATTTATGGGAAATTTAATTTCAAGGAAAATTTAATTTCATGGGAAATTATTTTCGGTCGTCATGTCTTCTTCTTCTTCGTCCGCCGAAGGTTCATTGATGGCTGGTTCATCATCGCTGATATCCACCGTCTGCGAGGGTAGACATCGACCGCTGGTCACTCCGACAACTACCAACTGCGGCTCACCGTCCACTCTCCCCACTGACCGCTTCGTCTGCCCCGCCCTTCTCGACCGACTCTTGACCCTGATCGCGACCTTCCGACTCCTTGACCCGGCGGTGGCTATCGGCGGGGGACAGGAGTCGACGCTGGTGGCGGAGGTGGTAGTGGTGGTGGTGGTGGTGGTGGTACAGTGGGTGGTGGAGACGGTTTGTAGAATGAGCGTGTGGTGATGGTGGTGGTCGTCGTGGTGGTGGTGGTGAAGTGTGAGGTTGGGTCGACGGTGGCGGAAGTGGTAGCAGCGGAGGATGTAGATGAAGGCGTGCTGGAACTCGCGGCTGGAGCAGGCGTAGATGATGGGGTTCATCGTGCTGTTGCAGTAGCCAAGCCAGAAGATGACCTTGAAGAGCCACGCCGGAGCAGCACATCGACTGCATACAGCCTCTGTAGCAGAACATCACTAGGTACGATAAGGCCGGTTATTCAAGGTAAAGTGAGATAAACTAAGGTAGGGCAACGGAAAGCAAGGTAAAGGATGGTAAGGTTAAGGAAGGTAAGGTAACGGAGACTTAGGTAAAGAATGGTAAGGTAAAGGAAGGTACGGTAAGCCAAAAGCAATAGGCAATAAACAGCAAGTAATAAGATAAGTTAAAGCCCTAGGTTTTAGGTTTGGCGGTTTCCCTCGTAGAATGAAGTGACCAACGACTGTAGGCGGTTCAAGTAAGCATCTGTCGGCCAATGGGCGTTGATTTCATTTTGGTTTACACATCTTACAAGCATAGGCTGCTGAATTTAATTATATGCATAGCCTAGGCAACATCGTCCGCTTTGTGGAATGGAGGCGAGGCGCAGGGACGGTCGGTCGATCGGTGGTAGCCCCCACCCTAGGCCCTTCACCCTCCCTCTGGCCCTCTAGCGGTCGGACGGATGGATGGAGATGCATCGCTAGGGCAGACTAGACCCGACAGGGCATACCCCGTACAGGCCCTACCTCGATCAATTGACCACTTGTATATATATAACCGAGCTGTGGGTCGACTAATTTGTGTATACGAAAGCCAGGTAAGCTGGCTAGAGGTCATACCTGTACTTCTAGAATGTATACAAGTTGTTCCAATTATCCAAATTTACCCCCCCATACACTCATATTACTATGGAGTTCATTGCTATGAAGATACTTACAGGGTTGAGAAACAAGTCTGTAGTTTCTATATGCGATTAGATTGCCATGAACAAATACGAACTTACTATTGTGGTAGATGGCGATCAAGAGGAAGCCATACGGGCATTTTTTGCTCACAACAACTGGAATTTTGAAAAAATTGGTAATTATGAAGACGATGCGTATATATATATATATATATATATATATATATATATATATATATATACTGAAATTGTATAAATTGTTTTGTGTGGTGAACCCTGTACAAGTAGGCCCTATTGTTCTTCAGGTAGCGCTATACGTGCGCAAATAAGATTGAACTAAGATTTATAAATATTAAATTAAATTGCATTTATTATCCTTGCAAATATTTAGCTCAAACCATGCTATAGAAATACATAGTAATAATAACATCAGCAATGTTAGTATAATGACAACTGATGTGAACAGCAGTAACAGCAGTAATGATAATAAATGGCCAATTAAAAATGTAATTATTAAAATTACCATGATTATTATTATTACGATATGTAATAAGACAATAAACATATGCATAACCCAGCTAAGCTGTCGTTCAAGTCAAGTCGAAAGAGCTAATTGTATGTTGATGACATTATAAATATATCTCCAACCAATCGAAACTGCCTTTGTTCCAATTGCAGAGTTGGAACCACCAAAGAGAAGAAAATCTTGTATGGATGCCGCTTCGAAGGAGGTCTTGGTCGCGTCCAATGGAAATAGTACAGAGTCAGAAATTGAGGCTCAAAACAGTCATGACATTCAAGTGTCAGCTGATCATTTGCAGCTGCAGGGTGAAAATCATCAATCGGAAGGCGCCTGTCCTCTTTGTTTTCTCTCTCCGTGCGTGGGTTCTGCATCTCCAGGTTGGCTTGGCGGAGGACAAGCAGCGCATGCAGCTAACAGTCCAATACGAAGAGTAATTTATGGAAAATATTGGAAGATCATTTGCAACTTGGGTGGGTGGACGAGCCCATTATATCTGGCCAAGAAACTAACGGAATCGAACGGTGTACTTCACATGCGGGAAATAATGCCAGATTGCGTAGTGCGAAAAGTGAGATCGTTGTATCCGAATCCAACAGGCACGCCTTACATGGGCCACAAGTGGGAGTAACATTGATACTTTGGATAATTCGCCGGACTTTGTTTAGACAGAGAGATTTTTATTGTACACTTACTTTCTGACATAAAGCAGAATTTTATCGATTGTGAGCTGCTTATGTACACCTGTCATAGCTATGATTCAATGTAACATAACATTCCCCCATTTTAAATTTATATAGCGCCTCTTCAAGATTCCTACTCAGAGGTGGATTTAAACCTGAATTGCCCTCAATTGCTCGGCGCCACACGAAAACCACGTTACGGAGACTAGGTTTTTCATAAGTGCTATGTCAAATCAATTTTGCAATGGCCACAGTCCCTTGTCCGTTCAATCTTCTTTTTTTCTTGCTTGGATTAGGACCTCGTTGAGGGGGGGTAAGCCACAGATTCATTTTTATACAGATTGGAGCATCTTGTTACAGATCGGATGCCCTTCGTGGCATCAACCACAGTTTTCCGCTGTGGACCTAGTCTTGGTGATGAACACATGCCCGCTAGGCAGAGGGTCATCAGGCTTATTTAAATTGAGTCATGTGCTCCCATGTCACAAGGCTGTTATTGGATATTTGCAGCTTTTAGTTGTCAAGCAAAATGCCACTCTTTTTCTACAGTGTGCCCTACTAGCCTTGCCGCTGTTGGTCCGCGACTGCTTATTCGTCAGATATAACCCTGCTTATTTCGCAGCTGACCTCTATTTCTAGAGGTCGTTCCACTATCCGCCACCTGTGGACGCGTGTGATAGCAGTCAGCTCTGCCACACATCAGCTCTGCCACACATCTCTCTGTCCTATGCCAGGCCAAAATCCGGGGAGGTCAAGCAGAGTAGACAGCAGAATGCTAAGGTGGTTATGTGTAATGACGGTTGATGGTTATGTAGCACTGATATGTTTGATTTTAGTGTATCATACAATATTGTCACAGCTCTTACGGTTATTCTACTGTGTAGGGTGCATTGCTTTCATTTGAAAAGCTCTCACTGTCTCCTAATTGGTCGTCATCGGATTCGTCCGAAGAGATTTCACTCTGGCAGGTCTCCTTATCTGCAGAAGTTTCTGTCACAGACTCCGATATTGCTTTAGATGCTGACCACACGGCAATGTACAAATTCCAAATGTTCTCAACAAATACGTAGGTCTTGCGCCGATACACTTTTTTCCCGATTTGGCGACGTGGGTTTTTCGAACGAACAGTCGTGCATATAGACGTGTATGGTCTGTCGACGTGTTCGTTCCAGTCCAAGACAGCCAGATTGCTCCGCAGCTCGTACATTAAATTCCCGTAGTGTATCCGTTTATCCAGATAGATCAGACAAACGTTATTAAAACTTTCCACATAAAATGTGTCGTGGCCTTTGACATAATCTTCAGCGTGCTTGTACACTACCAACGACCGAAGAAAGTCCTGGAGCATTGTAATTGCAGCCTCATTTGAAACAATTCGAACTTCAATCATATGCCCCGGCTCTTTGCAGTGGGAAGTTTCATGGCACTTGCTGTGGTTGTTCTGAAAATGAGGGATGCATGATTCTATGAGCTTACGCAGGGTTTGGGCATCTCCATTGCAATTGTCCATACACCAATAGACGTGGTTTCGAATGGCAGCACCCTTGTCAGAAAGCTCGGGATGCCATGTTTTTCCAATGTTTTTTTGTGCTCCTTGCCCAATTTTTTTCACCCCGGCTGTTATAGGACGGGTGCAGTGCCAGCGGTCATTGGAATTCCTGGCTTGCTTCCTCTCACGTAGGCGCTTGTTGATTGTCATGTTTCGATCATGCACATGATGGGCAACTTTAATGTTGCTGAGATCCAGGCTCTCGTACATCCTGTCGAATCCCACTGCCTCGTGACGCTGTGAACAGTTATCATCATTCCCGTTAATGTGTTGAATATCAACGACTTTGTGAGTTTTCAACCCGATAGCAACATGGTCGGTGTGATAACTATTTCGTCTACAATGATGTCGTGCGTCAGTCATTATAGAGATAGCTCCATCAGGCGACAGTGAAGACTCCTGCGCTCTAGCGCCAAATATAGATTGCTTTCGCAGGTTCTCAGAAATGGCACTAAATGTAACCATATTCCTCCTGCGGAAAAGGTCTGACAATAGTCCAAACCGACTGAAGTCGCTAAAGCGCTCGTACTGTATGGGTGTCATACCAGAGGCCAGGTAGCTCAACATCACTCGGTGGTTGACTTCAAATTCCTTCCGCTCGCTGTCTATTGTGGATGAGGAACTCCACTGAAAGGAGTGTTTTTTCGCACACTCCATATCCACCGACAGCACATGACCACTGTGTGTCCATGACTTCACTGAATACGGCGTCACACATGTGGATGAATGTTGTGAGATTGTGTCGATCAACTGGGCAATGCTGGAGCACTGCCCAACAAAATTCTCATGTGCAGTCTCCAAAGCTGTTGCTGGAGCTGCTGATATTGCTGCTGTGACAGATGCTGGATCAGTCAGTGAAGTTGATTCACTTACTTCTTCCGTGACTGAAGACATCGTGAGTGTCTGCTGCGGATGTTGAGTTGCAGAAGAGAGCTTATTGGTGTCAACATCCATTATGACTTTCACCAGAACTTCTCTCAAACTTTTTACTCCCAACGCCAAGCGAATGTCCTCACATTTTTGCTCAAATTTAAGTTTATCACTGTCGGTTGTAAAAGTTAATTCAAAATGTTTCCTTACAGAAACGTAAGGGTAGCTATAACTCTTGGTAGATCCATCAGACAACCGTTTTTTAAATGTTCGCATGTTGCCAACTGCAACACCTGAAGTCGGTGTCGTTGGTACAGCGTAGTCTCCATCCATCTTTGGAAATAGTTCGATATAATGATACTAATATATGTCCACTAACGAAATACAATGTTATACTACTATAAGGTCCACTACTGAAATAAGATAATAATATAATATACAGACACGAGATATAAGCTGTATCGACTATGCGATTTAAAATGGCTATGAAGTGAAGAAATTACGAAGCTCAACTCTGCTGCAGCGAAATTCAAACTAGAATGAGTACTGCAAACCAAGACTCAATTGTGAAAGGACATTTCCTAAGTTCATTTCCTAAGTTCATTAGCATAATTTGGCATGTGACCTAGTCTCTCTTCCTTAGGCTGTATATTAGCATCTGATACTGGTGCAAATTCTTAGAATATGAAATACAGCTTATTGTCTTTAGTGTTCCGGGTATAATAAGGCAACGGTGACAGCATCAACAGCTGGCATTTATATACAGGTTTACGACCCAAAGCTCGGTTATATATACAAGTGGTCAATTGATCGGGGTAGGCCAGAGGGAGGGTGAAGGGCCTAGGGTGGGGGCTACCACCGATCGACCGACCGTCCCTGCGCCTCGCCTCCATTCCACAAAGCGGACGATGTTGCCTAGGCTATGCATATAATTAAATTCAGCAGCCTATGCTTGTAAGATGTGTAAACCAAAATGAAATCAACGCCCATTGGCCGACAGATGCTTACTTGAACCGCCTACAGTCGTTGGTCACTTCATTCTACGAGGGAAACCGCCAAACCTAAAACCTAGGGCTTTAAGCAAAATAAACGAAGGTAAGGTACGGTGAAAGGCAGGTAAGAAAATGTAAGAAAGGTATGGTGGAGGTATACAGTATGCCCTCAGCAAAATAGAATAGATGAATTAAGTCAGGCTAAGGTAAGGAAGTGAAGGTAGGCAGGTAAGGAATTTAGGCATTCACGTAAGATAGATCTAAGCAAGGAGAGATAGTAGATAAGGCTAACAGTACTGATATGTCTTACGAACTGATTTTCTGGACATTGACCTGATTACGGGATTGGTTGTGGTGCGCCATCGGGTTGATGCCTTGTGTATTAGACACTCGCGCGATAAAAGTCACTAATTGTCATTATTATTATCATTATTATTATTATTATTATTATTATTATTATTATTATTATTATTATTATTATTATTTTATTATTATTATTATTATTATCATCATCATTATCATCATCATCATCATCATCATCATCATCATCATCATCATCATCATCATCATCATCATCATCATCATCATTATCATTATAACTACTTTTTTCGTGACACTGGCCTTTGAGACCATGGGACCAAATTGCTAACGGGCTAACCTATGCGAAGGACCTTGGACGTCTGAGCCAGGCCACAGGAGACCCAAGAGAAACTAGTTTTCTCTTCAACGGTTAGCCACGACAGTCCAGCGTTTCAACGCAGCCGCTTTCCGCCATACTTTCGCACTTCCGGATCTCGACAAAGATGGTCACTCCAGAGATTAATTTTCACTTAATTAGGCCTAGTATCTCACTCTTGAGGGATTATAGGTACCTCGGGAAAAAATACTAATAATAAAAATCTAAATAATAATAAAAATAAAAATAAAAATAATAATAATAATAATAATGATAATAATAATAATAATAATAATAATAATAATAATAATAATAATAATAATAATAATAATAATAATAATAATAATAATAATAATAATAATAATAATAATAATAATAATAATAATAATAATAATAATAATAATAATAATAATGACAACAACAACAATACAAGAACTTCTTTAGCGCAACTATAGATACTAATATTCAAGGCATCAAACGCCATCTATCGTCGTCAGTCCGAAGCTATAGTCCAGAGGGATTGAAGCAGTAAGGGCAAAGCAGTGATGATAGATTGAAGGAATGTATTCTAGAAAGTTAGTCAAGACACAAAAGAAGTTCTGCTGTCCAATCAGGTGAAATGGTAGCGGATGCTGAATGAATGCTGCTATGAGGTAGAAGGTGAGGAGTCAGAACTCAGGCGTTGATGGAGCCATACAGTTCCCCCCTCGACTTCAGCTGATCACGTGTCACAGAAGAGGGTCATCTATAAATTACGCCACCCGTCCACTTTCTGTGGAACTTTCGATCATGACGTGACTGTCTATTATATTCGTCTATCGGTTATTTTTCACTGTCTGACAGATTTTAAGAGTTTAGAAGAATCTAAATCGATAGTAAGTAAGTAAGTAAGATACGAGGAGTGGTGGCCAACTGTCACTGGGTTTTCAAACAGAAAACATTTTAGTGACTGATGTCTGGGAGATCGCGCACTTCACCAACAAAACTGCTCCTATAGACTCTGAGCCTGAGGCTATAGGGTCATCGCGAATTGGCAGCCTCTGCCATCTGTCCGGGTTGGCACATCTGCCAACTATCGCGGATCTGGCGGCCTCTGCCATCAACGGCGGGCCTCTTCCAAAGGTTGCACTCCAAACTCACCGGGCTTTGGACTTGAAGGTTTATGGATCCCTCTGGATCACTTACAAAACCTTTGAGAATATGCTTAGCTCAAATTCGCTCTATCGCAAAATGTTGGTGAACCGGATCTAATTAATTTTGAGCGCTTCTGAATAGCTCTGCTACGATGAGCGCTTTATAAATATTTACATTACATTACATTTACATTTACATTACCTCTGTTTATCTGTGCTATTCTTTTATTTGAATACGACTAGAAATCGAATGCTTCCCGGAACTCTCTGACGAGGTGTGATGTGGCTCACAGTCTCGCGGAGTGGTACAGACCACTCAGTCGACATGACTCCAGACGCCAACGTACAGGTTTTTACGCCTCCTTCCGCATTCGATTAAGTAACTTGTTGTAAGACAAACTGCTGCCACGGCAGTTAATGCTGTGGCAGCTTTAACTGCCGTGTTTTATGCATAAACCAATCACTCCAATGCCTCTCATTGGCTGAAAGATTAACCAATGGTTTGGAAAGTCACCATGGTCATAAATGACGTCATTTTTATTTTCGAAGCTGTAGAAATCACAATCCTATTATGACGTCATAATATGTATATCCGAGATTTTTAGTGTAGAATAGTAATAATAAGATAACGGTGAGAACTGTTCAGGATAATTTATGTGGACGTCAACGGCCTTTGTTGCCAAAAGATGTCGTCAGTACCGTAGCGGGGGGGGGTTGTTCCAGCGGTGCCATGGAACAAGTCGCAACTCAGGAGGGGCGAAAATTTTAAGACGAATGATTAATTATTAAACTAGTTTATGTTGAAATATAATATCCATTTGAACATGCTATTGAATTTTATTACATTTATTTCATTTTAAATGGATATTATAAAAAAATTGTCGATTGAACATATCTACAGTAAATATTATATTGGAGATAACAAATTTGGTCGTTATTTGATAAGTTGATCTTTGGGAGGCGTTATATATTTATTTGCGTTTGGCACAGACCCCAATTATAGCTTTCTACATTCCTGGATTTCGTTAAACATTTGAATATATACACATGAGATAATGAGACACGAAGGAGAGGTGGGAGAATGGTTTCAGATTGTGACAGGAGTGTGACAGGGATGTGTGATGTCATCAATGATTTCAGGCCCTGGTTTTGGACTGAGTGATGGTGAGAGTGGCGAGGGATGCGATACCGGGCTGAGATAGGTGGATGCTGACAGGTTGAGGAACCTGGATTTTGCAGATAATATAGCCCTGTTGGAAATACTTGGAGAGGCATGAAAGCTCTAATATCGAAAACACAGGAGGAGGAGACGGTGAATGTCGGAATGTCTGTTCGGAAAGAATAAAGATGATGAAAGTCTGAGAATGGAACGAGAATGGAACGAAGATGACAAGTGTGTGATCAATGACAGGAAGATGGAATCTATGGATGTTTTCTGCTTCCTCCTTAGCCTGATAGTTGCAGCAGACAGCAGCTGCGACAGAGAAATAAAGATACGTATAGGAAAGGCAAATGATGCACTTGGGAGGCTTATTAAGATCTGAAAGAAATACGGATGTAGTTGGAGAACCAAGATGCGCCTGTACGCTGCCATCATTTTGAGCACGATACTGCAGAATACTACATGTATCATGGCGCGACAAGATAACAAACAAAACTATAAAATAAAGAGACAGAGACAGAGACAGAGACAGAGAAGACGGGACAGGACAGTATAGAAAACGCAATCAGAGAGAGAATATTGAAATGGATGGGCGTGTCTTTCGTGTTTACCTCTGGCGCGTTCCACGGCAAAGCTCCTCGTTATCTTTGTGATCATATTTGTATGAGACCTAAGATTTTAAGTTTACTTGCGGTTGATGAACACTTAACCCTCGGGCTACCATGGGGGGGGGGGTGGTTACCACCCCCTACGTTTTTCTGCAAAAAAATTTCTTAGCACATGGAATATAATTTTGACATTTTAGGTAGCTGTAGGGGGTCCATTTGCACACATTTTGAGGTAAAAGTCGTGATGATATCCCACGCCATAAAAAAGTTATACCCGATATAGCCTAGGTACCACTTTTGGAATTCAGGAATTTCTCTCGTCAGCTGTTAGCTGTTGTCGACTATAAAGGTATTCATTATTCTTTCTGGAAGAGAAACAACTATGCCATTCTTTAGAGGGAATGTAGGGCTATATTTGCTTGCTTAGTTATTTGTCTTTTGAAAACCGGAAGTGATCATAATAAATAATAATACGCTTTTTCAGTGTGAAAATCACTGATGCAACATCACAGCGTAAACCGATATGGTTGGGTATGGGGAAGGGCTATAAACAGTTGAAGCAGAATGCTAACAGAGTAAAGCAGTGCTTTGAAGTGTTCAAGAAGCTGGTTTGCAGGAAGCATTCGCACAAACCAATGAAAGTAACTTGCAATAACTGCAAGGACCACTGACGTATTTGACTGCTGGGAAAAATTACATAATTTCTTGTTTCATGTTGATAAAGCTGCACGCCTTTAGGTTTTGCCTGTAACTAAAACATACTTTGGAATCGTTTGTATTGTTGAAAATTAAGCCTCATTATATTTAGAATATTCTTGGATACATAGTTCATTTTCAAAACCCACATCATTTATATTTTTTTATCTAAAAGGTACAAATTGTGTGGGATAATATCAGATATCGTTAAATGGACCGGTTCCTTTGTTAAAAACTATATAATATCGAGATGCATTCATATATTTTACAACTAAATATACCATTCTTTTCATAAATGAATGCTGAATCAAATGCTGTATTACATGATATATTTGAAACCAGACACGAAATTCCGAGGGGGGTGGTAACCACCCCCCCCCCTTGGTAGCCGATGTCGCAAAAAAACCTTGGTAGCCTGAGGGTTAATCGTCAGCAAACACAGCTGATATATAGATTTATACATACAATGTGTGAATCAGAAGTCCTTATATTTATGAGTCTATGACCCTATTATATATGTATATATATACATATATATATATACATACAGTCCCTATAATATATGTGTGTAATTTGTGTATACATATATATAATATATTATTATTTTTTATTACAAACATTTTTAACGCCCGCAAAGTCACACAGAAATGCGAATCTGAGGCGCGGTAACAGTCCCTATTATAAATGTCTGTATATATAATATACATATATATAAAATAAAACAATTTCTGTACAATATATGCATATATATAATAAATAAGTAAATAATAATAAGTACCAAGGCCCTTACCTCTGGAATAGCCTCCCACCCTGTGTCCGAACTTCCTTGTATTATAAACAATTTAAATATCTACTGCGTGCACACACAGTAGAGCACATAGTTTAATAGTTTAATTGTTTAGTTAAGAAGTAGTTAAGATTCATATTATGTTTTGCTACTTTATAAAGCAGGCACATGTTGTATACCTAACTCATGTCTAAACCAAACCCCTCAGTGTACTATGTCCTTCTTTACTACACCGTGAGGCTTACACCTATGTACTTACCTCTGCTATTATTTACCCTCCTCATTTTACTTTGTCCTCCTTACTTCACTTGAACACTCCTACCCATGTACCTATTCCTGCCTGCATCTATCTACCCCCTTACTGACTCTGGCTATTACTTCTACTCATACATTCTCTGTCATCTTTTTCTACTTTACTTTGAAACACAGGCCCCTCTTAGCGGGATTAGTCCCTTCTGGGTGCCTATTTGATCTCACCTACAATTTACTATGCAAATGATACGTAAACATGCTTGTCTTAATTAGTTTAGCCGATGAGAATTTTAATATTTTGTTACCACTTCTCTATGTTAATTTTTTTCTCTCAGTATTACTTGTTTGCTTGTTTTACTGGGATCAATAAAAAGTTTTGTCAAGTTTTGTCAAACAGTCCCTATTATATATTATGTATATATATATAAATATACTTTTCTTACCAATTGCGTCAGAACAAAGATGTTGTTCTATTTACAGGAATTGTTTATAAGTTTCTGTACAATTTCTGTACAATATATGCATATATATAATAAAACAGTCCCTATTATATATTATGTATATATATAAATATACTTTTCTTACAAATTGCGTCA
>OY744611.1:49455282-49507813 GCA_963556255.1 Allolobophora icterica
CTGCAATCAAACAGACTCGAGCGATCACTACAACACAGTTATTACAATATAATTATCACAATGCAATTATAACAATACAATTATTTCAATACAACTATTACAATACAATTATTACACTACAATAGTTTCAATACAATTATTACAATACAACTGTTACAATACAATTATTACACTACAATTATTACAATACAATACAGCTGTATTTGATTTTGACCTTCAAAAGTGCAGTAGTCCTCATGTTATATGCGACATGAGCTTCTTCTTTCTATGTTTCATACCCATGTATTTTGCAAGTGGTTGAAGACCATCTGTTCGACATAGGCGTATAGACTCTGGGTGTGGGGGGGGCAGCCGGGGCACGTTGCCCTCCCCCCAATAATTGAGATGGACTGTACAAACAATGCAATAAGTGTATAATAAATAACCAAATGCCCCTCCCTCATATTCTGGACAAGTTTACGCCAGTGCTGTTCGATCGTAGTCTTTGTGTAGGTATGGCGGGGGAACACATATATGATGAGGTTTTTCTTGAAGAGGAGCTATATAAATAGGCGATTTGATTACAATTTCAATCGCAGGACTATACGATAGAACATCGATGGCGCTTCTGACAGCCAGTTGCAGGCGTTATCATCAGCGAGACGATAGAGTTGGTGCTTTGCGTTTGGCCTTTGAAGGACTCTCGACGTTTAGTTGAAGAATTCTCAGAGCAGATCCTAGGGGTTGGTGGACAAAGGACCACACTGCAGTGCAGGGTCTTCCACTGTCAACGTTGTTGATGACACACGGCCGGAATTCTTTGTTGAATTCGGTGCGCGGTTTGGATCATTGGATTCTCCCGGTCTTAGTCGGGTACTCGCGGGGAGCGAGACGAGAACGTGATCTATTGCCTCTGATCCATTGCCCCTCTGATCCATTGCTCTCTGAACGAATGCACTCTCAATGGCGTTGAGCATATGTGAGTAAAGGATTTACTCAAGGTCCCTAACAAGTGCAGTTACTGCCCGAGCGTTCGGAATACACAGTTCACAACAGCAACTGAAAAATCTACCATCCCCCAGCAAGTTTCCCTGTTGCGCTGAGAAACTTAGTTAAAGTTGCTGATAACATCTACCAACTTGGACGCCTTTACTTGATTCATAGTTCATCCAAATCTCATTCCACTAGATGTGACTAACCCCTTTCTTTGCATACGTCCCACTATAATGCTCCTACGGTATATAGACTATCTCGTAAAACGCCATTAATCTACCCCTTACAAATAACCACACGCCAAGTTCACGTCTCCACAGTGGCTGTAAAAAGACGGAAATCAATGCGCACCCTCTGACCCCCGACCGCTAAATCTCTCGCCCCGCCCTTTGACCCCTGCGTGAACTCGGGTGATAAACGAGCTATAGAATCGATTCCTTTCCTGCAGCCGTCGGAGACATAAAATGGCGTCGTGCGTGTGCGTTTGACGAATTGTAATGCGTTCGCTTGTGTTTGAGCCAAACCAAAGTTGTTTATCGAAACTTTCGCCCGATTCGCTGTCCTTTATTTAACACTTTAGAGACGAGAGTGTACTAAAAGTGACTGGGAAACCAATGCAGCGCATCGTTAAAGTGTTACGCTTAATGCGATGCGGCCCCAGTCCGCGAAGATCCACTCATAACCACAAAATTAAGGTCTATGAATGACGAGTATGCGCGATAATACTGAGTTGTTATGCGTGCAACCTCTCGATCAAGCTTTTACCACCGCAAGAACTATAAACCTGAACATCTTACCTAAATATTCTTCTCTTCTATGAAGTAATTCGTGATATTATTATTAATATTGATTTAATTATCGCTGTTACTACGGAAACATTCACAACATAACTTGTAATTGTTGTTGAGCGCGTCACTGGTGACGTCATATTATTTGCTTATTGTGTCACAATATAAATAAATACAAATTAAGTTTATGCCACATTTTCTATTATCTTTATTGTAAGTAAATCCATATTGATTCCACGTCACATTTTCCCTATTATTTTTATTATAAATAATAAAAAATTATGACAATTGCTGAGCACGTCAATAATCATTCGTGAATAATAAATGAACCAGTAAAGTGACGTCATATGTTTCTATGACGTCACTTTCCTTGTTCAAAGGTTTCTATGACGTCACTTTGCTGGTTCATTTATTATTCATAAAAAATAAACAAAATGCATAGATAAAGTAAAAAATTTCCTTTTGTGGTATATTTCTTATTCGTGAAATGTAAATAAATAGATATTTATTAATTTTGCTTTCATTTTTGGTCTTTTTATTACGCGTCAATTATCAATTATTATTTAAAATTACCAAGAATGAGCGGGTAACATATTGGCATTAGGCCCATTGTTGCAGAATGCATCAATGCGCTGTTTTTTGTCCTTATTATACTTAAAATTATAAATAAATGCAATTCATTTCATATTACATTTTGCTCTCTTTATGGTACATAAATTATAAATTTTTTATACTTATTTAGAGGTCGAAAAACTGCTGAGGAAATCCGACGTTCTGTCCTACTTTCCCCATCTATTGAAGGCTCTTCTGAATTGGCAAAACAGGCAGATGAATGCCTTTTTAAGGCAGCCATTACAAACCCAGACCAAGTTCTGCGACCCTATTTTCCACACGATTGCAATATCCCTCCGGCCACGGACTCATAATTTCACATTACCTGATAAAAAATGACAGAAACTTTATATCCCTTATACTCTTAAACACTTATTAACAAACAACTATTTTAGCACTATACTGTTTTCTTTTTTATTTATACCTTATTTTAAACTCCATTAATCTGTTTAGTCTCTTTCATTAACTGTTATCTGATTTATTTTCACTTGCAATTAATGTCTTTGTAACGTTGTGTAATCCAATTGCGTCTGTGCCGACGGGAATCTTTCAATAAACGAATATTTGATCGATTTGATTGATTGATCTAATAATCGTGGCTATCACGAAAAAGGCAATAGCATGCAATACAATACAATATAATGCAACTAAATATTCATAGCGCGCTTTAACAAGACAAGTCTTGTACGAGAGCGCGTTACGCTGCATTCCTAGTCATAGAGCAATGTGAATTGCAATGAAATTAAATGCAATGCGACCCTGGCATTCCACTGGACCAGGAATTAACTTTTGGGCCACACCTTCTTTGCCTTAGCCGCGACTGCCTTTACCAGCTCCGTCAACTTCGTAGTGTCGCTCGCTCTCTGTCAACAGGAACTGCAACTACACTTGTGCATTCTTTCGTCAACGCAGAGCGTTTCGACGATTGCCTATCCCTTTACTCAGGCCTTCCTCGCCTAAACTGCCTTGACCGTATCTTGCTCTCTGCTGCGCGCCTTTTTGGTCAAATACATATTTGTGTGCCAAACTGCATTTTTATGCTGAAGGTCCTGCCTTGACTCCCTACACGACAGCGCATTCAGTATAATAGGCTCGCCTGCTTGGGTTGGCGGTGTCTACTGTCTCGCTCCATCTTACTTGCTAGACCTCTTCCGGCCTGTGTCGGCTTCTCGGACTGCTCGAGTCCTCCCCGGCGGGGAGGGAGGGGCTCTCCGTCTCACTTTTTTCATTCTGCTATCATGCAGACCCGCGCCTTCTCGGTGGTCGGCGCGACAATATGAAATGACTTTCCTCCTGAGCTGCACCTAAATCCTAGGTCTTCCTCTGACACCTTCTATGACTGCTTCAAAACTGTTCTTTTTGGCCGTGCTGGAGTCGAGAGCACCTCTGCGTAGTTCTCTTGAAGAGACGCAATATGAATCTATGAATGAATGAATGGATGAATAGAGTTTTTAATTTTGATTTATATTGAGCAACAGATGTGCATTGACGGACTCAAGTTGGAAGATTGCTCCATTCTATGGGTCCTGAGAAAAAGCATTGACTCTAACAACTGCAGAGTGAGTGCGTCGCCAGTGCCCGAGACTCTGTCACTGCCCGTACTCTGGCAGTGTACAGTCCCAACAGAGCTGTAATATGCCAAACCAATTTCTGTCGACGTCAACAGCCTTTGTTGCTATAAGATGTAGTTAAACTATGGATCCATCCATACAGTCCCAACCCTGGAAAAAGGAGAAGCTCGACGTCAAGGACCCTGGCAGCCATCAGATATCATCAAACACTGTAAACTGCCACTGTCGGATCCCCGCCACTGCCAGTCCCAAACTGGAATAACGCTATGACACTGCATCTTTAAATGATAACTAACCAAACAGAATCGAACGGCGAGAACTATTCGATATAAATTCCTGCTGACGTCAACAGTCTTTGTTGCCATAAAATGCCGTTAAACCGTGGATCCATATCCTCAGCGGAACCGTGATACACGCTAAAGCAGCGGAAACTATACAGAAACATTTTCCATCGATGTCAACAGCCTTCGACGCCATAAATGTCGTTGAACTGTTGGAAAATTATATGTTCTTCTTGAACACCCGTAAAAAGTATTCAACCAAGGCTATATATAACTATTATTCAACTGGGTCAAACGTTCTGTTCCATCGAATGTTAAATAACTGTTAAATTAATTCAAACTCCGCCACTGCCTGTATACTCTGGTAGTATAATTATGGCGATGCTAATCATACTTGTCAAACAGCAACTAACCTACTAACATACAAACGGTGAGAAGTGTTCAAAATAATTACACACCTCTTTTAATCGTGATATTAGACCTATAAGTTATTAAAGTGGTCCCATAATAATTGCGCCATACGAACGGTGAGAACTGCGCAAAATAATTATACACCCCTTTTAATATATTTCACCTATAAGTGAAAATGAAACTGATCCTATTTTATATCATACGAACGGAGAGCACTGTTGAAACAATTACACACCTCTTTTAAGCGTAATATTTGGCATAATAAGTGAAAGTGGTCCCCACTATGCCAATGGAAAGGCTGAAATAGGCCTAGTATTTATGTTCAAAATAATTATGCACTCTTAATTGTGATAGTCGCCCTATAATTGAAACTGCTCATGTATTATGCCGTACACAAACGGTGAGAACTGTTCAAAATAATTTCTACCGACGTCAACGGCCTTTGTTGCCATAAGATATGTCATTGAACTGATCCTGTTTCTGTTACTTTTTGGGGCCTATGATAACTCCGTCTTGATTTCCCACAGCGCGTTGAGAACCGAATGTCAGAAAAACAAAAAGCACGAAAGAGAAAACATTTCTCTGCCGTTAACTATAAAAACGTAAGCACCGTTGCAAAACAACCCATACACCGGCACCTTGGTTTTATGCGTCATAAACCCCTTATGTTTATTGCCTGCTAAACCGATAAGTTCAAAGACCTCTCAAGGTATTTCTTGTATATTCAAGAACTGACATGCGGAAAACAATCGTACGCCTGGCTGTGGAATTTCTATCGCAAAACAGCAAGGTACCGTGAAGAAAGGTGAGGTATGATAATAATCATAAGTAAGGTATTGTAGGGTGAGATGTGTCGTAATATAAGGTTAGGCTAATAAGGTAAAGTGAGACTCTTAAGTTAAGGTGCAGTAAGGATCATACTGTCAGGTATGACTCATAAGGTAAATACATTACCTTATTAATCACAGGGTAAAGTAAGGATCATATGGTGAGGTAAGGATCACAAGGTTAAGTTAAATCCTAACGTTAGGTGGGAATCATAAAGTATGAATCATAAAATAAGGCATGAATCAGTGGGTAAGGTATGAACCATTATGTAAGAGGCAACGGTAACTGTATTGCCATTACCTTCCTTTGCATTTGGGTGTTTCCTCAGGTATGGGGTAACGGTAACTGTATTACCATTACCTTCCTTTGCATCTGGGTGTTTCTCCAGGTAAGAGGTAACAGTAACTGTATTACCTTTACCTTATCGTACTTTGCATGTGTGTGTTTCCCCAGGTATGAGGTAAGGGTTACCATTACCTTCCTTTGCATTTTGGTGTTTTCCCAGGTAAGGGGCAACGGTAACTGTATTACCATTACCTTCCTTTGCATTTGGGTGTTTCTCCAGGTAAGAGGTATCAGTAACTGTATTACCTTTACCTTACTTTGCATGTGTGTGTTTTCCCAGGCAAGGGGCAACGGTAACTATTACCATTACCTTCGTTTGCATTTGGATCTTTCTATAGCGCTAGTGTGAACATACCGAGCGGAAGAACAAAGAAGAACGGAAACCAGCAGAGAATGAAAACGCCGACTACTATTCCCAGGGTCTTCGCCGCCTTCTTCTCGCGGTTGAACTTGGCGATCTTGTTGACCAGCGTCTCCCTGCTCTGGCTCCCCGTCCCGCCGGGCTCCGTCATCCGGAAGGAGGCGCTGCGATCACCGCAGCCAATCAGCGCCTGCCGCGACGGCGTCGTCTTATTGCCCGTGTGACAGCGCAGCGTGACGTCACCGTGACGTTCGTCGACCTTGATTCCTGTGGCGAGGAAGCGCGATTGGCTGAGCGCCTCGCGGTAGACGCGGAAATACACGACGAGAATCACCGCCAGAGGGACGTAGAACGAACCGGAAACGGAAAACAGCACGTATCCGGTGTCGCGTGTGACGTTGCAGACGAAGGGGTCGTCGCTTGGGGGGTCCTTCCAGCCGAACAGGGGGGCGACGGAGATCGCAACGGATAGCAACCACACCCCAAATATGACGTACGCGGCTCGAAACTCGCTGACGATCAAGGAGTGTTGGAGGGGTCGGGTGACCCCGATGTACCGGTCGATGCTGATGACACAGAGACTGAGGATGGAGGCTGTGCAGCAGAGGACGTCCAGCGCTGCCCAGACGTCGCAGAAGACCTGCCCGAAGGCCCAGTAGTCGAGTACCTCGAGGCTGGCCGAGAAGGGCAGGACGGCGGTCCCGAGGAGGAGATCGGCGGACGCGAGGTTGGCGACGAAGAAGTGGGTGGTGCTGCGGAGGTTGTGGTTGATGCAGACGGCGATGAGGACGAGGAGGTTCCCGGTGACGGTCACCGTGCAGATGGAACCGAGGATCAGGCCGACGATGATCTGGTGGGCTCGGCTGGGCCAGGGAGTGGCAGTGGTCAGGTAGAGTCGGATGTTGAGTACTTCTGTTCCAACGGTTGACGCGTTGGCGGCGCCAATCAGGTCAACCGATGCCAGGTTCTCCATCTCCTGTTCTATATTTATATAGCGCTTTTAGAGAGCCTTCGATCCGTCTGTAAAAGTCTATCCACTTGCGGTCTGGGTATCATGATATCTTGTAACTGCACATGCTAACGCGGTCTGAGTATCATGATATCTGGTAATTGAATATGCTGACTATAGAACTGCAATGGAAGGTGATGTAAAATAGTCGCTGTGCGACGCACAAAATAAAAAAAACACGATCAATAAAATAAAATAAATAAATCGTAATCGTAAACTCCGAACTTCTAAAGCGCCACCCTAAAGCTAAGAGCAGGGCACCAGCTTATTCACGAGCGCTGCGTCGTATCCGAGGGGTTGTCCAGAGATTTCAATGGAAGATTCCAATCAATGATAATAAATAAAATGATAAAGCACAGTCACAGCTGTGGAGTGCAAATGTCTGTTCGTAGATTTTTTTCGTTCTCTATATGAATTATAGTTTAATATAAAAAATATTTCCTTTGTCAATGATAGCCTGCAAACTCGATTCTGCTCGCTTTTCACTAAACATATATCGTGCGATATATCTTTCAACACGGCTGCAGTCAGTCTGAATGCGCCTCACGTCATTCTAAGTCGCTCTTGCGGACCGTATACGCCTGCCGGAGATACAAACATATCTGACCTATGGTAGCTATGCATTCCGGCGAACTCTCCCACACAGAGTGGCGACGCGCTATCGATGCAGCTATGCGTACCAGACACATGTATCAAAGCACTTTTGAATCGTATTGTAAACAACGAATTTCTAAAGCTCTGCTCTCAAACTAATCGCAGGGCACCAGCTTATTCACGAGCGCTGTGTCGTGCCAGTGGTCAAGGGAACATCTGAGGATAAGCTAGTGTTTCAGCAGATCAATATCTTTGACGAATCGATTGACGAATCGATCGATAGCCGTGGCATTAGATAAGTCTTACTGGCGGCGCTTGATGTTAATCTATAACTCGACAAAAAATTCAGCGTTCGCTTTGTTGAGTCGCCAGCCCATCGCAACACGTGACTACGTGGGCGTTAGGCACGTACGCACGTGTTTGCACTTCCGCCTCTGTTCCTTTGAAACCGGAAACGAATGTGACTGGTTGAGTTGTCGTCCAAGAGACTTCCGTTAAATTCTACAAAACATAAGCATGGACAAATGGAAATGTGAATGTGTACGTGACTCTACAGCGACCGTATGGCCTCGACCCTGCTCATTTGAAAGTGAATTGATCGGGTGAGGTCCTTCACCACCGCTGCCCGTTTGAATAGACGCCACGCCATTCAAGGTCTCTGTGTACGGACCGTGCTATGTAGAGCGACACTGCTGCGACAGTACGGCCTCGAACCCTCGACCCTGGTCATTTTTCAATGAATTAATCAGGTGAAATCCTTCCCACTTGAACGGGTGCCACACAATTTAAGATTTCCGTGTAAAGACCGCGGATAGATAGACACCCTTTAAAAGCTTACGCTCGACGTATATTAATTGTCAACCGCGTTTATGGCTAGTCCAACGAAGTTCACGACCCAATCCAATGCCTTTTCCGCCAACATAAGTTTACCTCTTTTACATGGGGTTGTATCCTAACAGTGACATTTTGTATAGATACGGTAACTGTACGCGTTTTTCATAGCGACACTATAGCCTTGACCATGGGCGGCGATCATGGGGGGGGGGGGGGGCCGAGGGGGACAAGTCCCCCACCTTTAAGAGTGGGGGGACACACCATACATTTGTCCCTTCCACTTTTTTGAAGAAACACCAAAAAACGCCAAGAAATATAATTGCGTGTGAGGGTTTTCGCTGCCTTTCTGAACAGGTGAGGTAAAAACTCTATTTTTGAGCAGAAGTGTCCCCCCAAAAAAAATTGTCCGAAAGTAAGAAGAAATTCATAAAAAAAGTCATTGAATTTTTTGTCGCAGACGAATTTTCCCACAGTGGCAATGGCAGAAGAATGACATTTTCTTCGGTGACCATGGCCGACTTTGTCTCCCCCCCACCTCTCAGACAAGATCGGCGCCACTGGCCTTGACCATGGTCTTCTAGATAAAAGGCCGTGCCTTGACCCTGGTCATTTTTCAATGAATTAATTGGGTGAGATCCTTCACCACCGCTGTCCGTTTGAATGGTTCCACGTCTTCTAGGTCCCTGTCATTGACGCCTTATACAGGTGTCTATGGTACCTGCGTGCGGACAGCATAAACGCAGAGTGAACACCTTTATAACGCCCGCATTGGCCCTTATATTAATTTTCAACTGCGATTAATCGGCAAAATGTTACCAAACAATCTAAGGCACTTAAATATCGACGTTAACAGTAATGGCTGCAACAATAGTTGACAACATGATTATTATAGTAAAATAAGCAGATAACAACTGATTGCTTGGCGTAGTAACTGTAATTGTAACTGAAATCTAAGATTTATAAAGCGCCACTTCAAGAAAAAAACTCATCAGTGACGCTCCCGATCCGAATCAGAACCAGTAGCACAAAGCACAGACATTTTCTGTATAGATTAAAGTAAACGTGGACCCTTCACCGTTTTTTGCAGCGACCGCATGACCTCGACCCTGCTCAGTTTTCAATGAATTGATTGGGTGAAATCCTTCACCACCGCTGTCCGTTTGAATGGATGCCACGTTCTTTAAGAACACCGTGTACGAACCGCAAATAGACACCTTTTAAACGCTTACCATCGCTCCTATATATACATTTCTCAGCCACGTTTAACCACTTTAAAAATCAACAAATTTCTTCTTTGCCAACATACATAACGACCTTGTACATGGGGTTGTATACTAACAGTGAAATTTTGTGCATAATAGTAAATGTACACACTTTTCTATAGCAAGCTTATGGCCTTGACCCTGCTCAACTTTCAATGAATTGAACTGGTGGGATCCCTCACACCGCTGTCCGTGTGAATGGGTGCCACGCCATTTAAGATCCCGTGTGGGAACCGTGTTCGAGCGTGGTTTCATTGCGTTAGGTTGGGAGTGCCTTTGATAAGTCTCTCTTGAGGTGGCGCTATATAAATTTTCAATTGCAATTACAATGCCAATGACTCTCAGCGAAGATGCATTTCCCCGTATACATTTGCTCCTACATTTCACATTTGCCCCCACACCCATAGTTCTTTCACGCACCGGTTCAGACCGTCTCCCGTGAGACATTTCTCCAAACATTTCGCTCTCATATATATGGGTGAAGGTTGACACCCGATCAATTCATTGAAAAATGAACAGGGTCGACGCCATACAATCACGTACATTTACGTTTTATAGGCGCCATATGTTTCCCCAAATGCCTCAGACATTGTATGATATGCACACATATATACACAGACAATATATATATATATATATATATATATATATATATATATATATATATATATATATATATATATATATATATATATATATATATATATATATACATACGTATATATAGGGGATTATAGGCCTATACGTATATCCCTTATAGATACCATATTTCCCATAAAAACATATTCCTTAATATCCAGCTATCATTATCATAAGCTATGTATCCCGACATCTATTTATCCTAACATCTACAGTTGTTAGGCCTAATGTTTAATGACAGTGTCTTAAAAAATATTATTATTATTATTATTTATCCAGGCTTGGAACTGACATTACAAGAGTACGGGCAGGACTAGGCCTATTACAATGTCTTAAAATCTATCGTAAAATCTACAGTAAATATATATCTACCTAACAACGAGATATTCAAAGAATCTGATATGCTCACTCGGATGTAGCATGTTCGTCTGTTGCTGCTGCTGCTGCTGCTGCTGCTGCTGCTACTGCTGAGAAACCGGAAGTGCTGTTGGTCGTTCGGACGAGGCTGCTGAAACAAGCGCATGTGCGTGTTAACTCTCGCTGCGCATGCGCACTTGAAACGACCACGGTTAACTCAGATGCAGAGAGCGAGAAATTGCGATATATATATATATATATATATATATATATGTCAGCCCATCCATATATATATATATATACATGTATATATAGAGAGACAGACAGACAGACAGAGACAGACAGAGACACAGACAGACAGACAGAGACAGACAGAGACGGAGACATACAGAGACAGACAGACAGACAAAGAGGAATGCAGGGAGAGAGAGGGATAGAGGGAGGGAGGGAGGGAGGGAGGGAGGGAGGGAGGGAGGGAGGGAGGGAGGGAGGGAGGGAGGGAGGGAGGGAGGGAGGGAGGGAGGGAGGGAGGGAGAAGGAAGGGAGGGAGGGAGGGAGAGAGACGTAGGCTTCGATAAATGCTACAAGAGTACACTTATCCATCCGTCTATCCATAGGTCTGTCCGTCCACCAATCCATTCCTTCGCCTGTTCAGTTCATCCACCCATCCTTCTATCTGTCGGACTGTCCGTCTTTCTGTCCTTCCGTCCATCCATTCATTTTTCAGTCCGTCCATCTGTCAGCCCATCCATTCACCCATCCATCCATACATCCACTCGTCCGTCCGTCCATCTATTCATCCGTCCGCCCTTCAGTCCGTCCGTCCGTCCGTCCGCCTATCTATCAGTCCGTCCGTCCTTCCATTCATCCATTTGTCCTTCCGTCCGTCCATCCGTCCGTCCTTCGATCCGTCCGTCTATCCATCCATCCGTCCGTCCGTACTTCCGTCCTTCTGTCCGTTTTTCCGTTTGTCCTGTCGACAACCCATCCACCCATCTATAACATTTTCAATAATCTCTAGGGCTTACAAATAGAAATCTGATTTATCTACGCTTCGCATAATATCCGGAACGAGGACTTCTCTATTCTCTAAGCTCCCAAACAGAACAACTGCAACTCGTTTGACAGTGTGTTTAGTCATAAAGGATTTTATGTCCGTCCCACATTTTTAAGTTCATGACCAGTTATTCCTCTTTCCAAGTGTTAGCATGACCCTTATCACGATACAATTCTAAAGGGCATCTTCCAATATGCCCGTTTTCCCAAACATGATGAAGTTCTTGCGCCAAATAAATGTTATAGTGATGGCTTTACATCATACTGTAACAGATACATTACACGAACGTAGGGAGCGACAAAAATATTCTTCCAATCGAAAGATGGCAGCAGAAGCGTGACATCCGGGGTTTCCGGTAATTCACCTAAATGTATACAAGTTCGTTGTGGTTGCGGACTTATAATTAAAAATAAATATATGTAAAATGAGAATAAATCGTATAAAACTTCCGGGAACGGTGGCGCAGTGGGTTTTAGATTTTTAGAACATCTGAAGCAGCTGGACGATTCTGTGGAGGTTAGACCAATTGATGTTGTCGGTGTGAAGCTAAAACTGCGCTGTACTGTGAAATAGTCGATGCTTTAGCGCCTTTAAATATATTTAGGGCTCTCGGTGAATTTCACAGATACTCTGCAGTCGAGGTCATAGAGCTGGCCTAACCAGAGTGATTTTTGATCGATCATGATCTCACAAGGCAAACTCCAGGCATTTAATGTACTGGCAGGTTTATTATGCAATATCTTGACTATTATTGCGCGGTAATATTTAGTTCTTTTGGTGCCTTAAACCACGCATTTTTCAGCAATTTGAAAGTATTTAAAAGACCGCCCAGGACATTATATTATTGGATGATCTTGTTAGAATTTGTGCAGTTTCTCTTTATTGCTTTGTCAGGAACTGAATTTTTTAAAGCGTAATGTGTTTATCATTAGGAAGTCATGTCCAGCTTGGAGCGGTATAGTTGATGTTGGCAACTAAGCAGAATTCTGAAGAATGTCAACGACTTCTGAAGACACCCCAAAAAGAATGGGAAAATCAAAGAAAGGTTGGCGAGCGATTCAGACCACATGAGATATTGTATTTATAATGGCTGTACATTATTAATGCTTTAAATACTTAGATACATTTTGTTGCTCATATATTGCACACCTTACACTACAACAGTCTGCAAAGGTTCAGTGGTTCTTTTGGCTGGAAACAGATAGCTGCAACCATCTGTAACCATTATATTACAAGCACACCTCACCTTGTGCCGTCAGTTCGTGGAACTCTAGCGACCGTCATGACCAGCCTCCTCCATTCCTCCCTGCTACGTACCGCGTCATATTACAAGCACAGCAACCATATTACTAGCATTGCAACCATCTGCAGCTAAGGCAATCTTTTATCTCCATAGCAACTATCTGCTGCCATGGTAACATTTTTACCACTATAGCAACTATCTGAGCTGGTCCCCGCAACTTTGCTCTTTTGCACGCTGTAGAAATCTCGAGATTACGAGTATGACAGCCTAAAATTTAGTAGGGTGAAGTTTTGGCTCCACTGCTCACATCTATTGTGTAGTATAAGGCACGTGCACACGTTTACATTTCCACTGCTGTTCCTTCCATGCCAGAAGCAGACATGACTGGTTGAATTCTGCCATTTTTAAATTGCAGTGGATCGCCTTGATGCCAGTCGCTTCCAGGCACCTGGGATCAACTACAAGGGCAAACTGATCGGCGTCGAGGATGTGCCCGGTCCTCGGGGCGATAAGATGTGTCATGTCGCAATGGCCAAACTCAAGGCGGCGGTCAAAACGATCGGAGAACACAAGCTTAAGATTATCGTCAACATTTCCTTAGATGGTGTTCGAATTGTGGAGGAAAAGTCTGAGGTTGGTGGATGAGTCAAATTTTGGATTATTCTTTGAATTTCGTAACCTTTAACTCTTATTTGATTCTGTATGAGTTTGACTCAGATTTTGAGTCAGAGTAGGATTTTGAGTCAGGACAGGATTTTGAGTCAGTTTAGGATTTTGACTCTGTGAGGGTTGGATTTTGACTATAAGATATCGGATTTACTGATGTTGCACTTTTATTAAGTGCTTTAATTGCGTAAAATATTTATTCTTGTTTTTCGAATCTTCTAGGTGTGTGAAATTACATAATAGCTTGTCCTGTTTTACAGAATATCATCTACTTTCATCCGGTGCAGAGGATATCGTTCATCTCACGAGATCCCGGCGACTCAAGGGCGTTTGGTTATGTTTACGGACGAGAGGATGGCTCACACCAGTTCTATGGTGTCAAAACAGAAAAAGTGGTGAGTCATGGAGTACTGTCAGCAGCACAGAAGCCAATTGTTCTTATGGTTCTCGCTTAACGGTTAAGAAGAAAACAGCTCTGCAGCTGTTCTTGATTTACCATTGAGAATTTTGTTCTGAGCAGCTGTTCTTAATATTAGATTAGAATGTTGTTCTGAGCAGCTGTTCTTGATTTACCATTAAGAATTTTGTTCTGAGCAGCTGTTCTTAATTTTAAATGAGAATATTGTTCTGAGCAGCTGTTCTGATTTGCCATTGGGAATTTTGTTCTGAGCAGCTGTTCTTAATTTTAAATGAGAATATTGTTCTGAGCAGCTGTTCTGATTTACCATTGAGAATTTTGTTCTGAGCAGCTGTTCTTAAGTTTAGATGAGAATTTTGTTCTGAGCAGCTGAACATTCTTGATTTTCAGTCAAGAATATTATTCTGTGTTCTGCCATTCTTGACTTTCGGCTGAGAACAGCAACCTGATCAGCTTTATGGCCGAGAACTTTATGTTAATTTAGCTCTTCGGTGTAGAATACTGTTCCGGGCAGTTCTTCAGCCATTCTTGTTTTTCAGTGGTATAATTCAGATGTTTGTAGGCGGAGAATATTGTTTTGAACCTTCGTGACCTCTTTCAAATCGTTTACGAGATGAAGAAACAGGAAAAGGAGGACTTAAAGGTCGCTTCTTTCCAGGATCTTGGTTGTGCCACCAGCACAAGAAGGTCATACGACAGCAAAAACGTTAGTATCTGATCTGAGATGCTGACTTCTATATCTAATCTAGTTTAATCTACTGACTTCAACCAGTTGGTTAGAATGCTCGCCTTGTAATGTAGAGAGTACAGATTCAAGCCCCTTCTGAGGCCGTTACTGTGTAGGGAACTTGAGCAAGTTCTTCACTCACAATTGACCAGCACCGTCCAATGATGCTTGGTTGTGGTGCTTAGTAAATGCAATTAATGCATAATAATGATGATAGTGTGTTGAAGTGCACTAGTTTTACAGTTAATATACCTGATGCAGCAAAATTCAAGTGTTGAGTGGTATGGTGAGAAAAGGAATGAGCAGTGGCTGCTTGAAATTATTGTCAGATGGTGCTGAGTTCTGTGTTGTTTTCAAAGAAGTCATTTGCATTGATTTGGTAATGGATTTTACATTTACAATGAGGGGTAATGAATTCTGCATTTTGTAATGAGAGGTTAATAGATTTTGTTATGGCGGTAGTGGATTTTGCATTGCGATTAGGGGTAGTGGATTTTGCATTGCGATGAGGGGTAATGTATTTTGCATTTGCAGTGAGGGGTAATGGATTTAGCATTTGCGATGAAGGTAATGTATTTAGCATTTGCAATGAGAGGTAATGGATTTTTCAATGAGGGGTAACAGATTTTACATTTCTAATGAGGAGTACCCAGTAATGGATTTTTCACATGCAATGAGGGGTAATGGATTCTACACTTAACAACGGTAATGGATTTTCAGGGTTTCGAACAGCTGGATGTTGGTTCGTCCCCCACGGCTACTTACTCACCCAGCCGAAAAGCTGCTTCGAAATATGACGGACCCCTAACTCTCGCGTCCTACTCTTTCGCCTCACAGGGTCCACTTACCGATGATAGAATGTCTGCAACTTTGCCATGTCGTGGTGGATTTCAACGTGGCGCCTTAGGTCATTATGCTTCGGAGACGAAGCGTTCACCGTTGGTAACCAAACCGTTGCCCTGGGCGACCAAGCAGTATTCGTCGATGACGGCAGCAGACTGTCGCCAACTTTACTACCAGCAGGTGGTTTCAATTGTTTAGTTTTTCATTTGTTTTGGTTGAAGCTGCAGTTCTGTTGTTTAGTCTGTTGTTCTTTGTTTAGTCTATGGTGTAAGTTGTTCGTTGTTTAGGGTAATGTGCAACTTGTTGTTTAGTTAAAGATGCAACTGGGGGGGGGGGGCGTAGAGTAATGGATAACACACTGGCGTGAAGTGCAGAAGGTACCACGATCGATTAAAAACAGTTGTATTCGACTCCTGTAAAACTGTTGTCATGTGCTTCTACTGTATACATGTATGTAAGGCACCCTGTGTGGCTGCCGCTTCTGCTATTTGTATGTTCACTGTACAGCGCAGTGCGGTTAGCAGGCACTTAATTAAAGAAAAAATATTAACTCTGTTTAGTGTGTAACCTACAACCTCTAGCCTGCAGTCGCAACAGAGTTTGATTTTGGAATATGATTTTACGTTGAAGAAGAAGAACAGTTCCTTAAACTAGCCTGAGAGGCAGCCATGGGTATGAAGTGTTAGTGACTTCGTTCTCTTAACCTTGACTTATGAGGGCGGGTGGCCAGTCCTCTCTCTTGCCATCTATTCTTCCCACCAACATTGTACAGGTTTGTGTACTCATTATAGCTGAATTGGCTAGGTGGAGCAGAAATCTCGATACATATTTCTACCCTGGGGAGGATTTGAACCCCCAACCACTCGATTGACAGTCCAGCACGCTAACCATTCAAATTGTGCATTACAAGAGTAGCACTACAGAAGTGTCTGGATTAGATCAGTTTTGTCTAGTTGCATTATGTACATATCTTACTGGTATAAGTACGGTACCACTAAAGAGTCTATTTTTAGACACTGTGAATATAATAAAAGAAATAATATTCATAATAAAATAAAAAGTAAATAAACAGATAACTTTAAGTTTGACTGAAATGTTTGTAGGCCGGTTTTCCAGCGGTGCATCGTCTGCCGAGTACGTCTGATGTCGAGCCGGAAGCCTCCGCCTCCCCACTGACGAAGCTCCATTCCCACTATTCCTCGGTCCAGTCCGCTGGCTGGTTTCCAGTGGCTCTACCACCACCTGTTTCGGCTGGCGCCAGTGCTGCATCTGCAAGACGGACTGTGTCACATCCCGCCAATGGTCTGGCTCCCTGTTCTGCGAATCCGCCTGCGACGTGGTCATCTGAGGGCTGGGCAGTCTTCGACTCTGTGGCGGAGCCGGTGACCTTGTCCACTGTGGTTGAAGACGGCTGTGAAACGGAGAGTGGTAAGGATTACTTCCCAGTGGCTGATGATGAGAACAGATCGGAATTTCAAGCGGAATACCAGAGCTACGAGAAACCTTCCGGAATGCTTCACGTCGAAGCAGTGGAGGTTGGAAATAGTTTTTTGGCGACCCCTGGTGTCGAGATTAAGAAGAGCCTGTCTCCCGAAACTTCGCGCACGGGAAGAAGCTCAAGTTCTGCAAGAGTCCCGAGTGGTCTTGGCATCACGGGAGGCATTTCTACCGCTCACAGCGGGACTGATGTGAGTGGCCCATCGCCAAAGTCTCCATCGGCAGTCCCGACTCTGGCCTCCCCCGAGTCTCTAAGCGATGAAGAAGAAATCTCGCCAGATGTCAGCAGCTTCCCCTCACCAAATACTCCCCCACCTCCGCTTCCCTTAGATACGGTTGTGGACTTCACCCTTCAGCCGCCCGTACCCCCGCCGCGGCCCAAACCAAAGGATGTTGTGACAACTCGACTCGTTTCTGAATTGGATGAATCGCCAATCTACAGCAACCTCCCACTGACCCATCTTTCAATACAGAACTCCTTTACCCTTCCACGGCCTCGACTCTCACAGTCTGATGCTGACCGCACGACAATAAGGCCGAGGCCAATACAGGTCGGGTACGACCTGACGATGCCACGGCCTCGTCCTGCTCGTAATCTTGCTGGCCCTCATCCTCACGATGACCTCGTTTTGATTGGAGGTCGGTCCCCCGCACATCATCCGTTTCTGCGAGCGAAGACTCTGACCTCTTACGATGATGAGGAAAGCGCAAAACAGATCGGCGAATCAACGCCAAAGAATTCTGAAACGTTTGCGTTCACTGGATTTTCGGCAGCACCCAAAGACGTAACGCAGATCAACACTGTCTCTGCAAACGACCCGTTTGCAATCTGCCTGGGTTCGAGGCTTTCAAAACCTCTGAGTTTCGTGGCGCGATCGACCGTTGCCATGGAAGACGGCCTCATCCATACGTCCATTTCGCCAATTCCACGGCCGAGACCTCGACAGAGATCTGTCCCCAGCCAATCAAGAGATCCATCTTCCGGCGCCTCGAAATCCGTGTCACCCTCCTCAAACAAACCTCGGCAAAATGTGTCTCCCCTGTCAGTCGCAACCAGTTCCGCCGGTGGAGCGAAAAGATCCAATCCGATCAATTCCGATCCGGTCAGATCGATTCAAAACCGAACGGAGCGACAGGCAAGTGGCCACAGAAAGGCTGAGTCGTTATCGTGCGATGCGGTCACCAGAGGGCCGGAGAAAGCGCACAAGTGGAGCCTGGGTTCCAGTCGAAGCGACACGGCGCCGGATCCGTTCAACCACGTCGATCCGTTCGCCACGGAGAGTTTCTCCGACGACCCGTTCAGCGTCCAGCCGGATCCGCTGTCCCTAGAGAGTCCGTCCTCGGATCCGTTTTCGCGCGAGTTCCCGAAGAAGGCTTCGTCGTTTCAGACGCGAGCAGTCACCGTCGAATTGGGGGACGTCTTTGAAGATTCTGCAGCTGCTGTTGTTGTGGGTGATCGGGAGAACGACGGCGAAATCGCCGAGAGCAAAACCACAAGAGAACCGGATACTTCGCGGCAGACATACAAGGAAGCAGAAACGAAAAGCGTTTCCGGGTGCGAAGGTGCGTCGGAAAATGTTCTCCGAGCGAATGCTTTGGTTGTCAGATTGGCTGTGGAGGAGACTAACACGGCAACTTTAAGGATCACAGTGGAAGGTGAGCAGTTGACTGGAGCGTCGAAGAGCTGCGTCGATTTGAAACCTAGCAATCAGTCATCCACCGAAGGTGCAGGAGTCCTGGAAAAGACGGATGAAGTGAAGTCGTTCGATGAGAAACCTCCAGCGAACACTGAAACCCTGCACGTTATTGAATCGCAAACAACTCCATCGTTCAACGAAAGACGATCTATGCTCTGGAAGAGTACGGAATACGGCAGCAATGTTCCCTCACTTGAAGTCCTGCTGACGGGACAGAACATAGCAATGGGTAACGTGGTACAAAGAGGTCCTAGTGGGGATACTCCGGTAGCCCCAGGTTCGGACTCGATCGCCGGATTTGAGGATTCGTTCGATCCTGTTCCTTTCTGCGTGCAGTCGGATCCAGCAGAGTTCTCTCAGTCGAAGGTTATAACTCCACTACAGTAGATTCTTAGCGAACTGACTAAAATCCAAGCGTAGTTAGTCGTCGGTAGAAACCTTGGGTATGAATCGTACCTCGCGTGACGGCCTGGCACGAATGCCGGAGACTGCAGCATATTATCGCGTGTGTTCAAGGTTTGAGATTGATGTTTGCAGGCTGCTCCTAGTTTTTCCACGGGTGAATGGTTCTATTTCCTCATGCAATATATCAGTCGTGGTTAGGGCATAACCGAAATTCGGATCAGTAAACCGGGTTTTTTTGGACTATCCGTATCCGGAACGTCTAACCTGACGATTAATAACAGTTGATTTTTCAATCTACCCTGTATCTGCCACAGGCGGCTGGGACCGTTAGGCCTGTCAATCAGTGAAGAAATATGTTGTGGTATAGGGAAGGGGTGACTAACTGGCTGTTCACCCATCCTACCCCCTGTAGCTGACCTCAAGCCATTAGCCAATGGTGGCTAACTTGGAATTAGGCCTTAGTGCATAGATTTAAGGATGTACGTTATTACTAATCGGAATCGGCAAATAATGGTCTATAGTATCCAGTATCTGAAATCGGCAGAAACGCCAAAATCGGTTATGCCCTAGTCGTTTCACGATCTGTCGGGAAAAATCTTCGTTTCTGATCGCAACAGGAGGCACTGGCACTTTCTTCTGCAGTTTCTATATCATTTGGGCTTAACAAGAGCTTCTGAGGGAACGTCTGAATATCAGTAGGTGCCGTATACAGTGTGGACTCTTATTGGACACGGTCTGAATGTGGTAACCACAGGACAGGCTAGAACCCGTCATCACCGTGTTGTGAGTTGAGTGCAGTGCCGGATTTAGGCTTTGTGAGGCCCTAAGCTATATAAAGCTTGGAGGCCCCTTGTTAAAAAATTACACCATAAGGTCTCTCAAAACTTGAAAACATATAATTATGCCTTTTAATTATTTAATAGCAAGGCATTTTAAATTGAAAAATTCAAATTATTTTCAAATGAATTCTTCTACTCGGGCGAGATGGAATTTGCTATACAGGCCGTTAAAAAGGTTCTACATAATATATATATATATATATATATATATATATACTGTACACATAAAAAAAAATTTTTTATTCCCTTCCCCATTAATTCTGAATTTTTTAGGCCCCTGCGTTTTGTGAGGCCATAACCTGTAGCTTTTTTAACTTATGCCTAAATCTGGCACTGGTTGAGCCCTATATAACAAAATGGTTACCACGCCTTCAAATATGGCAAACATCATGCTGTAATGTACACCATCAAACAAAGACTACAGCATACGAAAAGTAGCTGCTTCATAGCAGGTTGTAATATGAAGCTTTTGTGCTGGTAGTAGATCTGTTAGCATTATATGTGTTCCTCAGTGTTCTTTAAAAGTAGATTTTGTGATTCTAGTCTTGCACCAAAGTTTTGGTTCAGTTCGGCTTTAACTGCGCTGTTGTGTCGACGGGCAGTGTCATACTTTAGTATAGCTGAAAACATATCGTAATGTAATAATAAGTCATTTTATATTATTTTTTGTAAGTAGCATTTTGTGTACATTTAAGTTTAACTATTACATTTAAGTTTAACTATTAATGGCTCTTTCGGGGTTTGTTAAGCGTTTGCTCTAAAGTTTTAGTTTTAAGGTACAGATTATTAGCAGGATTGTCACTGCTAGTTTACAGTGTGTGTTGTGATTAATATTAACAAGCAACTTCTATGGCACTAGTGTGTAATGCACAAGGCATCAATGGATGGTACTCCAAAGCCAAGCCACAGTCAGATCAATGTCCAGAAGATCGTAATCTCCAAACTTCTAAAATGCCACTCAAAGCCCATATGCAGGGCACCTGCCTATGCACGAGCACTTCGTCAAATCAGAGGGGGTTTCCAAAGAGTAGGTCCGAGTCCGGTTACCATAGTGTGTAATGTATGTAATGGATGATGTACGTGTGTGCAATTCTACTTGATGGCTAGTCACGTTAGACATTGATGCGACAATCGATTGAATGTTTTTACAGTGGCTATATAGAACTTAGATTAGATTAAATTGGATTAATCAGAGATTAAGATGGCGCATGTTTTATCGTATTTTGGAACGGCTATAATTTTTAATACCTATTGTAAATAATTATGTGAACAACTTATTGTGATTTAATTGCTTTCATTGTTGCTTGTGCCGAGTTAACAAATTAATTTTAAAGTAATTAGCATTTTGTTTTTGTGTCGAAGCAGTCGAGGCTGCGTTAGTCGACAGCCTCTGCCGTTTCTGTTTTGTCGTTTTGTTTGCTGTGATATTATTTTTTACATATCCCGTTATCCGTCTTTTTATGGAACTTCGTACTTCCTTGGAGATTTTCCATTTTCCCCGATGATGGCATTCTAATCAGACTTTTGTTCTTTAAGTTTTTAATGCTAACATGTTTTTATAATGCTGAATTAAAATAATGTGAACTACATACAAACTTCTTGAAAAATTTAAAACTTCTTGTTTGTACATTCAACTTTTTAGTGTCAACACTCTGATTTTTGCAGAACTTAAGACATTTTCAGTGTACCCATTGTCCGTTTTTGACATTTTCTCCATTGTTATTTTCCATGTTAAAAATGGCCAGCATTCCTCTTGCAACATTCTCATTTTCTACATTGAAGCATATACCCTGAAATTTAAACTCTTGTATGTAACTAAACGTGAAAAAATCAACAGGCTTCTTGAAAGGTGTGTAATGCATGTCCATAATTGCAGATTGACCAGTTAACATGTTTCCCACACTTTTAAATTTAACATGTTGTAGTACTCCTCAATTGAAATTGTTCCAGGATTCTATTAGGCATACATTAAAATCTCTTGCTCTCAAATATCCTAGCTCTGTAAATCTAAATCTGTAACAACCTACGAATTTGCTGTAGCTCTTGAGCTTAATTGTGCAGTGTTTTGGACCTGTTTTTAACGCTTTATTATACTCTAGAAAAAATAATCGGTAAATTTGTGAAAACTGATTGATATATTGGTATCCCAGTCACTTGTAGTACACGCTCATTGTTAGTCTTAAAGGTATTTTTAACTGTTCCGATACTTTACACTTTATCTACAGTTGGGTTGTATAGTCTGATACACCTGGGCGAGTACTGTACTTACTTTGTGGCAGTCAGTATTTGTACGTCATCGCTACCCATATTTCAACGCAACTGGCATTAAAGTTTTGTATATTCTCATAGCGTATTTGTGTCAATTTTTACTGCTAGCTCCAAAAGCCTAGTCTTGCTTTTGTATTTTGTGCTTGTTATTTTATTAACGATTCTGTAATGCAGATACAATGTATAATGCTCGCTGTTCCTAGTTAGGTGCGGCTATGGTGTGATTTATAGGGATAGAAAAGCAACTTCCTCGCGTTTGTGCAGATCAGCCCTACACTGGACTGCACTTAAACTTTGCCATTCATTACACCAAACCTACAGGTATTTCTCCACAAATCGCACCTTTGGGGTCCTTCAGAACTGTTTTAACTCATGTAAACTGCACACTTGTTTGTAGTTGAATGCTTTGGAATTATTTTGACTAGATTCCATATATATATGTATATATAATGGGTGTATATATATATATATAATGTATATATATATATATGAATAATTGGCTGATTTGTTAATTTGTAGGCATATTTTGTACTCTAGTATTGACGAGTTCATTGCTCGAGGCTTCTTTAAATAGTGGTTGTTACATTGTTTACTAAATATATGTACTGAAAACTATTAAAAGAAACTGTTCAGACCCAGTCTGTTTTATTTATGTTTTACTTCTCGTTACGAATTACCGCGGGACTTCTAGAGGTTCTTCAGTCCAAGGCAAATTGTCTTCTCCAATCAGGCTAGGCATTTTGCTGACCCTCAGTGGATACTCCACAGTTTACGGGGTTATGCAGGTCAACAGCTGTTCAAACAAAATTTACTTAACCAACAGACCTATCTGTTTCCCATGGTAACCCCTTGCCAAGCGCTTGGCATTGTGTCCTTGGGCGGGCCCGGCCGCTCTGCAAGTTCTTTACTTTAACTTCCGCTTGTACCGGGCGCCATATCTCGCACTCAGCCTCTCGGGGTGATTTTGTTGTCCCCTATGCTTGTACTGCTGTGGTGGGTTCTACTATTTGGAATGACTGCCCTCTTTCGCTGCGCTCCCTCAATAGGGACCTCTCAGGTACTTTCTATGGCCTTGTTAAGAACTTTCGTTTTTACCGGGCCTAGGTCGGGAGTGCCACCAAGTAGATTTCTTGAAGGGGTGCTATATAAGTTTAGATAGAAATTGATAGGGCACTCAATCGGTGAATGTGCCATGTAGTGTTTAGCTTTCGAACTTCTCGATTGCTGGTGCAAACCTTTAGAACTCGCTCCTCAATTGAGTTCATTCCGTCAATTCTCTGGTGTTTTCAGGTCTAAACTAAGACGCGTCTCTTGCACACACTGTAGCCTGGTTTCTGCGCTCTGTCGGATTTTGACCTGGCTTTTCCAAAGGATTACAGTTGTTAATTTTTGCAATTTCAGTCTAAGCAACCCATCAGTTGATATCTTGGACATTTTGATAACAGTGTTACAGAAGTGATTAGACGAAATTCTTAAAATATTTGAACCCTGGACATGGTGCAGAAAGTACACACAGTCTTTTTCTGCCAGAATGCATCGGA
Organism: Allolobophora icterica; assembly: GCA_963556255.1. Taxonomy (NCBI): domain Eukaryota; kingdom Metazoa; phylum Annelida; class Clitellata; order Crassiclitellata; family Lumbricidae; genus Allolobophora; species Allolobophora icterica. The sequence goes on from OY744611.1 coordinate 49,479,348, forward strand.
ATGGCATAATAATAATTTAGTTATTTTAATAAAAGAATAATTTAGTTATTTTAATAAAATATTTTTATTTTATTTAGTTATTTTAATTTAATGCGACATCAACAATTTTGCTAGAGAGGGTCTCACCGAAACCCCTCCCCAAACCCCACTCAGTTTTTCTCAGGCTTTGCCCTCGATTTAGCCCTTCCATAATTGAGGCGTACAATTCCAAAACTCACTCATAGCATATTTTGATAAGCATTGGACTGAGTGAGTTTTAGAAATGTGCTCCTCAATTCCAGCTCCAGAACCTTTTTTCTAGGAATAAGCACAAGTACACATATTCACGGTACCACAAGCCAGCAACTTTCAAAGTCTGGCCAACACTTTATCACAATCCTTCTACAATCACTAATTACACTTGCCGCCTTTTTTAAGCCAATATTTTATTACATTCCTTATCCAACCACAAATTCAAACTTTCCAACAAAAGTTTCACAAGAACTCAAAGTACTTGTTGTCAGTACTCATAACCAGACTAACAGTATTTTATAACCAGATTTAACAGTTCACACTAAACCAGAGAGTTCTCAAAATAACTGGTGATTGCAGAACCATTTCAAAAGTCTCATCTGAACGTACAACTGCGAAACTTTCTCTACGGACCAACGTTATTACTTCAGGTGCTTGAACAAAGAATGTGCCACCTGAAAGCAAACCAAGAGAATTATTTGCACAATCACAAAAACAAGCATTAGAAATTTATACTTTAGAGATTTCGAGATTACAATTACGAAAACAGTTTACATGACTCCTAATTTACGTTGCGGTAAAACTAACCCATTTTTTTACAGCTTTGGAATATCCCACGGAGCATGTTTGTATGGTATGTTTGTATGTGCAGATGTTTGTATGTATGGCACCAAACACAAGCTCTGTCTAGGACTCAAGATTATTGACCAGTGCGACATCAAGTTACGCCCGGAACAACCAGGTTTTTGGGTCAGTTTCTGTGCCAGGTCAGAGTTCAGGGGTCACAATGGGGAGATAGCATAATGGAAGTATGTACGTATATTAATATAGCATGTATAGTATGCATGTATGTACAGTGGTATCTATGTATCATGTAGGGGTCCACCGGAAATCGCCTCGGACATTTGCCTCGGCCGGAAATCCCGTTCCCGGAACTATTCACCTCGGCAAATACTGTAGACACAAATAGTTGCAAAAATAATTTTCTTAAAAAAAAATTTTTTCTTTAAAAACTTATTCAATAAACTTACGTATATAAAATTATAAATGTTCAGCCTTAAAACAATTACACATCCATTGAATTCAATTCCATTTTCTTGAAATTATGTCAATTTATTGAATTTAATGCAATTTTAGAAAACTTCACAGAAATGACCAAAATTCAAAATGTATCAGTCACTTATTACAAGTCCACAAATTTATTTCGATAATTTTTTATTACACGAAAATGTGAAGCTTCGCATATGGAACAAATCATACCCGGTTCGTTTCCGGTTCCGGCAAATAGTACATCCAAATACTCGGATTCGGTACTCGGTGGAAAATGTCTTTCCGGTGGACCCCTAGTATCATGTGAACACAGCTGTTTACGTATTATTAAGATACTTGGCCTTTTATTGACCTCTCAGATGTGCTGCCTGCAGCTGTGTAACTATTGCCCTCCATCTGTTATATCTATGTTATCTTAGCTATCCATTTATCTTATCTATCCATTATATCTAAGCTGCTATTGAATTATATAAACAGATGTGACTTGAGATACGTTGAAACTAAAAGCCAAGGAGAGTTAGTTTGCTAGAAACGTACGCAGTGGTCCACGCAGTGGACAAAGTCAAACAGTTCCTGCGAACAGTTTTCGTTCGTGTTCGTACGACTGGTGACCCTCTCGGTGCATCTTTCCAGCTCCTCACGATAGTGCTGACAATGCTTATCCTCACGGCACTCCTCCTTCAGAGTATCCTGAGGATCCTACAGTGCATCAGTCAATCAATATATCAATCAATCGACAATCATGCAGCTGAACCGGTCAACCAATCAGTCAACAGTCAAAGAATTATTCAGTTAATCAAACAAACTAATATAACCATTCAAGTCTTTGCATTTTAACCAATATATATAATCTAAACCATTCAAACAAAATAATAGTTAATAACAATTTTATATATAAATATAATTAAAAACCAGACAACAGTTCTTCATCAGACTAAAAAATCTTTTAATAACTATAATCTAACTTAGTCAAGCAAAATAAGTTATTGATTTTTACATATAAATATAAATTAAATACTCACCACTAATTCGTCAGACTACAAAAATAAAAAAGAATTATTGTATTAGACAATAAACTCCATCTACCATTTCGTTAAAGCGAACATCTCACTAATGTAGGCCCTACATTGAACTCCTACAAGAGTTATGGTTAAGCTGTACAAGAGCGTCTGTCTACAAGAAATTTGTTTCAGTACCGAAATATCAATTGATAACAGTATCGTTTTGTTATCTTGGAAAATCGTCTATCCTAACAAATATCCGAACGGCTCCATACAAATGCATACTCGTGTACCCAATGTCATCTGTGACAAGCAGTAAAGAGTTTCTCTTTCCGAGATCAGTACAAACCGATTTTACAAAAACTTAGCTACGCCTAAATCTTTAGAAAAGCAGCAATTCTAAACAATGGAACTCAAAACTTTACTAGATTTTGCACATTTTACCCACCATTTTCACGCCGGCCAACAAGGTCACAGTACTTGTGCGATCAGAGTATCACAGACTACATATTAATTTTGATGACGTAGTAACCAAACCTGTACAGCTCCGCACCATTTGGCGACATCTTTTTATTGAATGTGCGCTAGATTTTATAAATTCAGTTAATACATGAATTGTCCATTAAGATAATAATAATAATAAATAATAATAATCTTCTTTATTAATTCAAACTGACAAGTACGGAGTAAGATTACATTTAAACAAGACAGTACAATCAAGATCTTAATTAAACACACGGTTTGGCAGCTGCTATGCCTCTCCTGATCGGGTACCCTGGAAATCGGACTTGGACCTCTTTTGGACTACTCTCTGGAAACCCCTCTGATTTGGTTTGGCCTTCTGGAAATCGGACTTGGACCTCTTTTGGACTACTCCCTGGAAACCCCCTCTGATCTGACATAGCGCTCGTGAATAGGCTGGTGTCCTGCGCTTGCCTTCGAGTGGCGCTTTAGAAGTTTGGAGATTACGATTACGATTATTGGTTTTCCATTCGATTTTAGTACACTCTCGTCGTTAACATGTTGATTCCTTAAGCCTATTTATTTCAGATTTTGATAGAGGTTTATGTAAGTTCGGTGGCGACTGTGCCTATGATAAACAAATTTGCGCTCATGAATAAGCTGGTGCCCTGCGCCTAACTTTAGAGTAGCGTTTTATAAATTTGGAGTCTACTACTTCCGCGCTCTATTTTATCCGAGTCTGGGACGGCCATATTTGTTTATCATGGTCACGGTCACTACCATGATAGTCACTACCGGATTAATGTAACTCTCTACCCAGAAATTTCCGTTGCTATACTAGGAAGGCATCAGGACGGATGTAAAACTTTACCGAACATTGTATCTACCGTTTTCGCCTCGTAGTCGTAATTTTAATCGAAATAGTAAACTCCAAATGTCTAAAGCGCTACTCTAAAGCTAATCGCCGGGCACCAGCTTATTCACGAGCGCTAAATCTTCTGACCCAGTAACGTGTCGTTCAAAGTTAAGGCTATTCATTCTAGAAAAGGATAGACGAATCGCAATAAATGGTTGTTAAGATGGCTTCACGGACATTGGAGAGGCAACGCCTGAACAAAGTTCGAAGTCCAGTTTGAAAGCGGTGTACCCTTAATTAAAATAAATACTTCTATATCGCGGTTTTTATTTTGTTTATTTAAATCATCCAAAAATAAATGCGTTGCAAGCAAGGAGGTGCAAGAAAAGGATTGTTAAAGGCCTTTCCCAGGATGTGCAAGCTCCACGCCTATATGTCATTATGTTAAATCTGTAAATTTTTTATTGCTGTTTATTCTTATATGCTGTGTTGACTAATGATTCTGGTAGTATAATTACTATGACGGTTGGTGGAATTTCAGATTAAATTTGGAGTGCTGGGTGAACCGTTGAAGATTGCAGTTTGAATTTAGCAACTGGAAGATTTTCGGAGCACATGATGGCAGAAGCTGTGACTAACATCGTCAAATTCTATGACAACATATTGTCAAAAGCAGGTATGATTGTACTACTTAACTACTTTTTTTATTGCATAATATTTTAATGCATTTGTAAGGAAATTACTTTTGTAATGATAAGATCACAGGAACCGTGTTACGAGAACCAGGTTAAAAGCTACAAGCTTATACTTATGTATTGTTTTATTCGATCATGTTGTTTTAGTTGATAATTATAACAATCATTTTAACTGATCATTGTTTTAACCGATCATTGTTTTAACTAATCATTGTTTTGAGTGATCATTGTTTTAACTAATCATTGTTTTGAGTGATCATTGTTTTAACTAATCATTGTTTGAGTTAATCATTTATGATCATTAACATAGAAATGCGATAGCTATAGTACTTGGCTCAAAAAGTAAACCAATTAACAGACTAGTTGGCTGCTAAAATTGATAATTTATGTTGCTCATTTTGCTTTGTAGATCCAAGGGTGGAGGGTTACTTTATGATGTCCAGTCCACTGGCCAGTCTGGTCACTTGTTTGGCCTATGTGTATGTCGTTCAGGTTGCCCTACCCCGCTTCATGGAGAAGAGGGAGCCACTGGAACTACGCACGCTCATGATTGTCTATAACTTTGCAATGGTTGCCCTGTCAGGCTACATCTTCATGGAAGTATGTTGCATTGCCTCGTATTGTTTTGCCTCGTATTGTATTGTATTATTTTTTATTGTATTGTATTATGTCGTATGCACGTATGTATCTTATTTATTTAGAACTTTTTAAGAACCGTTTAATACTTTAACGACAAGAATGTACTAAAAGTTACTGGGAAACTAATGCAGCTCGTCGTTAAAGTGTTAAAGGTGCTGATGAGTTCTTATTGTATTGTATTATGTTGTATGTATGTATGTATGTACCATATTCATTTATTTAGTACCTTTTCAGAACCTTGGAAAGGTACTGAAAGGTTCCTAAATTGTATGGCATTGTATTGCTTTTTGTATTATTGACTCTGTATTATATTCACCGATGCATGCTGTATTGGATGTACATATGTGTGCATGTATCTCAATATTCGTATAGCACATTTTGCTCTAAAGATCAGATTTGTATTGTATCGTATTGTTTTACATTGTATTATACTTGTGTGCATATCTCAATATATGGATGGATGGACTAATGGTTTAAAATGGTTGTGTTTGTAAGCTGAGTGATTTATTTTGGTTTTCAGTTTGCTCTTTCTGGTTGGTTTTCTGGATACAGTCTGCAGTGTCAACCGGTTGACTATTCCAACAGTCCACAGGCCATCCGGGTAACGTTGATCACATATCATTGGTCATATATCATGCGTTATGAGCTACTGAGCTTATTATTATTTTATTATTATTATTATTATTATTATTATTATTATTATTATTATTATTATTATAATTATTATTGTTCTTATTATCATTATTGAACCTGTACTATTTGTGTTACAAGGCAAGTGCTTTAGCATATCAGCCACTGTTTGTCCCTTGTTGGAGTGTGGACATCCATAAAAGGGGATGGGGAAGTGTTCAGAGTAGGTCGTTTTTGTGGATGTCTCGTGACCCCTTACAAGGCAGACATGATGGCAATCTCTTAACACTTAAATAACCAGCTGCATTGGCTTTCCAGGCAGTTTTAGTACATGCTGCTTTTTTCCTCTTGGCCTGAGTTGGGAGCGCCTCTGAGTAGAGACCTTGAATGGGAGCTATATAAATTATATTTGGTTGATTGATTGATTAAAGTGTTAAAGAGGTTGAAATATTGTTTAGCTGAATTGATAACTTTGTCGTTATGATTAGGATTTGTGCTCTTGCAGATGGTTAATGCTTGCTGGTGGTTCTACTTCTCGAAATTTGTCGAACTCCTTGATACGGTTTGTACCACTTGCAACACGTACTTACGATTTGTGGCTTTTTAATAAGTTAGTTAGATATCTGAATGCTTGCTGGTCGAAACGGTGCAATTGTTTGATATTCATCAGATGAATGATGCTAAAAAACAGACTGATTGTGTCTGCAGGCTCTCACATACTTGTAGAACCTACCAATATAGATTCTGTGTGCATTGGGTGAGCATCATGATCATTGTACAAATGTAAACATACATGCAATCATGCATACATATGGGCATAATTACATATAAACATATCAACAGGCTTTAAAAATTGGACGCACAGCCAACTGTGTGTATGCATACATACACACAGTGCGTGCATGTGATACATACAGTCGGTGCTTTTTCTGGAAGAAAGGTTCCGGAACGGAATAATTATGAGCGGGCTAAAATCCAGCGAAAAACGGGATTGGGAGTTGGGAGGGTCTCAACAAACACTGAAAACAGTTCAAAACACTGAAATTAAACTAAAGTAACTAAATTATTGTTTTTATTATTAAAATAAATAAATTATTTTTTAGTACCTGAAAAAAGGTGCCGGAACGCCATTCCGGCTGAAAAAAAGCACTGCATACAAACATACATAAATAGAACGCATACATACATACATAAATACAATGCATACACGCATACATGCATACATACAATTATGCAGAGATATGTTCATAATTACATTTATGCAAGCATACATACAGTGTGGGTGCACATGTGCTGACTTGGCATCACGGCATCAGAATCCGACCTTGCTTGAAGCAACCATCAACTGATGATGCCCCTTGTGCATGATGTTAATGGTGCTATGGATTGGATTAGACACGTATAGTCAACCATACGTGCGTACGGTCTTTGTCTGTCCGTAGATATTCTTTGTTCTGCGAAAGAAATCGAACCAAGTGAGTTTCCTGCACGTCTTCCATCACGGCATCATGCCCGTCTCCTGGTGGTTTGGGGTCAAGTTTGTCCCAGGTTTGTTAGTTTATCCTATATATGTCAACATGTATGTATGTTTACATCTATATATACGAATGATTACTGGATGTATGTTCAGGCGTAAGGTTAACACCAGCTGCCTTTGTTTATAGCCAGAAGATGTGAACGCCAAACTCTATAAATATTCCACACCTCTTAAGAATGTTATTCTAGCTTACCTCCTTCAAAATGCTGATCCACCATAGTCTTACTTCTCTGTCTTAGGACTGATCTGGCTATTGACCTGATTACGGATTGGTTTTGATATGCTATTGGTTGATGCCTTATGCATTAGACATCGGCACAATAGAAGTTACTAATTACAATTACAGTTCCATTTCTAAAGCCAATGTTCTACACTTTTTACTAATGATTTCCTTCTGTTCAGTTCTAAAGCCAGTGTTCTGCAATTATAAAAAAATCTGATTGTTTTGTCCAGTTCTAAAGCTCTGATATACTGCTGTACTGCTCCTCTTAAACTGTTTTCCCTCTGACCATTATACTCTGTAGTGTTGTTGTCTTTGATGTCTGTAACTGGGTGTTACTTCTGTGGAACAGGCGGTTTTGGAACGTTCCATGCCTGGTTGAATTCCTTCATCCACTTCGTCATGTATATCTACTATGGCATGTCGGCCATGGGACCGCAGTTCCAGAAGTACCTCTGGTGGAAGAAGTACATGACCTCAATGCAGATTGTGAGTAGTTCATAGTGCTCTATCTATTTCCAGTTTAAACTGTTTGATCAGGTATGCTGACTGTATGTATACAGGAAGTTAGAGCTCGTGGAACACAGTAGACGATTGGCTAGGGCACTCACCTTGTAATGCGGAGAGTATGGTAGTGAACCATGTGGTCACACAAGGCCTGCAACTTAGGGGGCCCCAAAATGTTACAGAAAATTAACATGAACCAAACACCGTAATAATAATAACAATGAAAAACAATTTGACTTGTTGCATGGGGTCCCATACGGTATACTCTGCATGGGGCCCGAAATTACCTAAGGCTGGCACTGAGTACGGGTTCGAGCCTCCTCCTCTGAGACGGTTACTGTGTATGGACCTTGAGCAAGTCCTTTACTCACAATTGCTCAGCTCCTTCGATTGATGCTTGATCAAAATCGAAATCAAAAAATCAAAATCGATTCACAATTGAAATTACAAATGAATAATAATTACAATGCTAGCTGGTAACAAAATTTCCCGCTACTAGGGACACCTAATTGCAAGGTCCAATATTACTATGGCGCGTAAAACCAACTAGAATGCTTACATGGTTATTCTTCGTGAGGAAAAGAAAACACATAGCCAACTTAACTAACACTGCCAACACTTGGGCAGTGGCAAATCATAGAACAAAAAACAAAACAATTGTCAGAGACCCAATCATTAGATAATGGCGCTTAATAAATGCATAATTATAGAACTTTATAATAATATTAAATTTCAGATGCAGTTTCTCCTCGTCTGCGTACATACATCACAGCTGTTCTTCGTCGACTGTAACTATCCCATCCTGTTTGCCTACTGGATTGGTTCCTATGCCGTCATCTTTCTCTTTCTCTTTGCCAACTTCTACGTCAAGTCTTATAGGAAGCCTGTAAAGACTTCTGGCAAGCTGCCAACATCGGAAGATGGCAGAAATGGCAGTTGTCATAGTAACGGACACAAAAAACTTCAGTAATGTTGTTGTCAGAAAGGTAGGAAAATTCCAGAATGTTTTTAATGCAGTGTGTCGTGTCGGGAACTTTGTCGCATATGTTTTGTTCCACTTCAGTTTTGCTGTGTAGGGAAGAAAAAAATTTTCGTGGTTTTGAGATGGTTGACTTAGTGAATGACTTATTGGATGACTTAGTGGATGAATTTGTAGATGACTTTTGGATAACTTAGTGGATGACTTATTGAATGACTTATTGGATGACTCAGTGGATGACTTAGTGGATGAATTTGTAGATGACTTAGTGGATGACTTATTGAATGACTTATTGGATGACTCAGTGGATGACTTAGGGGATGACTTATTGGATGACTTAGTGAATGAATTTGTGGATGGATTTATGGGTGACTTTGTGAGTGGGATTGGTTTTTGACATTCCATTTACAGATCAGAAATTTTTTTGAATATGAAGCTTTTCTAATTTGAGAGCAAGTCGTTCTGGATCTATGACCTAGCTTGAGTTTAAAACCTCTGAGTAAGGTATCTTGAAAGGACGCTATATAAGTTTAGGTTGATTGATTGATTGATGCTGGCGTGCGGTGAGGGGAGGAGAAGACAGGGTCGCCCAAGGAGGAGATGGATGGATGAGATAAAAGATGTAACTGGCATGAATTTGGCGGAATTAAGGGACTTGTCATCGAATAGGAAACAATGGAGTGTGTTCACCAGGACGATCGCTAGAGCTCCACGAGCTGACAGCACAAGGTGACAAGGTGATTGATTGATTGATTGATTGATTGATTGATTGATTGATTGATTGATTGATTGATTGATTGATTGATTGATTGATTGATTGATTGATTGATTGATTGATTGATTGATTGATTGATTGATTGATTGATTGATTGATTGATTGATTGATTGATTGATTGATTGATTGATTGATTGATTGATTGATTGATTGATTGATGTGATCAAGGAACTTCAAATCAAAGGCATTATTTATTGTAATTGGCCAAATGCAAAAGCTGTTCGTCACTGATCAAAATGTTTATGTATGCAGTTCTCTGCTCGACTCTAGCTTTAGGTTTGTTTTTATCGATCATGTAAAGCTGTTTAAGGCTTTGTTCTTACAGCCGAGTCTACTCTTAATTTGTAATTTTTAATTTATATAGCACCACTTCAAGAGAAGATGATCAGAGGTGCTGATTATGCTAGCCTAAACAATGGTAAATGAGTGTTGTTAAGAGTGTAAGGTTCATCGGTTAGAGGGCTATGCTCAGGTTCCTAGGTAAGTCATCAATAGCATGCTTTCAAATGCATGCAGAACCAAAACAAAGGGTTCCATCCGGAACTGACAGATGTTGCCATGTTTAGAGTTGTAATGCTTTGTAGTCTAGCTGCTTTAAGAAATGCATTATACAGTAGTTAGGTTTTGTTACAGTGAGGTTTTGTTATGACGAGATTTTGTTACGACAAGGTTTTTTACGGCAAGGTTTTGTTCGAAGGCTTAAGTAAATTTGGGTTCCATGGTCCCAATCACTTTATATCAGAATTTGTGTTGTAATGGAGTGCATTTGAAGAATGTATGGGTGTATCAAGTTCTTTTAGATTCTCGACCTTGTTATATTAGGAGATTTTTATATGATCTTAATAATAATAAGACTATTTATATAACCGTTGCACAGCGAAGGCCAAAGTAAGAAAGCTGTAGGTGAGTTGAAAAAGCAATGACACATGTGAAATGTTATCAAGATATAAGGATGTACTAGTGTACCATATTTTACATTCTAGACCCTGATGTGTCAGAGCTTATGTTTTGACGAGGAGCATCTTATGCATTTACTACTGTATCATGTTCTTTAGTTTCTTGGAATTTAAGAAACTGAAAATGCTAGGTACAAATTAATAAAGGCAGTCAGTTCTGTCAAAATACAGGTTGTACTTTGAGAGCCTAACAAATCCACAAGCCTTGAGCAGGCTCTCAGTTCCTTTGACAGGTTCCTGAGAGCCAGTGTATAAGTCTCAGGTGGGCACGGTAGGCGTCGGTAGCCGATTGGTTAGCGCTCGACCTCAGGGGCCATCCACATATTACGTATGCAATGAGGGGTCGGATTTAGGCGATTTTTCGTACGGGTGCGAACGAGGGGGGAGGGTCTCGACAAAATGTGTACGTACGCAAAATAAATGTCTAATTATGACGTCCACATTAGCCTATTTATAACTCTGTATTGTCCTATAGTCGTCCGATGGCATTTTATTACAGTATATAAAAGCCATGTGCAGTTATTCTGTGCTGTGAACGAGACACCTATAATTTGTCTATATTGGCCCTCACTCATCCTTCAATCTGGCCTAAGATGCAGACAGTCGCTGCCTGGAGCTGTCGAGACACTTTCTGCAGCTGGTCTGGGGGGGGGGGTGAAGCGTACGTACGCAGTTGGGGGGTGGAAGAAAGTACGCTTGCGAACAGGGGGAGGGGTCCAATTTTCCCGGATTTTGCGTACGTAATATATGGATGGCCCCTAACGCGAAGAGTACTGGTTCAGTCCTTCACCAAGGCAGTGACTGTGTAAGGACCTTGAGCAAGTCCTGTCATAGTTGCTCTGTGCCATCAATGTTCTGTCGTATGGTCATGTGTGCGCTTATTAACCTTGTTAGAAGGACAATATGAAGTGCAATTGTATTGTTTTGTGGAGAGCGAGTTATGGGAGAAGAACGTTGCGAAGAAGTGAAAATGTATCGTTTGAAGTTTTGTTACATGCGTTGAGCTTGGTTTGGCTGGCATTTCTTGTCTTCATTTTAGAGTTTTTTGTCGCTTTAACGAAGAATTTTAACAAAAATTCGAAGCCACCGGTTGTTTTTTCCGCTTATAGTTGTTTTTATATCTGTATTTATTATGATTTGATTAATATTTTCTATGTCATTGTTTTATTATGATTTGATTAATATTTTCTATGTCATTGTTTTATTATGATTTGATTAATATTTTCTATGTCATTGTTTTATTATGATTTGATTAATATTTTCTATGTCATTGTTTTATTATGATTTGATTAATATTTTCTATGTCATTCTACTGATTTGAATCTATATAGAGCGTGGTAATTATTATTCTTATTATATTTACTCTTTCTTATTAGCACTGTATTTTGATAGTTAATTATTATGATTAAATTGATTAAGATTATTATATGATAATGTGATAATTTAATATGATTATATTTGATATTGTTAAAATTAACAGTAAAATTATTATTAATTATGTTATTATTACTATCATTTATTGCTGCTATTGTTATTCTTTTCAGTTGTATTTCTGTTAATTTGCCTTTAGAAGTATTATTTTCCATCGTCCTTGCTAAAAAAATTAGTTTATCTACGACTAGTCTTTACTGATTTTGCATTTTTTGCTTCAAGAGTTGTAGCTTTTTGTAGTTTTTTGCTTCAAAAGTTTTAGCATTATACATGTTATATCTAAAAATCTGCTTTTTCTACATTTTATTTGTTGATAGGATTTCTTTGTAGCTGTTGCGAGTCACAAATCAAGTCATTGTAATTATATATCTAATCTAATCTAATCATTTCTAAATCATTGCAGCGATGCGTGTGGATTTGATTAAGGAAATAGCGAAATCAGTGAACGGTAGGAATGATTTGATAAAGTTATGGAAAAATTTTTTCAAATTTTAGGTAGCATAAGTTAAGGGTTTATGAATTATTAGCACTGGCGTAAACTTGTCCAAAATATTGGGGGGCATTTGGCTATTTTTTCTACACTTGTTGCATTAAGTGTACAGTCCATCTCAATTATTGGGGGCACGTGCCCCGACTGCCCCCCCCCCCAGAGTCTACGCCTATGACATTAGTTATGCTAATAATTTAGTGAATTGTTAATTAGCATGTGTTCATGATTGGATGAATTATTAATTGGCTTACGTTAATGATTTAGTGGACTATTGTGACCAGTGTTAATGATTCGATGAATTATTAATGTGCGTATGTTAGTGATTGATGAATTATTAACACGACGTAATTAATAATTCATGTTATGCTAACAATGTGATGAATTGTTAATTTGCCTGTGTTGATATTTTAAAATCTGTTATGTATTTGAAAAGAGTTACTTACTTATTGCAGTTACTGATTGGTTGATTGAGTAATTGATTGATTGAAGTCGATGAAAACAGGATTGAGACGTTATTAATTACAGGTATACAGGTATTTTTAATTATCATTATGATTAATGTAAATGTGTCTTCTGCGTTGTGAATGTTTCTGTTGTGTTAGCCAGTGCAGATTTGTGTGTTTGTAAAATAAACCGAAATGGAACCAATTAACTGATTTAGTTCCTGACTTATTATTGAGGTTTAACAATAAATTAACAATAATAATAATAATCCAGGTCAGAATGCCCATGATGGCACCCATTTTTTTTGTTATCGACAGCTTCTCTTGCGCTGGTTTCATGCACCAAGGCATGACCCGATGGCACACCAAACACAAGCCATGATCAGGTCAACACACAGATGATAAAAGGGGCCTTTCTTTGGCATATGGGGCCGCTAAGAGTCTCATATGGGCCTAATGTGGGCCTGCTGGATGGGTTCCATGGGCGTCTGGAGGGGGGCAAGGGGCATTTGCCCCCGGATTTTGAAAATATTTTACAAAAATAAAATCTTGATTATTATGATTATTCCAACAATCCCAATACGATTTTCAATGCTAAAAACACTTAATTATTGAGATAAGTCAGCTATTCTATGCAAAAAACGTCATTTTGCACCCCGTACAATATTTTGCCCCACCCCCTAAAAAATTGCCCCCCTAGAAATTTTTGTCTCCACCCCTGGAAAAATTCCTGCGGACACCCATGGGGGGCACATTATACAGTTGACCCCAAATTTTGAAGAAACGCCAAAAAAGTCAACAAAACTGTTTTCGTGCATGAGCGCGACAATTTCTTCACCTCTTTTTAACCAGATCAGTTCACAAGTATCCCCCCATCTGTCAAACAAGATCGCCGCCAGTGCTTGAGGGGCCCAACACATGCAAAATAAAAAATTATTAGACCTATTTTTATTTTCTGTGTTTTCTGTAATTGTAATCAGGGTGAGAATTGTCGCAGGGGTTGGGGGTTCAACCCCATTAGTCTTTCTTAGGATCCCATAGTTAAGCCTTCATTGCATACCCCAAGGGTTGGGGGTTCAACCCCATTAGTCTTTCTTAGGATCCCATAGTTAAGCCTTCATTGCATACCCCAACTCCACATGAACCAAAGTCCCAGTCTTTTTTCTACAATTCTCATACTGATTGTAATATTCTTTTACCAAGCGTCACTCTAACATTGTTAAACCGTAAAAGATGTATTCTTTAACACTAGACTGGATAATTGTAAGACCCACTGATATTGTACAAAAAGAAAGAAGGCACGAATTAATAATAATGTTGATTCGTTAAAATATAACACGTTTTGTGTTCTTTTGTTATGATTCTGTGGAGCTGGGCCCCCATAGTTTTACTACATTTGTTAATCCTGCCCTTGCCGTCATCGGTATGCGAACCGGTAATCTCGTACGCGGAGTTTCATGGGACGTGCGCTGAAACCGATGTAGCTAACTGGGATCGGCAGAAGCGATCTGGCTTACTAAGTGGTCCATTGATTTATCAATCTGTCGGTCTGCGCCGTCTACCAAGGGTTACACGATTGCTCTTAAACTGTCGAACTGTTGCAACCCGCTGGGATCTTACTCGTTCCAGGGCGGCTTTTCAAAGACGCTGCCTTCGACAGCCGTGAAATTAAGCGGCTACAGTATATACCCACCACAAAACGGACGATTACACCTTGTGGGGTCAGACCTCAGGTTTCTACGAACGTGGAATCAACAGGCTCGTTTAAAGTTCGCAACAGATGTTATCTGAAAAGAGCTTCGTACCCGGCCCGGTGCGATTGTCCCGTTCACGGGAGGCTCTTACGGCTGTTGCAATAGCTCGGTTGGGACGAGCTTTGGATGGATGGATGCGCTGCCGCCGCAATTGGCAGGTGCGTTTTTTGTTCTATAGCGCTCGCTGACCCAGGCTTCCTCGCTCGCATGCGCAAACCCGTCTACCATTCGCTCCAAACAAGCCCAATCTGGACATCCTGATAATACTAAATGCACGCGTAACCTGCTCATAGCTAATTTCGACGAAGCTTGATTGAAGAAAGAATAGCGACTGAAAGTTTAAAAATTACAATAGCACGACAAAAACGTAACAATACCTTAGCACTGTTAGCAATAACAACAATAACATTACAATAACATTACAATAACATTACAATCACATTTCAATAACATTGCAATAACATTAAAATAACATTTCAATAACATTGCAATAACATTTCAATAACATTAGGCCTAGTGCCTACAATAGGTTAAGTTTATTATAACAGTGCAGCATCTTATCTTTGTTCCGGCAAGAGACGTTGCACTAGCTTCCCGTCGGGCGTCGGCGACAGAATCCACTTCAAAATCCTCCTCTTCGTTAGTAGATGTCGCACCTGACAACATCAGAGAGCCATGCATTCCTCTTTCCAGTCAACCTATACTTGAAGGTCGTTGCGTTTAGACGCCTTTGGAGACCTGTTGGTTCCGCGCTTACGTACGACGATGCGGGCTCGTCCTGCCTTATCATGCATTGGACCGTTCTCCTATACAACAATGATGCTAAAGTCTTACATTGGACCGTCCTCCAATGCAACAATGTAGCTAAAGTCTTACATTGGACCGTCCTCCAATGCAACAATGATGCTAAAGTCTTACATTGGACCGTCCTCCAATGCAACAATGATGCTAAAGTCTTACATTGGACCGTCCTCCAATGCAACAATGATGCTAAAGTCTTACATTGGACCGTCCTCCAATGCAACAATGATGCTAAAGTCTTACATTGGACCGTCCTCCAATGCAACAATGATGCTAAAGTCTTACATTGGACCGTCCTCCAATGCAACAATGATGCTAAAGTCTTACATTGGACCGTCCTCCAATGCAACAATGTAGCTAAAGTCTTACATTGGACCGTCCTCCAATGCAACAATGATGCTAAAGTCTTACATTGGACCGTCCTCCAATGCAACAATGTAGCTAAAGTCTTGCACGAGATCGCGTTGCGCTGCATTTAGTGCAATGTGAATAGATGAGTTTTTAATTTTGATATAAATTGAGCAACAGGTGTCCTTTTGCAGACTGAATTTGGAAGATTGTTGCGTTCTATGAGTCCTAGAACAGTCTTCCATTGGTCTTAATAACTCTTTCGTCACAGCAGAGCTTCTCATTTGAGGCGAGCGATCGATCGCTCTCCTTGGTCGCTCGCCTAGCAAGACCCCGGCCAGCTGTAAATCGCTCGCCTAACCGAAGGCGTCGCATTGTCGGTCGTCGCTCGATGAGTTTGATAGCAGTTTCGGTGTAGACCCTAATTGTAGGCCCTAATTGCTACCAGATAGCAGTTTCAGTTTACTTGCCATCAGATAGCAGCTTCAGTTTAATTGCTACCAGATAGCAGTTTCTGTTCACTTGCTAGTTGCTACCAGAGAGCAGTTTCAGCGCGAATGCCACCAGACAGCAGTTTCAGTGGGATTGTAACAATATAGCAGTTTCAGTGCGATTGCTACCTGATAGCAACTGCATTGCTATTGCTACCCGCTATCAGTTTAATCAATTGCTAACAGCAGTCTCTCGGGTACTGTTTCAGTTTAGGTTCCATTGCTACTTCCAAGAAGTCCATCTAGCAACTGATTCCCATGAGCCGCAACGGCGCGTGCGGCGTCAAACCATCCATCTTTCCGTCCGTCCGTCCATCAGTCAGGCCTCGGAGAGCGAGGGTGCTAGGTTCGAAGCCTGGCCTTTTGGCCAGTAGTTTAATCGGAAATTAAGTACTTAAGTGCGAGAGGCGCAATCGCACAATTATTATTCGCCTAGGCACTCACTGATTGTGTGTTCTTGCGCGGTTGGTTAGAGTCTGAGGACGGAAAGCTTTTTAATTGGTTTGGATAGATCTGATGGCGTCCGCGCAACTAGTGTCATGAAGGTGAGTGGGCGATTTGATTTTGAAATTCCTTTTCGGCTGCTGGCGTCGTTGTTCAAGTCGTTGAATTGTATCATTTTAGCGAATATTTGATTCATTCGGTTGAAACCCGCATTCCTTTGCCCCCTCTCTGTCTGATCTCTCTGTCAATCGGAATTTCTATTGTCCATCTCTGGACAAGTCATTTGATTAGGTTGGTGTTCTGTGCTTAGCTCTAGAGAAGCGCTAGAGGCAGTAGAGGGACTAATAAACGCCAGAGCGCATATTAGATGGAGCACAACCCTTCTTTTGGCTAAGTTTGATTTTTGGCTTGTTCATAGCGCCCCCCCCTCTAGAAAAATTCCAGCGGACGCCCACGGGCTTGTTATAAGAACCGTCTCTGTGAAGCGCTGACCCGTCGGTGGATGAAAACTGTACGGTGCTCGTGTTGACGGTTCGATCCCGACTGTGAATTCGTTAACTTTGAACGCTATGCTGGTCGATCTGGTTATCACTGCATGAATGCCACGCCATCTAAGGTTCCTGTGTAGGGGTTGTGCTAGAGCAACCGTACGGTGTCGACCCTGTTCAGTTTTCACTGAATTGATCGGGTGAGATCCTTCACCAGCGCTGTCTGTTTGAATGGGTGCCACGCCACTTAAGGTCCCCGTGTACGAACAGCGCTACCCCGAGATTCAAAGATAAGGTGAGGTAGGGTAAGGTTATACATTCGCTCCTGCCTGTAAGTCTTTCCCAACTGATTGACACTCCAAATAGATATACATTTCGATACCACAATGTGTTTCTCCGTAGGACAGAGTGGCCGATTGGTTAGAGCGCTCGCCTTGTAGCGGGTTCGATCCTCCTCCTCTGAGACGGTTACTGCTTAGAGAATTTGAGCAAGTTCTTCACTCACAGTTACTCAGCGCCATCGATTGAAGCTTAGTCATTAGACAGTGACGCTCAATAAGTGCATGATAATAATAATGATATTATTATTATTACTACTACTACTACTACTACTACTACTACTGCTACTACTACCACCACCACCACCACCACCACCACCACCACCACCACCACCACCACTACTACTACTACTACTACTACTATTACTACTACTATTACCAACCAGAAATTGTGCCCAGGCTATATCTGGACTACAACCTATCAACTGAACCTGGTTTTGAACCCCGGGTGTAGAGTTGCAGTTCGGACGCCTGAGCCATCGCACACATCGAGGTGCATGGTCGATGATGCGTAACTAATTTTGCGGTTGAGTGATATTTGGAATTAGGAAAAACAGCATGTGGTTATGCTCCACTTGGCGAATTCATCGTCAGAGGATTAAGAGTGAGAAATTGGGGATTTTCTTCCAAGGATTCTGAGAAATTTAGTGTTATCATGTGAATCTGACGACAACAGGTGGGTTAGCCATAGAATGACAAGTTACGCTTGAATTTCCTCCTGACTGACTCATTAACTGACTCGCTTATTGACTGACTTATTGACTGCCTGACTGACTGATTTATTGACTGACTGACTGACTGACTGACTGACTGACTGACTGACTGACTTATTGACTGAATGACTCATTGACTGACTGACTGACTGACTGACTGACTGACTGACTGACTGACTGACTGACTGACTGACTGACTGACTGACTGACTGACTGACTTATTGACTTATTGACTGACTGACTGACTGACTGACTGACTGACCGTCTGCCTGCCTGCCTGCCTGCCTGCCTGCCTGCCTGCCTGCCTGCCTGCCTGCCTGCCTGCCTGCCTGCCTGCCTGCCTACTTGACTGACTGATCGATTAAGAATGAATAAGACTAAGACTGAGTAAATGATCTAACGAGAGAATGTAAGGCTGAGCGATCATTTCAAGGTATTTTATAGTCTTTCTGTTTCCTATCGTGTGTTCTATCTGATTGTGTTTCAATGTATCCCACGATATCCAGCATATAAAATGTTCCGTACGATTACAGTTGTTTACACAACTCCGTCAGTGCCTTCTGCTCGGGTGGTGCCAGTCTCAAGCCTGGATAAAGGAGGCGGGGACGATAATCGACTTTGTTATGCCACAGCGTCGTTACACAGTAACTATTAGTCTAGTATTACTAGTTGCTTATAGTATTAGGGCTGGTCGAGTATTTTACTTATAATTATAATTATAATAAAAATATTAACATTGATAGCAATAATAAAATCCACCAGCCCAGACTTGCCATGCAAATGTACAGAGCATTTCATGTCCAGTAGAACCAGAGGCGGCGATCTTGTTTGACGGGTGGGGGGACACTTTTGAACTGGGTCAAAAAATTGTGACCTTTTTACTGTACACGAAGAAAACAAGATTCTAGATTTGAGAAAATAATTTGCGATAGTGCGAATCAATATGAAAAGAATAATAATAAACAGAGCTCATGAATTTTTTAGTTGTTGGTGGCAACGTTTTGACGTGTCAGCTGCCTGGTCTCAGTGGTCAAGTTTCCACTTGTCAATTGTTTAACAAAAATAGCAATCAAACAGTTTCTTTAAAAATATGGGGAGGGCAACTGTATACCGTGTCCCCCTCACTGTTAGAGGTGGAGGGGACTTATCCCACTCGCCCCTCCCTCGGAATCGCCACCCATGAGTAGAACGAAAACAAACATTACTCAACAGCTGTTTCAATAAAGTGTACATTAAATCTCACTTAAAAGTAAGTGACAACCGAAATGGGTGAGCGATTCCAAGTGGGGGGGCGCCTTTATATCGTCGACTGGGAGAATCCATTTCAGTTGAGGGGAGGCTGTTCAGAGACATGGTCTCCGGGGGATACATTATTCCATTAGGGGAGATACTGTTCGGGAGGGGGGGCGATTGACTGATGTCGTGACGCAGGCAAGAAGCATCGTCGGAGGGCAACAAATGGCACAGATGCATACATACGTACACATATGCATGGATACATACATGCATACACACACATACAAACGTGCATACATACATACATACGTACGTAAATATATATATATATATATATACATACATACACATACATACGTACATACATATAAACATACACATTTGCATGCATACATACATGCATACACATGCATACATACATGCATACACATGCATACATACGTGCATACGTACATACGTACATACATAAATACATACATACATATACATACATACAGACATACAAATACATTATACATACGCACATGTACATACGTAGATGCATACATACATAGACATCCAGGCCCGCCGAGAGGGGGGGGCAAATGCCCAAGGGCCCGGCGATTTTCCGGGGCCCGTGCCAGGCCCGCAATCAACTTTTCTCATAAAGCCTAATGATAGTTTAGGGGCCCGTCACTACTATGTCTAGGGTCCCGGAATTTCTGTCGGTGGCCCTGTAGACATCCATACTTACATTTATAGGCCTACATATGCAGGCAAACATACACATGCATACGTATATACATACATGAGCTTCTGACTGAAGAGGGAAGAGGAGGAGGAGGAGGAGGAGGAGGAGGAGAATGAGGAGGAGGAGGAGGGGAGGAGGGGAGGAGCAGAAGGAGGAGAGGAGGAGGAAGGTAAACATCGGATCAAGTAACGGACGCAAATGATGAGAACGAGGAGAAATGGAAGGCGTGTTAGCGGAGGAGGAGGGAGAGGAGGAGTAACGGAAGGAAGTGGAAGAAGAGGAAGAGCAGATAAAATGTATCGGATGAGGAAGATGAATATGTAGCTGGATGAGGGAATACAGGACGACAGGAAACAGGAGGAGGAGGAAGTGGAGAAGTAGAAGGAAGAGGAGTTGGAGGAGGAGAGGTGGAGGAGGAGGAAACGAAAAGTATGAGGAGTGGAAAGAGGATTAGATATAGGACGAGGAGAAAGAGAGGAAGAGGAGGAGAAGTAGGAGTGGAAGGTTAAGATGACGACGAGGAGGAGGAGGAGGAGAAGTTAAAGGAGGAAGAGGAGAAGGAGGAGGAAGAGAAGGAGAAGGAGGAGGAGAAAAAGAGGAAGATGGTGAGAAGGAGTAGGCGAAGAAAAGAAGGATAAGTAGGATGGGTTGGAACAGGACAGTAGAACTGACCATGAATCCGACGTTAAAGATAAGAAGGAGGCCGTCCGTGATATCGAAGACGACGGTTGCGTTGAAAGCAGCGCCGCCTGGCATTGTCCAGAAGAAGAGACAGAGCGCATAAGAGTGGAATCCAATGACCGAAGCTAATGATAATAGTGGTTAACGGAGATTTGATGGCCAGCCGAACAGAAAACCAGCGCTAGAAAAGAATCGACTGCTCCTCCCTCCCCTACGAACCTACCCTGCCCTGCTTCATCCGCTTCTCAACCCTATTGCCTTCTTCAGCGCTCGTGAATAGACTTGTGCCCTGCGCTTGCCCTTCGAGTGGCGCTTGAGAAGTTGAGAGGTTTTGAGGTTACGATTACGATACGATTAAGAACCCTCGATGACCGGCTGACCAACCGACAGGATTGAACCAACTGCCCTCCTCTAAGAACACTACCCTCTCCTACCCCATAGACTCATATGCATGCATATTTTAAGGAATTTAGACTACTGAGACAAAATCAGCCATGGGTGTAGTTGATGACCTTTTTTGGAACTCGTCTCTGAAAAACTTTGATGACCTTTTTTGGGAATTCATCTCCCGAAAAAGTTGATGACCTTTTTTGTGAATTTCATGACAATGCCTTTTACCCTTTTACTAATTCTGATATCACTACTGGGGCAAATCTTAAAACTCTTGCAACATTTGTCCCACTTATACTTTAAACATACATTGCCTGAGACAAATCAGCCTAACTACTGGGACAAATCCTATCACTACTGGGACATTTGTCCCACTAGTCATACAGTTAAAATATGCCCTGCTATGCAATACAATGCAACTGTAATTTGGTGATGCCCAGTGGATTCTATCTCCTTGCTCCCCTCTTTCACAGAATTGTGAGCGGAGACTCTTGTAACTTGTAGAGAGAGTGTGATAAAAATTCAAAAGAAACACTTTCCACCCTGTTTTTCGCTGGGATTCAACTTGCGCGCACCCTTTATAGGGGTAGAAACCCCGATGGTGCCCTCTTTACGCAGCTCAGATGTGCACTTTAAAGCAGGGCAATCAAAACGAGCCATAAGTGGGGCGTGGTGGCTCAATGGCAAGTTCGGCGTCTTGTGACCGGAGGGTTGCAGGTTCGAATCCCACTCTAGCCGCTGCGTACGGACCTTGGGCAAGTCCTTCACTCGCGATTGCTCGTGGCGCTTCGGCGTGAAAACTCCGACACAGTATACCAATGCTGTAGTCGGGAGCGCCTCTGAGTAGTAGTAGTCTTGAGGAGGCGCTATAGAAATATCCGAAATAAATAAATAAGTAGACTGTTGTTGTTATTGTTGTGCTTATTTTTTGGCCCTGAGGTACTTCGTTCCCACAAGGACTTAGAAATTAGAAATATTTTTTTGTTTTTGTTTATTATTATTGTTTAATGAGTATTATTAACTTTCAGTGGCATCCGGTTAGGTTGTTTGCCGGTAACAGAAGGGATGTCCCGAGTGAGTGGAAATAAAGTACTGGCGAATGGGAGTTACTGGCACAGGCGTATATACGATTCTTTGATGCGTGTCTGGCCTACCATTGAAGAGTCATGGACGAGCTCCATCAATGAGTCAGGGCTAAAGGAGCCAGTTCTACCGTGTGTCAGGAAGCCAGTGCCGGTGAATGGAAATGAGGGAATGCGTTTGAATCGACCAGTGCTGCTTCAAAGGAGATAAAGGCAGATGAAGTGGTTTGCTTAAACTAGGAATTATTCGAATTAGAAAAGAGTTTTACTCAAGGAGTTAATGTGATTGAACTAGAGTGCGTTATTAATAGCAGATTCCAAATACGTTTAAAAGGTGTCTAATATAATTGAGAGCTTTGCAGTTAATATCCAGTGTTAATAATTATATTCTTTATTATTTCAAACCGACAGACGCAGTAGGATTACATTGAAACATGAAAGTACAATTAAGATCTTAATTAACACACGGTTTGGCAGCCATGCAAGGCGCCGCCCTACAGGGGGTTTACGGGAGTCGATCCGCGTACCTTATGCTCTCCTGGCCATGAGTGTTACCACAATAATATTTTCGTTTAATATTTTCAAACTGACAATAACGCAGTATGATTACAAATCAGTATGAACGGATGATCACAAGTTATTACAGGAGTCGAATTTAACTGCATACGGCAGCCATACAAGGCGACCAGCGCGTTATACGTCTCATACTACTCTATCCCCCTCCCCAACAACATAACATCTTGTGGCAGCCACGGTCGTTGACATAAATCTTACCCCCAGGCTACACAGTGCGAGGACGGATCTTACGATTTGGCGAAAGTTGTATATAAACACCAGAAAGCAAACGCGTTTAAAAGATGTCGAATGTAGCTGAACGCTTGCAGTTAGGCTAATATCCAGTGTTTGTAACGACATCTTGTGGCTGCCATGGCCGTTGAGATCAATCTTACCCTTGGCTATGAAGCTTTCATGGCTGAGATCTTACAGTTGACGCAACAATAGCAGAATGCAAGCTCGTTTTAAAGGTGTCGAATTCATTTTAGCGCTTTGTAGCTAACATCGAGTTTTTCACAATGACTCTTATGGCGGCCACGGCCATTGAAATCAATCTTACCCTCGTTTCTCAAGTATATCCTATAATTGAACGCATGTGAGGTATAAATAGCAGAAGGCAAACACGTTTAAAAGGTGTCTAATATGGTTGAGCGCTTTGCATGTGATATCCAGTTTTTACAACGACATCTTGTGGCAGCCATGGCCGTTCGCATCATCTTACCCTAGGCTATCTATAGGGTATTCGTGTGATCCTACGATTGTGAGTATTAGTATAACGACAGCGTATGACATCAAAAATCCTTGCCGTCTTTCAAGATTTTGTTGATTTCTGTTTGTATTCTACTTGTTTTCGATTTCATCTGGATGTTCTTGTTGTTCTCGATTTTGTTTTCGAGTCTTCGTGAGAGCTGTCCCTTCCGGCTAGAAGTCATCGCCTGGTTCGGAATAACAATGTTTTCCCTGAAATTCTTCCTTCGACAGATACCTCTGTCAACCGGTTGCCTCCATCGCTTGAGCGCCACTCCGATTTCAGCCCTCCTCTTCTGTCCTTTTCTCGTTTTATATTACTCTGTTGTTCTTCTCAGCGCTTTGCAGTTAATATCCAGTTTTTGCAGCTATCACATCAATCTTACCCTTGGCTACAAGGTTTGTAAGATGCAACTTACGACTAAGCGCAAGTGAGGTATAACTAGCAGAAAGCAAATGCGTTTAAAAGGTGCCTAATATAGTTAAGCGCTTTGCAGTTAACATCCAGTTTTTGCAGCTATCACATCAATCTTACATTTGGCTACAACGTTTGTAAAACGCAACTTACAATTATTATTATTATTATTCCAAAGTTTAACGACATCTTTTGGCTACAAAGGCCGTTGACGTCTTTAAAGTTGTTTATATATATCAGTTCATGTTCGCATAACTTTCTGTCATCAGTTTGTTTCTTTTTTCTTTTTTGGCCTTTCTTACAACTAACAATTAAGCGCGAGTGAGATATAAATAGCAGTACGTAAATGCGTTTAAAAGGTGTCTAATATAGTTCAGCTCTTTGCAGTTAATATCCAGTTTCACAACGACATCTTGTGGCAACCACGGCCGTTCACATCAATCTTACCCTAGGCTAAAGAGTTCGCGACAAAGATCTTACCATTTAATGCGTAATCATGCAATGTAGTAAAACGAATTTATAGCATACGAAAGATACCATTTTAAAGGTGTCAAAAGAAAAAGCAGAAATTTACAATATCACTGGCGGCGATCTTGTTTGACAGGTGGGGGGGGGGCACTTTTGAACTGATCTGGTCAAAAAACGTTTTGAACTGAACTGGTCAACAAGGAGTTTTGAACTGATCTGGTCAAAAAACGTTTTGAACTGATCTGGTCAAAAGATAGTTTTGAACTGATCTGGTCAAAAAGAGTTTTGAACTGATCTGGTCAAAAAAGAGTTTTGCAAAGCTCGAGGGTACGTACCATACGTATTCTATTTTTTGAAAGGTACGTACGTTTTTTAACGTACCCTATTTTAGGGTACGTGAACAATACAAAAATACGTTAACCACGTCATTGCTCATTATAAGAATGTTCAATTTAATTTAAGCAAACAATCACAACCAAGTATACAGCGTAGTAAATTGCTGCAATGCTATATTGTAGGTTTATGTTTATCCAGCATACATTGCACTTAATGTTGACGTCAGATATACGTAGGCTATGGGTCGCCGAGTAAACCATAAATAAAATTTTCGTGTATGATACGTACCATACGCGTATTGTATTTTTTGAAAGGTACGTACGTATTTTAACGTATTCTATTTTAGGGTACGCGTACCCTCGAGCTTTGGAGTTTTGAACTAATCTGGTCAAAAAGAGGTCAAAATTTTTTATCGCGCGTCGTATTTGTCGACTTTTTTTGGTGTTTCTACAAAATGTGGGGGACAAATGTATGGTATGTCCCCCCACTCTCAATGGTGGGGGGTCTTGTCCCCCTCGACCCTCCGGGATCGCTGCCCATGGAAACAGAATTATCCGAATTAGAAAACGGGTTTCACTGAAGGAGTTAATGAAAAGACAGAACAACTTTATGAATGTATGTATGTGTGCGTATGTATGTATGTGTGTATGCATGTATGGATATATGTATGTATAGGCCTATATGAATATTTATATATTTGTACACACATATGTGTGTGTACGTTTGTACGCATCCATCTCTCCATCAAGCCCTTCATCTATTCCTCCATCCATCTAGCGGGCCAGCCAGCTTCCTGCTGCTGCCGCTGGGCATCCCTTGCTCCGTGGCATAATTATTGTACTCAGCAATGAAATCTGTTCCGCAAACGCCAACTGTTGCGAATGTTTACAATTATAGAGCGATCATTCTAGACCGCCATTGAAACGAGAAGAACTGTGGCACGAGGGCAGACAGACAGACAGACAGACAGACAAACAGATAGACAGAAAGAGACAGGCAGACAGACAGACAGACAGAAAGAGACAGGCAGACAGACAGACAGAAAGAGACAGGCAGACAGACAGACAGACAGAAAGAGACAGGCAGACAGGCAGGCAGAAAGACAGACAATAGACAGACAGACAAACATACAGACAGGCAGGCAGATAGACAGACAGACACAGAAAGAGAAACAGGCAGGCAGACAGAAAGAGAGACTGGCAAGCAGACAGACAGACACAGAAACAGAGGCAGGCAGACAGACAGACATAAAGGCAGTAGACAAACAGTACACAGATACAGACAAACAGACAGACAGGCAGGCAGACACAAACAGACACAGAAAGAGAGGCAGGCCTACAGACAGGCAGTAGACAGACATAAACAAGCAGACAGGCAGACAGACAGACAGGCAGACAGACAGACAGACATACAGACAGGCAGTCAGACAGACAGGCAGAAAGAAAGACACACAGGCATGCAGGCAGACAGACACATAGAAGGACTCTATGATGATGGTGATGATAATGATGATGATGGTAACGACGACGATGACAACGACACCAAACGATGATGAACTGGGAAAGTTTCAAATCAACACTGAATATCAGCGCTTATTTTAATTTTAGTAATTAATTAACCTAAAAACTAACAAATTATTAGCATTTCATGACAAGCGCTAAATCTTCCCATAGCACAGTTTTCTCATGTGATAAATATACTCACCCTCATGTCTGTCTATGTATGTGTGTGTGTGTCTGGCTGTATGTATGTCGATATACGTGTGTCTGTTTTTCTATTGTTTTGCCAATTGCCATCATTCCACTGTCCCTGCATGGTTAATCTGAAATTGCCCTGGTGTTGCCTATACAGGGCGATTGTTTGTATGTCTGGACTTGCCAGGATACATTTATATGAAAGCAACAGTATGCGCGTATATATATATATATATATAAATATATAAATATATATATATACATATATACATATATACATATATACATATATACACACACACACACGCCTAGACACACACACACACATGAAGAAAGACAGACACGTACATATATCTAGATACACAAGAGAACGAGGCATGAATAAATGGGTGTGCCTGTACGTGTGTGCATGTGTGTGTTTGTATAAAATTGTATTCTATGCAAAGGCACTTTTATACATTTACGAGCGGCCTGTGAATTTATTCGTCGTTTATATTTATATAATCGTGTACCGTGTACGACAAAAAACATATTTATATAAATGTGTACGATAAAAAGCATATATTTATATAAAGATAAACATTCGTTTATTGAACGCCGCCGGAGCCGTAGCCACTTCAATTAGGAACGCGGCCCACGAATCCCAGGCGAGGCTGGCGCACCCTGGCGGCCGGTTTGATAATAGATACTAAATTAGTTTGATCGATCGATTCGTATCTCCGAGAATTTCGGTCCATTCGACCGTTTTATTCGGCCATAACTTCGAATTCTCGTCGTCCGATGAGACAGTTGTTTTTCTTGGTGTCCGGCGACAGTTTTTCTCGGGCCAGTTTATCGTTTTTTCACTCAAGTTTGTCGTTTTTGCGAGAAAAAGCAGTGGAAACTTCCGAACAAAATGGCGTCGAGAGTTGCGGTTGTCTCTTGACGCGTCGTCTGCTGCGTTTGATTTGCAATTACGTCATCGCCGATGACGTTGACGGCGATAACGCTCGTCTGAAAACTCAGCCACTGCCCTAACTATGTTAGTGCCAGTCCCTCGCCTGGAGAAAGGAGGAGGGCGAAGTTACTAATCTGTGTTATGGCCATACACATAAACATTAATACCTCATTGGTCGGTAAACAGCAACTAAATAAACGTCGTCTGAAATGTCGGTTCTGCTAAGCGGAGATGTTTAGGCGCTATAAAAATATATTGCTTGAAAGAATTCCACTATGAATGAATAGGAGGATGAATGTGGTCGGATTGGTTTGCCTAAGTTATGAATGGTTTTCTTTACGCGAGGCTTGACGGAGCTGGAGGCGATTCTGCGGAGATATCTTTGTAAAGCGCTGTTTAAACTCGGGGATTAAAAGAATTCCGGATTGGACGAATGAGAGATAATGAAAACAAAGAATGGATAGATGGGAAGATGTGTAGAATGATAGATGGATGCGTGGAAGGAGGGAAGTGTACTTGTAACGGTAAAGAAACATTTATATAGCAACTCTTAGGAGCGTCTCAGTATGTACTCTGCGCATGACTGTATACTAGAGGTCAGATGGAGAAGGGTGTTTGAAGCTGAATATCTATGTGTTGCGGAGTTTACGTTTCTCTGAAAGATGTGGAAATACGGCGACGTCTTTCATGTCCGACGAAAGGAAAACAGGATCGGTTGAAAAGAATGATTGAGGGAATGAGGGTGAGGATGATGAGGAGAGTGACAGGAGGAGGAAAGAGGGAAGAGAAGCTGGTGGAAGGAGGAGGAAGACAAGGAACATAAGAAGGAGGAAAGAGGAGGAGGAGGAACAGATGGAGGAGGAGGAAGAGAGTAGGAAGAGGAGGAGAAAGAGGAGGATAAAAGGAGTTAGAGAAG
>OY744611.1:49508013-49520513 GCA_963556255.1 Allolobophora icterica
GGAGAGATTTATGACGGCTGTCGGTATTAGGAACTGAGACGAAGCATCTGGATTATGGCAGTGGAAGCCACGATTTACACGCCTCATTCTCATTCGTATACTTTTTCCCACTCTCTGCTCCTTTCTCTCACTCTCGTTCCTACTTTCTCCCACTCTCAGTCATCCTTTCTCTCACTCTCGTTCCTACTTTCTCCCACTCTCCTTTCACTCTCGTTCCTACTTTCTCCAATCCGCCTTTCTCTTATTCTCTTTCTTCGCTACATATTCTCGGTGTTCATCAGTGTGCGAACTGTAGAAAAAGGACTGGGAGGGGGTTGAACATTTTATCGGTATTTTGCAAACTGATGTCAACGAAATTTGAAAGCAGCTGATTTCAACCCTAGCAGTTTTGCAAGTCAGACTCGAATAAAAAAATCAATTCCTTTGTTGAGAAATATCAAAAATGCATACATGATGCACCACTGAGATTTCTTCTCTTTGTCATAGACTCAGATTCAAATAATGCTAAATCTTACTAGCACAAAGTGAGGCGTTGGAAACGACCCCTTGGGGTGTGCAATAACAACTTAACTGTGGGAGTCCTATGCAAGACTAGGGGTTGAACCACCAAACCCTCCCGACAATTCCCACCCTGGTGTTCATCCTTCCGCCTCATTCTCATTATATGGAAGAAGAAGGGCAGTACCTTAAGCAAGCCCTGAGGCAGCCATGTGTATGAAGTGTTAGCGACTTCATTTTCTTAGCCTCAGCATATGACGGCGGGTGGCCAGTTCTCTCCCTCGCCGTCTCATCTTCCCGTCGACAGTGTAAGGCCGATGTGCTCATTATAGCTGAGTTCGTTAGGGGACGCACGTGAAGTAGAAATCTCGAGCTATATTTCTGCCACGGCGGGGATTTGAACCCCCTACCTCTCGATTGACAGTCCAGCAGACTAACTACTATCGAGCAACCAAATAACGTTTAAACCCTGGTCCTGATCTAATTAGTTTCGACCAACATGCAATTCGAAATGTTCATAAATCGGAAGCTTATTGGGGATCTGTCGTCCTATAATTTCAGCCCACTGTGTAATTGGCAAACGATAACACAGATAAGACAGACAGACAGACAGATACACACACACACACACACACACACACACACACACACACACACAAACGCACATAGACAGACACACAGACAGACAGAAATGTCTGTCTCACTGTCTGCTTTCCTGTCTTTCTGCCTGCTTACCTGCGTCATAAGTTGTGTCTCTGTGTCTGTCTGCCTGTCTGTGTACGTCTCATTTTCTTCCTCCTTTCTGTCTGTCTACTTGGCTGCGTTATTGATTTACTCTGTCTATCTGTGTGTCTGTCTGTGTGTCTGCCTGTGTG
This sequence comes from Allolobophora icterica, assembly GCA_963556255.1. Lineage (NCBI taxonomy): Eukaryota > Metazoa > Annelida > Clitellata > Crassiclitellata > Lumbricidae > Allolobophora > Allolobophora icterica. Next base: position 49,509,387 of record OY744611.1, read on the forward strand.
TCTGTCGGCCTCCGATTTGTCTGTTTACTTGCCTGTGTTATTGGTTGTCTTTGTCTGTCTGTCTGTCTGTCTGTATGTCCGTCTGCCTATCTGCATGTGTCACTGGTTGTGTCTGTCTGTCTGTCTGTGTGTATGTTTGTGTGTCTGTGTATGTCTGTCTGTCTGACCGTATGTCCGTCTGTCTGTCTGTCTGTCAGTCTGTCTGCAACTGCACATCTTCCTTGTCTTTTCGTTTGAGTGATAATCCTTATCCGTTGTTGCATCAACCTCTCATTCTTCTGCGAACGTGATTGACAACCAATCACATCCATCTCTGACAAGAAAAGTCACGGCAACATCTCCCTTGCTATGTAGCAATATAGCTCTTTTCTAGGTATAGCTAGATGCCGGAAATACACAACTGCTAGGATGAAAACATCCCTCAAGCATCTGGGAGAATCACTATGCTACTATGTTTGCATGCTACCGTGTACAGGCTGTGCTACCATTTTTACTCGGCCTCCGTATACAATATCCTATGCTACTATGTATACGCTTGATAATTAGTAGGGTCAAAGTATGAAAAAAAGGTGATGAACCCTGAACAAATTGCAAGAAAACGTTTTATGATGATTTTCGGGTGCATTAGGTCTGGAGATGAACATACTAAAAGTTTACCAAAATCGGACCACGGGAAAAGGTCAAATTTTGGCGCCAAAAAAAGATGGCCGCCAATGGGGAATGAATGACTCAAATATACACAAATGCTCAAATCTACAGGAGCAAATCATGTAACAATTTGCTAACAGGTGTTTCTAGACTAATTTGACCCTGCTGAAAACGAAAATCGTGGTTAGCAAGCTGGATTTTTAGCGGTTGCATGGAAAAACAAGATGGCGGACAAAATGGTGGCCAAATATCTTCGAATGGCTGTAAGTAAGGTCATGTATGTGATGGAAACATGATTTTAGAGTCTAAATTAACATTTTCGGGGTCAAGGAATGCGATGAAACTAAATATACATATGTAACACTGCCAGAAAACAAAATGGCGGACAAAATGGCGGACAAGTTTCTTCGAATGGCTGTAAGTTAAGTCATGTATGTGATGGAAACTTGATTTTAGAGTCTAAATTAACATTTTCGGGGTCAAGGAATGCGATAGAACTAAAGACACATGTGTAGCATTGCCAAAAAACAAAATGGCGGCCAAAATGGCGGCCAAATATCTTCAAATGGCTATACGTAAATCGTGTACATAAAGTCGTGTATATGATGGAAACATGATTTTATAGTCTAAAGTAACAATTTCCGGATCAAGGAATGCGATGAAACTAAAGACACGTATGTAGCACTACCAAAAAAACAAAATGGCGGCCAACTATCTTCAAATGGCTGTAAGTAATGTCATGTATGTGATGGAAACATGATTTTAGAGTCTAAATTAACATTTTCTGGGTCAAGGAATGCGATGGAACTAAAGACACATATGTAGCACTGCCAAAAAAACAGATGGCAGAATTACTATCCAGAGGCGCTCTTAGCACAGAAGCCCGGGGAAAAGAAATGTCTTTAGGGAGCGCGAGACCAACGAGGGCCTGATTGAGCAACATAAAAACAACCCAAAACATCTTTGGTCCTCAATCTCCGGCCTACTGGGACAGGGTACGTGTTCAGTGGGTCCTCCAGCCTTTTCTGCTGAGGATTTTCTTCAGATGATGACATGGAAGATTGCTGATCTTCGAGCGAAGACTCTTGATGCCCCTCCTCCGCAATTCTCCCATACGGATGACACCTTTGAAGAATGCCTTCAATCCTTGAAACGGAACTCTGTCAAATAATTGGATCATAAAGCAAAAATCATGCGAATTGGACCCTCTTCCCCCATTTTTGGTTAACATTTTAGACGATTTACTTCCATTTCCAGTTTATATATTTAACGGGTCGCATTTAAGAGAGTTACCTACCTGCTTCCCAAAAACGGGCTATTGTTTTCCCGACCTTGAAAAAGCAAAACCTTGACCAAAATGCATGTCAAAATTACCGGCCCATCTCCCATCTTTCTTTCCTCTCAAAGACCCTCGAGAGACTAGTTTCACTCCAGCTACTCCCATATTTTGATCAAGATGAGCTTTTGCCGGCCTCCCAATCTGGCTTCAGGGGCCACCATTCCACCGAAACTGCTCTCTTATCCCTACTTTCTGATATTTATATAGCTATTCATCACTCTCATCTTTCTCTCCTGGCGCTTTTTGATGTCTCATCTGACTTTGACATGGTTGACCATGAGATCCTCCTTCAGCGACTGGAGCTGTCCTGTGGTCTATCTGGTGTTCCTGTTCTTGGCTTAAATCATACCTCTCTGACCGCCCACAGCTGGTTGTCCTTGGTGAAACCAGGACTCAGTGGTGGACAGAGGTGGAATTTGGTGTTCCCCAGGGGTCGGTGCTCGGTCCCATCCTATACATCCTTTTCACTGCTGAATATGCCGTCTCTATTTACTAAACATGGGGCAAATGGCCATCTTTTTGCAGATGATGCTCAGGCTTTTGTACATGGTCCGTCAACTGATCAACTCTCCTTTGTTCGCTCCATTGACCATCTTGTCTCTGACATTCACTGCTGGATGTCGACTAACCATCTGTGCCTAAACACTGCTATGATTCAATTGATCTGGTTTGGGACTAAACAGCAGCTTGCTAAACTCGACTTGCCATTGCTGACTGAGAAATTCCCTGCTTACACCTACTCTTCCACCGTCCGCGACTTGGGTGTCACACTTGACTCCTCACATTCGCAGATCATATCTCCAACATGATTCGCTCTTGCTTTTTTCAACTGAGGCGTCTCAGGGCCATCAGACGTCTCACCTTCTGTATTTATCACCATAGTTCACGCATTTGTCTGTTCACGCTTGGACTACTGCAACTCGCTCCTCATGGGTCTCCCCAAGCAGCGTCTCCCCCTTCAACTTGTCCTAATGCTTCTGCTAGTCTCATCGCTTGACTCCCCGGTTTGCCCATATCTCTACTTGCATGCTTGATGTCCTTCGCTAGCTCCCTATTGTTGCGCGCATCCGATATAAGATCCTCTTCCTTGTCTCCTGATCCTCTTCAGCAGCCTACTGCTCCGAAATATCTCTCGAACTACCTGCGAAAACCGCTATCTGCATCTTCTTCTCGCTCACTGCGCTCTGTGAATAGGCTTGATCTTTTTGTTCTCAGGGCTAAAACTGCCTTGGCCCAGCACCGGGCGTTTGCTGTAGTGGTCTCACGATCTGAAATGACCTTCGCTCTCTGCTCAGGGCCAAACTTATGACTGGTTTTCCTCATCGGTCTCGCGTTCTCTAAAGACATTTCTGTTTGCCCAGGGCTTCTGTGCTAAGAGCGCCTCTGGATAGTAATTCTGTCATCTGTTTTTTTTTGCAGTGCTACATATGTGTCTTTAGTTCCATCGCATTCCTTGACCCAGAAAATGTTAATTTAGACTCTAAAATCATGTTTCCATCACATGACATTACTTTTACAGCCATTTGAAGATAGTTGGCCGCCATTTTGTCCGCCATTTTGTTTTTTTGGGCAGTGCTACATACGTGTCTTTAGTTTCATCGCATTCCTTGATCCGGAAATTGTTACTTTAGACTATAAAATCATGTTTCCATCATATACACGACTTTATGTACACGATTTACGTATAGCCATTTGAAGATATTTGGCCGCCATTTTGGCCGCCATTTTGTTTTTTGGTAATGCTACACATGTGTCTTTAGTTCTATCGCATTCCTTGACCCCGAAAATGTTAATTTAGACTCTAAAATCAAGTTTCCATCACATACATGACTTAACTTACAGCCATTCGAAGAAACTTGTCCGCCATTTTGTCCGCCATTTTGTTTTCTGGTAGTGTTACATATGTATATTTAGTTTCGTCGCATTCCTTGACCCCGAAAATGTTAATTTAGACTCTAAAATCATGTTTCCATCACATACATAACCTTACTTACAGCCATTCGAAGATATTTGGCCACCATTTTGTCCGCCATCTTGTTTTTCCATGCAACCGCTAAAAATCCAGCTTGCTAACCACGATTTTCGTTTCAGCAGGGTCAAATTAGTCTAGAAACACCTGTTAGCAAATTGTTACATGATTTGCTCCTGTAGATTTGAGCATTTGTGTATATTTGAGTCATTCATTCCCCATTGGCGGCCATCTTTTTTGGCGCCAAAATTTGACCTTTTCCCGTGGTCCGATTTTGGTAAACTTTTAGTATGTTCATCTCCAGACCTAATGCACCCGAAAATCATCATAAAATGTTTTCTTGCAATTTGTTCCGGGTCAAATCGTATATTGACCCGACTAAATTGACGTGATGTGCTGCCGTATGAGCCGTGGTTTAATGTATGTAGCTTTGCTATATTTATGCTTTCATGATGGCATTGTGCTATGCTACTATTTGTGCTATACTACCATGAATGATATGCTATCGTTTGTGCTATGCTATTATGTTTGATATATGACCTTTCTATGCTATCCTATGCTACTACGTATTTTGTATGCTACCACATTAGCTATGCTTTAATGCGGTGCTGTAGATACCGTTTATGTTAAGCTAAATGGTAGCATATGCTACAATGTATGCTATGATACAACACATCCTAACTATGCTATAATTAGCAGACATTCGTAGAGTGAATGAAAGGTTTTTGAGTAACGAACAATTCCCGTCACAGACAATATTGCACAATGAATGGTTAGGCTTACTCGTATCTGTAGGGCAAACGAAAAAGTCAACGTTCCGCAGAGTAGGTTACAAAATCGTGATTCCCAAGCTGTGAACTTGTTATTATTACTATTTTATGATTATTATTATTTTAATTTTTATTTTAAAGGGCTTAAAGGCCCAGGCTATTGTTACATTACGTCAATTATGATACGTCTGTAATTAGTATTTCTAAATTTAGAGATAAAGGCTTTTGTTACGTCATTGCAATTATGAAACACGTCTATAATTAGTATTTCTAAATTTAGAGAATAAAGGCTTTTGTTACGTCATTTCAATTATGACATACGTCTATAATTAGTATTTCTAAATTTAGAGAATAAAGGCTTTTTGTTACGTCATTTCAATTATGAAACACACTTCCATTGTTAGTAATTTTAAATTATTATTATTACTAGCTGTAAACCCGTGAAAATCACGGTATATAAAAAACAATTATTAATAACGTCATATTATAGGCCTATAGCCGTCGTCAAGACAACCGTCAAGACAACCGTCGCCAAGGCGCCAGTATAGTGACGTCACAATAGTGTTTGTTTACGGGACAGACAGACAGACAGACAGACAGACGTACAACGGTTATTATGTAAGTTGATTAGGCCTATACTTGTTGTTATTATTGTCATATTTATTTTTAGGCCTATTATTATTATTATTATTATAATTATTATTATTATTATATTATTAATTATAAACTTCTATAGCGCGGGTGTCTAATGCACAAGGCATCAACCGATGGCGCACCAAAACCAAACCGTATTTAGGTCAATACCCAGAAGATCAGTACGCTAAGGTATCATTATTAATTATTAATGAGAATGCAGCGGGGCGCTATGGTGCAACAGGCGTTTCCGAGATGTCCTTGTTCCATCGGCCATTCATGTTTGCCTCGTGACTCATTGTCACCTGGAGCTCTCCGTTCCGCTGGGGTTATTGACGACTTCTTTTCAACCGTCGCGCTTGGGTGACTATGACAACGACCGACGGGCTCAGTGGAACAACTGCGCCGTCAACCGAAACAACGCCGTTGTCATGGAGACAGTGGCGTTGTCATGGAGACAATGGCGCTGCAACGGACTCTATGACGTTGATACGGAGACAATGGCGTTGCCAATGGAATCGTAATAGTAAATTTGTATAGCGCCACTTCAAGAGAAACTCCTCAGATGCCGTTTGCAACCGAATCAATGCCGTTGTCATGGAAACTAAATGCACCTACGCCCTTCAGTACCAAATGCGACTTCAACTCGTCGACAGACGCCATAATAAAGTGCCAAAGCGACACAGGTTGGTCAAATTAACCCAAAAAGTGCCAAAGCGACACAAATTAGTCAAATTAGCCCCCAAAAGTGCCAACACAACACAAGTTGGTCAATTTACGCCAAAAAGTGCCAACGTTGATCAAATTACGCCAAAATGAAGTTCCAAAAACAACACGACGTCGTCCTATTTATCATACGTCAGAATCAACTGCCAACGTGTACTAAACTACTAAAGCACACAGTGGCAGCCAGGAAAGCAATGAACAGGAGACTGCTACGTGTATGCTGGCGCAGATAAAACTTAGCTGTCGCAAAGAAACCCGTCAGAGGTTTCGTCATTTAAGCCAGCGTTGAAAAGCGGAATCAGACGGCATCATTCTGTTAAGAAGAAAACCATCCGTTCAAAAGACTCGTCCTGGAAAGGGTTTAATTAAATCGAAGAGGATTAGGACGACTGGGCAGAGAATGGATGTCTGCAGCGAGGTAGGCAAATATTTACGGACGAAGCATAGGCAAAGGTTAAAAAAAGGGAACAAGATGGGTCACTGACGAAGAAACTGGGTAACTAGGACGCGTGATGCATTCTGGTCTGTCTACGGGAATAACAGTATATAACATAACATAACATAACGTTTATTGGTCCAAATCTGTTAATCTGTTATATCTGCAATCTGTATCAATGATGCGGTGACCGTTTAAAACCTAGAAAACGATAACCCAAGTTTCTTTTTAGCTTACACTGCCACAATTAATGGCTGTACATTAATGGTGCGGCATGCTTTCAAACTTTCAGGTTGAGCAGAGTGTGGCGAAGAGGACATATGGCTTGAGTGTAGGCTGTATTAATAGTAACTGTCTTTTAAAAGTTGACTATAAGTAGTTTTATATTAAAGTCGCTCAGCCTTCAGGAATCAGTATGCTGCAGTGTTTTCGATATTTCAACGTTTTATTAATCAAATTTGCTGTAGCACCCCTCCCCGTCCAGTAATTAACTGTCGTAACACGGTGTCGCTTATAGTAAGGGCTTCCCTACGTCGGCTGTGTTATTTCGCACGATATTCAATCAATTAATGGTGAAGCCAGACTACTTCGTTCACGCTGCACTCTAATGCAGACAGCAAGAAATTGGTTGAATAAATCCTGCCTCACGCTGCTTCGCCTTTGACGTAGAGCGGTGGCGCGTACATTCAACACGTGGTGATGCAGTTCTTTGTAAGTTGTAAACAGTGCTTTTGTATAGAAAAAAGGTTCCGGAACTGAACAATAGGTTCCGGAACCGAAACAATTATAAAGGGCTAAAATCGAGGCAGAGCCTGAGGAAAACAGGATTGGGGGGTTGGAAGGGGTCTTAATAAACACTGAAACAGTTCACAACACTGAAATTAAATTAAAATAACTAAATTATTTTTTAATTAAAATAAATAAATAATTTGTTAGTAGCTGAAAACAGGTGCCGGAACTCCGTTCCGACGCGTTCGAGATGAGGAAAGCCCTGGTTATAAATAAACTGAATTGTGTAGGCCTATTGCACAAAACAAGTACTACAGTACAGTCATGAATCAGCAAGTACTGTGCAACAGGACCCAAGAAAAGCTAATAGCTTGTACTAACCTTGACCCCTCTTTCTTTATTATTACTCATACATGGTTTGCTATTCTGTGATCCTTACTACGAATTCTGTTAATAATAATGCACCCACCATCAATATGTAATTCGGAATGTGGGTTACCCTAACCTAGCGGGGCTTGCGCCCCTTTTGGGTCGCCCTTGTTCCATGATCAGTGCTTATTGTGTTAATTTACCTTTTTAATAAATGTAGTGACAGTGAATGTCTCAATGCAATGTGAATGTTTCAATGTTTAGGCCTACATTGTATGATGTTACATGCACTGCTCACGGTACAATAAAGACTGATTATAGACTGATTTGATACTTAGTTAGTATAGTTTTTACTTAATTTAGTATCGTGTGGTTAGTGACAACTGCAGTAGTCTTACATTCGTGTGCTAGGCGATCGTATCGTATTAGGAACTGGTTCAGGCGAATTATAAAATATATAGGCTATATTTACGGATGAGAGGTCGTCCAGAAAAGACTAATTAGTGCCGTCCCGATTGGCAGCAAAAACGATCATTCTCATGTTCTCGACTGGCTCCATTGATCCGACAAGGATGGGGTCCACACTGCCCACATCGAGACTGATCGTGAGACGGTCTCGGTCTCGATGGTGGGAGGTTATAAGAGGCTGAGCAGTGCTGGGGAAACACCCGATTGTGAGAAATAAATAAATCGCAGATCTGCTAAAAAATATAGGGTAGATCTACGGAAGGTTAGCCTACCCCGCCGATGTCGTTCGAGAAAGAAGCCTGCCTAATTTTTGACGAGAGGCAGACTGATCGGTGCGCCTCGAGCGAGTCGAAGAGGTTGTGCGAAGCTCGGGGTAGGTTAAGAGGTTAATAAGTAAAAAAATTGACAGGTTCGTGTGAAACCGTGGTGTGACGTTGTGGAATTAAGCTTAACCCGCCGGTGCCGTTGAAAAAAGACGTCTGTCTCATCTCTTGTAAGGAGCAGGCAGACTGCATGATCGGTGCGCCCCGAGCGAGTCGAGGAGGTTGTGCGAAGCTCGGGGGTAAGTTCGTGATAAGTCAAAAAAATTGACAAGTCCGTGTGAAACCAGTGTTTGACTCTACGGAAGCTTACCGAACCCGTGCCGTTTGAGAAATAAGTTGGTGCGCTCCTGGGTGAGTCACGGCCTAATATCCGCTTTCTGCGTCAGATAGGCTACGCCTCAAGAGATACTGCTGCGGGGTAAGTGCCCACACTGTTGCGAGATCGCGAGACTGAATGATTACGGTTTGCGGAGAGATAAAGGCTGACAAGTCCTTCACTTACAATTGCTCAGCGCCATCGATTGATGCTTCGTCGTTAGTAAGTGGCACTTAATAATAACCGCAGTATATTAACAAGATCCTTCACGGATCTGGACGAGCTCTGGCCGTCCCAGAATAGCTACCTGTATTCTCCGCATAGTTTTTTAATTCCTCCGGGATCTCAGGTACCTCGGAGCAAAAGAAAATAATGCTATTATTATAGTTAGTATAGGCCTATTATTATTATAGTTGACGAGTTCTATTTCAGACTATTTCTATTTTCAGTCATTGTACTATGACTAGAAATGTAGCGAAACGCGCTTCTGTGCAAGACTTGTCTTGTTGAAGCGAGCTATAAATTTTCAGTTGTATTGTATTGTATTGTACTCATAATTGTTTTGTATTGTCTGGATAATTTTTGTTTATTCCTGAGGTATCATAGGAACCTCGGGACTAAAAATAATAGGCCTAGTAGTAGCAGCAGCAGCAGTAGCGGTAGTAATAATATTAGTTATAAAAATAACAGTAATAATAAAAATAATAATAACCAACTCCATTGTTTGTCACAACAAACAGCTCTGAGAATGACAGGAGTGCGTATAGCGACTTTTTGCTCTCAAAACCTATGTATTTGTATGTTAATATTCGTGTTAATGACCGCATCAGTGTCATTGCCTGCATGTGCTCACGCTGCACACTGTTGCTATAAGACTCGAAAGTCAAACGAATACTATTTCCATTTAGCAGCGTCACTGTAATAATGTGGCCACGTTAGTACCTTTTGAGCGTTTGGCCAAATTATTACCTTTTGAGAGTTTGGCCACATTAGTGCCTTCGGAGGTTATGGTCACATATTAGTACCTTCTGAGATTTTGAATACAGTAGTACTTTCTGAGATTTTGGCCACATTAATGCTTTCGGAGAGTTTGGCCACGTTAGTTTATGGCGTCATTAGAACACGGAAGACATATTTTCGAGTATGGGCGCATTAGTGTCTGGTTGAGTGAGAACCAGTCGGACGTTGCTTCCAAGGGTTTGGCCAATTAGTGTCTGGTGACGGACGATAATAGTTCTAAGTGCGCACGCCTGTTCTTTGCGATGTGTGCTGTTGACATAAGGTGATGCCTTGAAACGTACGTGGTATCGTTTGCCCAGAGGCTTTCAGGCGCCAGAACCACCCTTCCCTCCCCTGCCTTACCCCCCCCCCCAACTCGAGGGAAGATAAATCCAGTATCATTGGGACTTTTTCTGGTCTTTTCTCGACTGGAAATACCGGATCTGGAGTCCGATGTAAGGGTCAAACGCACCGAGTACGTGTTGTTACTGTCTCGATTTGTATAGCGCTACAATTAGTGGCAAACCATCGTGGCCGATTGGTTAGAACGCTCGGCCTGTAATGCGGGGAGTACGGGTTCGATTTTCCACTGAGACGGTAGCTGTGCAGGGACCGTCAGCGCATTTTTTAGAACAGCGACATTTCATTGTGAGGGACAACATTATTGATTAATTTGCTTTGCAGTAATGTGGCGTGTATATATATATATATATATATATATATATATATATATATACATATATAATGCATAAATGGTGTGTATGCATATATAATATATGTTATATATATAATGCGTAAATGTTTGCGCCTGGCTAGGCATTGGGTAGGACTGGTGATAGGACGTTGACTGAATTTCCATATATAATTAATTAGTTGTTTGTTCAGGTGTGTATGGGCTCAGTCATTAGTTTGGCCCTGGCATCTGAGCAGAGGGGGAATGTCACTCCAGATCGTGAGACCCAGGACGGCAAACTCCTGTGCTGCAGTCTGGTGCTGAGCCAAGGCAGTGTGAGTAGGCCTACTGCATGGAACAAAAGATCAAGCCGATTCACAGAGCGCAACGAGCGAGAAGAAGATGCTGATAGCATCGCGCTAGCGAAAGATTTGCTGATAGAGTTTGTCTTAAGTTTGTGAAGAGTGCTGACTGTACATTGTAAGAGAAATCTGTTGTAACGATTATGTGTGAATTGCAAGAAAAACAACTGAGAAGTATTCGGACTGTGTTCTCATGAAGTGACAGCCACGCTATACCACTAATTGAGCCGTAAAATTAGAGAAGAGAAAAGACAGTTAAGAAAGCGATGTAGAGGAAGAATATAGTGACAGTGTCAATAAAAGAGCCTCCATGGAGTGTTGACAGGGACCTTGAGCAAGTCCTTCGCGTACAGTTGCACAGCGCCAT
>OY744611.1:49525513-49528013 GCA_963556255.1 Allolobophora icterica
CGCCTGCTTTGTGGGTTCCTATAGATCGTTTAGAACTAGACATCACGATATAATATTAGACATAGGCAGAGGCAGAGGTATAGGCAGAGAGAGAGAGAGAGAGATAAAGAGAAAGAGAGACAGAGACAGAGACAGAGACAGACAGAGACAGAGACAGAGACAGAAAGAGAGACAGACAGAGAGACAGAAAGAGAGTAAAGGGTGTGTGCATAGGCGTGCCTGGATGTATGTTTGTGTGCGCGTATGTGTGCACGTGTGTGTCCATATGCGTTTATGTGAATACAGATAGGCTGTGCTGTGTGTGTTACCTTAACCGTGCTACCCTTACCGTGTTACCTTTACCTGTACGTTTCTTACAAGTAAGTAGCCTAGTATAACTTAAGATGCGTCGATTAACAAAACTACTTTTAAACAGATTGGCTTTAACAATAGGTAGGAAGAAAGGACGTCCTCTCTTTCGAAGTGACTACTTGTCCTCGTGGAGAGATGGCAAGAAATAAATGCCAGGTTACATTTACAATTACAAGAGCTGATGAATGCCGAGCCCGAGAAACTGCGATTTCTAGAAGAGCTTCCTGTCTGCTCGAGCGATCGGTATAAACAGTTTTATCATTCTGCATCTTTGAGTTCTATGAATCACACGGGGATTCGAACTGGAGACATGCAGGCGGATTAAACCACTCTCAACCACTAGGCAACGTACATTTTGCTTTCCGTGCACGCCGCGTCAGGAATCAAGATGGCGGCGGTGCCTTTCCGCTGCGCATGCGCCGTCCGGTTCTTTGTTTCGAGTCTTTCAGTGTGATGAGATCGAAGCCAAGATGGCCGTCACAAGACAATGGGAGTCGTCGGTCGCCTAGCAACGGCGACCGATGATAAAGAGAGCTAGATTTACAGACCAATAAAGGCAAGTGGCTCCCTCTCTTGTTTCCCGTGTGCAACAGAGGGCAGGCCACAGCGACTACGACGACAACGACGACAGCAACGACAACAGCAACGACTACGTGTCGTAAGATGATAGGATTGCTCGCTGACAACGGCCTGGGTCATGGATTTATGCTGCGCTCGTAGAAAGGTTCTCAGATTGTGAGGCATTTATGGTGGATGGTGCGTGCCTGCGTCAATGCAATCCGTTGAGTAAATTTTTGAATTTATGTAGAGCCTTTTTCAAGTCTACTCGAAGCCCAATGCTTAGTTGTCAGTGCTTATGGGCCGACAGTGAGTCAGTGAGCCAGCCACCCCTCTGCCTACTCATCTAGCCAGTCAGTCAGTCGGTCAGGTAGTCAGTCAGCCATTCACTCAGTCAGTCCGTCAATCTGTCAGTCTGTCAGTCTGGGAGTCAGCGATCTGGCAAGCAATCCATCCAACGCTCGTGAATAAGCTGATGCCCTTCGCTTAGCCCTCGAGTGGCGCTTTAGAAATTACGATTACGTTTACGATTCAGTCAGTCAGTCAGTCAGTCAGTCAGTCAGTCAGTCAGTCAGTCAGTCAGTCAGTCAGTCAGTCAGTCAGTCAGTCAGACCACTATCATAACAGCAACAGAGCCCAACTGGTCCCTCGTTTTGATAAAATGTTGAACTGGTAAAGCCACGCAGCTCTGGTATTTTATACAAGTTGTGCATGCTTTCATGTTACGTATGCTTGAGTATATGCGTCTGTACGTTTGTATGTATGTTTGCGTGATTTCTACCGGTATAGTCTGTTGACATGCGCACTAAAAAGCAAACGGCTGAGAATGCAAGAAACAACGAACCAGAGGAAAGATTCACCTTATCACACCTTCATCCGATATACTTATGTATTTGCTCTAATCATAAATACGCCCTTACATACATATATACATGCATACATACATACAAACATACATACATATTTACATGCAAACATACATACATACTTACATACTTATATACATGCATAAATAATTACATAAATACATGCATGCATACATATTTACATTCAAACATACATACATACATACAAACATATATGCAAATACACATACATACCAACCAACATACACACATGCATGCGAAGATGCAAACATACATACAAAAACATATAGACACACATGCATAAAATGCAAATATAGATGCATATGTATATATATACATGCATATATATATATATATATATGTATGTAGGCCTATAGGCACTTGCATACATACAGACCACATATGTACGATTCATAAATCATGTCATCCACCAGAGATTTATCTCTCTCGTCGGTGATTTATCCTCCTTTTCCTTGTCGAAACTTAATCGGTCAGGAAGAGGAGGAGGAGGGTAGACCTTTGATTCTGATCGTGTCCACTACCTACTCCTCCTCATCCTCTTCCTCCTCTTCTTCTTCCACCTCCTCTTCCTCTTTCTACTCTTCCTCTTCCTCCGCCTCCTCGAGCCCTTTTAACCGCCTTCTCTTCCGTTTCCTACTCCTCTTCATCTTCCTTCTCCACCTCCTCCTCGCCTTCTTCCTCCTGTCTCTTCTTTCTTCCTACTA
>OY744611.1:49533013-49565513 GCA_963556255.1 Allolobophora icterica
TGTGTGTGTGTGTGTGTGTGTGTGTGTGTGAAATTCTAACTGTATGTGAACATCTAGCTGTAGCATAGTATCTGTTTTTGTACCTATATCTTTAACATTATATATATAGAATATAATTATAATGTATCAATATATTTCTCCAGGCTCATGTATCTGAAACTGTGTATAGATAGCCAACCATAACATATATATATATATATATATATTTATATATATAAGCATATATATATATATAAGAAATTAATGTTTGAGTGTGACGCATATATATATATATATATATGTATATATATATGCTGCATCAATATATAGACCCATAAATGTAAATATACATTGCACAGTATGTATTTCTGTGTGAGTGTGTGCCACTGTTTGTTTGTTTGTGTATGTCTGCAACTGGAAACACAGCTCCGTAGGTTTCTTATGTTCTCGTTTTCATTTCCTGATTGCACATTCTTTGCCGGAGCTTCACTGCCTCGGGTCGAATATCGTTCCGGAAGAATCGACCAAACACAGACACATCTCATCTTCTTCCTCTTCCTCTTCCTCTTCTTCTTCTTCTTCTTCTTCTTCTTCTTCTTTTCTTCTTTTTCTTCTTCCTCCTCTTCTTCTTTTTCTACTTCTTTTCTTCTTGCTCATCCTCCTCTCCTCCTCTTCTCTTGCTACAAAACTTCTTCCTCGTCCCCTCTTCTCTTGCTTCATCCTCCTACTGGCAATTTCTAAGTACTTCTTCCTCTTTCTCCTGTTTCCGGGTCTTGCCCTCTTCATCATAATTATCATCGCCACAATCATGATCACGGCAGTAGCAATATTTTCGTCATCATCATCATCATCATCATCATCATCATCATCATCATCATCATCATCATCATCATCATCATCATCATCATCATCATCATCATCATCATCATCATCATCATCATCATCATCATCATCATCATCATCATCATCATCATCATCATCATCATCATCATCATCATCATCATCATCATCATCATCATAACAAACATTTTCAACGTGCGCAAGGTCTCACAGAAATGCCACTCGGAGGCGGGGGTTAGTCAGTCCCCAGGTGAAGAGCAATTAGATATCCAGATGTTTGAAAGCCTATAAGAAATAATGAGTTTTGAGGCGTTTCTTAAATGAAAAGAAAGAGTTCGAGCATCTAACAGATATTCGTAGGCAGTTGCGGCACCAGCTATACAACTTGAGCAGATCGCGTCAGGGTCATGGGAGTTATTCAGCAGGTCGAAGAAATTAATGTTGGAGTTTGACGCATCATACAGCATAACCTCAACATAAGCAGCATAACTTAGATAAAATGTTAGAGTTTACAACATAGAAAGACTTCTAGTGACATGTTAGTGATGACTGGCTTTCCCTCATCGGTCTCGCCAGGTATTGTTTTAACGTGCAATGATGCACAAAATGTGCAGCGATAAATTGAAAGTGCAGTGATGAAAGGCTGTTTGTGCAGGAAATGTATTGCAATTCATAATTGTTTATGATTTTTATTGTTGACACTCACTATAGACTCGCGATTTTGTGCAGTGGTAAATTTTTCTTAAAATATCCCCTGGGTCTCGCGTTCCCTAAAGGCATATCTGTTTCCCCGGGGCTTCTGTGCTGGGAGCGCCTCTGAATAGTAATTCTGCGAGAGGCGCTTTATAAATTTCTAGATATAATGCAGTACAAACAGAATTGAATAGACGGAATTGAATTGAATTGAACAATTAAATAAAACGTAAAGAGTCGTTTAGATCTAATAAATGCACTAGTGGTGTTATGGGACAGATGCTGATGACAGATGCTGGCCGGGAATGATCTGCGCCCACGTTCTTATAATCTGGTTCTCCCTAGATTTGACTGCCTTACCCGACGAGGTTTCCTGGGTAGGATGCTGTATAGTTAGGCGCTGTTGCTATTATTTCATTTATGATCTAACGTTATTATTACTGTTCTATTTTTCCTCTTTGTGTAATATTGTATGTAAAGCGCTGTGCGTTTGCTAGCGTTTATCAAAAAATATACTTACTTACTTACTTAAATGTAAAAAAGATATTAAAAATCCCAAAGGTCACGAGTAATAGGCAGGTCAAGAGTAAAATAGGCAGGTCAAATTACCTACCGCGACCCATGGTAGCGCCGCCACTGTTGGTACTTGGTAGGCGATTCCATTCCCAGGGGCAGCAACGCAGAAACATTACCCTTGCGTTCACTGTTGGGGTGGGAAGTTTAGGGGTTTTACCCTGCGGTTCTCGTGTTCCTGCTGAGGTGCTTAGTTCCTCTCTTCCGACCCCGAAAAGAACTAGTCATCTGTTTCTGATTTTCGTGGTTGACCTGGTTGTGGACTTAGTTTGAACCGAAATCTGGGCGCCAGACTGGTTACCCATGTGCGTTTTTCCATTCATAGCAACACCTCTGGCGCACACATCTGGAGGCAGATGGCTTCATAAAGGCCAAAGTCATAAGCCAGATGGAAGTGAGAAAATAGAGATGAGTGCAATAAAATCAGATGGTCTGGTGAAGATGAGATTGATAAGCCAGATTAAAGTGAGAAGTGAGATGGTCTGATAAGCCAGACAGTGTGATTAGGATGTACGTGGGAAGTCAGACGGTATGATGAAGATGAACGTGGGAAGTCAGATGTTATGATGTAGATGAACTTTAAAAATTAGATGGTCTGATGAAGATGAAAGTGAGGCCAGATAGGACCATCTGTAGAAGAAGAAGACGAAGAAAGCGCAGAATCAGATACTGCAGCAGCGGCAGAGAGTTCCATAGCCTTGGGTCTTGGCAATGTTGTTGCTGCTACTGTTGCTTATTCCCTAATCCTCCTGTTTTCTTCGTTTACCGGTCGGTGCCTCCTCTTTAATCCTCCTTCTCGTCGTCCTCATTTTTCTCCATACCCGTCCTCTTCCTCCTCCTCCTCCTTCTCCTCCTCCTCCTCCTTCTCCTCCTCCTGCATCCTCCGCCTACTGCTCCTCCTTCACTCTCGTCTCCCTACTCATTCATCGTTTTCGTCGTCCTCCTCCTCCCTCTATTTTCTCTTCCTTCACCTCCTTCTCCTCTTTCGCCTCTTCCTCCCTCCTCTTCTTCCTTCCCCTCCTTCCCCTTATCCTCCTCTTCTTCCTCTTCATTCTCCGTCTCTTCCTCCATCTTCTTCCATTCCTTTTCTTACCTCTTCTCGCTAATCCTGCTTCGCGTTCGTCTCCTGTCTCTTTCTCCTGCTCAGCCTTCCATTCCTCCTATTCCTCCTTCCTTCTCTTTCTTCCTCTTGCTATTCCTCCCTCCATTTGTCTCTGTTTCGCTCGTAGTATTGCCGCGTAACCGGATCCAGAATTGCACCTGCGTTCGAGGCGTCGACTGTTGCGCCCTCCTGACGCTGACAAATAGAAGGAGGAGGAAGACGAATAAAGGAAGGAGGATGAAGATGAATAGAGCAGGAGGAAGGTGAATAAGAGGAGGGGGAAGAGGAATAGGAGTAAGACGAATAGAAGGAGGAGGAAGACGAATAGGAGGAGGAGGAAGATGAATAAGAGGAGGAGGAAGAAGATGAATTGGAGGATGAGGATGAATAGGAAGAGGAACAGGAAGATGAATAGGAGGAGGAAGAGTAAGATGAATAGGAGGATGAATAGGAGGAAGAACAGGAAGATGAATAGGAGGAGGAGGAAGATGAATAGGAGGAGAAGGAACAAGATGAATAGGAGGATGAGGATGAATAGGAGGAACAGGAAGATGAATAGTAGGAGGAGGAGGAGGATGAATAGGAGGAGGAGGAAGAAGACGAATAGAAGAAAGATTAGAAGGTTGGAAGAGATGAGGAGGTGGTGATTAGAAGAAACAGAAGAAAGGAGGAGAAGGAGGAAGAAGATGAGGAGGACGAGGAAGATTAAGAGGAAGATTAAGAGAAAATGAATTGAAGGGAGGAATAAAGAAGGGGGAGGCAGATCATTGGAAGGAGGGCGAAGGGGAAGAGGGGAGAGAGAAGGAAGAGGATTAGGAGGAAGAGGGGAGTTGAAGCAGAGCCGCAGTTCGCATGAATAAAGCGACTCTAGAGAGGCAATCCATTTTCTGATTTAAAGGTCTGAAAGAAGGACTGGAAGAACAATTAATGCAGACAGACAGACAGACAGACAGACAGACAGACAGACAGACAGACAGACAGACAGACAGACAGACAGACAGACAGACAGACAGACAGACAGAGAAGAAAGACAAACAAACAGGCAGAGAGACAGACATACAGGCAGACAGACAGACAGAGGAGAAAGACAAACAAACAGGCAGACAGACAGACAGACAGACAGGCAGACAATTTGACAGACTGAGAGACAGGTACACATACATGTAGACAGACAGATGCAAACGTTAAAACAAACAGACGGGTACATGAACACACAGGCAAACAGATAAACGGACAGACATGCACACAGCCAGATATACAGACGAACAGACACACAGACGAACAGACAGACAAACTGACAAAAAGACATTTAGACAAATAGACTAATATGCCCGGCCTGAATGCGATCGTGCATGCCTATACACGCTGACTCTTATCACTGTTGTATAACCATCAATAATGTCTTCCTATCTTACTTATCTACGCAGAAATTTCTAATGATCTACGACCTGGGGTCTTGCGTTTGATGTCTTGCCGACGTTCGTCTTTGATGATGCCGACAATCGCGCCGTAGCATTTCTCGAGAGTTTTTCCGGCATGCGATGTCGAGTGGTGTTGGTGACCGGTGCATGCAGACTTTGTTTAAACGGGGATCTCCCCGGTTTGACCTCCCCAGCTTCTGACCTGGCACCGAAACGGACAAAACAACATGGCTGTTGCGGACTTGTTTTGATATAGCGCCAGTAAAAAGTTGGTCTCTCCGACGCGGCTTTTGTGTGGCGCTGAGACTTTTCGGAGATTTACATTACATAACATTTACAATGTAATTTCGGTCGCGGATCGTGGCAACAGTTTGGTTGACTGATGATTTTTTTAAAGTGGCGCTTTATAAATGCCAGCTTACAATTACAACTTGCAATCTGTCAGATGCCGAGTAGGCATTATTCATCTGAATAGGTATTATTCATTATTCAGCAACTAACCTTTACTAAGCACCTCTCTTGACTCTTCTCTGTCTCGCTCCTGTTTCTACCATTTGCGCCAGCTTAGGGTTGTTGCTCGCTCTCTCTCAGCCTCTGCTGCTTCAACTCTTATCCATGCCTTTGTTTGTTCTCGTTTAGATTATTGCTCTTCTCTCTACACCGGTCTTCCTCAAGCCCGCCTGTCCTTCCTTGAGAGGGTTCTTCGGTCTGCGGCGCGCCTTGTTGGCTCCATACCTCGCTATGGCAGTGTATCCTCCTACAATGTACATGCATCATACTCTTCATTGGCTTCCCATCCGGCGGCGTATCCTGTATCGGCTTTGCTCTCTCGCCTGGCAATGTGTTTTGGGTATGGCTCCTTCCTACATATATGCTCTGTTTTTACTCTCTCTTCTTCTCTTACGGGTCGCTCAGCCCTCCGTTCCTCTTCTAGGGGCGAATTTATAGTCCCATATGCCCGCACTGCTACTATGCAGCGCCGAGCATTCTCTGTCGCTGGTCCAACTGCGTGGAATGACTTACCATCTTTCCTTCGCCTATCTCCTCGTACTCACCCGTCTTCTTTTTACACTCTATTGAAGACTTTTCTCTTTGATCAGGCCTGGCTTGGGAGTGCCTCTGAGTAGAGCCCTTGAAGAGGCGCTATATAAATTCCATGATTGATTGATGGATTGATTGATCTGGCACATTATCTTATCTTATCTGAACTTGCCCTGCCTTACAATGCCTAACTCCAGCTGGTCTTCTGCCTTTGTCGGTCTAACATTACCTTTGTTTTACCTTGCTTTCCTTATTTTGGACTTACCTTGCCTTACATTAATTCATCTGACCTTGCTTATCTGGCACCGAGGGGGATAGAGTAGTGGTAACACTCGTGGCCAGGAGAGCATAAGGTACGCGGATCGACGCCCGTTACTTCCCGTAACCCCCCTCTAGGGCGGCGATGGCTGCCAAACCGTATGTTTAATTAAGATGTTGATTGTACTCTGATGTCTCAATGTAATCTTACTGCGTCTGTCGGTTTGAAATAATACAGAATATAATTATTATTATTATCATTATTATTATTATTATTTTTTTTTTGCCGCCCGAAGAGTTACCCTCAGGCTCTTAGAGATTAAGAAGGTGCAAAGTTATATGGTTCACTGAGCCACGTCCTCTCCCGATTGTGCAAAGGTGCCGGTGAACGCAACTGCGTTAAATCTCTGATTGCAAATTGACAGGCGTTGGAACATGTATGCGGTCTCTCTTGGGTCGCCGGTTATCATCGAGATGCGGCGCCCTAGTTCCCTGAGAAACACCAGAGCTTGCTCGTTGAGAGGACCCATGGTTTCCAGTGCAATTGGGATGAAGATATGCGATCCCGGGAGTCCAGCGTACTTGGTTGTTTTCCTGGCTGCTGCTTATTTCTTATTATTATTATTATTATTATTATTATTATTATTATTATTATTATTATTATTATTATTATTATTATTATTATTATTATTATAATTATTATTTTTATTATTATTATTATTATTATTATTATTATTATTATTATTATTATTATTATTATTATTATATTATCTCACCTTGCCTGCTGTACTTTGCATCACCTTATCTCACATTACATTACCTTATCGTAGGCCTACCTTGCATTGCTTTGTTTCATCGACTCTTATCTTACCTGTTCTTACCCTAGCTTCCCGTTCCTTACCTTCTCTTAATTTATCTGAAACTTTCCGATTGCGTTGTCTTTCACAGAAGGACTGTCCGAACGGCCAGCTGACGCGAGCCAAGTTCCTCGAGGTCTATTCCAGTTTCTTCCCTCAGGGAAACGCCGAGAAGTTCTGCGAGCACGTCTTCCGGACCTTCGACTCGGACAACAGCGGCAAGATCGACTTCAAGGAATTCCTGCTGGCCATCAACATCACTTCCGCCGGAAAACCGGAACAGAAACTGGAATGGGCCTTCCAGATGTATGACGTCAACGGAGATGGAACGATCGAGCCGAAGGAGATGACGGAAATCATTGCGGTCAGTGTGTCCACTACTGGTCAGTTATACTGGGCTGACCAATCAACATTATGCATGCTCAGTAGTCAGTGGGACACGGTAGCCGATTAGTTAGAGAGCTTGCTTTGCAACACGGTTGCTGGGTATGGACCTTGAGTTGAGAAAGTCATTCACGCGCAAAGATTATTGCTCAGGGTCATCGATTGATGCTTGGTCATTAGATTCATAAATGCATAATAATAATAAAAACAACAACTACTACTGATAATAATAGCAGTAGTAGTAGTAGTAGTAGTAGTAGTAGTAGTAGTAGTAGTAGTAGTAGTAGTAGTAGTAGTAGTAGTAGTAGTAGTAGTAGTAGTAGTAGTAGTAGTAGTAGTAGTAGTAGTAGTAGCAGTTGCAGTAGGCCTAGTAGTAGTAATGATAATAATAATAAACCATCTGCGAAGACTATAGCCATTCCAGAACAATGCCTCCTTAATTTTTGAACTCCCGAGGGATCATTATTTACTTCGGGGAAAAAATAATAATAATGCTACTATACTACCACTACTAGGCCTACTAATAATAATCAAAATGATGGTGGTGGTGGTGGTGGTGGTGGTGGTGGTAGTAGTAGTAGTAGTAGTAGTAGTAGTAGTAGTAGTAGTAGTAGTAGTAGTAGTAGTAGTAGTAGTAGTAGTAGTATGGCCCATTCCAGACAATTCTGCGCTTTAAATAATGTTGAAGTCACTGCGGGATCCTGTTTACATCGGGCATAAAAAAACTAATATGTTTACAATTGGTTTTTGGTGCTCGCCCTGTAACGCGTCATGTGTAATTGTTGTGTTTCAGGCCATCTACAACATGGTTGGGCCACAGTTGGCCTACAATGACCCAAGCGACACTCCGGAACAGAGAACAAAAGAAATCTTCGGCAAGATGGACGAAAACAAAGATGGCGTCCTGTCGAAGGAGGAATTCATCAAGGGCTGCATGGCCGACCAGTTCCTTTACCAGATGCTGACCGCCGACACTTCCGGGGAATGAGGGGCTCCGACACAACTGCGATGACCCATCGAACCCCCAGATGCCCCACTCTCTGAAGACAGATGGCTGACATTGTTCTAGAAGCCGTGACCCGGTTGAACGATGAAGTGGCGCCATGTCTGGATCTATTTGTCATCCCAAAAACATTTTCCATGACTCTACTGTATTTAATGTTAGCTATATATAATTAATTATAATAAATATTATACACTCGAGGTAAGTGTATATTATTATAATTATAGCTATAATTGCTTTTACCACTACTACTATAATGCTACTACCACTACCAGTACTATTACTACTACATGCACTACCACTAGGTCTACTGCTTCTATTATAGCCACCACCAACACAACTATTATTATTTTATTATTAGTAGTATTACCATTATTATTATTGCATTTTATTACTCGAGGACAGTGTAATCTTTCAAGATATGAAAAATTGCACTGAGACATTGTTTTTACCATGTACTACTTCTACTACTACTACCACCACAACCACTATTACTATAATCATGTTTAAGGTATTAGGTTAAGTATAAATTATTTGCAGTTTGAATTATGTGCCACGAATTAGATGAAGCGATGAACATGAGCACATTGGAGATGTTCCAAAATGTGCTCCGTTAATGTATGCTTGTATTCTTGCATTATACGTCGATGTGATTTTCAAGAATCTGTTAAAGCATTTCTTATTATTTATCAATTTGTGTTAACTGAAATGCAAATGGATAATTAATTCAATTACCAAAAATTGTGGAACTGATTTCAATAAGCTAGTCATTTAATTCTGCTGTTGGTATTACATCCTAAAATTATGCATTGACAAAATTGAAGTAAATAAATTGATAGTTTAAAGAAGTAGCACTTTAATCAATTGTTTATTAAATTCTGTTAATTAAAATTATGAAAACGATTTGAAATCGTCAGTTTATCTGGCCTGCCTTGCAAGGTTGTGAGTTTTGTATAAAAACGATGAGGCTCTATGAAATGTTCTTCGAAATGGCATGTGTTGGGATAAACAACAAACCTTCATAATGCCCTACAACAATAACATCAGGTCTTTCTTCAGTAAGTTTTAATGAAGATTGAGTAATAACAGCTAATGAGAATTAAAATTTTTGAGTTACAAACGGCTATGATGAGAATCGCTTTCCAAATATTGTAAGCTCAACTGATGAACGTCAGTTTGAAGATGTTTATATTGTTGCTTTAACTTTACACGATCACAGATGACGCATAAATAATCCTCAAAGCTTTTACGTCATCGATTTTGGTTGGGCTTACAAAATTCCAATTGCAATGAATGTCATATAAAATCATACTGAATTCTCATAATTTGACGTGGAAAGCGATTTACAAGGTTTAGAAAATAAGTGTTTCGTATGGCATCATCTGTTATTCTATTTGGTCAGTATGACAGTTAGTTTTACGTAGATTCTATCGTGTATGTATGACCTATTAAAATGACAGACCGTAGAGCTTAATATGATGATACTACCTGTGAACTTTCCAAGTGCATGTAGGCACGATGAAATAATGCATCGTGCATTTTTATGTAAGAATGTATGTTTTATTGATGTTCTTGTGGCGCTCTTGTAGAGTGGTCTTATAGTTGTTTCGTTGTGTGGTCATTTCCTGATCGTCTTGCAGAGGCAAGGTCAAGTGAAAAAGTGGAGCCATTGCTTTATTCAGAGAATTAGTACCCTGACAGCCACTATAGTCGGGCCCACACTGGGCCCATAGCCTAACACCAGTGGCACAACGTGGTCCCACTATAGTATGTGCCATATCTAATCTAATAAAATGACTTCTATAGCGGTGGTCAAACAGTGAACATGGCTGCCTCCATGGTAAGGGGTAACGTTGTGAAAAGTACACCTTAATTGTGCCCCCACCCCTCAAAGAACCCTCACATTTCACACATTTGAACCAAACTCCCAAATGTACGATTTAAAACTGGCAGTAGTGTTGCAAAACTTATGCATAACGGAAAACATGGTAAAGTGGATCTTCTATGGGATACGGGTCAGCCAGCTCGCTAAAAATTGCACCCTGGCCTTTGAGAGGTACTATATTATGCGGTTTCATCCTTGAAATGGAGCTATTTTTGCAATGTTATTGTACCAACAACCCCGTTAAGTGCTGCAGCTTCGGAATAATTAGCTCATTCCCAATTGTGCTATTTCTACAAATCACCAACTT
This sequence comes from Allolobophora icterica, assembly GCA_963556255.1. NCBI lineage: Eukaryota > Metazoa > Annelida > Clitellata > Crassiclitellata > Lumbricidae > Allolobophora > Allolobophora icterica. The sequence goes on from OY744611.1 coordinate 49,543,357, forward strand.
TCGAATAATTACACCGGTGTTAAACGCAACACATATCTTTAATTAGTACTCAAAGGTCCTTGATTAGTACTTAACGATTAGCGTGGCACGCCATGTTTAAAGGAACGTCGGTGTTGACGTAATTGTTCGTAGTTTTGGTAATGCTTAGTTCTTGTATACTGCTGCCACCTGGGCTTTGACTGTGTTGCTAACAGCAGAGTAAGGACTATACTGTTGCTGGTGATTGTCATGTACTGTAAAGATCTTGTGCAATTCTAGTCATTAACAATTTTGTCCGTCTGTCATTATCTTAGTACTGCTACTTACGGTTACTTCTGTAGCGTCATTGTGGAAGCTTGTTTCATGTTCTCGTGTTTTAACAGGCCCTAGTTAATTTTATGCTTAAGTAAAAAGATTAATAATAATAATAATAATAATAATAATAATAATAATAATAATAATAATAATAATAACAACAACAACAACAACAACAACAACAACAACAACAACAACAACAACAACAACAACAACAACAACAACAACAACAACAACAACAACAACAACAACAACAACAACAACAACAGCAATACAGCAATACCAATACTAATAATAATAATGCGAATAGCCCTCTCCAAATGGCGTTCCACACGATTCGTCATTGTAACTCTGCTTTTAAATCCACCCTACGATCCTAAATATCGTAACTAAAGTAAAATAAATATTAGAAATAATTGCCAGCGTTCTCATTTTCTTCACCAGAAGCGTTTGGCATCGCAGAGTATCATGTAAAGTTATAAATAATGCTAATTTTTCCAAAGTTTATTAGCATGTAATTTTCTTCTCAGTGTCTGTGTTAATTTCTCACTGCATTGATGTTGTAAATATTTTGTTAAATTGTAACTCTTTGTGTCGCATTCTAGTACAAGTTTTGCAGTAGGCGGGTAAGCCTACTGCAAAATGGTAACAGTCGGGTAAGACTGTCACCATTTTGAAATCTAGATACTTCTGAACGCACTATAAAAGTGTCCAGTTAATTACTCTGGATTGCAAGTCTTGCTATTTCGTTTGACTAAATTATTCATTGTTTCCAGATAGTAGCCTACATTTTAAGAATGTGTGTGAATATATAGGTCTACATGTAGGCCTAACAGTCTATTAACATTTTTTCTGGCTAGGTCCAATTGCACGTTGCATGCCTGGTAATGTCTGATTATCCAAAAAGCTGTAGGCCTAATCAAAGCAGCTTACCTAACGTTTACTAGCAACAGTTAATAAACTGGTATCTCTCGTGCAGCTTTTGTGTAACGCTGAGCATATAATAGGCCTACCACGTTACTTTATGCAGTCTAGCCACAAAAGTGTCTGTTTTTAATCAGACATTGCATCTATTTTAAGGTTCATTTTATACAAAATACTCCGCAGTATGTGCTGTTCCCAATGTACTCGTGTTGCTTTACGTAACAGATTTGCTGTCTGTTGTGCAAATAATTATGTTTAATTTGAACAGCTTGCGCCATATGATGCCAATCGATGTTTTTCAACTTTGTTTCCAGTCGTTTGGGCGATTTCGCCGATTGATTTTGCGCGGCTAATTACGAAAAGTTGACAATTCCCGTTAATTAATAAATTGTGTAAATTAACACATAACTCGATTTTTGTAACTTTCCAGTCTGATGCGGTAAAGTTACGCATACCTGGGACCATGGGCGGCGATCTAGGGGGGACATGTCCCCCCACCTTTAAGAGTGGGGGGACACTCCATACATTTGTCCCCCCACATTCTGAAGAAACACCAAAAAAGGCGGAGAAATGTAATTGCGCGTGAGGGTTTTTGCAGCGTTTCTGACCAGACGAGGTAAATATAAATTTTTTTAGCAGAAGTGCCCCCCAAAAATTATGAGAAAGAAGAAGGAATTCGTAAAAAAGTCAAAAGAATTAAGTTTTTTAGTGGGAGACGGGAAAAAGTTGGCGAATGACAAAAAATAAAAAAAGGTCATCAACTTTTTTCGATGAAATCGATATTTTGCGGAGATGAATTGGTGAAAATGAAAGTGGGGAAAAAGTCAAGAAGGGGGGGAAAAGAGGAGAGTGTAAGAAAAAGAAAAAGTTGTAAAAGAGGTGAAGGAATAAAAAAAAGGTCAACTTTTTTCGGAGATGAAAGTGAAATTTTTCGGAGATGAAGTGGGAAAATTTTGGGGGGACAAGATTTTCCAAAAACGGTCGTCGAAGAGATCGTGGCCGACTTTGCCCCTCCCCCCCCCACCTCTCAGACAAGATCGCCGCCACTGCCTGGGACGTCACAGAGCTCCTTCAAAAGCTTCCGACAGTAACTGTAACAGTTGAAAGGCATTGGTACACCTCGTCGCGAACCCATTTGACCTCGGAGCATTGGGGGTGGGGGGACCATGCACTCATCTGAGTGGGGCAAGAACCTTTGATGCCCCAAACTTGTTAGGGTGATATCTGCCTATCAAACTGTGAAGAGGAAAAAGTAAAAAAACTAAAGGAAAATAAAAAATCAGTAAAAACCAGTCAAACACTGGTCTTGACTCATTTCTCCCACCCCCAGTACGGACCTGCTGCAGCAAATAATGAATAAATTAGTCCTACATTTGCCTGGCTTCAGTGTGCACTTATAAAATTCCAGTTGTAAAAATCTGGGAAACTAAGGTAATAAAAATATATGGCCTCTCCTCATTTGTTTGTGTCTTAGTAAATTTCTGATCCAGGGCTCAAAGTGAAAAGAAAGGGGTACTGACAGCATTGTAATCTTGAGATTTCTACAGTGCCTAAAAAGTGAAGTTGTGGGTACTAGCTTATTCACAGCCATTACGTCTAATTGTATTTTTCCTTGTACTTCAAATGGCTTCAATAAAAGGATTGATTGATTGATTGATTGATTGATTGATTGATTGATTGATAGTGTAGCATTCAGACCTGAACATATTTACTTCTATAAGCTTTTGGCAAAAGCTAGCAATTACAGTGAATGAAAGAAAATTAATTATTCAGAAATTAATTTATTAATAATTATCTTTCAACTTTTCACTTAATAATCAAGTTCCACATTCAGTGTTAACATAACGTATGTATTACATGACGATTTTTTACTCTCACAATCTTAAGTATGATGAGAAAGGCATTGGCGATGATGGTCATGGTGTTAGGATGGTAGTGATGACGGCAGCGGTGACAATGGTCATAATCAGCCTTTCATAGGAACCAATGTTTGCTTATACATATGTTTACATCAGCATTTATAGAAAGATAAAACTCAAATGATCAAATTAGGCAAGCTAAAAAGAAAGAAAGCCAACAATTATTACATTCACCAGCATATGCATACATTTTCATTTGTTTTTATACATACAAAATAGACATGTATATAGAATAGATACATGCATACGCACAGTAGAACGTCTTCACAATGTTTTGCGCCATCAGTTGATGCCTTGTGCATTAGACACCAGCACAACAGAAGTTATCAATTACAATTACAATATCCTTACTAGTTCTGGTGTAACAAATCAATTTTATATATCTTATTTTAATTCAGTTTTGAACGTACATGTACAACCCAACTTCTTATAATCATGCCAACTCTGTTATGATAATGTAATGTAAATCTCCGAAATTTCTCAGTGCCACACAAAAGCCACAGCAGGGGGACCAGCTCATTCACCGGCGCTACATGATATGCTTCATTATCAGACGCAAAGGTTTTAGTCCATAAGATGCATGAGTACATTGCAAAAGGCACAAACTGTATCAGCCAATATCTAACATTGAAATACCGGTAGGTCATTAGTATTTTTTGGAATGTCGTTGAAGTATCAGTTCGCTTCATTTCACCAAACTGTAGAACTCGTCTGTTCCCAGTTGATTTTAAGAAATCATAATATATTATTCTTAGGATCATCCATAAAGGACGTCCGCAATGAGGGGGCAGGGAGGGGTCATCCAAATGCGGACAAGGGGAGGGGCAGACATCCGCATTTAAACTTTTACATTTGATAGTTTTTTTATACACCATCTTGTTTCAACCTTCCCCAAAACACGAAAAGGTCAGTGAGGTGATTGCCTAAAACCTCATGCACGGTATAAACTTTACTGTGACTTTAAAGAGGCTTTTGTTACTGCACATCCTGATATGAAACCCGAAACTGCCACTTAAACATGCACAGGAACTGTGGAATAACTGTAAAAAGAATGATGATGACATTAAAACTTAACTTTGGCATGCGGACGTCCACAAAGGGCAGGCGTACGGTCAAATGCGGAAAAGGGGAAGGAGTCCAAAGTAGGTCATATTTTGCGGACGTCCTTTATGGTGACCCCTTATCACTCATCTATTAAGCACCACTATCTAATGATCGAGCATCAGTCAACGGTGCTGAGCAATTGCAAGTGAAGGACTTGCTCAAGGTCCCTACACAGTAACCATTTCTGGAGAGGCTCGAACCCGTACTCTCCGCATTACAAAGTGAGTGCTCTAACCAATCGGCTACCGTGTCTCAAAAATTGCAGTGTTTGGCTTAAATGAGAAACTGACAACACTCAACAACAACACAACCTTTGCTTCAAAATCAAAAAGCTACCTTTTATCTTCTAACAACTTATTAACATAATTAACTCACAGAATATGGCTGAACGGTTTAAACTCATGTGTGCACAGAAAAACATAACTTGCACCTTTCCATTTGTCGGTACAGTAGTGTTCATTTACATAATTATGCATTCATTTACATAATATATGGAAATACAAGTCATTTACATAGAAATTACAACTATGAATTCGTTCAGTTCTGGATCCAGAAGTTTACGAAGTATGTATACAACTAAAGGTTACCAAGTAAACAAGGGCTGTACTTGATGAACATTGCTAATTTTTACCTTGAGGGCTTTTTAAGCAGAAAAATTCGTTCTGTTTCTCAACCTCTTTATAGTTACCCTAACCCTGAAAGTGAGTGGGGCCAAACGAACCCGTCCTCCCCTGGATCCGCGACTGAAGTCATAAACATAATATATGCATCTGCGGTCGCTTAGAAAATACATTGCATATTTTAGCATTGAATTTACATAATATATGCAATTATAAAGTTATTAACATAATAGATGTACAGTTACAATGCAGGAACCGTACTGTGTGTTCAGAGCGCGTAGGCAATTCGCAGCAAGCGAGTTCTGAATGCAACATTCAAGTTCTCGAGTAGGAACAACAACCAGCTAGTTCTGAAATGTCAAAAAAGAATAAAATTTCATTTTATTAACCGGTTTAACTGCAAAACACAATCTGTCAAATATGGTTGGGAGTCCATTGTGTGGGCATCTTGGAAATAATGTATTTTATTTCATTTTTTATGCTTGGTCAAGTAAAACCTATACAAGGAAAAGAATTATATACTGAGCAAAATTCCGATGGCACACGAGGGTAGTATTAAAAGTGATTTTGCAGCACTTTTGACACGCACCCTTCAAAAGGTTCACCACCCCCGCTCCCAGTGTATACACCTGTTTGTGCAGCTATTTTTGATATTCCCCACCTTCCAAGGTTCATAAGTGCACAAACAACCATGCAATAGTGCATCAATGGTTCAGAGCAACTGCGCATGAAGGACTTGCTCAAGGTCGCTACGCAGTAACCACCTCGGGAAGTCTAAGTGCAACGCAGCTGTAATTTGATACTGCCGTCGTAAAACGTTCAGAAGCCAGAACAGGAAGCAATCGGAACCATAAACAGACGGGAACATACAGGTTTTCCGTTTCGAACGAAAGACGGAAGGGAGCTGCGTAGAAGAGAGTTGCGAAAGCGAGCAGTTAAAGACTTCCAGATGGAAAACCCATATTTTCCATATTACGACCCCAGCGCTCTAACCAATCTGCTGTGACCATTATTCTGCTATACCTTACCCAAGTATAGCACACTGTAGTATGGCACACCACAGTACTTTATCTGACAGCAGTTTTACTTAGATAACTACATTATAGAAGCTTCAGTTAAATATTGTAACATTTTTGTTAAATGTGACAGTGTTAATTATGTATATATTTTTATTTTATTGGCAATATATTATACGGCCTTTTGTATTAAGTTTCCCGCCTTTTCTGACTGCTGATATCAGTGGCTGGTGAGTCATACTGAGGGCGCAATTATTGACGACGGCTGCTGCTGTCCTAGTCGCAGTTTTCCCGCCAATTTCCATGCCTTTGCTAGCCTGGATGTTGAGTCATCCGAGTGGCGCGAAACAGCAGAGCTGCTGCTGCAGCCGATGCTGCTGCCACTGTGGATACGCTGCTGCGGTTGACGCGTTACCGCTGCTGCTGCTGTTGATGCGTTGATGTGCTGCTGCCGCCGCAGTTGCTGTTCCCGCCAATTTAGTTCAGCCGATAACCCTGGATGCCAGTGGCGCGAAACTGGAAGGCTATAAAAGCTGCCGACGCTTGCGTGCCTATTGCAGTCTTGGAGAGCCAATGGTGTGTGAAGTTGCCGCACGTTCGTTTAAAGATTTGTAGTTCCGATGTGACTAGAAGTTGGAGTTATCGTATGTTGGATGATAATTATAATCGTTGCCGAGTTATTTCGCTGGAATTGTTGCTATGCTGGATACTGTGGACTTATTTCGTGTGCTCGTGGATATACGCACTTTGTCCGGAGTCTTGTCCCGCGTGTGAAATTTGGGGTAACTAACCAATTTCGAATATAAACTATATTATGATTATGATTGCTTGTTTGTACCTAAGTAGTTTTAAGTGTAAGGTTTAGTGTTGTTAGAATAGTATTATATAAATCGTGCTACTGTTCATGTCATTAGATTGTCATTAATTTCCGGAACATTTAAATATATTAAAGATGTCACTAAACTCTTTGAGATCGCTGGATTTAGAGGCCGATCCTAGTGAAAGGCAGGAGCGTGCCCTACGCCCGTACTCTTCTCTGTCTCGGTCTTCTTCTGCTATGGCTCAGCTCATAGGAAGCATGGGAACAGTTGTTGATAGAATAGAGAGCCTTGCAGTAGGCCAGTCAAACTTAGCCTTTGGACAGGGAGCCTTAGATCAAAAGTTAGAAGGTATGAGTGAGAACTTAGCTGATGTTAGAGGTAGCCAGGTGAACCTAGCTGTTAATTTAGAAGAACTGAGAGATAACCAGTTAGAAATGAGAGACAGTCAGCTAGAAATGAGAGATAATCAAACTGTACTTCTAGAGCGCCTAGAAAGACTAGAAGAGGCTTCTTCTCATGGTTCCGCAAGTCGTAATCGAACCCCGGATCATTCGCCTCGGGTGATTGCTTTGCCTATGGCAGCCACGTCCTTGCCACTCGTGCCAAACTTAGAGTCAAATGTTGTTAGGGATAATTTGGAGCCACTCGGAGTCAGTTCCGAGCAGGGAGCCAGTGCCTCTGCACCCTCGTTCAGAAGGAGTGAACGGTTGCAAATGAAATCGAGACTAAATTACAATGAGCTAGGGAACCGCTGGAGTAGAAACCCAGCAGATCCCGTTGATGCTCAAGGATCAGGTCACCCCACTGGAATACAGGTTCTTCCTTCCATGGACTTGCGAAGACGCGTTCCCGCCCCATTTAAACAGACTGACTTAGCACCCAGGGCTGGGGGTGGGCAACGGCGTAACAATATGTTCTACATAAATTTCTGTTACCTAACTATGGTCTGCACAATTATAACAAATAAATATAAGAAACATATAAATTAATTAATAAATGTGAGAAATATATAATTGAAATAAATAATAAAAATAAATAAATTGAATAAAAATAATAAAAACACTAAGTTAATAAATAGCTGCAATAAATAAACTGAATGAAAATGAATAATAAATTAATAACAAATAAATTGAACAGAAATCAATAATACATTAATAAATGTAATAATATTTAAATGAAATGAGGACATACCTTGGGTGCATAGATTGCCGTTGGAATGATGATAACTAGCGCCAGAATGACAATAAGTATGGTGATGATGATGCACTTCTTCTTACGAGACTTCGACTGGAAAAACCATCACAGAAACAAACAACTCTGTCAGAAGTTTTAGATAATGGAAAAACAAGGAAGCTGCATGAGGAGCAACATGTAGTCCAATCGATTTAGTGCCCTCGAGAGGTTCTCGAAAGGCTAGGTATACGTAGCCATATAGATACACAGATACTCTAGATACAAACATAGACACAAATGTATACCCAGATATATAGATAGACTTGGACACAGACACATCCATAGATAGCGCATAGATACATACACAGATACATATAAGTATACCTAGATACATACATAGACACAGATACACATACAGACACAGATATATACATAAATACATACAGACATACAAACACAGATACACATAGATATACACAATACATACACACTTTACACAGATAAACACAGATGCATACACAGCTAAACACATACACAGATTTATATACATGTAAGACACATCCACACACAAATACATAAAAACATGCTCTTCTGCAAGTTCAATTCAGCGAAGTGCACACACATTGTGTCGCATGTTCAACAAAAGTTTCTTTTATTCATTTCAATTTTTTATTTTACTATTTATTGGAAAACACGAACTTGACTAACCAAATAGCATAGTACCTTTAGACAACAAAAGATATACAATACAACAGAACTGCTTTTGATATTGCCCTCATTGCAAAGTTAAGAAGTGTACACGTCATCATACATTTCTGTGTGACCTTGTGCACGTTAAAAATGTTTGTAATAGTATTCCAAAAGAACATCGTGGCACTGATTAATTCTTAGTGAAGAATTGCTCAAGGTCCTTAAAAAGTTAAAATCTCATTTAATTGCCATTAAATCATTTTCTTTTTATGTATCATTTACCTGATAGTCCTTCGCCTGTCGTAGCTGCTCTGTGCCCTGTTCAACGCTAACTGATGCGGACTCAACATTTGCCTCTATGCTGTCTGTAAACAGGCAAAATATTTTTAATATCTGTATTATTAAAAAAGATACCTTAAAGTAAACATAAAATATTTACCAGAGGAAGTGTAGGTGATCGAATTTGTAACAAGTGGTGGAAAATGTTCATCGTTTGTGATTCTCCCTCGTCAGCTCAAGGGATGTAATGTAATGTGTTACCTTGTCACCTTGTGCTGTCAGCTCGTGGAGCTCTGGCGATCGTCCTGGTGAACACACTCCACCGTCTCCTATTCGATGACAAGTCTCTCAATTCCGCCAAATTCATGCCAGTTACATCTTGTATCTCATCCATCCATCTCCTCCTTGGGCGACCCAGTCTTCTCCTCCCCTCACCGCACGCCAGCATCATTTCCTTCTCCAGACCATCAGATCGCATAACATGTCCAAAGAACCTTAGCTTCATTCTTGTCGCAGTTTGTTTTAACGACTCTTCATTCTCAACTCCAATCTCCTCTCGTATTGATTCGTTCGTTCTTTTCTCAGTCCAAGATATTCTCAGCATCTTCCTCCATATCCACATTTCACAAGCGTTAACCTTATTTTCCATGTTCTTTGTCATTGTCCACGTCTCGCAACCGTACAGTACCGTAGGAAAGATTAGTGCTCTCACGAGCCTTTTTTTGGTTTCTATGCTCACATGTTTGTCTTTCCATATCTTTTCCAGTCCGGTCATTGCAGCTTTCCCTATAGCAATCCTTCGTTTTATTTCTGGATCACACTTTCCCTCCTTTCCAACCAGTGATCCTAGGAATGTGAAGCTTTCTACCACCTCTATTTCCTCTCCGTCTATCTCAAAACTATCCCAATCTGCTGTTGTCATGACCTTTGTCTTCTTTATGTTGAAGTATAAACCAGCTTTTTCACTTTCTCTCCTGACCCTTCTTATCAGTTCTGCCAGATCCTCTTTTCTTTTTGCCATTAATGTTGTGTCATCTGCGTATCTAAGGTTATTCAGTGTCTTTCCAGCAATTTTTACTCCCTCAATTGCCCCCTCCAGTTCTGCCTTTCTCATTATTCTTTCAGCATATAGATTAAACAGGAATGGAGACAAGATGCATCCCTGCCTCACTCCTTTCTTGATTCTGAAATTGTCAGTGTCTCCGTATTCTGTTCTTATCACCGCTATCTGGTCTTCATATAAACCCTTTAGTAACATTATCAGGTGTTTCGGAATTCCCATTTCAAGCAGGGTTTTCCACATTAAATCATGGTTAATGCAGTCGAATGCCTTGCTATAGTCAATGAAACAGATGTGAACCTCCTGTCCATACTCCCTTTGTCTCTCCATTATCCACCTCATGTTGGCTATATGGTCTCGAGTTCCACGAGATTTCCTAAACCCTGCCTGGTTCACCGGAAGTTCTCTTTCAATTGTGCCTTCCATTCTTTTGTGAATTATTTTCAGTAATATTTTACTAGTGTGTGATATCATTGCTATCGTCCTATAATTTTCACACTCCCTCGCATCTCCTTTCTTGAATATAGGTATAAAGATCGACTTCTTCCAGTCCTCCGGCCATTCTCCAGTTGCCCATATTTGATTGCACAATTTTGTTATTGTTTTTATCATCGCATCATCCCCTGCTTTTATCAGTTCTATAGGTATCCCATCTTGACCGGGTGCCTTATTGTCCTTGAGTTGTCTGATTGCCCATTCTACCTCCGCTTCCATGACCTCCGGTTCCTTTTCATACTCTGTTACGTCAATTTGTTCTTTTTTGACTCGTTTGTCTTCCCTATACAACTCCTCCGTGTATTCTCTCCACCTATGCTTTATCCCTTCTTCATCGCAGATTACATTTCCATCTCCTGCCTTCATTGAGCCCATTCTAGGTGCAAATTTTCCCGTGATTGTCTTTACTTTTGAGAACATTTCCTTGGTTCGTCCCTTCCTTCCCTCGTCTTCCATTTCTCTGCATAATTCGTTTAGATGTATTTCTTTATCTTTCCGTGCTTGTTTTTGTAATGTGTTACGTAACTTAAATGGGGCCTCTTCAAAAGTCTACTGGGAAGCACTGCAGCCCCACTAGCAAAACAGAACTGTCGAGATGGCAGAAGGACCAAGTGACTTCGGTTGCAGTGAGACCAAGGGAGACCGATGACTAGCCCATTGTAAGGTCATGGAAAAGGAACTCCCAATCCAGGAAAGAGAGCCTTTTGAAAAGATATTGCAGTACTCTGAATGAATGGACACTTAATTAAATAAATGCTCTGCACTACCTGGGATGTAGACCCGATGTTGTTTTCTTAGCAGTAACACGTTGATCGCATTGTTCCAGTTAGCTGTTCATTGTATTGTTGTTTTCATATTGTCGTGGTTTTGGTAATGTTGTTGTTTTGGTATTGTTACTGCTGCCATTGTGACTTGGTATTGTCGCTATTGTTGTTGTGTATTACTGTCACTGTTTGTGTAGCTGCCATTATTGGAGTTTGTACGCTAAAACACTGACCTATTACTTCTCCTTGTTCGTGAACCATCATGCCAAGGTCTTTAAAGATTTGATTCACGTCGACAATATCTCTCTACAACAGAACCAGGCCACAGATAAGCAATTAGCATAATCAGAACATGAATATTCAATTATCACAGTCAGAACATCAATATTTGATTTTCAAACTGCCAATCAACCACTTGATCAATCTTCAGCCAATTCTTCAATAACTTACCAATGAATCAATCAATCCTACAATCATTCAAGCCATCAGTCAATCTTTCAAACATCAATCACTCATTAAGATAAGCATTCACAAGTCTTAGGCACCTCCAGTTTCCGCAAGGATTCCTCTCTTTCCACCAACATTTCCATGTCAACATCGGAAGCATCAATCTGGACAACTGATTGCTGCTGAGGAGGCTGCTTAAAACTACAAATACACACAAAATGATTTTTTTATTTAAAAAAAATAATGTAAAAGTGAACTTATACAACATAATAACAAAACTACCTGAAAATGTGAAATATCAGTATCATAGTACAAATATAAACATTAACCTAAAATGCAAGGCATCTATGGATGTATGGATAGATGGTAGATAAAAGAAACAGATGAAGACATGAAGAAATTGATGAAGAAATTAACGAAAAGGCATAAAATTGAGAAGAATGGCATTGTTTATTTCTTGGACCTGCTGAAGAATGCATGAAGACAGTTAGTATACAGCACTTTCAGTACCTCACAAAAGGTCCTAATTCAACTAATTAACTGACTAAGTAACTAATTAAACTACCAGGTAATTAAATTCCAAAGTACATATTCCTGTAGCCTAAATTAATTCAAACAAATAAATTTTTTGAAAATATAGTCGATATAAAAATTAAATTAACCTGAATTAACCTAACTCAAGTGGCCTAATTCAAGTGTATGAATTAAATTCACATGCACAGCGAAGGAACATGTACGAGTAGCCTAACTCAAATCTAATCTAATCTTGAACAAGTCATGCGTACCTGACTGCTTCATGATCATCATTGAAGCCAAGTCTTGATTCGCTAAATGGATCCTGTAATACAAAACGCAATGAAACCCAATGCAATGTAATGTAATGATACGTAATTGAGCATAATGAAACGCAACTAAAAACAAAACACTGTTTCAAAATCGGTCCACAGGAACCTTCCTTGTTAAAACCATAAAAAATAAAAAATAAAAAATTCAAACATGACAACCTCTTGTCAGTAATTATTCAGTAGTAACATTTGTGGTGCCAGCTTCTAATGCACAAGGCAACTCTTCGAGTCGCATCTACTGGAAAGTATGTTGCTCCTGGAACACATCTTCTCTTTGAACCATGTTCAATCAGGAAAGTAACAATCAGTGCAGACACCAAAGGAAACTAACAAGCAGTGCAAGCACCAAAAGGAAAGCAGCAATCAGTGCAAGCACCAAAGGAAACTAACAAGCAGTGCAAACACCAAAAGGAAAGCAGCAATCAGTGCAAGCACCAAAGGAAACTAACAAGCAGTGCAAGCGCCAAAGGAAAGTAGCAATCAGTGCAAGCACCAAAGGAGAGAAGGACATCAGTGCACATTTGCATGTCTGTGACTGCAACAGTAATTCTTTATTTTATTTACTAATAATTATTGTTAATTTTTTTGGCCCAATGCAAGTGTAATGCCTCAGGAACAAAACAATTATGCCAGGAGCTGATAAGGGTACCCGGAAAATCAGGCCTCATCTTCCACTACATCAGTGAACGTGCCTTGAAATGCTATGGTATAACGGCAGTAGCTACAAATGGATAGGTGCTGGAAAAGGAAACTGACCTCACGTGACTCTCCAGAGATGGTAGAAAGGCGCTGGCCAACCTCACGGACGAAATCAACTCCAGCAGAATTATAGGGTGCAATAACTTAACTGTCTATTCATCTATTGTTTGTGCATCTATTGTTTAAGCACCTATTGTTTGTGCATCTATTGTTAATGCATCTATTGTTTATGCACAGGAAGGTGAGTGCAGTGCTTACGTATTTGGAAGAGGCCTTCGCTTTTACCATGTTGGCCTTCTCCCGTTCCTTTTCCAGTCGCTGGACCGCCTGGAAGTTGTTCAGCGCCTTCGAGAACTCGTTGACCAATCGATCCCTCTGGATCTTCTGCTGCTTCTGAAAGCAAGCAACAACATCCGTGTTAATTTGTAATTAGCACCACTCCCAAAAAAGGCATGTGCAGTAGTCTAGTGGTTAGCATGCCGGACTGTCAGTCGAGAGGTCAGGAGTCACAATTCCCACCATGGCAGAAACATGGTTCAAGATTTCTGCTTCATCTTGCGTCCCGTAGCCAACTCAGCTATACGAGTACACTGACCGTACACTGTCGGTGGGAAGATGAGATGGCAAGGGAGAGGACTGGACACCTACCCTCAACATGCGAATTCACCTACCCTCAATATGCGAATTCAAAACTAAATATGCAAAGTCAATATGAAATATGCCGAGGCTAAGAAAATTAAGTTGCCAACACTTTATTCCTACCGATGCCTACCTCTTGGGGTGAGCTTAGGGACTGCTCTTCTTCTAGAGAAACCTAACTGAGGTGATCTGGACTTAACAACAAAAACCACTGTGGAGTTTTAAAGTAGTTTCAAAAACGAGGCCATGAAAGACAAAGAAGTACATCTACTAGATTCCTAGGTAACTTTTACCAGAAAGATTTAACAAAAGTCCACACAGAAACGGATCCTGTTACATATTCCAAAACACGTAATACAATACATGCAGTGCTTTTTTTCAGCGGGAACGAGCCGGAACGGCGTTCCGGCACCTTTTTTCAGCTACTAAAAAATTATTTATTTATTTTAATGATAAAAACAATAATTTAGTTTTTTAAATTTAGTTTCAGTGTTTTGAACTGTTTTCAGTGTTTATTGATACCCTCCCAACCCCCCAATCTCGTTTTTCTCGGGATTTTAGCCCGCTCATAATTGTTCCGTTCCGGAACCTATTCTTCCGTTCCGGAACCTTTTTTTTCTAGAAAAAAAGCACTGAATACATGTAAAAGTTTTCCTACACCATTAGGGTAATTTAGTGCAATCAGAAATTTATATGGTGTCAATTTAAAAGAATAACTGATCCAGACCTGTTCCGAATGCGATAAGGCTGGTGACAGTTGACTCAGGTCCTTCATCATTTGGTTCGTATCCTTTGCCAACTGATTCGTATAGTGTTGAACCTGCTGCCTGTGAATATTCAAAACCAAATATGCAAATTCAAAACCATATATTAATATTCAAAACCAAATATGAATATTCAAAACCAAATATGAATATTCAAAACCAAATATTAGAAACCAAATATGAAAACCTAATATGAATATTCAAGACCAAATATGCAAATTCAAAACCAAATATGCAAATTCAAAACCAAATATGCAATGAATATTCAAAACCAAATATGAATATTCAAAACAACATATGAAAATTTAAAAAAAATATGAAAATTTAGAAAAATATGCAAATTCAAAAAAATATGCAAATTCAAAACCAAATGTGAATATTCAAACCAAATAAGAATACTCAAAACGAAATATGCAAATTAAAAACCAAATATGAATAATCAAAACCAAATATGAATATTCAAATATTCAAAACCGTTGTAACACTTACAGTTTATCTGTTGATTTTGAACCGTCCTGTCGCCCCTCCGAATTGCTCAACAAGGACTGCATCTGTGAAACTAAGAAAGTGGCAAATACTAAGACATACATATAAACATACATCTATATACACACACAAACAGACAGTCAGGCACACAGACAGGTAGCCTATGGACAGGTGCAAAGAAACAGACATACAGACGCACAGGTAAATCTGGGCTACTGTGTTTTCTTCTTGTAGTTAGACGCTCATGCATTGCAGTTACTTTCAGCTCATTGCAAGCATAAATAATACAGAATAATTTCATAGTGGCTCTGATGGGCTTTCTCCAAACAGATGCAACACAAGTGGCTAAACATGTTACATTTTGTCCCGTTGTATCAGCAATTTCACAAATGTACAAGTCAGTCTTCAATATTTTCTCAATATTATTACTATTTCAGTATTTGCTAAGTACCACCATTATGACTTAGCATCAAAAGGACAGCACCAAGGGACTGTGGCTGAAGCACTTGCTCAAGGACCTATATAGTAACATCTCGAGGAAGGATCAAACCAATACTCTTCACATTATAAGACGAGTGCTCTAACCCAGCAGTTCCCAAACTTTTCTGGGTCGCGACCCACTTGTGAATGGCTCGGCAGTCTCGGTACCCACTGTGTAAAATTAAGCATTGTGTTAACTTAAGCAATTTGCTTCATAAATTATTGGTATCGAAATTTGCGGATTTACATACAGCGCTTAGAATTTAAAGCATTAAAAGGAAACTTAAGTAAAAACTGTTTACAATTTATTGCAATCCAAAAAGTTATAGCCCAGTCATAGCCGTATGTTGTTGTTGCAAAAAAGGTTTCTCGAAAAATTTGGCGACCCACTTGCCAGAGCTTCGCGACCCACTTTTGGGTCGCGACCCACGGTTTGGGAAACTGCTCTAACCAATTATTATTATTATTACAAACATTTTTAACGCATGCAAAGTAATGCATGCAAAGTCACACAGAACTGGAAATCTGAGGCGTGTTTAGTCAGTTGTCAGGTAAAGAGCAGTTAGATATCTAGATGTTTGAAAGCCAGGGAAATAGTGATTTTTCAGGTGTTTCTTAAAGGAAGAGAATGAGTTTGAGCATCGAACAGACATTGGTAGGTGATAAAAGGTGGGGCGTGGTGCATAGGCGTAGCTACATGGAGGCAAGAGGAGGCATTTGCCTCCTCTTGGTTTTGTGGATTTTAAAATTTTCCATGGGTTATAGCCCTGCGTCCTCAAGTACACCCCAGCAGAGGTGGATTTTGCCTGATTTGAAGAAGAAAGTAAGTCTTGGAATGTGTTAATGACTAAAAAAAAGGTCATCAACTTTTTTCGTAACATAAATTGACATTTTTTTTTAATTTTCAGAGTGAAATTCTGAAATTCTCAGAAGTTTTTGCGACCGCCCTTCGGACGCTGAAAAATTTCCCCCTCACCTCTGAAACAAGATCGCCACCACTGCATACAAGTTTTGACAAGCAGTAGTTGCCTCCTCTTGAATTGAAGTCTGGCTACGCCCCTGGTGTGGTGGCTCAGTGGTAAGTTCATCGCCTACTGACCCGAGGGTCGCAGGTTCGAATCCCACTCTAGCCGCTGCGTGCGGACCTTGGGCAAGTCCTTCACTTGCGATTGCTCGTGGCGCTTCGGCGTGAAAACTCCGACACAGTATCAAATGCTGTAGTCGGGAGCGCCTCTGAGTAGTAGTAGACTTCGAGAGGCGCTATAGAAATATCCGAAATAAATAAAATTAAAATAATATTCCTTGGAGGCAACTACCTTACTAAATACATTCTCAGAGTATGCTTGAACTCGCACAATCCATGCTGCAAGGCAAGCACTCGAGCAAATCGGTGTTCCTGATCAGTTTGCTCTGGAGGTGGAACTACATTAAATTTCCAATTACAGTCGGCTGCCATATGACACAATTCCGCCAGAGGGTGTGAGATCGAGGAAGAAAACCTATTCTGTCCTGCTGAAATAACTGCCTTTCTACGAAGAGATTTGCCAATGTTTCAAAACTTACCACTGTTATTAATTTTCTGAATGTTGTTCCCGATCGCTTGTGATAACCGGGTGAAGTCCTGTGGATGGCCATTCCCATCTTAAAAGTAAAACAATAGGAAATAAAAACACAATTATCCTCGTTTGTGAGACGGTTAAAATACAGCAGACGGAAAGCACGGATCGCGAATCATGAGTTTTAATTTTGCTGCATGAATGAAGTTCTGCAAAATAAATAAATAATAAGAATAAAATAAATATTAGTAAAATGACTTTATTCATGGAACAACCAGAACAGGTGTTGTGGTATGACTAGCAAGCACAAAATAACAGACACAAACACACAGACCCACATACAGATAAACAGACTCAGAGATACCCAGAAAAACAAACAGAAACCCAGACAGACAAACAAAGCCAGAGACACAGAGACTGACACTTGCAACTACATCAGAAATTAATAAGCAACTACAATAGCATTTAAACACAAAAACAGGTAAGAAGTACTTCACTCACACGAGGGACTGGAAGGATCGTACATTCCGAAGCTTCCTCTGTCAGTCATGGTGAAGGTCAGCAGCTACAGAAAAACCAAGATCCAAAGTAAAATAAAGTTCCCATATCCGGAGTGTAATGTATGGGAGGCCCTCATTTCCTTTACTTGGCCCATAAGCCGGCATTGGATGAGTCCCAAGGTCCTGGACACGGGGCCAGTGTGACGCCGGACTCGATCCAAGGGTGCTAACTCGCTGTTGACCAGCGCAATCTCCACTGGTTCAGTAGTCAGAGGAAAACACAATTCAGGCAGGGTTGTAACAAATGGGAAAATTGCTTCCCAGTGGGAAGATTAAAACCAGTTAGGCGGATGTCACCCCTTTCCCGTATCCCACAACCAGGGTGTGGTCTGTCGGGACAGGAAAGGGGCGAACTTCCCACTATCTCCCGCTCAACATAGATTTTCCCCATACATCTAGCTTGAGCTTATAGGTCTTTTCCACACACCCTTGCTGCTGTCGTCGCTAAATCATAAGCAACTCCCATAAACAACAGCTGGAATACAGCAGTTGCTACTGCAAGTTAGCTGAAGGATCCACAACTCCTACACGTGAGGTGTCTTCAATACAGCCAAGTGCAATTCTATCCTAGGCAACTAAACGTAAAACGTTCATACAGCACCTTTAAAATTGAGTCTCAAACAGATTACTTACACGAATAAACTTCCTTTATTCAGTATATAAAGTTATAGGAAATGTCAACTGGCACATATGTACAGATAAAAATAAATTTTAAAACACAAGCCCCGCTAATCCTCCACACACATCTGCGTGTTATTTACTTGTCAAAGAAGGCAACGGCTATTCCAGTTATAATACTCACATATACTGACTCAAAACTACTCTATATGATTACAAAATTGTCTGAACAAAAGTCGAAAAGGTTCTATAAATTCCGATTCGCTAGAAGCTTATCAGCAACAAACGCCAGGTGAGTCAATTCTTAGTTCATAGTTTCGTCATCATTATGAACCACGCTTAGCCTATCAAAACAGGACAAGTTTTAAAGTCAGTTTCACTGTTTATCTCAACTTTACTTTGTGTAACTGTAGGGAAGTAAATGTTTGTTTCAACGTTTATCTTGTTTACATATCGCACCAATCGTCCTGTCTTGGTTTCTCGCCTCGCCGACAATTTGTCACTCCCACTTCCGGAGTATTTTTGTTCTTATAGCGCATTTCTTGAAAGTGCGTGGCCTTGACCCACGATTTTGTAGGACTCAAGTTAAAAATACAAGAACTTATGTAGCGCCGCCAATAGGTTAATGACAAAAACATCAGTCCAAGGTAGCTGTAAATCACTCATTGCGCATGCCAAATTCCAGAGCAATTAGAGAAATCACACAAAATCTAAGAAGGCATATAAACAGCCTTCGGAAGAAGTGATTGAGTCCAAGACAAGATGGGCTTTTAGTCTAAATTTAAGGACACCCAAAACTTTGAACAGCAAATGGTTGCCAGAAGAGTGTTGCAGAATCCGGGGCTAGGAGCATAAAGAAAAGGCACATTAACCTAGGGGCCATCCATAAAAATTACGTACGCAATGAGGGGTGATCGGATATAGGCGATTTTGCGTACGTGTGCGTATGGCAGAGGTGAGGTCTCGACCAAAATGTGTACGTACGCAAAATAAATTTCTAAAATTTTATGACGTCCACATTAGTCTATTTATAATTCTGTATTGTCCTATAGTCTTTTTAAAATGTAAGTGCTAGTATTTTTATTTCTTTATAACAATGAACATATTTGAGCTACAAATAGCCTATGATGTTTAACAAAAATATAAGTAGCCTACGGTAAAATAAATGTCTTATAAATGAATTTTATCTAATTAACTTTGTAGGGGGGTCGAGAAGCTTAGATGTCTGTACACATGGGGAGGGGTCCACAAAATGTACAAGGTGCAACATGGGATGGGGTATGAAAATGATTTTTTGCGTACGTAATATATGGATGTCCCCTACCCGCCTAGAGCTGCCGTGCAGCCGTACGTTGTCCTTGGCCTATAAACGGTCCATATAGTCAGCTAATGAGTTAACAGCTCGACCAAAACAACGCAGACATCGCGCAGGATTAATTAATGCGATGTAGTGCAGTCTGTAACAGTTAGCTTAATGTAACCGTGAGAGAATAATGTAGCGCTTGGATTTGCAAGCGATCGCGCAGCTCCTAATAAAGCTATTATTTTAGGCCAGTCACATAACCAAAGATCTTGAATCTATAATAGGCCCGTGTACTCGACCTTGACGCTTTTTGGGGCGTTAAAGCTGGTGTTTTAATAATTAATATTTAATCAATAAAAGTGTTCAAGTGTTTCCGCAACCTTTAGCCAAGGTCTTTGCGTCACCATTTAATTGCTAGAAAATTGGGGTCGTTCTTTCACACACAACGCCGATATGCGATAAACCTTAACTACTAACAGAACAGACAGCAGCAGCCGTGTTAGCTGTTTGCAGGTGCTTAATTAAAGAATAAATATTATTATTATTATTATGATGAAGAAGAATTAGGAAGATGATGCTTTATATTTAGGGATTATTTTACGACCTAACTAATCGCAATCGTAATCTCCAAACTTCTAAAGCGCCACTGGAAGGCCAAGCGCAGGGCACCAGCCTATTCACGAGCGCTACGTCAAATCAGAGGGTGTTTCCAGAGAGCAGGGCCGTAGCCAGGATTTTGTTTCGGGGGTGTTTTCTGTTTCGGGGGGTGTTTTCTCGTCCGTAAGTAAGCCGACATTCAACCGACCAAGGGGTTTGTAGTTAGTAAATGCATTATTTCATTTTTAGATTATTTAATTTCGGGGGGTGTTTAAACACCAAAACACCCCCTAGCTACGGCCTTGCCAGAGAGTAATCCAAAAGAAGTCCGAGTCAAATTTCCAGAAGGCCAAAATTAATCATAATCGTAAATATGCAAATAACGTGTAATATATGCTTAATGTATAATAATAAGGAGGAATATATTAATCACCTCCATGTTGCGCTTTAGGTTAAATAAGGCAATAACATCCGGGGACTGTAGAGCTAATGGCCCCGCCTTCTTATTAATATTAATTAGAAAATTCTCGAACGTTCGTCGGTCCTTTGTTGATGGGTCGTTGGTGATAGGAGTTCTGCATTGCGGACATTTTGTATCTGTGAATTATAAGTAATTTCGCGTTACTGGAAAATAAATTTGGTAAGTGTATGATCGCAGTTATTTTATACGACTCGGTTTGTTTGGTCTTTCCAGTTTGGCTTGTTCCAGATTTAAACTGTAATTTTCAAATATTTTTGCCGATAAAATAACCGTGTGGTGTGGGACTGTGCATGTTCGTACGTAATCGGCCTATTTCTATTTCAAATAATTTTTTTAATCTGTTCTAAGCACAATTTGTAGTTAAAGGTCAATTCAGAATAGCAGTTGAAGTGTATTTTAAAAATGAAAGTGTAGATTTTTCATATGAAAGGGCGTGGGATTAACGGACCGCATAATATTATGGGCAGGAAGTATAACAAATTTGCCGTATTAGCATGTCAAATTATTTCATTAAAAATCTGTAACAATTTATATTGCCGTGGTCCAAAATTAATATAGATGTACCTTTACAGAATTAGTGTATCCTTTTAATTTTAGGAATCCGGAATATTTTTTGGGGAGGGTATCGAAAAATTCACTCGAGTGTAAAATCACCAGCCTAAATTTAACCCGGGTAAACTTAGAAACATGAAACACGAAAACACGGAAAACACGAAAACACAAACTGATATTTAATAAATTATTTATTCACAGCACAATTAAAAGGTTAAAAATAAATCTCAATTGTGCACTTAAATAAAATGAATTCAACTACATTTGAATTTCCGAGAAATGTGCATTTAGTCGTCGTTTAATTGGATAAACATGCAAGCCGGAAAACCTGAAGCTAATATTTCCTGATTCAACACTAAATGACGTCAACAAAAACCTGCGCTAAATTGGAGTCAACCAATCGGTAAATGGAGGTTCTCTTTTAATAATTATAGACTGTGTCTAGCGTTCCTAAATACTAGACATCCTCATTCCTCAATACTCCTAGCTAAACAATGACCCCTTTTATTCTGCTTAGCCTCAGCATATGAATGCGCGTGACCGCCATCGGTTTCTCTCCTGTAACCGTCTCACTGAGTCTCTAAGCCTTAATTTAACCGACCACTGCAAGGTAAATTATATTCCTCCTATCTCGCTCACGTACAGTATTAGTGTCAACCAGAAATACTGAATAAATTGGCTGGCCGTAATTCCAACCATTTACTTTCCATTTACCGCCTATGTTTACTCATAAGCCAAAACATGAAAGTTCGTTCCGTAAAGCACAAGTCATGTTCACCTGTACTCATTGTGTTCCAAATAGCTGATAAAGGGACCAGCAAAGGCATTGTCTTAATGACAATCGACTAAATAAAAGGCGAGCGACCGTCCATCCCTGTCTCACTCTCATTCTGTCTCTCTGTCTGTCCGTCTGTCTATCTGTGTCTCGTCTTACAAGTTAACTTACCAATTATAATGCCACGCCAATGTAT
>OY744611.1:49575513-49613013 GCA_963556255.1 Allolobophora icterica
AGATCTATCCTAAAAACTGCTCTGTTCTTAGACTCGGCCCCTCTGTAGGTTGTTTCATGTCCTCTGCCTCTATGACTTCGGCGTTCGGGTAACAGACAACCGAAACAGATATCTGCTACGATCATTGTCTAAAAATCAACAAGTACCACAGTCTTGTACGAAGTTTTGCGACCTTTCCTTCTGTGTCGCTGGACCCACTGTGTGGAACAATCTTCCCAACAATGTGAAGCATACGCCATCTTTGGAGACATTTACAACTCGAGACCTATCTTTTTAAAGTATCATGGTATGGTATGGTATGGTATCTGGGAATTTGGTAAGTAACCTCTCACAGTGCAAACTATTCAGAGGCTCTCTCAGCGTGTGAGTCTCTCGCGTAAACAGAAAAGACTTTAAACAATGAACAACACAGAGAGAAAGAACCGAGCAAGTATGGTCCCACGCAGTACCAAGGGAAGGGAGTTCCATAGGGATGGGTCCACAACTGTGAAAGAGTAAGACTGAGCCATAGCAGACCTCACCTGTGGAACGAACAGGAAAAGCTGATTCAGAGAACGTAGGGGTCGATTAGAAGAATCAGAGAGGTTTGACTCATTAATTTCTTTAACTCTTGTACAGCGCCCTTTCATTCGGCTGTGCTTATTATAATTTTGTTACCCGATATAGAAATAATCCCTCAGGAACAAAAAATTATGTTAGGCGTAAATGTTCATCTCCGAGATAACGGGCCTCGTCTCAATTTTGAAGACCGTCTGGAAATGTGCTTCTGAATGCAATGGCGTTGTGGCGCTGTATACAGGTGGAATTATATACAGATTATTATTATTATTATTATTCTGATAGTTCACATCTGTCTTGTGACTGTTTGATCCTGGAATTTGGTTTGCACCAATTTCTTGTCAAGTAATGACTGTCAAATAATTGCAAGCATTCTTACAATGGCACCAAAGAAGTTTTTCAGATATATTAGATTGTTATTATGATTTTTTGTTGAAAATAGCTGGAAAATGGTGAAGGAGACCGGCTATTACGACATTCTGTGCGTTAAGCCCAATGCGACAGCAGACGAGCTGAAGAAAGCGTATCGAAAGCTTGCACTGAAATATCATCCTGACAAAAATCCAAATGAAGGAGAGAAGGTTTGGAAAGAAAATCTGCATTCAAATTATAATATTAATGATAGTGGGGCGTGGTGGCTCAGTGGTAAGTTCGGCGCATTGTGACCGGAGGGTTGCAGGTTCGAATCCCACTCTAGCCGCTGCGTAGGGACCTTGGGCAAGTCCTTCACTCGCAATTACTCGTGGCGCTTCGGCGTGAAAATTCCGGCACAGTATCAAATGCTGTAGTCGGGAGCGCCTCTGAATAGTGGTTGACTTCGAGAGGCGCTATAGAAATATCCGGAATAAATAAATAATTACACACTTCTTTGTTAATTACTTGTGAGTACAAACTCTACTGAACTCATACAGATTTTCTTGAGCGCCTGTTCTATAACGAACATAGCTGTAATAAAAGATTTATATAGCGCCTCTTCAAGACAGACTTGGAAAACTAGTAGTGAATGGAATGATTTTCAAGCGTTTGTGGAATAGACTTTTGATGCCAGTCTGTTCTGGTACCCATGTGATGATCTTCCTCACCATCCCAGACACCCTCGGTATCTGCCTCAGGGCTGTTACATTGTTACTTAAATGGACAACTTAATATTACTGTATGAGGCTTTTTATGTTGGAGGGACAAGTCCTTACAAGGCAATGCTGCTGTGGTTTCAGTTCAAGGCCATTTCCCAAGCGTACGAAGTTCTTTCGGACCAAAAGAAACGCGACCTCTATGACCGGGGCGGTGAGCAGGCGATCAAGGAGGGTGGAATTGCCAGCGAGATGCACAATCCCATGGACATTTTCGATATGTTCTTCGGATCGGGGCGTGGCCGGCAGAGCGGGCCACCCCGGGGCAAAGATGTCGTTCATCAAATGAAGGTCTCGCTCGAGGATGTGTGCAATGGGGCAGTGAGGAAACTCGCACTTCAGAAGAACATCATTTGTCCAAAGTGCGAAGGTTGGTGGAATGTTTAGACGTAATTTTTTGGATGGCTTAAGGTGCAGAGCAATTACTGTAACAACTGAATTTTGTTTGAAGGTTGCAGTTTTATTAATACTGTAGATGGCATACTTTTTCAAATGCTGTGTCTGGTTTGTTTGTTAAACAGCTTGATGCATTTTGTAGGATGGTTTATGATGTGGTAAGGTGTGGAACTGTGGATACTGGCAATGCCTCAGTCCATGAGTGTGTGGTTTTTGGGTTGTATGCATCTCCTATAAACCTAATCCAATTATTATTATAATCTATTCCTCTGGCAATATTCTCAGAGCAGTTTAACCTGTATATCAGGGGTGAGTGAAAAGATTCTTTGTGATGGTAAGGATCATCATATAATATAGATGGCAACAAAGTACTTCTGTGAATTTTTAATATATAGTCAAAGTTATTATGGGCTCTTCTTGTTATTTTACGCCATTGGAGTAGAACTTCAGTGAATTTGTAATACACAGTGCTTATGGGCTGTTTTGTTAATTTAGGTCGAGGTGGCAAGGCCGGAGCCGTGGAAAAGTGCGGCAACTGCCGTGGTAGTGGAACGCAGGTACGCATCCATCAGCTTGGTCCCGGATTCATACAGCAGGTCCAGTCAGTCTGTTCCGAATGTCAAGGACAGGGCGAGAGGATCAACCCAAAGGACCGATGCAAGGAGTGCCAGGGCCGAAAGATCACCCGAGACAAGAAGGTGCTCGAAGTTCACGTCGATAAAGGTTAGTGTGAGGACAAAGTTTACAATTCCCTTTGCCAATGCACAGATATAAGCGACAGGCTAGGTATTCATCAACTTCTCCATGCGAGGAGGCACACAATGATGGCGCGGTGTTTACCCTTGTGTTAGCTGTATGTATTAATGTATGTGTGTGTAAGTATGTATGTATCTGGTTTTTTATTTATATGGTACCTTTAAACCTTTAAACAAACCTCGCAAAGACGCAGATATGTGTGGACTTTGTAGTAAAAATCTCTGAAATTCACTGCCTTTGACTTTGTGACCGTTTGTTGTCTATTTGTTGTTGTTTTTCTTCTAAATGTAAAGCCCTTGTTACATGCTCAAAATGGGGAAATCTTTCTGATTTGTGTTTACATTTAAAGTACTTATTATGTGCTTAAAGTTGGGGTATCTTAATCTGATACTGTAAACTCGTGGTATTATTACATGCTCAAAGTGACTAAATGTGAATTTGAGGAAACTTTACAATGCTGTATTGTCACAACTTGGTTCAGAGACTCTGAATATTTATAGGAAGCCGTTGGTGGCTCCACGTGACGTGAGCACACCATCCACGTGTGAGCTTGGGCACGCCACTGGTGACCCTTCTAATTTACTCTACATTGTTTTGCTAACCAATGTAATGTAGTTCTTAATGACTTTTGACATAATATAGGCCAGCGCTGAGCTCAACGCCCGTGATCTGTTTTGCTCTTTGAGTGGTGCTATATAAATGTTCAGTTACTGTTGCCATCAAGTGAGTTGATCTGTAACTTGGTGACTGATGGCTATCTAGGCATGAGAGACGGCCAACAGATCCGATTCTCAGGTGAAGGAGACCAAGAGCCGGGTTTGGAGCCAGGCGACATCGTCATCGTACTCGACGAAAAGGAGCACAACGTTTTCCGTCGTCATGGCCACGACCTTTCGCTGACCATGGAAATAACATTGGTGGAGTCGTTGTGTGGTTTCCAGCGCACGATTCAGACACTTGACAACCGGACACTCGTGATCGGTTGTATACCAGGTTCGTGGTTGCCATTTCTGTGTTGAATTGTTTATTCAAAGTTTTACTAACTTATGAGGCAGTGTTGTTGAAAATTCAGGATTTATGCCAGCATAACCATCGAAACATGAGCTTGTTTCAAAAATATAAATATTGAAAATTGGACCTTGCTTCACGAGGAATAAAAATACATGTACCTTGCGTTATGAAGAATAAATATTGGACCTTGCTTTATCAATCAATCAATCAACGGAATTTATATAGCGCCCCTTCAAGGCAACTACTCAGAGGCGCTCAGGACTGTGTATAAGGACTGTGTATTAGGTGAAGTAAGTATTCAAAATGTAACCCTTTAACAAAGAGAGGGATTAGTTTTCCATGCATTTTAGTACATGCTTTTTGTTGAAGTGTTCAACCTACTTTCAGAAGTGTTTAAAAATTAAGCCAAAAATGAATGAGATAATATTAAAAATTTAAGCTTGCTTTAAGAAGAATAGCAAGTACGAATTGAAGTTTGCATTAAGACTTTAACGACAAGCTGCCTTGTTCCAGTCACGTTTAGTACGCTGTCGTCGTTAATGCGTTGAGAAAATTTGGGATGCATTTTGTCATGTGACAGTATTTACCGTGTTGAAGCACGCTAATTTTCTGTGTTGTGACTACTTAGGCGAGGTCATAAAACACGAAGAGATGAAGGTGATCTTGAACGAGGGCATGCCACACTACAAGAACCCGTTCGAGAAGGGACGCCTAATAATATCGTTCACCGTGAAGTTTCCACAGGACAACTGGCTACCGCCAACCAAACTAAAGGAACTGGAAAGACTGCTTCCGGCGAGACAGGAACTGATAATTCCAGACCACGCGGAAGAATGTCTCTTGACGAAGTTCGACCCAGAAACCGCTCACCAGCAGCGACATCGTGGTGGCGAGGCATACGATTCGGATGAGGAAGGTGGTCCAATGCACGGGCAGAGAGTGCAGTGCGCCACACACTGAGACTTTATCTGTAGGTAATTGACTAGTTTGCTGTCAGCGAAAGGGGTCATCCATAAAGGACGTCTGCAAAAAATGACCTACTTTGGACCCCTCCTCCCCTTGTTTGCATTTGACCTTACTCTCTCTCCATTTGCAGACGTCCACACACCAAAGCCAATGAACGAAAAAACCAACATTGTGACTAACGTCATTAATAAGCTACCAGTTCTGTCTTATTTAAATTACCTTTATTCCTGTTTTCAAGTGTATTAATGTTCTAGTGCATGACATGATGTTTTAGGCAATCACCTCGCCGACCTTTTCCTCTCTCGCGGAAGGTTGAAACAAGGAAGTGTTTAAAAAACTATCAAATTGCATGACGTTTTAGTCAATCACCTCGCTGACCTTTTCGTCTCTCGCGGAAGGTTGAAACCAGGAAGTGTTTAAATAACTACCAAATTTAGAAATTTAGATGCGGACGTCTGCAATGGTCATAATACCCTCCCTCTTTTCCGCATTTTTATGACCCTCCCTTCCCACTCATTGCAGAACGTCCTTTATGGATGACCCCAAAGCCTTTTTTGGATGTGCGAGAAAGTCTTGAAATAAGTATATACCTACGTTGGACTACTGTGGCTTGTTTAGCTGTCTGTTTTATGCTGCGCTCCATTAAAAATATGTTCAAGTACCCGATATTTACGACTTCGTTACCTCAGAATTATTGATCCATGTGACTTGTTGGTTAGTCAGGAATCAGCTGCATTACCCACTGTGTCGTATTTGTTCTGTAAACAGGATAAAATGTAACTCGTCCCATCCAGCAGGGCATTCAACTGATTTTTGTTATCACTCCTAGACTTTGCATTCAGACCTGTTGTCTACTGTTTCAAACATCGCGTTTGAGAACCGTATCTATGGCTTGAATCTCTTTGTGGGTATTGGTTTTCACTGTAGCACTTTAAACTGCGGGTATGTTTCCAATCTGGGTCTTTTAAACGGATGGTCAAATCCATGTCAAGTCTAAATTAAATGCTTTGAATTAATTACATGCTAACACCAAGGACACTGTTCTGCAAGGACAGAATGACTACCGAGCGTAACGGAAAAACTTGTGGTATTTTATCAAGTATTTTATACTCGGTTTTGGTATTGGAGAGTTTGACAGTTTGGATTTATTTTCGTCGCTAGTGAGCTTAATTTTACTTTTCCAACTGTTTGATTTTTGAGTAAATAATTGTCAACGTGTGAACTGTTGTACAAAGAACGTCTGGAAAGGCTGCACATGAACACGAAATTGGTTCTTTCCGTTTATTTATGGGTAAATTTGAGTAACAGAATTGATCTAAATGAGGAGTGTATGGTAATATACATTCAGAAGGCAACACTCGTTTACATGCATGTCTCTATTGGTGGTCAGGGGACTTTTGGGCTGAAGCACAGACATGACTACAATAAACCAACGACCAGCATGGGCGGCGATCCGGGGGGGTCAAGAAGACAAGACCCCCACCTTTAACAGGGGGGGGGGACAGTATACAGTTGTTCCCCCACATTTTGCAGCAACACCAAAAAAGGTAAACACATTTTCACGTGCCAAAAATTGTTTTCACCTCTTTTTACCAGATCAGTTCAAAAGTGTCCAGTGTCCCCCCACCCCACCTGTCAAACAAGATTGCCGCCGCTGATAACCAGATACTGTTGCATTCCATCCTGGTACAGAGTTGACCAATCCAAGTATTAACCCAGTTTGATTTGTCTTCACTACCCGTTGCAGGATTTTGCAGGATTTTAAACCTAGGGCTCTGCAAATGCACATCTATGCAGCACCTTGCAGTAACCACTCCACGAGTACTGAGATACAATTGGGACTTGCTAGTTTTACCTACCAATCATAGAGCTATTGTTAGATACATGCACGCCACTTCAGCACAGTGGACTGCCATTTCTCTAATTATTGTCAATTACAGTTTAACGTCTGGTTCCAAGTGCTCTAACGAACCGGCTAAGGCAGTTACAGACCAATTGTGTTAAAGGCCAATGAGAAACCAAACAATGGAAAAACTACAAAATGTTATACAGGAGCATCCGGATATCATGCTAAATGTTCTAGACATCTACAGAGTAACCACAAAGGGTTTCAGCTTGAGAGTTTGTTTCGGTGCATTTTAATCACCACACAACAAACGGGGTTTCAGATTGTCCGGGCAAAATTCGTTTTGTTCCATGTCATTTTATTTCAGTCGCAGGATCCAGAAACCTCTATCTGTTGTAGGGATGGATGTTGGCAGCTGCCTTTATCGTAGTTCTGACCGTACTTGGCGCCTTGCTCGAATCTATTCCTCCCATTGCTGAAAGAAAACAGCAAAAAAATTATCAGTAAAATTCGTTCCGAATTGGCTGTCATTCAGAAGCACAAATACAAATCCTAAGTTAAAATGCGGGACACTGCAGATCACAGAACTGCAACGCTAGTCACATTTTCACCAAGCGTTGCTTGTGTAAACATAATCAACAAACAAACCACACAATACAGGTCAACCTAATCAATAACTACTGTAGATCAATGACAACCAATCAAAAAACAACACCACAGATAAATGGGTCAACCTAAACCAATGTTCCAGCAATGCTCCATCTGTGGCCCAGAATCTTGAGGCATTATCCCCATCGGAGCCTCGGATGGGTATTCTATGTTGGACATTATATTTCAAATTCGCTCTCTGAACATCAACCAGCGACCAACTTACCTTTTTCGCAAAAAGCGAGTCAGAGTGCTCACTGCAGAGTGATTTGGAATTTTCCCTAGTCTCAGTTTCGCCACCAATACCACAACTGACCTACTATCATTTGCCTCAGGCTCCTCTACTTATGACCCCACAGGCTTTCCAATCTAAACTGAAGATTTAGATTGGAAAGCCTCTGGGGTCATAAGAATTCCAGCTTGGAGTTTACGATTACAGTTAACGACAGTAACTCAAAATTACACCAAGTGTTTATTTTCTAGACATTCAGCATCTGTCTTAACATTAATAAAAGATGACTTACTTAAAAGCTAAATAACTATCAGACAGTAAAGTTTATCTAGCAATATCAATACCACACTACTGATATTTCAAGAGCTTCATTTTCCTACATGCTTGATTTTCACAAGTACAGTTGGAAAAGTTTCCAATTGGAACAGTTTCCACTTGGAAAAGATTCCAGTTGGAAAGACTCTAATTGGAACAGTTTCCAGTTGGAACAGTTGGAAAAGTTTCCAGCTGGAACAATTTTCAGTTAAAACAGTTTCCAATGCAAGCAAAGAACTCACTCTGTCGAAGGCACTGGAACACGGCTATCTAACATTTCTAGAAAGGCACATCTTAAGGTAAGAAAAAAATGTATACATACACTGAGGTGTCGGTGGCATGGCCATTCTCTGATCGGACATCGGTTGGTGGCCGCTATTCGACAGATTGGGCGCTTGGTTCGACTTCAGTCCTTTCCCAAACGTAATGGCCGAGATGAGGAGGTTTGTGTCTGCTTGAGAGGACTGCTGTTGAATCGAGCCTTTCTGAACTGGACGAGAGAAAAACAACGGAAAGGTTGATAGGTCCGGTTGCATTACGCTAAGACGACCGCTTATTCATTAAACACCGTTAAGTCATGGTAAAATAATAAAGCTCTTATTCCTTAAACACACTGTTATGATAGGACAATGGCTAATTCGTTAAACGTAGGTATGTTAACGTCAAACAATGGCTCATTCAATACGCACATTTACATTGTGGTAAGGGTCCCGTAGAGTAATGGATAACACACTGGCGTGAAGAGCAGTAGGTACATGTACCAAGATCGAACCCCGTAGACCCGTTAGGTTTATTCAGCCTTCCACTCGCAAGGTGGCGGCGGTGGTTAAATGAATAGTATGCCGTGATTGGCGCCCTGTTGGCTGCCGTATAAAACAGTTATGTTCGACTCCTGTAAAACTGTTATCATGTGCTTCTACTGTATACATGTACCTACCCATATTATTAGACTCAAACTCAAATTTCGACATTTCAACACGTTTTTTGTCAAAAAATGTATAACACACAATGTGAACTATATGTTTGAAACTAAGAAACAAACTATTTACCAGGTAAATCTACAACACAACATGTCTGGCAGGATGTTGAAATACATGGAGGTATATACAAAAAATGAACAAAAATTTAAAATAAGTTTAGAAATCTGAAAATTTAGCTTTGAGTCTAATAATATGGGTAGGTACTGTATGTAAGGCGCCCTAAGTGGCTGCCGTTTATACTATAATTTTATGTATGTTCACTGTACAGCGCAGTGCGGTTAGCAGGCGCTTAAATAAAGAAAAGATTATTATTATTAAGACAATAGAGTGGCTCATTAATTGGACACTTTTACGTTATGGCATGATAACGGTTCTTTATTACACGCGTTTAGAAAACAAGATTTATTCAGCACGCTGACTGACCCAGTTCGTTTTCTGTCGACTCTCGATGAGACTTCACGTTCTCGTGAATGCTGTTTAGCAGCTTGTTCATTATCGTAATTTGTTTCTGCAAAACCATCACAGTCGAACGTTAAACAGGAAAATGGACACCAAATTTAATTCAGCTTTATACGTTGTCTTCTTTGTGTGGCATACTAATTGGAGTGTGTTATTTTCCACACTGCACTGTCCTCTTAAGTTGTATGCATGCACATTTGAGAAGCGTCATATGACCACTGAGATATACAGAGGCTATATAAATATCTTGCTGTATAGGCGCTATATAAATGCCTAGCTATATAAGTGCTATAGTAATATCTAGATACATACACACATTACATAATCTGAGCTGGAGATTCAGAGGTGGGCAAGTGGGACCTGCAACCCTAGACCTAGTGGTCTTTTCCCCTCCCTTACACTGTAAGCAAACAAAGGGGAGAAAATGTGATCTTCGCGTACGTCGGGTGAGAACCTGTTTTGGTGACCGAGCCTTCTCGGCCGCTGACCCCAGAAGCTGGAACGGTCTTCTGCCACTTGAGCTGCTGGCTCAGTCGACTCTTTCAAATCTCAGCGTAAGACATTTGTTCACCAAGGCCTACCCTGCCGTTAGTTGATTTTCAGGCACCCTTGTAACTAGGGGCCACCGGAAAGACATTTTCCACCGAGTACCGAATCCGAGAATTTGGATGTACTATTTGCCGGATCCGGAAACGGACCGTGTACCATTTGTTCCACATGCGAAGCTTCACATTTTCATGTAATAAAAAATTATCGAAATAAATTTGTGTACTTGTAATAAGTGACCGATACATTTTGAATTTTAGTAATTTCTGTGCGGTTGTGAAGTTTTCTAAAATTGCATTTAATTCAATAAATTGACATAATTTCAAGAAAATGGAATTGAATTCAATGGATGTGTAATTGTTTTAAGGCTGAACATTTATAATTTTATATACGTAAGTTTATTGAATAAGTTTTTAAAGAAAAAAACTTTTGTTTAAAGAAAAAATTGTTTGCAACTATTTGCATCTACAGTATTTGCCGAGGCGAATAGTTCCGGAAACGGGATTTCCGGCCGAGGCAAATGTCCGAGGCGATTTCCGGTGGACCCCTACTTGTAACCGTTAAATGTGTCTAAGGTGAGCACTCTAACCAATCGGCTACCACGTGCAAACCACCAGAATATCAAATACAAGTTTGAAATATTAAGTCTGAGCAGAAAGTTTAATGATCTGGTGGGTTGAGCTTACATTCATGGTTTCCTGCGACATGTTGCCGGCCTTTGACTGCATCTGGTTCAGCTTCTCCTCCGCTTCAGGACAAGGCTTCGTTCGCAGGTACTGAGGCGCGATTTCGTGAGTAAACATTGGAACACGGCCCTCTGTGGCATTCTATAAAACAATAAAGGTAACAGACAAAGGTAACAGACAAAGGTAACAGATAAAGGCAACAGACAAAGTTAACAGATAAAGGTAACATACAAAGGTAACAGATAAAGGCAACACACTTGTTTACATGTCTCTATCACAATTTCTCAGAAGTGTAATGCAAAGGTAACATGCTTATCAACATGTCTCCATAGTAACTCCACAAAAGCAGCAATTAAGGCAACAGAAAATCCTCAGATATGTATATGTGCTATATAAATACCGAGCTACCGGTATATAGGTGCTATAATAATATCTAGATACATACATACATTACATAATCGGAGCTTAAGATTACATAATCGGAGCTGTGAGGTCCTGAGGCTGAAGACCACTTGGCAGAAGCACAAAACATTTTAAAATTATAATGACAATTACAAGAAATCATAACAAACCATATCAGATCAATTCTTCACTTTCTGCTTAGATTCCTTTGAGGAAACACTTCTACCGTCAAAAATTTAAAGAAATAAAAATAATAATAACGCCGGTAACGTTAATAATACCAGTGACATTAATGTTGAACCTCACATGAAACATACCTGCAAGTCTGGATCGACATCTGGTGACAGCATAAGTGGAATGACGGCGTAATTTTTCAGTGGTGGTATTTTTTGGTTCTTTAGACTTCGAGTGAAAGAGTTGATGTCACCCGATATCAGCGCAAAATTATCAAGAACATTCGTCCTGAAATACATGGACCAACAGAATAACAGATAACCAACTTCTCACAGTTCCAATTGATACAAATTCACTAGATCTTTAATCCTACAAATACATATAACTACAGGCCAGTTGACTCCAATCTTTATGCAAGCTGAACACCAGCTTTACTACTAGAACCTCGTTATGCAGCCTTCCATGTCAGCCATTTAAAGCATCGTGTTATAACGGGCGCCGGATTACAACAAGGGTTGGATTACAACGAGGGCTGGATTACATGGGTTGGATTGGAACAAGGGTTGGATCGCAGCAAGGGATGGATTGCAATGAGGCTGGATTACAATAACGCCGTGTTCTACAAACACACTAAATTTGGGAAACATGTCTTTGTAATCGTAAACTTCAAATTTCTAAAGCACTATCCTAAAGCTAAGCACAAAGCAAGTGAACACTGAAGGCTTCAGGCAGCATCTTCTCGCATAACATCTCACAACTCGTGTTGAAATAAAAGCATGAACTGAAGGAGGTTCCAGTGCAGTTCATGCCAAATATAACACCATAACCATAACCATAAATTTTATTACCTCATATAAAATAAAATGCAGTAACATAACATTTTACACTGAACATTTAACAGAAAACAGATGAATTAATTAATCTCCAGTGGAAGTAAAGGGAGAGAAACCCTTAAGGGACCTTGGTCCCGCTATCAGGGTTACCCTTGTACATTAAAAAAATAGTGGCAACTGGCATAACATTGTAATATTAGACATTTTGGACTTAACTAGTTAACTAAACATCGAAGTAATATCACATCAGATGTCAGCATCAAAACCTAGTGCGCATTCATGGCAGTAATTTGTTAGTAAAATGTAGATGGGGAGGGCTGAGGAACTGCTACTAGGTACTCACGGAGCTTTCTCTTAAAAATTAAAATATTAGGTAGATTTCTTATGGTGACAGGAATATTATTCCAAGTCCTCGGGCCAGCACTTTTTATTGAGAACATTCGGGTGTTAGTTCTAGCAGGTGCTGTTCTATAATTGGCAGATGTCCTGACACAGTAGGGATTTATTTTGGATGTCAAAGTGAAGAAGTCATTGAATGCTGCAGGGAGAAGATTGTGCATATACTTAAACATGAATTCAGAGGTCTGTTGGATTCTAATCTGTTCAATTGGCAAAATCTTTAGACTTTGTAATGCAGCCTGGGAGGAAATGGGACCGGATTTTCTTGTTATAATTCTAGCAGCCCTCTTTTGCAATGAAGTTAATCTAAGCAAGTGAGTTGAGTAATTTGAGGCCCAGACTATGTTGCAATATGAGAGATAAGGGTGAATTAAAGAATAATATAGGTTCAGTTTAATATGGGTTGGTAATAAGTAGGCAATACGGGCTAATACACCCACACTTTTCGCAATTCTTTTAGAGATATTCTCAATATGTACTTTCCATGTAAGGAATTGGTCCACAAATACTCCCAGAAATTTGACCGAGGTTGCTTGTGGTATAGGGTTGTTGTCCATAATGAGTGCTTCCCTAGTTTCTGGGATATGTTTACGATGCGAGCAAAATAGAATGTAGTTTGTCTTTTTTATATTCAATGACAATTTGTTGACTCTGAACCAGTCAATGACTTTGTTAGCTCTTCGTTCATTAATTGAAAGAGTTGTTGGTATGATTTGTGAGAAGCAAAAATGTTCGTATCATCGGCGAAAAGCACAAAACGCAGGATTGGTGAAGCATTTGGGAGGTCATTAATAAAAATTAAGAAAAGGAGGGGTTCAAGAATTGATCCTTGTGGTACACCAAATTTATTTAATTTTAATTTTGATAGGGAGCCATTGCATAGGACCTGTTGTTTCCTATCATCGAGGTAGCTTTTGAACCAATCCTGTGCAATACCACGTATTCCAATATTTTGAAGTTTATTAAGGAGTATTTCATGATTGACCGTGTCGAATGCTTTTGCAATATCGATGAAAACACCTAGTGCATATTCGCCACGGTCAATAACAGATGAGATGTTATCCTGGATACTCAAAAGTGACATAGCAGTTGAATGACCGGGCTGAAAACCATGTTGAGAAATATGTAAGATGTTTTTTTTATTAACATAGTCAAATAGACGAATAAACATGACTTTTTCAAGGAATTTGGAGAAAAATGGTGAATAGAGATTGGTCTGTAGTTGGTCAGTTCTTCTTCTGGGCCTTGTTTGTGGATTGGTGTGACTTTAGCTATTTTCAGGCTTGAGGGAACTATTCCTGTGGACAGAGAGCAGTTAATGATGGCTGATAAGGGAGCAGCAATGTGTTTGAATACAGGAAAAACAACAGATGGGTCGATCTCATCGAAGCCTGTGCTGTGAGAGACTTTTATAGTATGACTAAGTGAGATTAGTTCATCCGGGGAGGTGGGGTAAATAGCAAAAGAGGTTGGTAATTGTGGACTGAGATAAGTATAGATAGTGTTATTGGACACAGGTATTTTCTCAATGAGATCCTGAGCAATATTGGTAAAATAGTTGTTAAATTTCTCAGATATAACATCAGCATTTGTTATGTCATTACCATTTAAGCATAAGTGACTGATAATTTTTTTCTTATCCTTAGAGTTAACTAAAGTTCTTATGATCTGCCATGTTTTTTTAAGATCGTGACTGTGTTTAAGAAATTCTGATTCATAATAATTTCTTTCAGCTTTGGTGCAGACCGTTTTAAATTTGTTTCGATAAGTAGTGAATTTAGATTTATTTTCAAGAGTTGGATTTTTGATATATTTCATATACAATTTTCATATACACCATCAAGTCATACCAGTCAAGGGTCATGTATTCTTGTTCGAGCTTCATAATAAGCGCGCTGATGCTTGCTTTGATCTGTCCTGATTTACTGATCAACGTGTCCAATGCATCGTCCAACTGCTTGTCTTCCTTCTACAAAAATCCAGTTGGTAAAAATTTACACAAACTTTAGTACATGTACAATGCTGTACATATGCAAGAAGAAGAGCAGTTCCTTAAGTGAGTACTGAGGCAACCGTGGGTATAAAGTGTTAGCGACTTCATTTTCTTAGCCTCAGAATATCAGCGCAGGTGGTCACACTGGTCAGTCATCTTCCTCACCATCTCATCTTCCCACCGATAGTGTACGGTTAGTGTACTCATTATAGCTGAGTTGGCTAGGGGAACAGAACTCTCAAACCAAATTTCTGTCCTTGTGGGAATTTGAACCACGACCTCTCGACTGACAGTCCAGCGTGCTAACCACTACACTATCAAGCACCCTATACGTATGTCAAGAAGACACTAAATATATCGCCTTTTGAGTACCTCTAAAAACATGACTATCAAATCATGCTTCGTGCCATATGTGGTTGCAATCATGTGCATTTATAGAGCTCCTGTGTATTCTCCTATTTTATTTAATTTCAGATGACAATGTAAAGCATCCTAGAAGTAGCTTTCTACTGACGATTGTCGTAATTACAAAGTTTATCTGAAATAAGTCCCTTCCACAGTTTCACAAGCGCCTGAGCCCTGAAGTCTGTATCATTTGGCAGTAATTTTACAGGCTTGGGCCGAAAGCGCCACTGGCGAGTTTTTTCTTGAAGTGGCGCTTTACAAATGTCAGATCTATTACAATTACAATTTAATAAAAAAGTACATAAAAGCAGTTTGAAACTGCTGGCTCAATACAGTCAAATACAACAGTATGTATGGCATTGCAATGTATGCAGGGCTGTAGTTGAGGGTAAACGCGGGTATACAGCATGTACTCACCTCTAGAGACTGTATACTCACCTCACAAAATATTTATACTCGCCTCTAATTTGTTTCGGAAAACTAACCGGTAGCGTGTACTGTACTCACCTCTAATTTTACCACTACAGCCCTGATTATATGTGCTGTCAAAGCAGGCCCTTAGCCAGAAATACAGAGTTGCCCATCCAAAAGCATCCGAAGTCGTGACTGTCCGACGCTGTGAGCGTACAAAGTCGCGACCGCCCGAAGTCCCACCACCGTATGAGTCCGACTGCAGTGCCCCTATGCTGTTTACAGAGCCTAATATCAACCCCTGCTCTTACAGAACCGTCATCTGAATGCTCGTAGTGGCTCTAGAGAAGAAGCTGGATGGCGCCGGAGGAGAATCATGCACAATACATGCCGTCCAAAATAATTTTCACC
The DNA here is from genome assembly GCA_963556255.1 of Allolobophora icterica. NCBI lineage: Eukaryota > Metazoa > Annelida > Clitellata > Crassiclitellata > Lumbricidae > Allolobophora > Allolobophora icterica. The sequence continues at coordinate 49,591,071 of OY744611.1, forward strand.
CGTCCTTTGGATGGGTGGACGGGTGGCTCCCTAAGGGCCCGTGTCAAAGACTTCCAAAGGGAAGGTCCCTGATGTCAGAAGGCACAATGTGCTTCAGTTGTATGGAAGACTTGGAAGTGTTATTCAACACTAAACATTAAGTATTAAGTATTCTGGCATTACATTTTGCTTTTCAAGATCAATCAGATCCTCTCATGTACAAACACGTGCACACAGAAACACACACACACACACACATTCATGCATGTAAACAAGGTAAATTGTAAGTGTAATCTACACTTGTATGGCACTTGTATGAATCGGGGAGGGGTAACACTCATGGCCAGGAGAGCAACAGTACGCGGTTCGATTCCCGCAACCCACCTCGGGCGGGCGCCTGCATGGCTGCCATTACATGTGTTTAGTGAAGATATTGATAAATGTACTGTCATGTCTCAATGTAATCTAACTGCGTTTGTCGGTTTGAATTAATAAAGAACAAGATTATTATTGTTATTACCTCTTACTGCTTTTTACAGCCAACCAATCAATGACGGGCATAAACTGTAATCCAACAAATCACAATCACAACCAACGATATGAAAGCCAGTTCCCTGCTGTCCTAGCTAAATTTACACGGGTGCCCTTTCTTCGGCCTTCACACTTGATTGTGACTCCCTGACCCTGCAAGGAAGGAAGGTGAATGAATACCGAGTGGCACAGTAATTCCCAGATGGTCGTGAAATTAGTAACAGTATTACTAATAATAACTAATAATACTAGCATTAGTACGTTCTCCTTGGGGACGAGCCCGATTTTTCACAAAAACAGCTTTCACCTCTTAACGCATCTCATCACATTTCCTCCATTGCCAGAGCATGCCACTTCCACCTTCGCCGAATTCGACAAGTGAAACGCTGCCTAAATGAAAGCTGCCTCCGTATTCTTGTTCAAGCCCTCGTCATCTCTCGCCTCGACTACTGCAACTCTGTCCTATCCGGTCTTCCTTCATCGACACTACAACCTCTGTCATCTGTTCTTCACACGACTGCTCGTCTAGTAAAAGGTCTCGGTCCTAGAGATCACATGACGCTATACATGCAACAACTACACTGGCTTCCTATCCGTGCCCGTATCGCCTTCAAAGTCTGCCTCCTCATGTACCATATCAACTCTGGAACCTCTCCCTTGTACATGACATCCATGGTCACGCCATGTTCTGCTTCCAATTCCAGAGGACTCAGATCGGCCACGCGAGGGGATTTTACTGTACTTCGCACAAACCGGAAGTTTGGTAGTCGTGCCTTCTCGGTCTCAGGACCTATAGAATGGAACAGTCTTCCAACTACAGTCCGTCAATGCGCATCTGTTGCACAATTATTATTTAATTTAAATAAAAATTAAAAACTCACCTATTCACATTGTACAATGACTAGAAATGTAGCGCAACGCGCTTCTGTGCGAGACTTGTCTTGTTGAAACGCGCTATAAATTTTTAGTTGTATTTTATTGTATTGTAATTTTTATAAACTTACTGAAGTACTTGGCTGCATTCTGCCTGGAATCACGTAGCCTAGTTTAAAAGAATAAACTAAAATAATTTTTATCGATCCTCGCGATTCCTTTTATAAGCACAGCAGTTGCAGTATAAATAACTATTTATACTGTGGTTGTACGCGTAAATCCCGATTCTTTTACAAGCACAGCAGTTGTACGCGTGAATCTTTTACAAGCACAGCAGTTGTACGCGTAAATCTTTTACAAGCACAGCAGTTGTACGCGTAAATAGATTCGGGTTATAACCATAGATATATAAAGTTTAATATATCTGTGGTTCAAAAAAGTTTCGTGTTCCGCAAAGTATGTAAGTAAGTAAAATCAAGCAGCCGATTCGTAGTAAGTAAACGTAAAATTAGCCGTAATCCCGTAATCATACGTGAAATAAGAAACGACAAACTATTCACCAGGAATAATAATAATAATAGCATAGATTTTTGTGCCATAGTTCGTAAACAGTCGAAGGGAAATCGATGCAACGATTCAGAAGCACCGAATAATTATGTCTTGCACCTCTGCGTAAAATGGGTTTCAATGTGCTTCGCCTCATTCACTTAAAAAACAGTTACTGGCAGCTGCAGCACTTTACTTAAAAACAAAGTTAGAGATCGTAATCATAAAGTCCAAACTCTAAAGCGCCACTTGAAAACTAAGCGCAGGGCACCAGCTTATTCACGAGCGCTGAGAGATGCAAGTTTCTTGTGGATTCCTTTCAGTATTAGTATTAAGTATAGCGGATGGCCTCGATGGTCCCACACAAAAAGTTTTAGACTCACGAATATCTCATTTATGTCACAATCCTTATTAAGAGGTATAGCGCTAGAAAAGTTTAGTTGCCGTATGTATTGGCAAAGCGGGGCAATATGACAGCGTCCAGGGCGTGTCAGAGGCATTGGAACAGCGTCGCTTTGGTCGAAGGCGTAAACGTGGAAGAATAGAATTAGTTAATTGGTATTAGAATTTCGTTATTTGGCAACCATTCATATTCAGACTTGTATAAATAGAATCGGAATTTTATGGTACAAAAGTATTCGTTTGAATGTGAGCCACTGTAACACTGGCTTTGACATTTACTGAAGGCAAATCGACTGTATTTTTGACTTCCTGCTCACACCTTCGTCAGCATAATCTTCCTAATTAAATTATAAGTTTACCTACTTTAAAGTAGTCGAGAGTTTTATGAGGACAGGGAACGCAACAGCACAGATGACTTGAGTGATCGTTAAACTCCCGTGATATTTAGTGGACAAAATGCGTGTTTCGATTCAGTCAATTGAAGGTTTACGAAGCGATTTTCACCGGGTAGTGACCTACAGAATGTCCTTACTCGGTGACGTTTCGCCATTGTTTATAATTATAAAAGGGCGCTATAAAATATAAATATTTGTAGGCCTACTAAATCAGGCCAACTTTACACATATCAAATAATCTCTGACTCTTCCCTTACCCATGGAATATTTTCCGTTTGGATTATTTTAATAAGAAACTTGTGTCACATTTTGTGAGTAATTTTGGCTTTAAGTTAGTAAATACCTGGACACTTGATGAGCGCATTTAGGTACTCCACAAAGTCCTGAATAGCTCATAACTGTTGATTATTTAATAAAATCGGTTCAGGTATCCCTGGATTTTGCCACTCAAGGTATAAATGGACTTCTTTTATGTTTAAGTTTTAGCAAAGCTTCAAGATGCCTAGAGTTAAAGATGGTTCAAACAAAAAATCATCTGCTCTGCCTCGCACGGACAGTACCCCGGCGTCTCCGGATGCAGAAACTCCACCTCGGCCGAAGCTTGTTTTCCACTGCCAGCAAGCGCAGGGCAGTCCAACCGGGGTCATCTCCGGGTTCACAAACGTCAAAGAGCTCTATCAAAAAATCGCAGAGTGCTATGATCTAAAACCAGCCGAGGTTTGTCAACGTTTCTCTGGAATGCATACATATACAATTTTAAATTCTCTGTTCGGTAATTTACGAATCACAAGTATACTGTGTGATGTAATTGTGAATGCATGTAGCTGGAGATTTAGGTAGACCCACTCAAAGGTTCCGGAAGGGATGACAAATGTATGTGACTATGTGTGGTTATTTATGTAGTGCCACTATGTGTGGTTATTTATGTAGTGCCTTATGTATGGTTATTTATGTAGTGCCACTATGTGTGGTTGTTTATGTAGTGCCAGTATGTGTGGTTATTTATGTAGTGCCACACAATTGACATTAATTGTGCACAAGTCGAGACTTCTCAATGTTATTCTGCCGCAAAATTTATATAAATTAACACGAGTCATGCATAAATCGAGACTTTTTGCAGCTATTTTACAACTGAATTATCATAAAATAAACTACACCTTAAAATAAGGCTGCTCACAGCCATCTTGTCGCAAAGTTTAAAAAAATTTACTTAAATTGTAAACAACTCCAGGCTTCTCTTGCAACAAAATTTACATGATATAATTTGCAAATAAATCACGGTGTCTCGCTGAAATTGTGTGACAAAATTAACAAGAGTTAATGTAAATTGCACATGAATCCAAATTTCTCACTGTTATCCTTCTCTCTCATTTAAGAAGAATTAGTGTAAGTCATGCTTAAATGGATGTTTCTCTTTTATCAGTCATATGCCGAGGCTAGGAAAGTCGACTCTTATCTCTTTGTAGAATCTGGGTTGAGTTTGATCTCGTCTTAGCTTGTGGGCCGATTCTTATCTCATCTTAGATCCTGAGCCAATTCTTATCTTATTCTAGATTCTGTTCTGCACGCTAAACACCCACAAAATCGACATGAGCCACCTCCTTGGCGGTCAGCTTGGGCTGGATGACTTCATCTTCGCGCATGTCAAAGGGCAGCCTAAGGAGATCACGGACCTGGAAAAGACGGAAGACGCCCTCGGGCTGACGATTACGGACAACGGAGCGGGCCTGGCATTCATCAAGGGAATCAAAGAGGGCAGCATCATCAGCAAGGTTCAGGGGATCAGCACTGGGGATCACATCGAGAAGATCAACGGGAATTCCGTTGTCGGCTGTCGACATTACGAAGTGGCAAAAATTCTGAAAGGGATCGTGAAGGGAGCGTCGTTTACTCTGCGACTAGTGGAGCCAAAGAAATCAGGATTCAGTGAGTTCCAATTACAGTCCAATCCGAAGTGCAATCCTGGTTTAATTGTAATTGTAATCAGTAGCTTCTATAGCTCCGGTGTCTAATACAGAAGGTATCGACTGATGGCACACCAAAACCAAGCCGTAATCAGGTCAATCAATATCCAGAAGATCAGTCCGTAAGACAGAGAGACAGTCTATGGTGGATAAGTGGTTTCCAAAGAGGTAAGTCTTAAGTTGATAATGAAATGACACAAGCGACCTAGCAGTACAGACAGACACAGGGTATCATGAGATATGCCCCCCAGGCCCGGTTCGTCCGTTAGGCAAACTAGGCAGCCGCCTAGGGCCGCCGATTTTTAGGGGCCGCCAATTTTCCATTTTCCGAAATAAAAAAAAAATAATAATTTCTAGAAATTCATAAATGAAACAACGTTGGATTATTTTGAAATTATTATTTGCTAGATGGAAGTATTGTAGTATCAATTGGTGTAATAAATTATGTTCTATTAAGGTAGGGTTCACCGTTAAGTTTTAGTCATAAGTTTTAGCCTAGGGCCGCCAAATGTCTTGAGCGGGGCCTGCCCTCCCCCCAATGACTTTGCGTTGATGTGTCTACATTGTATTGATAAATGGATCGTCTGTTGACATTGATTTGAGTGTTGTTGCTTTTCAGGTGAAATTTCCGCAAAGGGCCAAGGAGGTAGAAATAGCACAATTAACTCCGGAACCAAGACGTTGAGATTAAGAGCCAAAGGACCAGCGACAGTCGATGATACGGTAACGAAACCTTAATCTAATCTAATCCAATGAAATGAGAAACAATTCAATCTAAATCTTAATCTAATCCGACTTCTATAGCACAAGGCATCAGTCGATGGTCGCTTCAAGTGAAGTCGTAGTCGAGAAAGTCCGTTGGAGAAGCGTGACTGAAAAGTAAGTAAGTAAGTCATGATATTTATCATCAGAAAAGTCGTGACAATTGCCTGCATGTATCATAGCCTGACAGATATTGATGTTTGCTTCAAGGTAATTATTTATACCGTCTTTATCTTCTGCGTTTCATTGAATACTTTGATGATGAGCGTTTACTAAAATGTATGGAGAACTAATCCATTGTCGTTAAAGGGTTAACAAGATTCCTGTTTTAACACTTAGCTCAGTCTCGCTCTTTCGCTGTCTTGGGTCCATCCCTATGGAACTCCCTTCCCTTGGTACTGCGTGAGACCCTGCTTACTAAGTTCTCTCTGTCTCTGTTGTTCATCGTTTAAAGTCTTCTGTTTCCGCAAGGCTCACACGCTGAGAGCGCCTGTGAATAGTTCACACTGTGAGAGGCACTTTATAAATTCTCAGATACCATACCATACAAATCTTTAAACTGTCTTATATGAACGTGCTGGTGTCGGGAGCGCCTCTGAGTAGTTCCCTTGAAGGGGCGCTATATAAATCTTCGAATGAATACCATACCATACTTTAATGTGACAGTGTGCTAAAAGTGATTGGGAAACAAATGCAGCTCGTTGTTAAAGCGTTAATGAAGTCATTCGTCTTTCATGGGCTTGGCTTTTGTCCAGTCTAATATTTTCAAATCGAGAAGCAAAGCAGTAATCAAGATGATCTACAGGTGTGTATTATGATTATGGCAATTTCAAGATTTGATTATATTTTAGATTTATGTATGGTGGCATTTTGGAAACTCGCCTAAAAAGCGTGTAGGACAATCTCTGTTCTATGTCGCACTGCCTGTATTTGTGATTTTAGCCTGACGATGTCGTGAATGTGGCCATCGACAAGATAAATGCACTGTTGGAGGGTTTCCTTGGCATCAGTGACGCTGAACTGGGTGAGTGTTTGAAACTGGTGTTGTGTATGAGACAGACCTGTGATGTGAAGATACATTTGAGCCCTACCATCAGATGATTTTATTATTATTAGTATCATTATTATTATTATTTTTTATTATTATTACGCATTTATTTAGTGTCAATATATAATGACAAAGCATCAATCAATGGGAAGGACTTGCTCAAGGTCCCTACACAGGAATCGTCACAGAGAGAAGACTCGAACCAGTGCTCTCCATTTTACGAGGTGAGGGGTCTAACCAATCGGCTACCATGACCCATTTAGCTTTGACTTACTGAGCATCACTGGTATCTTTATGTTTGCATGTGTTGGTCTCGTGGTTAGCATACTGGACTGTCAGGAGGTTCAAATCAGGGCAATGGCTAAATTTGCTTAGAGAGATTTTTGTTCCAGATGCGCTTCCTAATGAATAGGCTGTAAAATGAGTACCATAGGCTGACTGTAAAGATGAGATGGCAAAGCAGAGGACTGGCCATTTATTGAAGTACCACTCAACAATTCAGGATCTATAGAGCTGTGCCTGAAGATTGCTTGATAATTTTTCTTGAGCTGTCTGACAAAAATGCATGTATGTGTAATACAGCTGTAGGCTGTTGCCTTTAAGGTTCTATGTATATACCTGGTTGCGTACCTACTGCAGTATAGCAACTGTTTCTTCTTTAACCTACAGCGCAGAGCATCTGGGAAACAGGCAACGAGGCAAAGAATCCGAGCGAATTTGCCCAGGCCCTGGCGAATTCAGACCTCCAGGAGTTCGGCTTCACTGAGGCATTCACCTTCGACCTGTGGGGTGCGATATCCGACGCGAAGCAGGGGCGTCTGAAGAAGACAAAGGAATTCAGCGAAGCATTCTGAGGACGGTCGTCAGGTTCACTTGGTGCACACGTGACGTTGATTTAGCCTTTCATTCCAAAATTGCAAGGACGTTTTACTAATATTTTTTTCCTTTTCTTTACTAATTGTGACAGTGAACGATGTATTTTAATTAAGCAAGGATTGTTTTACTCAGAATTTCCAAGTTTACCCGTAGAAATACTCAAATTTCCCCAGTTTGTCCTTAGAAATACTCAAATTTTCCAGTTTACCCTTAGAAATACTCAAATTTCCCCAGTTTACCCTTAGAAATACTTAAATTTTCCCAGTTTACCCTTCAAACAAAAGTCCTGTGTCCCATTTTGGGACTTGGGGAGGCATTCGTTCCTTTTCGTAGGCCTTGGAGCTGGCAATGGATGAATTCAAGGTCCTTGAAAGGGGTCCAGTGGATCACAGGACTTGCCGTTTACTTCCTAGCTTATGCCGATTCCAAATGATACTGCTTGCTGACGGAGGCATGGTGTGCGCAAACTACTTACCCAGGGTCGTTACACTGAGTCGAACTCGTGACCGCATGATCGTTGACCAAACGCCGTACCGATAGACCACCATGTCACACTTAGATGTACACAGAATTACCCAATTTAAAGTAAGTAAGTAAGGATATCCTTTATTGAAACCAACTGCTAACCACATTTTAGTGTACATTACTATGAGTAAATCATCCTAATAATAAATGTTTTCCTTGCTAGGCTACCTGCAATAGGTAAAATTATATCATGGGCACGAGGGCACAGAGAGTATACTACTATTGCCCAGTTTGCCATAGAAACACTCAAAGATCCTCAGTTTGTGAACATTGTAGTTAATAATAATTTTGTTACTTAGGAATACTCTAAATTCCCAAGTTTGATATGAAATAAGGGTTCCATTACGTATCTTAAGAGCTGAGATAATTTAAGAAATGGCCAGACATTAAAACATAATGAGATGCAATTTAGAGTTACTTATTTGTCTTTTTAATTTAGAGATACTTATTTGTGTTTTAATTTAGAGATACTTTATATGTTCGTTAAGAAGCAATGTTTTTATCTCATGAAATGTGGTTAAATTACGCATGTCATGCCTCAAACATATCCACTTTGCAATTTTATGACTGTGCCTCAAAATTGTCAATACAGAATTATTGACCTGACCTCGTTTATATGTAGTGACCCGACCCTATTCATATGCATTGCTGTGTCATTTTCATTCATAGGAGCAATTTGTTACCGCATATCTGCAATGCTCTGCGCAAGATTGAGTTTCTTTTTCCACTGGTTTGCACTCAGTTATCGTTATGTTTTGATGTAATTTAATTCGATATTGTTGAGAGAAACATATTACATGTTATCGCAGTTTGATCTGAATAGGACAGAAAGCTTTACTATAGTTTATATTATTAAGTAACTTATTTTGGAAAATTTTGCTGTTACCTTCACCAGGAGTTTTCCCAGGCTGCTACAAGTTGGACTGCTGAGGTTGGCCAATAGCGTAGTTTAGCGGATGAGGTAGCAAGGTTGAGAGACAGGAGGATGTCAGGAATGAGGTAGCCATGCATTCGTGGTAGTTTTGGTGTTCTTAAATTCTTCTCATTGCATGGCCTTGACTTTGTGATATGCTCTACATTCCAGACTCTTAAGAAAATCTGCTGCATTGGCAGGCAGTGTGTCGCTGTAACTTATCTATTTGTGCAGATATCTTGAATGTATAAGATCCACGTTTTCTTATGTCAGGTTCGTACGAATCTCATTGTTTATTGTTGAAAGTGTCGTGAAAATATGGTGAAAATATTTTTGAAAATATCACAATAATGTCGTGACAGTTCTTGAAACTGTTGTGAAAATATCGCAAATTTTTTAAAGGGAGACAGACTTTTTGTTACTTAGTTTGTGTTTGTTGTCGATCAATTTCAAACTTTCCGATTGTTTTCCATATCGAATTGGCTGTCTCATGTGAATTGCGTTGTCTCTAAATATTAACGAACATCTCATGGAGTGGGAATTTTAAGTGATTTTCTGTAAAGTAACTGATCCTTAAAAGTGAGTAAATCTTGTTAATGCAAAGTTGTTCTGTGCCAGTCATGACATTTTTATATGACACGACTGCCGATTTATGAGGAAGTTGTGACATTTTTATATGACAAATTTTTAGCTATGTGAAAGTCATGACATTTGGATATGACGTGACTACCCAACTAGGAGCAAGTTGTGACATTTTCTTATGACAAATTTTTAGCTACCGGTATGTTAAAGTCATGACATTTGGATACGACGTGACTGCCGAAAAACATGACTATCTTTGTTACAGATAATTTAGAAGCTGCATTTCTCATGCATTTATCTTCAGCTTTGTTGATATTACATTTTAAACTACTCAAATCGTTGTTCTGTCAAAAGATGTAAATTGTCAAAGCTGTGCTCGGTCGACAGTCCAAGGCATTAAAAAGTCTGTGTGGTTGTTGCCATTTGATTCTCTTCACACTGATGTTGGAATCTAGTGTCACTAAATGTCGTCTTAAAATTGTCTGCGATTTAGTTAAAGGAAAAATTTTCTGTTTTGGAGTGTCCGAAGCCGGTTTTATTGACATTTCTGAGTACGAAAAACTGAAGAGTTTTTGATGACAGGATATTTATTTGTTTGCAACGAAATTAATTAGAACTTGAAGTGAGTTTGATTAGCTGGTACTTTTATAAAAATATTTGTGAAACGTTTTTTGGTGAAATTATTCTCTATCGCGGTATGAATATACCTTCTGTTTATAATTATAAAGTAAAATCGTTCTTCTTTGAATCTCGTAAACTGCCACCTTGTGTTCTTCCTAAACATTTTTCACTTGTGTTTTTCTTCTGTTCTGTGGACTGTTTTATTGTGATTAATCAAATTTAATCAAATGAATCATGCTTGATCAAGTGAATCAAATGAATCATGCTTGCATGCACAAGGTTGTTGATATGGCAACGGTGGGCATGGTAAATGTTTACTGTGCACGTTTATACTGTTGCTATGGTTACACTGTAGGTCGCTTCTCAGATTTTGTACACGCTTGAAATGGAGTTTAATTGTGATTTACTTATCAAAATCGCTTTGCTACAAAAATGCATTTTATAATTTAATTAATGCACATATCAAAAAGGGTTTAACTTAGAGTTTTTATCCAGTTTTGAATTCGCGTCTTATATTTTGTTATCGTAAGACACTGCACGATATCTTGTTACATTTCCTATGTGTGAGTTCAGATGCCTTTGAATAAACTTATATATTGATCTTGTTGGGCGTTTTAAATTTCTGGTTTTGTTCGTGTTTAATGTTACACCTGGACTGTCATAGCAAGACTTGGACTATTGTAACATTGAGAGGAGTACTGGATTTGACAAATGACCTGAGGACAGTAGAGGCTTTTATTCGTACCCATCGCCGCCAAATGGATGGTGTCAGGATCAGGCGACGATGATGAATGTTACTCCCGTGACTAATTATAACATGCCTCATTATAAAACAGTTCTGATATAACATGGTCAGGACAAGGACATTATTAGTCCAGCCATAGAATATAACCATCGTATTATCATGGTCTCATTATAACACGGTGCTTGTTATGACGTCAATAAGACATAACTGCTTTTACATGGTTATCTCTGCTTTCCAGAAAACCTGGTTAAAAGAAGCAGAGACCAAGTTTTGGAATGCTGTTGAGCAATAATTTAACACCTCAGTCTGTAGGGCCTTTCAAAAGCAAGGTTAGACTCTTGAAATCCATAGCCAACTTTGGATATAATTGTAGGCCCCTATAGGAGCCTATAGGAGACTGAAACCAAAATGGATCTAGTAGGGCCAGTTCAAACCTTTAAGTAAAAACTAAGTAAGTCACTGCGTACGTTCAGCTGTGCGCCCTTTCGTCAGTTTCGGGTCATGGCTACATTAGACACTGTTTTGCTTGGCTGTATGAGTTTCTAAACAGAAAAATTCGCTTTTGAAATATTATTTATTGGCTTTAAATATGAACCGGATCCTAGGTGTGCCAATGAATACTAATTAGCTCCCTAAGTATGAGCGTGCAGCTGTGAGCCGCAGTGCCGCAAGGCGTGAAGACGCGGCCGCATTGAGCCTTCGTCCGTATTTCGGCTGAAACTCTCTAATTTACGCCGAGGAAAAGTCGCGACAGTTTCTCTCGAAGGGATCGAGATTCTGGTCCGAGTCGTCGGATGAAATTTTTCCTTCGTTTTTGCGACCGACTTTAAGATGTCGGCCTGAAGTCGACGCGAAAAACTTTTGCAATGTTTATCGCTGGAAGCGGACGCTGAAAATGGATCGCGGCCGTGAAGGGTGTCACCCTTCGCTCAGATGGAGAAGTCTCTTCCACCACTGGATTCGGGTTTCCATCGTTGCGATGTTCGTCCGTCCAGGCCACGAACAGAAGATGGAGGATCTCGATGACAGTAGGCTACGCCCCAGTTTCTCTCTGTTTACACTATAGTAGGTAAATAATTGGATGACTTTTATAGCGCATTCGAAACCGTTACTGGTGAAGTAATTTAGAAATTTTGATCGGAAGCAGAAACCTCCAGAGGTCAGATAAATCCCGATGAAAACCAGTTCAAAGGTTAGAGTCCAGTGAGCGGAACGACAGTATGTCAAGGCGTCTGTGGTTGGGCAGATAAGTCAAGTTGTCTCTGACAGGGGTATTACTTTGGTCTAGAAAGTGGGGGCGCCAAATTTCGCATCGTGTCCCCTCGCGACTGTTAAATAATTATAAAATCACCGTTTATGCGTCATGCCTAATGATGATGATGATGTTGATGATGATGATGATGATGATGATGATGATGATGATGATGATGATGATGATGATGATGAAGATGGCTATAACAATAATAATAATGAAGATGACGATAATAGTGATTGCGATGATGATGATGCTCGGTAATTGTTTTGAGCCTTGAAGGCCTTGTTTCTTCTCAGTATGAAAAATGGAGTACAGTACCCACCAGTCCAAAAACCAGGAGTACGGGTGCCCCTCGTACCCTTCTCAAAATTACACTATGGTCTCTGAAGTTCAGAGAAGGTCACTGGTGCCATTGTGGTGATCTTAATGCCCAGTTAAACTGTCCAGCGGGGTTTTGGACCATTGTTTGAACGACAGCTTATGTAATGGAAAGTTCTAGAAAGATGGAGTTTATCCTCCACTGGCAAACACACACAAACACAGGGAATCTAACTGGCGTATTGAACAATGAACTGTATGTCTAAGTTTTAGAATAAAAATCTGAATTCAGAAAGCAATTTTGCAACACCTGCCACGTCTAGTGAAACGCCACAGGCAAAGTTTTCTCCTACAGTAATTCTACCAGGCTAATTGCTCCAACAGTTTACTCCTAAGCATAATGTCTAGAAGTAGCAGATACTAATGTGGCTAGAATATTATTCGATATTGCTGTGTTGTACTAAATGACAGCCACTGTGGCCTGCAGCCACAGTGGCTGCAGAGTGTTATTAAATAGCAATTGACCTATATACAGAGATGAGAATTGATGTGTTGTGTGGATAGACAAAATATGTCTTAGTGACAACATTAGTGTGAGCTTTTGACGGACATGTTACCTCAACGAGTGGAGATAAACTGTGCCAACCTGTGAACTTTCTCACCTTTGAAACAATAATTGCTTTTGTTTTTGTCTAGGAAGGAAAGAAAGAAATGCTCCATTGTTATATTAGTTCTCTGCTCTTTTGGTACAATGCTGGCTTTCACAACCTAAGATATGATGTGATGTACATAATGTGATGCAATGTGATATGCGGTAGTGAAAATGTGATGCTGTTATTTTTATTCAGTCGTAAATGGAATTAAGTCGAGCAGTCAGGTTGAAGCACATTATTTTGTACCAACACTGCTCTACAGCTGCACTCTTTTATTACTGTTATTGTAATTAGTATTATTATTTTTTTAATGCCCCAAGGTACATATGATCCCTCGGGACTTAAATATTAACTAACAGAGCGTTGAACATCTGGAATGGCCATTATTTGTCAGGTTAATAATAATAGTAATTGATATTACTATTACCTTTCCTTCAAACCCCGAAGACGAGGCCTGACCCTCCAGACAATTAATCTGCTCCTAAATAATTTTTTTCCAAATCCTGAGGGATCACTGATACCTCGGGTAAAAAAAATAGTAGTAGTAGTAGTAGTAGTAGTAGTAGTAGTAGTAGTAGTAGTAGTAGTAGTAGTAGTAGTAGTAGTAGTAATAATAATAATAATAATATTATTATTATTATTATTATTATTATTATATTATATTATATTTTATTATTATCACTGCCCTGGTGTTTTCAAGCATCCTGGCGATAGCTTTGAAGTTCAGGAGAGGGTCACACCCTTTGGAGATGTTCCAGTCTCCAGATGACTTTTGCAAGGGTGTAACTGCCTGGCCGACCTAGTTTTACCCTTGAATCCACAGGCGGGTCTTGTCTGTGGTTGAAGGGGGATGGGGGGGAGGACAGAGTGGTGCTATTCTTAGCTCTTAACATTCTTGAAAATATTTTTTCGCTCTACTCTACTGCGAAAGATCATATGTCGGGATTATTACCAATAAAATACGTGGCCTTGTCTGTTTATCTGCAGGGGCTCGAGGGAGGTTGGGAGCCAGTCAAAGAGCCTGTTATCTCTTGACGGGATACTAAGGCTTCTTTGTTTAACCCACTTGTGTGGACTGTTTACGTAATAAACACAAGTGGGGGCCTGTGTCAGTAGCTGGAAATTGTATGTAGCACAATTTAAAAACCTCTTAAAGGTTGACGGACAGGCTTTAACATGGTGCAACTGATATGCTACAACGTATGTGTATATAAATTATATATATATATAGCACATTCTATTATATATATATATATATATATATATATATAAATTTATATATGTATCTAAGTGATGGTGTGGTGACTACGATATGATAATGGTGGCAGTGCTGATGATTATGGGTATGATGATGGTGATGATAAAAATATTCATATAGTAATATATATATTCAATGATTATTCATATTGGCAGAGGTGGTTGAGGGAGTGGTATTATTGGTGATGGTGTTGATGACTGGGTGATGATTATGACATTGATGATGATAATAATCATATATTATGATGGTGGTGGTGGTGATGATGATGATGATGATGATGATGATGATTTGGAGTGGTGGTGATGGTGGTATCGTGGTAGTGGTGGTATTGGTGGTGGTGGTGGTGGTATTGGTTGTGGTGGAGGTTATGGTGGTATTGGTGATGGTGTTGTGGTGGTATTGGTGGTGATGGTATTGGTGGTGTTGGTGGTGGTGGTGTTATTGGTGGTAGTGGTGGTATTGGTGGTGGTAATTGTGGCATTGGTGATGGTGGTCAGGGCCGCCTTGTCCACTAGACACAGTAGGTACTGTGCCTAGGGCCTACAAAACTTTCAGGAGCCTATGAAAGTCTAAATATCTGATTGACCGGGCAAATTAAAAAAGGAAAATTGCAAATAACAGCAAATTCAAATTCGTGAATCATGATTAAACATAACGTCAAGAAATAATATGTGAATGCGTTCAGCTTTAATGCAGAGTTGGCAGTTGAGTTGGTGGTCTACCAATGCAAGAGTGCCTAGGGCCTACGATGACCTTAAAACGGCCCTGATGGTGGTGGTGGTGGTATTGGTGGTGGTGGTATTGGTGGCAGTGGTGGTGATTAACAACTGAATTGAATAGTAGACTCGTGCTATATTAGTCTTTGGCCAGTTATCCTTTAGCTTCTGCATGAGCAACTAATTGAGATTCGTGGTTTGGTGTTGAATAGATTTTCAAATAATTCTGAATGGAGTCCCCTCAGGTGTTTTCATATAAACAGCCTTATTCTTATTCATTCCGGCGTTTATTATGCATTCACGTCTCTACTATAATATGTCCCGCTGTTGATGTCTCTCTCTGTCTCTCTCTGTCTCTGTCACTCACCGTCTCTATGGCTGTCTGTCTCTGTCTGTATTCTTCTTTCTCTCTGTCTCTCGCTCTGTCTGTATGTGTCTGTCTCTGTCTCTGTCTATGTTTGTCTCTGTCTCTGCCTATCCCTGTCTGTTTGTCTCCCTCTGTTTGAGTAATCGATATATGGTTGTGATGTGTATGCCACATGAGGACTCCTTATAAGATGATACGTGTTGAGGGATGCTCTTCCAGTTTTGGTGACAGGCCTTGAAGCTTTCCTGTTGGGTTTAGTTGGTGCATATGCCGTCCAGCGGAGATTATTTATTTGTTCCACGGGAGGGGGGGCACTGTAACCGAATGGATGGGGCGTTTGACCTGTAACGCGAAGGGTACGGGTTCGAGCCTCCTCCTCTGAGACGGTTACTGTGTAGGGACCTTGATCAAGTCCTTCAATCACAGTTGATTTGCGACATTGATGTTCTTTCATATGAACTTTAGATGGAGGGCAATAACGATTACGGTTGTAGTCTATCGTATTCAAAGGCAGTGGCGGATATTTACTAGAGTAGAGGAACAAAGGAGGTCATGGCCTGCGGTGGCACATTCGAGAGAGTTTTTGTGTGTTAGAACTTGTGTATTTATATCTAATCCACTATGATGAGTTTTGTTATTAAGACAGGTGTCGTTATTAAGATACCAATGACATCAATATTGATGTTTGCTTCAAGTGAAGTTACAATCAGAAATCATAATACATTGCAGAAGCCAGGTTATATATATATATATATGTGTGGATGTATATATATATATGTATGTATGTATGTATGTATGTATGTATGTATGTATGTATGTATGTATGTATGTATGTATGTATGTATGTATGTATGTATGTATGTAGGCCTACTGTGTTTGTTCTGCTTGTTCTGATTTTGATACAAACTATGTGTTCTAATAAAAGACATTTGATTTGATTGATGTATGTATGTATGTATGTGTGTATGTATGTATGTTATATATATATATATATATATATATATATATATATATATATATATATATATATATATATATATATATTTATATATAAGTGTGTATACATTCACACATCTGTTTTATATAATTATATATTATGCAGTGATTATGTTTATTAGTGCATGTAGGTATGTATGCATGTGTGTGTTTGTATGTATGTGTGGATGTACATATGTAAGTTTGCATATATATATGTATATATATTGTATATGTTTCTGTGTATGTATGCATGTAGATATGTATGTATGTATGTATGTATGTATTGTATGTATGTATGTATCTTGTAAGGAAGCGGTTCTCAACCTTTTGAGATTCAAGGACCAATTATAAATTTTGTGTCTCGGTCGCGGTCCACCACTAAAAACTATGCCAAAAACAAAGTAATACAAAAGAAATTTTTTTACCATATATCCGCGTGTCATTAGTTTCATGCTGCCATGTAGCCGATTATAGCGATTAAAATAAAACAAACATTTTAAAAATTGACAAAATTCTGTTTGCATGTTTTTAATTGTAAATAAATATGAATTGTAGGCCTTGCTCGCGGTCCACCAGGCAGATGGTCGCGGACCACCAGTGTGGTCCGCGAACCACCAGATATTTAACCGCTGTTGCAAGGGCCTTCTAAAGGCGCATGTTTGTGCGTGGATTCGTGATCATTAGTTTCCATGTCATACACTAGGGGTGCCACTGATTATTCTGTGAAACGGAAGTAGAGCCAACCCTGGATGGAGGTAGCCATGGCTATGAAGTGTTAGCGACTTGATTTTCTTGGCCTCAGCATATAACGGCGGTTAGTCAGTCCTTCCCGTCGCCGTCTGATCCTCCCGCTGATAGTTGACGTTGCACAGTGTAAGTCGGTCTATTGCTGAGTTCGATAGAGGGCGCCAGTTGAACAGGAATCTGGTAAAATCTTCTGTGCGGACGAGGCTTTGAACCAGCCGACCATTTAACTGTATCACGGTGGAGAATGTATGCGGGAAGAGTGTGTCACAGACAGACAGACAGACGGACGGACGGACGGACGGACGGACAGACACACACAGACACGCAGACAGACAGACGCACAGACAGACAGACGTACAGACACACTAACAGACAGCCACACACAGAGAGAGAGACACACTAACAGACAGACACACATACAGACAGACAGACACACACACGCATACAGACAGACATGGACATAGACGCTTTTGAATGCAGATATATAGTTCTCATGAATAATGCAGTTATGTAAATTAGCCATACTTGTATGACACTGTGTGTAGTGTCTTTATGCGGCTCTGTGTATCTTGTGAGCTTCAGAGTAGTCATGACCATCATCAGCATTAGCATCTTCACCATATTCATCATCTCAACTGCTGAAGATAGGTAGTTGTTGAAGCGACATACCTTCACATATACTTAGTTGTACATGCCTGTTATATATATGCGCGTTTTATAAACTACGAGCAACGTAAATGTAGGCTTATTTCCATAGCGATCTCATTTTTCAATTAATTAATCGGGTGAGATCCTTCGCCACCGATGCCTGTTTGAATTGATGCCACGCCGTTTAAGGTCCCCATGTACGGACCGTAAATATACACACCTTTTAAACGCTTGCCACCGCTCCTTTATTAAATCTCAACTGCGTTTAATCGATGTATTACATGAAATAACGCATATTGACGTCAACGGTCTTAGTTTGTCATAAGATGTCGTTAAACTCTGGAGCCATACCTGTCAGGAAGTAGGTTTTAATAATAATAATAATAATAATAATAAAAATAATAATAATAATAGTAATAATAATAATAATAATAATGATAATGATAATAATAATAATAACAATAATAATAATAATAATAATAATAATAATAATAATACTCTTGTTCTTTAATTAAGCGCCTGCAAACGCACTGCGCTGTAAATGAGGCTGTATTACACCATAGGAACGATGATAACTGTTTAGAATAATTACACACCTCTTTTAAGGGAGATATTCGCCCTGTAAGTGAAAGTGGTCCTGCGTCATGCCATACAAACGGTGAGAATTGTTCAAATTTCTGTGGACGTCAACGGCCTTTGTTGCAATAAGATGTCGTTAAACTCTGGATCCACCTATACCAGGGATGGCGAACCTATGGCACGCGTGCCCAACCTGGCACGCCAACAGATTTTGCTTGGCACGTCGCCTGAACTCTCAACTTTCGTTTTAACATACTTTTCTTTAATTTTTTATTTCTTACATCCAGCAATTTCTTTCCTGCTTCATTGTCACATAAAATTATAGTAAATGTAAATAAATCGCATTATTAAGTAGCCACGTCAAAAAAATAATACAATTGACTTTTCAATATTAGCTTTCACTTTTTGTGTAATTCATTCCGTGTTCATTGGTTCAATAAATTTCTGGCACGCGAAATTTTCCACTTTCTTTAAGAGCTATTTTCTGGCACACGAGCTAAAAAAGGTTCGCCATGCTTGACCTATACGGTATCGCTGGAAGCTTACCTCAGGCATCGATGTCAACAGCTTGGCTGTCAATGTAGTTGCCACCAACAAGCAGTAGATTACAACCGATTGCTCGACGTTGTACTATAGCATTGACATTTTCTGTATAGGTAAATGTAAAATATAAATGTACATGTTTTTATGTAGCAACCGTATACGGGCCTCGACCCTGCTGAGTTTTCAGTGAATTCATCGGGTCAGATCCTTCAACACCGCTGCCCGTTTGAATGGATGCCACGCTCTTTAAATACCACGTGTGCAAACCGCATTTAGACACCTTTTAAACGCTTGTTACCGCTCTTATATTAATTCTCAACTTGCTCCGTTAAGCAGATATTGATTATATCAGTGGTGTACCAGGAGATGTAGTCAGGTTCAGAGGTATAGTAAGTTCCATAGTCTAGGACAGCGGTTCTCAACCTGTGGTCCGCGGACCACTGGTGGTCCGCAGCCATCTGCCTAGTGGTCCGCGATCAAGGCCTACAATTTATATTTTTTACAATTAAAAACATGCAAACAGACAAATTTTGTCAATTTTGAAATTTTTTGCTTTATTTCAATCGCTAGAATCGGTTAGATGGCAGCATGAAACTATAATACGTGGATTTGTGGCACAAAATTTCTTTTGTATTAATTTGTTTTGGCACAACTTTTAGTGGTGGTCCGCGACCGAGACACAAAATTTATAAGTGGTCCTTGAGTCTCAAAAGGTTGAGAACCGCTGGTCTAGGACCCTGGCATTTAATAGAAAGCCATTTGGTCTTAGTACGTGCAAATTCACTGTGATACATGCGAGCAGCGCTTGTATTACAGTGGTGCACCATATATCCACTTTTAAAATAGTGCTAAAAGATGGAGGTAACATCCCATTGTGATATCTATACATAAAAACTCCTTAGTATTTGAAATTTGTTGATGCCAGTTAATTTCATTATATTACTAAAAAAATGGTCTAGTACTCAAATTCCAGTGAACATTGTAAAGTTGGCAAACAGCAAGTTTTTGCAGAGTAATAAGATTTTTAGGGTAACTTTATAATTAGCTCCCCAAGATGTATTGCAGTAAGAAAGGTAAAGAAAACCAGGGTATAATTATAAATTAGTCAGAACATAAGTGATTCTACAACGAATTCCTGTGCTTTTTGTAACCTTTGAGATATAAGACCATGCAGGACTTTCCAATTTAAGTGGCCATGCAGGACGATTTCTTATAGGTCGCGGATGACACTTAAAAGAGGTGTGTAATTGTTGTGAACTATCCTCTCCGTTCGCATGATATAATAACATACGTCGTTTTCAATAATTAAACGGTGGACGGTTTAACGACAGCCTACAACTGAAATAATATATAATTAAACGAGTAGACGATTTCTGTTTAATATGGCGTCAGTTGAAATCTTTTTAAAGGTGTCCAGCGTTTAACAATTTCTGTCAACATGCTGGGGCCCTTGAGGTCAACTGTAACTTAACTATCAAATGTGGTTGAGGTTTACTATTCAGGAAGCCAGAAGCATTTATATTTTAAAAATTAGTTAGAACTGTAGGCCAAGTTGCTACCTAACTCTTAGTATTTGTGCTGACAGTTAAGCATCCTAGAAGTAGCTTACTACTGACGATGCTCTAGAAATTGTCCTAATTACAATTACAATTAAATCCGTCTACATATCTTTTGGATGTTGACCTGAATCAAAGGTTTTAAAGTTAAGTCAGTTAGACACCTTTTAAACGTTTCCATTCCCGGGTACAAATAATGTAATCGCGTTATATGGCAACTCATGTTGCGCGGTAAATATCTCTGACTATGCAACTTACTCATGGCATTAACTGTTAGTCAATGCGCTGACTGTTGACACTGTAAAGCATCAGAAGTAGCTTACTACTGACGATGTTGTAGAAACTGTCCTAACTACAGTTACAATTTACTGGTGATTAATGGTGGCCAGCATGTAACAAAATCATATTCGGAACAATTGTTTACGTGTTACAATGCTGTGTTTTAACGAAGATGATTAGCAGTTTCTTTTTCAATGACGCAGTTTCAATGACGCTTTGTCATAACGAAGTCGATAGAGCGTAGCCCTCCTTTATCCAGACTTTGGACTGGCACCACCCGATTAAGGCAAGGCGGAGTTGACCACTGCCAACTTCATTAGTAGTGGTACTTGTATTATAGTGGTGCACCATAGGTCCAATTTTAAAATAGTTCGTGCAAGATGGAGGTAGCATCCATTGTGATTATCTGTACATAAAAAGGCCTATTTGACAGTTGTTAATGACAGTTATATTCATTATATTATCATTAATAAAAATGGTCTAGTACTCAAACTCCATTCAACTTGGTAAAGTGTTTTTGCAGAGTAATAAGATTTTATAGGGTGACCTTATAATTAGGTCCCCAAGAGAAAGGTAAGTAAAAACAGTGACAATTTGTATGTAGGTAATTGTAAAATGCAGATGTGCACGTTTTTATCTATACCAACTGTATACGGGCCTCGACCCAGCTCAATTTTCAATGAATTGATCGGGTGAGATCCTTCACCACCGCTGTCCGTTTGAATGGATGAACGCCATTTAAGGTCTCCGTGTATACGGACCGTGCTAGCCAGAGATTCAGTCTCTGAAATAAGCCATCATCGGGAGACGAACCGTAACCGTGTTTGTAATCGTTGTGTACAGTGTAATGGCAATGGTAACTGGAAATTTATATAGAGCCATATCGAGAGAGACTCATCAGATGTGCTCGTATTTACGCCTGTCAGGTGCAAATAAGTATAGGCCGTGGTCTTAAGATGCTTATTGCTACTTTATGATCAACGCCATCATGATCATCTTCTTCTTTCACTTTCAACGCTATACAAGTCTCTAGCGCTACGGGCAATTGACATCCTGTGCACCATAGATTACATGGGCCTAACCATGGAGCCCGGTGTAACTCATGTCGGCTGGCGTTGAGACTACTTCCGACAGGAAAACGGAATTCCTACCTACCCTTGGAGTAGGGAGTGGGAGCGTCTGGAATGGAACGGGGCAGGGGTCCTTGGACGGGGCGCTGTACCCCGGCCTGCACGCGAGCGGTGCATGCAAGGCGTGTTTGAAGAGGTGCCAAAACACCATGGT
>OY744611.1:49615513-49623013 GCA_963556255.1 Allolobophora icterica
GTGCCAGGCCAAAGGAGGAGGACGACGGTAATCGTCTTTGTTATGACACAGCGTCGTTAACCAGCAGCTAACGAACAACCCAAGGGAAGGTAACAATAGAGTGAGGTAACAACAGCCGACTGGTTAGAGCGCTAAGCCTGTAACGCGGAGAGTACGGGTTCGATCCTTGACTGAGACGGTCATTGGGACCTTCAGCAAGTCCTTTTCTCCTTACAGAGCTCGAGGGGGCCCGTAGAGTAATGGATAACACACTGGCGTGAAGTGCAGAAGGTACCAAGATCGAATCCAGTAGCCCTCCATAAGGTTTACTCAGCCTTCTACTCGCTAGATGGCGGCGGTAGTTAAGTGAGTGTTAGGCCGTGATTGGCGCCCTGCGTGGCTGCCGTTAAAACAGTTGTATTCGACTCCTGTAAAACTGTTGTCATGTGCTTCTACTGTATACATGTACGTAAGGCGCCCTGCGTTGCTGCCGTTTCTACTATATGTATGTTCGCTGTATAGCGCAGTGCGGTTAGCAGGCGCTTAATTAAAGAAAAGATATTATTATTATATTATTATCTTCTGAGCTTATGAGGCCAAGATCAAAATGGATTCTTTTGCATTGTATCGCATGCGGTATACATAACTTCTGCAAGGTGCTGAAAGTAACTTCACGGACAACGGATTGCGCAGCAGCACGAGGTTCCTGGATAGTAGGTCGGGCTTAGTACCTAGATACTAGTCTTAGTACCTAGATACTATAGTCTTAGTACCTAGATACTAGTCTTAGTACCTAGATACTATAGTCTTAGTGCCTAGATACTAGTCTTAGTACCTAGATACTATAGTCTTAGTACCTAGATACTAGTCTTAGTACCTAGATACTATTCTTAGTACCTAGATACTAGTCTTAATACTTAGATACTTGTGTTAGTACCTAGTAACTAGTCTTAGTATCTAGATAATATAGTCTTAGTACCTAGATACTATAGTCTTAGTACCTAGATACTAGTCTTAGTACCTAGATACTATTCTTAGTACCTAGATACTAGTCTTAATACTTAGATACTTGTCTTAGTACCTAGTAACTAGTCTTAGTATCTAGATACTATAGTCTTAGTACCTAGATACTATAGTCTTAGTACCTAGATACTAGTCTTAGTACC
Organism: Allolobophora icterica; assembly: GCA_963556255.1. Lineage (NCBI taxonomy): Eukaryota > Metazoa > Annelida > Clitellata > Crassiclitellata > Lumbricidae > Allolobophora > Allolobophora icterica. Next base: position 49,616,659 of record OY744611.1, read on the forward strand.
TAGATACTATTCTTAGTACCTAGATACTAGTCTTAATACTTAGATACTTGTCTTAGTACCTAGTAACTAGTCTTAGTAGCTAGATACTATAGTCTTAGTGCCTAGATACTAGTCTTAGTATTGCATTGTATTGTATTTAAGCATTTATAAAGCGCTTCCAGTGTGCAAGATCAAAAGAAAAGAAATAAGTCTTGAGAAAAGCAACGAAGACGAGGGGTTACCTACGAACATTTGAGAGCGAGTATAGAAGGAGACAGTGTATTCCATAGAGAGGGACTAATTGAGGCAATAGATCGGGACGGCGCCATAGCTGTTCTACAGTATGAGGAACTAATAGATCCAGTCTGTTCGAGGAGTGAAGTGGACGATGCGAGGAGACAGCAAGAGGCCGGTGAATTACACCACTTAGTACCTAGATACTTGTATTAGTACCTAGATACTAGCCTTATTACCTAGTATCTATAGTACATATAGATACTGGTCTTAGTACTTATAGATAGTGTGGTCTTAATACCTAGGTACTGGTCCTAGTACTTAGATACTAGTCTTAGTACCTGGATACTGGTCTTAATACCTAGTTACTAGTCTTAATACCTAGGTACTGGTCCTAGTACCTAGATACTAGTCTTAGTACCTAGATACTGGTCTTAATACCTAGATACTAGTCTTAATACCTAGGCACTGGTCCTAGTACCTAGATACTAGTCTTAGTACCTAGATACTGGTCTTAATACCTAGATACTAGTCTTAATACCTAGCCTACGTACTGGTCCTAGTACCTAGATACTGGTCTTAATACCTAGTTACTAGTCTTAGTACCTACAGCCAACTAAATACTGTGTGCACTTTTTTGTAACTGGCGCTACAGAAGCAACCTAGACGGTTTTTGGGATTGAACTGGACCAAGTTCTAGCGACCGACCGTTTGTGTGTGTGGTTGATGGATGTGACTGTTGGGTGATTAGAGTCTACACGTAACAATTAGTGTCGCGTTAATGAGTTTGTTAATTGAACTTGCCGCTAATAGACGACGATCGAAAGTTACCCAGTTTCAGGATAGCAGACTCGGTTGTAGGATAAGTTGGGACTTGTCTATGGCAGTGTCGTACTCGTCCATCGCTCCTTCCACCCATCCCTACATCGCTGTCTTCCTATGTGTATACATCATTCCATTCCTCCCTCCTACCTTCCCTCCCTCCCAATCTCTTTCCCTCTATATTTCACTCTCTCTCCCTACCGAACGCCCTCCATCTCGGTTGTATTTCCTCCCTTCTTCTCTTTCCGCCTTTATCCTTCTTTCAATTGCTCCATCTCTCACTACTTCCGTCCCTCGCTACCTCAATGTCTCTCCCTCTCTGATCCCTGTCTCTCGTTTTTCTCCTTCCCAAACTTCCACCCTCCCTTCAACCGTTCTTCATTCCTTCCATCCGTTTCTTCCCCTCGTACCTTTTCCTTCTTCTCTCATTCCTTCCCTTCTTCCGCACCTCCCTCCTTCCCTCACTCCACTCTTCACCCTCCCTCCCTCCTCCCCATTTCCCTCTCTCCTCTTTCTCCCTCCTCGTCTTTCGTCCTCGATCCACTCCCTACTCATTCTCTCCTTCCATCCATTTCCCGTCCATCCCTCCCTCGCTCCCCTCCCCTCCCACTCGTGGCCAGGCTCTGGTATTCTGTGGGTGGTGCCCCGCTGAGTCTCACAGCACGCACGCCGGCACGCCAGACTCCGCCTACGCTGGCCATGTTTCACAGGCCGCTATAGGTAGTAAGCAGCAGGCAAAGGGCGAGCGCGGTTCATTGAAAGCCCGTTTCTAGTTTCTATAACAAGCGGAGGGAACCGCGCGCGGCCAGGCCCCGGCCATATGTCGGTGATGTCCTAGTAAATTTTCCTCCCTCTCTCTCTTTCTCTCTCCCGTCGACGTTCGCGAGCTTTTCCCGTAGAAGCGTGATGAGAAGTGAGGATGCTCGAAGCGATCATCAGCGAACAATCGCTTGTCTCTCCCATCGACATGTTTTCATCTCCTTCTTGTCGGCACTGTGCTCTCCTCTCGACGTGTGGATACGGTACGCGATCGTAGTCGAACTACACAGCTTACGGTGTTTTGCGAGATGTAATAACATTATATCTACAGCTGTCGAATGTCGTTAACGAACTACTACTGCTTGAATTACGACCGTCTTTAGCGGAGATTGTATCAATAATTGTCGGCTGTCGTGAAATGTTAGATCTGCTTCCGATCTGAACCGAGTTTTGCCGGAGATTTTATCAATTGTTGTCGACTGTTGTCAAGTGCGAGGCCTACTTCCGGTTAGAACCGAGTTTTGCCGGAGATTTTTATTGTTTATTGTTGATTGCATTCAGCCAACTGATATACTTACTACTCGACGGACTGATCTTCTGGATTCTGATCTTCGGGACCTGATTACGGCTTGGCTTTGGTGTGCCATCGGTTGATGCCTTGTGAATTAGACACCGGCGCTATAGAAGTTACTAATTAGTAATACTTCCCATCAGAGCGGATGTTGTCGAGATATCGATCGGAAACAGTTACTGTCGACATCTGTAACTCCTCTATCTCTCGCTTGTCTCTCTGGAGACCGGACTCGGATCTTCACGCGGCATCTATCGACAACCATCCGACTTGACGCAGCGCTCGTGAATGGACTGGTGCCCTGCTTTTAACGTAGAAGTTTGGAGTTTACCATTACGACTGTCGACTTCTATCGTCTTAATAGGCGTTTGATATTCGTAACGCGTTCTTTAGTAGAATCGTTCTCTACGCCTCCTTGTTCAGTTTCTCTATTAGGAAATACCTCGAGCGGAACTATGCGCGTCCCGGATCCGTTCTTACTGGCGGCGATCTACGTCCAAGCGTTGCTGCTACTCGTTGCGAGCGGCGCTCGGCCGAGTTCCAGGATGCATCGGAAAGGCCGGAGCAGCTCGCTTCCGACGGACCCGTGGCAGCTGTTCAACATCTCCATCAGGGCGAGCAACAACAGAACGGAAGGCAAGTATTTCGACGCCGTTCTTCGCTCATCATTCAACCGGCCAATTAGCCGGGCCATGGATTTGACTAGCGATCCGTTTTAGGGTGTTTCGCTACGATTTGTGGGGGCACGCGCGCTGCCTGCAGTGGAGGGTGCCGCGAGCGACGCACGTATTCTGGAATGCTTCGCTTCTTGTGATTTCCGGTTTGGCGTTTGACTTGGAGAATGTGAGAAACGTGAGGGTGGATTGGTTGCGGAGAATACCTGTGCTCCCTCCCGTTGGGTATTTGGATGGCGTGTTGCGTAACTGCGGTTGTTTTTTTTGCCCGACTGAAAAAACGACTCGCTGAGCACTGGGAGTTGCGTTGTTTACCGCTCAGCGAGTTGTTTTTATCTGTTTTGGCCGTGTAAAGTACCTGAGCACCTATTTACGTATGATGAATGGATGTATGTACGTGTGATGTACATATACGTATGATGCATATATATATACATATGTATATACATATATATACATATATATTTATTTATGATATATATACACACACTTGTATATATGATGTATATATACATACTTTATATACATGTGTATGTATGATGTATGTATACATATGTATGTATGATATATATATACATATGCATGATGCATGATGTATGATGTATATGATATATATGTACACATATGTATGTATGATATATATATACATATATATATATATATTCTACTTTATATATACATATATGTGTGATTTAGATATACTTATGTATGTATGATATATATATATATATATATATATATATATATATATATATATGTATGTATGTATGTGAAGTACCTGCATGCCTTTTACGTATGATGAATGGATGTTTGATGTTTGTATGAGTGCTGACTGATATCTGTGCATGTATGTTTGTATGTATGCCTCGTGTATAATTGACAAGTCTGTTGGTGTTTGAAGTTGCTGCACTGGACTAGAATAGATTACCTTTGATTGGATTAGATTAGATTAGGTTAGATTAGGTAAAATATTTCTAATTTATAATCTATTCATTAATTTATTTCAAAGCATTCTCAAGTCACTCAAAGAAGGTGCATGTGTGTCCCTCTGTGTGCCTCGTCTTGTCTGAGATCGACTGTTAAACTGTCCACCTGTGTTTATAATTTTTAACAAGGAATTTCTAAGTTCTAATCGACGGATTTTTATGGCTTAAGGCATTCTCTGTCTCTGTCTGTCTGTCTGTCTCTGTCTCTGTCTGTCTGTCTGTCTGTCTGTCTGTCTGTCTGTCTGTCTGTCTGTCTGTCTGTCTGTCTGTCTGTCTCTCTCTCTCTCTCTCTCTCTCTCTCTCTCTCTCTCTCTCTCTCTGTCTCTCTGTCTCTCTCTCTCTATCAATCACCTGACCGACTTTGTTCCTCTGTCCCCTCCCTGCGAGACCTATCTCCCGCCGATCGCATGCAGGAAGTGTTCCACACTTTCCCAGTGGTTTAAACACCCACGCGGTTCCTATCGCTGATCAAAGGGCCTCCCAACTAATGTCCCGTGTTCTGCAATCAGCTTTGGCATCGAGGCCTTTTGGTCGGCGCTCTAAGTACATACAAACACACACACAAATGCACACAAACATATACACAAACACATACACACATCATACAAGTATGTATCACATGGTAATATATATTGCGTGTGTGTGCGCGTGCGTGCGTGTGTGTATGTGCGTTTGTGTATGTATGTGTGTGTGTGTGTGTGTGTTTGTATTTGCAGGTGTTTGTGTGTTTGTGTGTGTTTGTGTGTGTGTTTGTATTTGCAGGTGTTTGTGTGTTTGTGTATGTGTGTGTGTTTGTGTGTGTTTGTGTGTACCGACCAAAAGGCCTCAATGCCAAAGCTGATTGCGGAACACGGGACATTAGTTGCGAGGTGTGTGTTTGTGTGTGTGTGTGTGTGTGTGTGTATGTGTGGCTGTGTGACATGTAGGTTGGTGTGTCGGTTGATTGGTGTGTGGGCAGGCATCGTTGGTTTCTTTTGATGATTCAGCTTCGAAAATTGGCATCATTGCTGTTGTTTTTACATTGACAGTGAATACTTTCATACTATGCTAATATGCATACCAGCAGAAGAGACATGCAGCTATATACGAGTATATGCTATATATATATGTACATATATATATTTATATATACACTATTTATGAATATATGTATACACTAATACACACACTTATATGGACATATATATACTTACTTTCATACAAGGGATATAGATGGAACGGAAATCTCTAACCAAGTTTTTGCCCTTACGGGGATTTGAACCCCGACCTCTTTAATGACAGTCTAGCACGCTAACCACTGGACTATCTGGCACCCAAATAAATGTTGTGATAATGATATAGTTTTAATGATTGCTGCGATATCTAACCTCTGGTTTTAATTCCAATCAAAAGCCCATGTTAAGTTTTATGCCGTTAGTTCATGAGCTACAAACCGTATATTAAGTTAGACTTCAAAACTGTTTACAATTATTGCACATTTTTGTCTGTAGACATTCTGCTACTTTTTTTGCTTTTTTATGCATTGGTGTAAAGTGTGGGCGTTTGTCTGGCGATAAAACAGATGGCTGACTCACTTATGTGCGAATAGGAAGGGTCCAGAGTTTAACGACATCTTATGGCAAGAAAGGCCGTTGACATCAGTTGAAGTAATGTTTGAACGGTTAATCACCGTTCCTATAGCATAGTAGTAGTTTCAGTTTAACGACACTGTGTTATAACAAAGATTATCAGCGTCGCCCTCCTCCTTTGTCCAAACTTGGGACTGGCACTGCCAGAGTCGAGCATTGGCGGAGTTCTATGGCATAATTACAGTGCAAGACCACTTAAACTTTTAGGTCGAATATCACACTTAAAAGAGGTGTGTAATTATTCTGACAGTTCTCACCGTTCTTATGGCATGCATAAGTAGTATGTCTAGTTTCAGTTTTAACGACACTGTGATAACAAAAATCACTAGCGTCACCCTCCTCCTTCATCCAGGCTTGGCACTGGCACTGCATAATGCACGACCACTTGTACTTAGAGGTGCTTTAAAGAGGCGTGTAATTATTTTTAACAGATCTCATTGTTTGTATGACTTAATAACTTGTTTAATTAAAAATCTGGGCAAAGCCAAATACAAAGACCTACAGCCTTGTTATTTTACTTATAGGGCAAAGAAAAGGCTTGAAAGAGGTGTGTAAGCTCTAAGGAATAATTGGATCCAGAGTTTAACGACATCTTATTACGACAAAGGCCGTTGACGTCGGTAGAAGTAATTTTGAACAGTTCTCACCGTTCGTATACGGCATAATACAGCTCTACAATATTTGTATAAACCTGTATGATCT
>OY744611.1:49628013-49657632 GCA_963556255.1 Allolobophora icterica
AGGCTGAGTTGAAGGAGAAATAGCTGTTGGTGTGTGTGTGTGTGTGTGTTTGTGTGTGTTTGTGTGTGTGTGTGTGTGCATGTTTGTGCAGAATTCAGATATGTATGACAAGCTTGGGATGAACAGACATACGTATATCTGCATTTCACACATTATATATATATATACTCGTATATATATATATATATATATATATATATATATATATATATATATATATATATATATATATATACGACCTTTTTGTGGTTTCAATTATGTAACTTTTGAGACATCAGGAACCATGTAAGAGATCAGAGATGGAATGTTGAACAGCTGCAGATTTCCTCAAGTCTTATAATAACACATTTGCAAAACTAGCTGACCTATATATATGTATTATGTATATATGTTATATATATATACTTATATATATACTTATATATATGTATGTATGTATGTATGTATGTATGTATGTATGTATGTATGTATAACTCAGATACACACATGTCTATGTATACATGACAGCCGATGACAGTGCTGTAAACGGAGGACATGTCCTCCTGTTGGGTCTCATGTCCTCTGTCTGGCGGGCAAAGCTAAAAGCCTGGAAAATTTTCGGCTTTTTGTATGTTTGTTGTATTGAGCTGTTGGCTATTATTTTATGGCCGTTTTTAACGACTTTACACGCGCATGTTGTCCCTGAGTTCCCCTAACTAATCTACTTACTTACTTTTTATTGCAGCTCTATTTCCAGACATTTGTAGTCCATAATCTGAGTAATGTTACAGTGTATCTACGCACAAAGTGCTAATTTTATTTCCGGTAGCAGAGCGGCGTCTGTGGTCTGTTTTTTATTAGTAGTTTTCAATGTGACTTCATTTCCTTGTTACTTAGGAGACCCCTGACTCCGGAGAGAAACATTCAATACATCCTTCTTTGTCCTCCTTTCCGGGTTTCTGTGTCCTCCTTTGGTTACCCATGTATCTGGCAACCCTACCTCAGCCCGAGATATTCTGGCTTTGTTACGGTGTCTGTATTTTCCAGCCATTACCTATTAGGTTATGCCAGAGTCTGTTGGTCAGCAATACTCAGCTGCACTCTGGCCGACTAGCTGTAACAGTAATCGTAAATGCGAGCAGCTGTTTATATAGCACCAGATTGTTTATAGAGGACAGATTGTAAGGCTGCGTCATGTCAAGCGGGAGAGGAGTGCGGAGAGTATTGGATTCGATTTTATGAATGGAGTCGGTTGATTGACGTTGGACGTCTGCTGTAGGTTTTCCGGAGGGATCTGGAATTTATGGCTGGAGGTGATGAAGAGGTGATGAGTTGAGACTAGGTGGGCCAACGGAGTGTTTACAACAAACATGGCTCTGTCTCGGTTTGGCCGGTTACCTTCGTTCTGCAATTGGCTCTAAGTCAGGCAGACAACCAACCATGTGTGCAGCGATTCCTTGAGATCCGGAGCGCCTTTGAGGAGTCTCTTTTGCGGTGGCGCTATATAAATTTGCTGTCTTTAGAGTGCTTTACTGTCAGCACAAGTACTGAGAGTTCTTATGGTAATGGTAATTGTAAATTTATATAGCGCAACTTCAAGAGAGATTCATCAGAGGCTCTCCCGACCTAACACAATGAAACCACGATCTAACAAAATTGTCTTGTAAGTTAAGGACCCTGGACACAGAAAACATTGAGTCATATCTTTCTGTGTCTTATTATCTAGAGCTGTGCTTGAAGGACAGCTGCAAAGCGTTCTATCAAGCGCCTCATATGAGTCTTTCGAGAAGTGGTGCTATATAAATTCGCAATTTCCATTATCTTTACCGTTACCTTCAACGGCGGAAGTACATTTGGGTAAACAGAAACTCAGTACCAAAACGTATTGATGTATTTATTTATGTATTTATTTATTTATGTATGTGTGTGTATGTATATACATGTATGTGATGTGTGTGTATGTTTGTATGTGTGTATGTATGTTTCTATGTATGCATGTTTGTATGTATGCTTGTTTGTATTTATGCATATTTGCATGCATAGTTCGAGAATTTGTGACTTTTGGTTTTAAAATTTGGAAAAATGCGTGAATTTGTGGCCTATTTTAAAATTCGTTGAAATTCGTAAAAATTCCTTCGGCTATTCTTGGGCTTTTTTTTACATTGACAGTGGCGTTTTGCAAAAAGCAGTGTAAGCAACAACAACAACAAATGTGATGAAGGTTGCCAACCCTTAATCATATTTGGTTGCAAGCTGTACCGGTATCAGTGACTGACGACTGGCCATAGGCCTACTGGATTTGGGGCACTGGTGGATTTTCGTTCTGCTGACTGACACTCCAAGTCACACACCCCAACTATATTTGATAGAATTCAAAGTTCAAACTCTACTGATATTCAGTTACTATTACTGCTATGTCGCTAGTCAGCTATCTGTTACGGCTGATTGAATGACTGCCTATGACATTGACATTTAGTCATTTACTTGCAAGCTTAAAAAGTTAAAAAGTAAACAAATAATAAAATTCACTGCCAGTTTTAAAATTAGTAAAAAATCGTGAAATATTAGAATTTATAACATGCGTAAAATACGAATTCTCGAACTATGTTTGTATGTATATGTATGAATGTATTTCCGGAGTCGTCTTGGAGTTTCCTGTTGTAAGTGGAAGCCGGTAGTTTGATCAGCGGAGGAGGAAGAGGATTCCAGTGATCGGCTGTTCCTCGATGAAGGAGAAACGTCGGCTGAGGGCTGGAAAGCGGTTGCTCGCGTGTTTGGCGAATGTTTTCCTTGGATTCTACGAGTTGTCGGTTGCATCTCATCTGCTCGTCCGTGTCGTATTTCCATCATCAGCAGCCTGCCTTCTGTTTGATGCTGGAGGGCTGTGGTGGTGATGATGGTTCTGGTGATGATGGATGGTGATGAGGATGGTAATGATGGTGATTATGGTGATGGTGATGATTGGTGGTGATGAAGATGGTAATGACGGTGATTATGGTGATGATTGGTGGTGATGAAGATGGTGATGATTATGATAATGGTCATGAGTGATGGTGATGAGGATGGTAATGATGGTTTTTTATGATGATGGACGGTGATGATTGATGGTGATGAAGATGGTTATCAAATCAAATCAAATCATCTTATTTCTGCAACCACAAGAACAAAGGAATGGAAACAAACTAAATCAACACAAGTACTGGCTACACGAGAACCCGCTAAACAGGGACTCCTAAGTAAATACAACATGATTTAAAGAAAGCAGGCAACCAGTTCTTAATTAGAAGTAAATCCATAGCATCTGGTTCAAAGAAAAGAAATGGAAAAGAATGTGGTTCATCAACCAACAACAGCAAAGATATATGATGATCACAATTATAATAACAATAAGACAATAAATACCAAATTAAGCCAAATTATTTTCCCTAATCAATATGAAGCACAGGTTTTTTAATGATGGATAGATTAGGAGAGTGACGAAAGGCTAGGGGAGCATTATTCCATATTAAGGTACCAGCAGATTTATTAGAGAATAATCGAGTATTAGTGCGAGCAAATTTTGATGATAGGAATCTGAACTTTTCATGTCAAGTAAATGAATAAAAGAAGTGCGGCAAAAACCGTTAAATATCAAAGGTAGTAAATCATGATCATAGCGGTAGGCTATATAAATTCACCAATTTGAACAATCCTTACCTGCTGAACCCTCAACAATCCAAAATCAGAAAAAAGTTACCAGTATGTGATCCATATGGGGCCCCAGCCATAAAACGAACAGCATGTTTCTGCAAAATAGTTAAACTGTGGAGCCTATATTTGTAGGTAGAGGCCCATACCATGTTGCAGGAAGAAAGGTAGGGGTAAATGAGAGAAAATACAAAGTAGCATGAACACGTAAAATTCCAACATTCTTTGCAATTTTAACAGAAATATGTTTTACATGTTCAGACCACGTTAGGTGTTGATCCACATAAACTCTCAGAAACTTAGCAGGTGACGAAGATGGTTAAGATGGTGATTATGATGATGGTAATGATTGAGGAAGAAGTAATAAATAGTGAACGGTGAAGCACTCATGAACAACCTGGTGCTCTGCGCTTAACTTTATGGTACTGCTTTAAATAGAAATTTGGAGTTTGCAATTACGACTAATGTACGGCCGTTGGAGTTCCGGAAGGAATGACCGGGTTGGATAGGTTCACGACGGAACCAGATGGTAGACTTGGGTCTGGAATGCCAGGGAAGGAACTGGAATGGCGTCGAGACGTTCAACCAATAGGAATGAAGTTTTCCTTTCCATTCTGCTCTCTGTTTATGTGAGAGGCGCCGCACTGTCTAACAACGAGGCGCATCCATCGCTTGTGGTGTAGGTATAGGTATTCTGTGTGTGACGGGCTTTCCGTGTGAGGTTCGGAAAAGGCGCTATATGATTGCCAGATGCGCGTATACAAACAACGTATGCATACATAAACAAGGAATACCTACCTGGATGCATGCATGCCTTGTGTGCCCATATATATATATATATATATATATATATATATATATATATATATATATATATATATATATATATATATATATATATATATATATATGTATACATATATACATATATACATACATGCGTACGTACATATATTATATATAAGTATGTATATGCATAGAATTATGTATATATATGTATATATATATATATGTATTGCTTTGTATGCTTGTTTGGTGAATGTGTGGCTGGCATCAATGAAGATTTCGTACAGACTTACTAAGTACTAACTTATACACAGAGCGACAGACAAAGAGTCAGAGATAGAGAGACAGAGAAAACACAGACAGACAGACATACATTTCGGGAGACAGAGCCAGACAGACAGACACATAGATGGATAGATATATACAGACAGACAGACAGAGACAGACAGACAGACATCGCTGCGATGGACGGACATGTATACACATAGACGTACAGAGACAGAGATGGATATATACAGACAGACAGACAGACAGACAGACAGACACAGGTAGACACAGATAGACAAACAGGCAGACAGACACAGGCAAACAGAATGCCAGGCAGACAGACAAACACACACAGAGAGAGGCAGACAGACAGACAGTCAGGCAGACAGTCACAGCTGGCCAAGACGGATCAATCCGTGTGGAAAGGTCTGGCGTAAACAGCGTGGTTGATGTGGGGGCGGGGCAGGTGGGCTGTGTCTTCGAATCGTTCGTCGTCTGTCAACGGGACTTTATGATGGACTGAGAACTGAGTTTTCTTCTCTGGCGTTGAACGACTGATGAGGTGCCAGAGAAACATCTCTGCTGCAAGGCGGGGGACTTCGTGAAAAGCCACAGCTTTGCTTCCTTTGTTTATTTCAAAACATCGGAAAAGCTGTTGCTTCTCTTTCTATATACAATGTAATGTGCATGCGCTTGTCAGATACAAAGTAATCGTAAACTCTAAACTTCTAAACCGCCGCTCGAAAGCCAAGTGCAGGTCACCAGCTTATTCACGAGCGCTGACTACTAATTAAGCCAGCTAATTAATAAGGCTACTTACTTACTTACTCACCTACTTTGTTAGCTGCTATTATTACTATTTTATGGCTTTATTAAGCACCACTATCTAACGACCAAGCATCAATCGATGGCGCTGAGCAACTGTGAGTGAGGGACTTGGTCAAGGTCTCTATACAATAACTGTCTCAGAGGAGGAGGATCGAACCCGTACTCTCCGCGTTATAAGATGAGCTCTCCAGCCATTCGAGTATCGCGTCCGACGGTAGCTGATTGGTTCAATATGAGTGTGATGGTTAATAGTTATTCTGCTGGACTTGGCGCAGAAGGTTACTGTTTCAAATCCCTACCATCAAAATTATTACCTTCATTGTCCTGGTTTTCTTCTTCAGTATCTTTATAGTTATCGTCTACTTCCTTTTCTTAAATTTTTTTAAATCAATTTTCTCACCTTCATCACATGGAACTTTTTCACAGCCACTTCCAGATTCGTAATTATCATCTTCAATTTCTTCATAAGCATTTTCGATTTATTCACAAAATCACATTCTTCAATTTCTTCATTATCTTTATCCATTACAACATTGCACATGCAGTCACTTCACCCACTCCCTCGCCGTCATGAGCCCCCCACATTAGGATCGCATTACATAGAGCAGCGCATTCAGCAATTGATTTTTTCCTATTTCTGTACAGTTCTGATATTTTCCGCGCCTGTCTTAATACGATACACGTGTGTCGGCGAGTTCCATTAGTTACACGTGTTTCGATTGTAGCTGCTGATACAGCTGCTTCTGGTACTGCTGCTGGTCGATTTCTGTTGTCTTAAGTTGCATAAGATGCAACGGCCACGTGCGGCTGATAAGCAAATTGATAAAATCTTGGAAACACGGCCTGTAAAAAGATCTGGCTGTTACGTCTGCTGCGGTACAGTGGAATCTCGTTACACAGAGCGCTGCTATCGGTTAGACTCGGTTATGATCGGCTCTGAGTATTTTTATTTTTTTAATGATAATTTGGTAATGGAGGATTCTTGTTGGTTTTGAATGAAAGATGATTAGGTTGTGTCTGATTGGATTTGATTAACTGTTTTGTGTTGAAGTTGAAATGATTGCATTATACACTCATGTGTTAACTTTGTGAATGACCCAGCTGAGTCCTGACCATTTTCCGCTGACTCGTTGACCTGCATCAGTCTTGGGCTTAAGTTACAGTTAGATGGTATCTTTGATCATACTTTCATATATGTTATCATACTTTCATGTACGTTGGGGTTTATAAGAAACTTACATGTGAATTGGATTGATCACACTTTCATATTATGTTATTACACTTTCACATATGTTATCACACTTTCATGTATGTTATCACACTTTCATATATGTTATCATACTTTCATGTACGTTGGAGTTAATAACAAACTTACATGTGAATTGGATTGATCACACTTTCATATTATGTTATCACACTTTCACACATGTTATCACACCTTCACATATGTTATCACACTTTCATATATGTTTTCGTACTTTCATGTACGTTGGAGTTAATAACAAACTTACATGTGAATTGGATTGATCACACTTTCATATTATGTTATCACACTTTCACATATGTTATCACACTTTCATTTATGTTATCATACTTTCAAATATGTTGGAGTCAATTATAAACTTACATGTGAATATGGATCGAGATATACTGTCACTGAGTTATGCTCAAACTTTGTTAAACTCTGGAGTCTGGACTGAGTTAAAATATAAGGGGGTTCCACTGTAGTTGTTTTTTCATGGACGACTGTTGCCGTTTAGTTGCTTATGGGTTATGGAAACACAGTTGAAAGTGCGGCTTCTAAGTGGTAAATAACTGGCCATCTGCGGTTGCGTCGAGGGTTTGAAGACTGCTTGAAATCGGTGTATGAGTCTGTGGGGTTGAATTAAGTTATGCAGATCGCTCTTTGACCTTTGACCTGGCTCTGTGGCTTTCCATAATTTGTCCTACTTTGAGGAAGAGAAAGAAGTCCCTTAAGCTAGCATGAGAGACAGCCATGCATGTGAAGTGGTAGCGACTTCATCTTCTTAACCTCGGTATATGAAGCGGGTGGCCAGTCCTCTCCTTCGCCATCTCATCTTCCCACCGAAAGTGTATGGTCAGTGTACTCATTATGGCTGACTTTGCAAGGCATGCATGCATACTTACATGCATACATACACATATACATACATAAATGCACGTGCATAGAAACATACGTATAATAGATACATACAACCACATGCATGCATACAAACTTACAAGCAAACACATCCATACATACATACACATACATACAAACAAATACATACATATGCATAAATACACATACATATGTACAGATGCATACAAACTTACATACATACAACCACTTACATGCATACATACATGCATACATACACATATACATACAAACATACATACATACATGCATACTTAAATACATGCACACAGCATTCTTATAAGTACTTTAACAGCATGATGTACCGGGATTCGAACCTCGAACGGAGAGAAGAGAGGCAGTCTACCACTACACCAGCGCACTTTCCGCATCTACAACTGCCACGCAACATTGGCCACTAATCGGCCTGAAACCCGGCGGCTACTTCAGCGAGCACTTGCAGCCCATTAAGTTATTCCGCCAAGGTGTGAGAACGGACTCGGTTCGTCGTTTATGGACTGGGTAGATTAGCATCTGGGGGTATGTTGCTAGGTGAGGGGAGGGGTAGGTGGGGGTGAGGATTTGTGGTTGAGTGTTGGGTGGTTGGGTTGGATATGGCGGACCGTGAATAAATTGAATAGAAATTGGAGAACGAATTGAAATCGGATCGGCGGCGGCGTGTTGAAGTTCAAAGCGCGACAAACGTATGAGTTAAATTCCAGAGAGTGACCGGCGGTATGAGACGGAATGATGAGGACGTTATGAGGACAGAGGGGGACATTGAGGAGGGGACGGTGTCGAGGACATGTGTTATGGTGGGGACAATGATCAGGACGGGTTAATGAATGATGGAGACAATGTCAAAGACAACTGTGAAGATGGAGACATTACTGTTGTTATTTTTATTAATAGTAGCAGTAATAGTAGAAGTAGTAGTAGTAGTATGGAAAGAAAGATATAATATAAATATTATTACAATGCAGACTAATTGTTAAAGTATAACTTATCAAGATATAATCACTAATTATTACAAGATATATATAGATATACATGATGTATGTATCAAAGCACTTAATATAGCACAGTATTATTATTGTTATTTATCAAAGCACTTAATATAGCACAGTATTGTTATTGTTATTATATTGCTATTGTTCTTGTTGTTGTTATATATAAGTTATATATATTGTTATGTATCAAAGCACTTAATATAGCACAGTATTATTATTGTTATTGTTATTATATTGCTATTGTTGTTGTTGTTATATATAAGTATAAATGGTCTCTCAGGAGTCAGAAAACAAAAGAAAACTATTATTATTAATTACTCATGTATATGACACTCGTAGGAAGAAAAAGATAACAAGATATATATATATATATATACATTTATATATAATATATAATATGTATGTATGTATAAATATAGATATAATTATGTTTAAAGACTTAATATAGTACGTATTAAGTACGCACTTAGGCGTTTATATTACGTATTTATATATTCACGTAGTCATAAACGAAGAATAATACATACATAAATTCAGCGCCTTTTATCGAATCTAACCCAGATGTTAGGGAATCAACTTGAAAAGCTACGTCAGGTGCGATACCTAACATACGGCTGCTGATGTTGATAATGCTACTGATGATATGATGCTGGCTGGTTCTGCTGCTCTTACTCGGGATGCTGCACTTGGCGCTGACCGGCAGAAGACGGGACACTTGCTCCTAATGGCACCTCTTGCTTTTAACGTCGATAGGTCGACCGGCCGCTTGCCCTCCGTCTTCTTACTCGATCAGGAGGGAGGCTGGGATGGGAGGGAAGATGGAGATACGGCGGCAGATGCATCCAGGAACAGAGTGTTTCTTCTGATGCATCATTGATCAGGGTCTGTAAGGCTTTGGCAGAATCTCAGCGGCCGTTCTTTGCCGCCGTCGATTGTGTTTGGCCGACTGCTATGCATCTCCCAAGTAAAGAGAAACAAAGGGAGACGAAGACTACGCTGGATAGACAATATAAATGAAGACATAACATCACTTGGACTAACACTAAGCGGGCAGTTGACTTGACAAATGACCGAGGACAATGGAGATCATTTATTTGTACCCATCGCCGCCAAATGGCTGGCGTCAGGGACTGATGATGACAATGTTGATGATGGTGGTGATGATGATGATGGTGGTGATGGTAGGATGATGATGGTGGTGATGATGATGATGGTGGTGGAGGAGGAAGGTAATGGGGAGGGTGCAATTGGAAGAGGAGGAGGAGAAGGAGGAGAAGGATGTAATGAGAAGAGGAGGAGGGGAAGGAGGAGGATGCAATGGAAAGAGGAGGAGAAGGAGAAGGATGTAATGAGAAGAGGAGGAGGGGAAGAAGGAGGGTGCAATGGGAAAAGGAGGAGAAGGATGTAATAAGAACAGGAGGAGGGGAAGGAGGAGGATGCAACGGGAAGAGGATGAGGAGGAGGAGGAGGATGCAATGGGAAGATGAGGCGGACGAAGAGGAAGAAGAGGAGGAGGATTAGAGGATTCGGTGGCATTCTGTTGATTGTTGTTTTTGCGGCCTTAGTCCAGAGATTGACTGATGTGGTTGTATGAGGAATGTGGTTGTTGTTGAAGATTGTTACTCATACTAATCCATCTGGCGATGAGGTAATCCAGTCGGCAGTTGCCTCTTGCCGGGTGGTATCTATTTCGGTGTCGTAAGTCGGGACAGACAGGCAGACAGACAGACAGACAGACAGACAGACAGACGGGATTGGGGTCAAGGCGGTCTGGAATATAGCCTTAAGCATCTTCGTTGAGTGTACACAGACAGACAGACAGACAGACAGACAGACAGACAGACAGACAGACAGACAGACGGGTTTGGGGTTAAGGCTCTTTAGAATAATAGCCTTAAGCATCTCCGTTGAGTGTACACAGACAGGCAGGCAGACAGGCAGACAGACAGGCAGACAGACAGACAGGCAGACATACAGACAGACGGGAGGCAGACGGAGAGGCATGCTGGTAGGCAAGCAGAGAACAAGACAGACGGAACGGAACACGGGCAGCAACCATTTAGAGGAGAGATGAATCGATGAGAAGGGGTTTGCGGTGAAAAGGGGTTTGCGGTGAAAAGGGGTTTGCGGTGAAAAGGGGTTTGCGGTGAAAAGGGGTTTGCGGTGAAAAGGGGTTTGCGGTGAAGGCTCTTCCAAATATAGTCCTAAGTATCTTCGGTGGGTATACACGAGACCTGGTTCTGTTTCCAGTTTCTTGTCTTTTCGACGATTCCTTTAATCTTTCCGAACGCCCTTTCATACTTTCTTGTCCCACGCGAAACATTTGGCGCCAATAATCCCAGCATTCCTTACGTGTGTGGTGGGGTGCATGGTGACCTAGCGGTTAGCTTCCTGGACTAACAACCGAGAGGTCGGGGATTTAAATCTGTTTCCAGATGTTTGTTCCAACTGTGCCCCTAGCCAACTCAGCTATAACGAGTATACACTGACCATACAATGTCGGTGGAAGATGAGACGGCGAGGGAGATGACTGGCCACCCGCCCTCATATGCCGTGGCTGAGAAAATAAAGTCGTTATCACTTCATACCCATGGCAGCCTCTGAGGCTACCTTAAGGGAATGCTCTTCTCCTGTCTTATTTTATTTTCTGCTTTCCACTGCTGCATAGTCTAGTGGTAGAGGCGCTTGACTGGCATCCCCTAAAGGGTTGTGGGTTCAAATCGTCGCCACAATAGAAAGTTGTTTGAAGAATTCTGCTGCACTGGCGCCCCCAAGCGAAATCAGAGTTAGAATGAGCACTTAGAAGGAGCTAGAAAAATGCCCAGTTAAATGGAATTGCAACACATTACGTTACATTACAGTATGTTCTATGGAATGCAAGTTGCACTTACTGCATTTGTACTTACGTGATCTAATTCAACGGCCTCATTCTGCTGCTTCGCTGCGTCCTCTCCGATCTTCTGATCGTCTTGACCTCTTAGTTCCTCGTGTCAGGACTACTATGGCTCAATCCAGATCCTTTGCCTGCATAGGTCCCTCACTTTGGAACCGACTTCATCCTTCTGTCTGTACCACCATTCTCTGGTAGCGTTGCTTCTTCCTTTTCTCACCTTAAATCCTGCTTTTTCTCTCGGGGTCTCGCGCACTGGGAGCGCCTCTGAATGGTCTATACCGCGAGAGGCGCTTTATAAATGCCCATATACAATACAATACAATTGTATGTGCGTACGTACGTACGTATGTATGTATGTATGTATGTGTGTACGTATGTTGTATGTATGTTGTATGTATATGTATGTATGTACATTATATTTAGTGTCACAATGCATACTTAGTTACATGCACTCTATTGCCTTGGATTACATTAAAGTATAACGTTAAATCCATTGTAGGTCTCTTTCCAAGCGTCTTCAACCTGGCGTCAATGGCGTCGATCTCAAGCAACGCCACCTGTGGAGAGAACGGATCCGAACAGTTCTGTAAGCTTGTGGAGCACGTGAAGCGACGTCCAGGGGATCGGATCCAGTGTGGCATCTGCCTGTCCAATGTCACTCACCCGGGGCAGGTGGACACCCACCCCATTAGCTACGCCATCGATGGAACCCACAAGTGGTGGCAGAGCCCCACGATCGCCAACGGGTGGGACTACAACTGGGTCACGATCACCCTCGATCTTAAACAGGTATTGTGTAGTCCATTTGTATTCTATGGCATTTTGTTGTATTGTATTGTATTGCATTGTATTATGTTGAGTTGCATTGTCTTGTGTTGCACTGTATTGCATGCCAAACAATGATACACAATAGTATTATGTTGTATTGTATGTTATTCTACTGCACTGTGTTGTAGTGCATTGTATTGTATTGCATTGTATGTATATACCTGTGACCCCTATTAAGTACCTCACAAAGCACTGGATTATTTTGTATTTACTGTATTGTATTGCATATGGTATGCTCGTATATTTGTATTTATGTATGGTTGGAGTTCACACGTGTTGCCTTCATCTTTCCAATAAGCAGGGTTTGTGCCATATTTTTGCCGTAATTAGGTGCTTGCCAGGAAGCCCCTCTGTCTGTCTGCCTGTCTGTCTGTCTAGATTTGTCTCTTTATCTGTCTGTCTGTCTCTTTCTGTGCGTCTGTCTGTCTGGCTCTTTCTCTGCGTCTGTCTGTCTGGCTCTGTCTCTCTCTCTGTGTCTGTCTGTGTCTGTCTCTCTGTCTGCATGTCTCTCTCTCTGTTTGTCTGTCTGTCTAGTTCTGTCTGTCTCTCTTTCTGTGTCTGTCTGTCTAGCTCTGTCTCTTTCTGTGTCTGTCTGTCTCTATCTCTCTGTCTGTGTATGTATGTCTCTGTGTCTTTCTGTACCTGTCTGTCTAGCTTTTTCTGTCTCTGTCTCTTTGCCTGTCTCTGTGTGTATCTGTCTGGCTCTGTCTCTCTCTGTATCTGTCTGTATAGCTCTATCTGTCTCTGTCTGTCTATCTGTCTCTGTGTGTGTCTATCTCTTCTGTCTCTCTGTCTCTGTCTCTGTCTCTGTCTCTGTGTCTCTCTGTCTCTGTCTCTGTCTCTGTCTCTGTCTGTCTGTCTGTCTGTCTGTCTGTCTCTCTGTCTGTCTGTCTGTCTGTCTGTCTGTCTGTCTGTCTCTCTCTCTCTCTCTCTCTCTCTCTCTCTCTCTCTCTCTCTCTCTCTCTCTCTCTCTCTCTCTCTCTCTCTCTCTATCTCTGTCTCTGTGTCTCTCTGTATCTGTGTCTCTCTGTATCTGTCTGTCTGTCTCTTTGTCTTTGTTTATTTGTCTCTGTAAATCTATCTCTCTCTCGCTCGTTTGTCTGTGATGAATCTTCGCTTATGTGGACACCGAAGCAAGTTAAAATTGCAGCTAAGAAAACAAACGGACTTCGAGAAACCTCTAATTATATCGTCTACATTGAAGGAAACAGGAGGCAGTTCCAGATGGAAACACGCCTCCCATGCACAGCTGGAGCACGGTAGCCGATTGGTTAGGGCACTCCGCTTGTAACGCCGAGAGTACGGGTACGAGCCTCCCCCACCTGACACGGTTACTGTGTCCCTCCATCTGGAACTCTCTACCTCCTCACAGTGTCGGCCTCAGGATATTTCGGGCCCCGTGCAGAGTATACTGTACAAGGCCCCATGACACAAGTGAAATTGTTTTTCATTCCTATTCATTTTAATAAATTTACCTATACACGAGAATTCTGGGATATAGTAAAAGTTGACTTTTATTTAATTGACAAAAGAGATGATTTAATCGAAACCATAATATTATTAATAGGGTGTCTTGTTCATGTTAATTTTCTGTGACATGCTTGGGCCCCCTAAGTTGCGGGCCCCGTGCGACCGCACGGTTCGCACGCCCCTAAGGCCGGCACTGCTCCTCATGGTCGCAACTCTCTCAACGAGACTGTCTGTCGCTCTAAAGTGGAACATACCTCTTCCACGTCTGCCTATAGCTCTTAGTAATGATTGCCTCGCTTTAATGTATACACTTCTGAACTTCGTAAGGAGGGCATTATCAAATTACAGTTGTATTGCATTGTATTGTATTTTATAATTGTATTGTATTCACATACAGTTGCTCGGTGCCATCGATGTTCTATCGTATGGTTGTGTTTGCAGTTCTAAACTTTGCAAGGCAGGCGATATCAAATGCAGTTGTATTGTATTGTATTGTATTGCATTACGGCCTAACCTGTTGGAGTTTAAGAGCAGGGCGTGTGGTTGGAGTGCCTCTGTAATTCGCTCTTGAAGTATATATTTGTTGAATATTGGCAGAACATTTATGCCTGATTGTACCACTTTAGTCCATCGGAGTTTGCTCGGAGAGATCTCGGTGCAGGCGTGGAATGCAAAACCCGCATGATTATGTTTTCGTTAGGTTATATAAGGCGGAATATGTTCGGAGCGTACTCTGAATAGAAATAGCACGCACTTCGTATGAATATGTTTTAACAAGCTGCTCTTAGCTGGTCTCTTTTGTGTAGCTCTGAGAGACTTCGGAGATATACATTACATTTACGTTGAGCTTACGTAAGTGTTTTGAAGTATCGTAATCGTAAAGGTGAAGGATATGACCTGATGAATTCGTTAAAGATGAGCATGGTCGAGGCTCGTACACGGTCGCTTTAGAAAGACGTGTGTACATTTACAATTTACATTCTAAGTCGTTCGAAGTATGCACTGAGCGTACCTGGAGCAGACGTTGACAGCATCCATTATTAATATTTTCGTGTGATGTGGTGGTTGTGATTGTTGGGTTACTGGAGGTATACGGCAGTCAGTGGGAGGTTAATTAATTCCCTGGACAGCGGGCGGGGAGGAGAAGAGGGAGGCTACAGTTGGGGATACGTCCGGGTTTGGTGGGCGAAAGAGGGTGGGTAATTGCAGAGTGTGGGAATGTTTGCTGATCAAGGCCATTAACCGTGTTATTGGCTGGTGGCAAGTGTTGTTGAAGTGTAATGATGTTGTTGATAACAGGTATTACCGAATATTGCATCGCATGATAGGTATTCATTTACCGACTCAGTGCGGTTAAGTGGCACCAAAGGTAAACAAATGGAAGGGCAGGCAGACGGATATATAGAGGCAGACATACACAGACAGACAGACACACAGACAGACGCGGAGACAGACACAAACACAGGCAGACACACAGACAGACACACAAACGCACACACAAACATGCACACAAACACAACACAGGTAGATAGACAGACACAGACAGAGAGACACAGAGATAGACACACACAGACAGACGCACAGACAGACACACAGACTGACACACAGACAGACACACAAGCGCATACACAAACACACACAAACACACACATACAGATACGCACGCAGACACACACAGACTATTAGACAGACAGACAGACAGACAGACAGACAGACAGACAGACAGACAGACAGAGGGATACTGAGATTGACAGACACCACAGTAAGAAAACAGACGCCAGTGCTCACTATATATATACATTAGAATATACATGTAGCAGAGTTGTCCAGACCTGGAAAGTGATTTCTGGGTTTGCTCCTGTAGAGCTTCGTCATTGGGATTCGGGGGTGGGGGGGAGCGAATTGGAATTGGGATGGAGGGAGAGATATATCGATCTCTCGCAACTTACCAAGGCCCCCAGTGGAGAAAAGGTTGTGGAAACCAGGGTCAGTCAGTCAGTCAGTCAGTCAGTCAGTCAGTCAGTCAGTCAGCTATTGTTTAACGAAGCTGTGTTATAACAAAGATGATTAGCTTAGCCGTCCTCCTTTATCCAGGCTTGGGACTGGCACTACCAGAGTGCGGCCAATGGCAGAGTTAAGGAAGACAAGGGAGATATGAAGGTATCGTTGGTCTAGCCGTGTGTGGCGTCGTTCCTTGAACGGAGCTTCACCAACTCTCTCAAAGACTTAAATCAAATGACCAGTAAATGCTTTATCTACTACGAAGGGGTGAGGATTGTGGGTAGGGTGAAGGTAGACTGGACACTTGTGGGTGAGGGGAGGAAGATCGGAGGAATTGGCCAGATGTTTATGTTCCGGCACAACTTACAATCGGTCACAGTCAGTTAATCTTTAGTGGTTAACCTCTGTCTGTGTCTGTCTGCCTGTCTGTCTGTCTGTCTCTGTCTCTGATTTTCTGGATATTGACCTCGTTACGGATTGGTTTTGGTGAGCCGTCGGTTGATGTCTTGTGCATTAGACACCGGCGCAATAGAAGTTACTAATTACAGTTACAACTTTGTCCGTCTGTCTATCTGTCTCTCTCTACGTCTGTCTCTGTCTCTCTGGCACTGAGAACTATGGTTATGGTCCCTCTGGCAACCGGACTCGGAGCTCCAATGGACGCCTATCTCTGGACAACCCCCCGGATACTCGTGAATAAGGTTGTGCTTTGCGCTTAGCTTTAGATTGGCGCTTTATAAAATTAGTGTTTTACGATTACGATTAATCTCGTTTGTTACTATTTAATACTAAGATAATGTAAAGAAACTCCTAAGTTTACAAATAACTGGTAAACTATGTAATCCAATCGAGTTCAGTGACTACTGTGTCATTTGTGTCATAGCAAAGATGATTAGCGTCGCCCTCCTCCATTATCCAGGCTTGGGAATGGCACCACCCGAGTACGGCAGAAGCGGAGCCAAGTAGTTGGACTTGAATAGTTGGCCGTCCGTTTGTGGGATATAACTCTTCTGGGACAGCTGAGACCCTCTTTGATTTCACGGTTGCCAAGTGAGTATATGAAGAAGGGCAGGTGTCCATTTCTCTCCCCCGCCGACTCATCTTCCCACCGACGGTGTATTGTCAGTGCACTCATTATAGCTGAGTTGGTTGGGGTTGGGGGGGGGTGCAGGTGGAGAGGAAATCTCGAACCAGATTTCTGCCCTGGCGGGGATTTGAACCCCGACATCTTGATTGACAGTCCGACACGCTAACCACATGAACATAGTGTGTGCTTTGTGCTTTGGTTGTGGATGTGGACGCATTCAATACAATGCAATACGACATACTTTTATCTCATCTTATATGGTTATTTATAGAGCGTTGCTCACAGTGTAGACTACTTTTAGATTTTTTCATCTTATTTTACAAATATTGTTCCTTTAATATATTGCTCTGTCACAACTTTGATTCCAAAAAGGTAAAGGTTTGTTTTTTTATTTTTACTTTTTGTATATTTTTTAGCTGGGATTAAAGCATTTGCTAAGGTAGAAATAGCGTCAGTTAAATTTGAAAAGGTTTTATCTATATCCTTCTCAAAAGGTTGTTATTTAAAATTTATTTTCTCATTTAAAATTCTTCCAATCTGCCTTTTTCAAGTTCCAAATATGCATGAGTATTTCATCTTCAAGATTTATGTTTCATTAAGTTTTGTTGTAATAGGAAAATGGCCTGAGCCCACAGAAGTGTTTTCTATATATATACTGGGAACAGTTAAAGGCTAGATTCAAGATGCTCTCGAACATACAGACCGCTGAAATTTTTATTATTTATATAACACTGGTAACAAGTTTAAAGGTGTCTAAATTCGACAGTTTTTGTATGTTTAGTGACATCTTGCGTTTGTCAAGCTTTATGTTATGGAGGCGGAGTAACAGTAGGCCAGTTAGATTTGTAAAAATTCGGTCAAGTCGTTTCGTATGGCTACTGGGCATTAAGGGTGAAGTTCAGTTTTTGCAAGGTGAGCTAAGGTCAAAACCACGAAATGTAATATGCACTTGACTGTGCGAATGTTAGATGAAAATAGAGGCTACTACCTATACCTATATGATGTGCACGGCCCTGCTAGCCACAAAATGTCGTTGGAACACTTAATAATGCATTTACCTGTTTTAGACACCTTTTAAATGTAGTTCACTGATGATACATATAAATTTGAACTACGCGAGAAACTCTAGGTATTGTTGTACTCAAAGATTTACCCTTCCCGCTAAGGATAAATGCAACGTTATTGAAAGACGCGTATTAATTTACACATCCTTTATTCTCTTAAAGCCATTCTATTATTATCATGCTTTTGTAATCTGTTGCGTTATTGTCAACTAGATTTGGTGAATTAAACGAATATTGATCGATTGATTGATTGATTAATTGGTGATGCGTTATCTTATCTTATCTTACATGGTTATTTATAAAGCGCCGCTCACAGTATAGACTATTCAGAGGCGCTCCCAGCGTGACAGCCCCGAGAGGAAAAGAAAGGTCTTCAGCCAGCGGACAGAAGAGGATGAGATCCCAAACAATATCCTGCTACGGAGTGTGGGTGGCAGATCATTTCACAAGGAAGGTCGAAGGATGGCAAAGGCACGATGCTTAGCCATCGAAGTCCTAACTCGAGGGACATGGAGATCAAGGCCGTCCGCAGACCGAAGAGGGCGGGAAGAGAGAGCAGAGAGAGCTTTACGAATTTGGTCACAGAGGTACTTAGGAGCTATTCCCTGCTGAGTAGTAAGGACCAGGAGGAGGACCTTGTTTTAGATGCGGGAAGCAACAGGAAGCCAGTAAAGTACATCAGCCATAAAAGGTAGCTAAAACCTAGTTATGTGGGAGGGGTGCTCGATAGTGTAGTGGTTAGCATGCTAGACTGTCAATTGATAGGTCGGGGTTTAAACCCTACCAGGGCAGAAATTTGGTTCGAGATTTCTGCTCCATTTGCACCCGCTATCCAACTCAGCTATAATGAGTATACTGACCGTACACTGTCAGTGGGAAGATGAGACGGCGAGAGAGACGACTGGTCATCCGTCCTCCTATGCCGAGGCTAAGAAAATTAAGTCGCAAACACTTCATACCATGACTGCCTCATGGCTAGCTTAAGGGACTGCTCTTCTATGTGGGAGAAGCGAGGGAAACGGGCAATGAACAGCTGCTCTCAGTACAACTGTAACGTCAAAATTCAACTGTATTTGATATTGTCCTCCTTCCAAGGTTCACAATTGCGCACGACCATACGACAGAACATCGATGGCGCTGAGCAATTGTGAGTGAAGACTTGCTCAAGATCATTACACTAGTTACACAGTGATTGCCTGAGTGAGAATCGAACCCGTACTATCCGTGGTACAGGGCGAGCGCTCTATCCATTCGGCTACTGTACCCCCGCTGTCGCCTGCCTGTGAATATAGGGCTTTGCACAATGCCAGAAATGCCATAATGGTTTGTAGTGCCCTGATTTATGCCGCAGTTTCCAACGTCATCTGCCTACGGAGTTGGGCACCACCCAGTACCAAAGGACGGATTGAAACGGGCCACACAGTCAGGCAGACAAGCAGACGGACAGACAGACAAACAGGCATGCAGACAGGGAGACAGACAGACGGACGGACAATCATGCAGGCAGACAGATAGACGGACAGGCAGACAGACAAGTAGAAACGCACACCAGTAGACAGACAGACGAAGAGACAGACAGCTAGTTATTAATAATAGCATTGCAGGCAGACATCCAGACGAGCAGGAAGCAGGCAGACAGACAACGAGACAGACAGACAAGCGGGCAGGTAGGCAGGCAGCATAGACGGGTGGGTGGTTGACTGTATGGCAACCTGTTTCCGGGTGTTTGCCATTGCCCAAGTAAAGAAAACAAAGATATATAGGTTGTTTTTTTTTATGGCGGTGATGATGACAGTGACGGTGTGTGTGGCCCTGTTGGTCGTGACTAAGACATATATCAACAACCGGGGCTGTGACGTGAATTGATGGCTTTGTTTATCAGCTTCAGCTTGCTTTTAACCCCCCCCCCACTCCCCTAGCCTGACTTCTTTTTTCTCTGACTTATCGGATCTTGACTTGGCTTATCTAACAAACTCGTAGTCGTAAAGTTAATATTTATGAAGCGCTACTCTAAAGCTTAGTTGCATAAATTTGCAACAAACCAGCAACAGTCTATTCCCTAAAATAATAAAAGCATTTCATATACTGCCCTCCGTCCAAAGTTCAGAAGTGCAAACACGATCAATACGACAGAACATCGATGGCGCTGAGCAATAATTGTGAGTGAAGGACTTGCTCAAGGTCCATAATATACAGTTCACGGTTCATAATATGCAAGTTCAAGGTCAATAATATACAGTTCAAGGTCCGTAACAGTTCAAGGTCCGTAACATAAGAGTTCAAGGTCCGTAATATACAGTTCAAGGTCCGTAACATAGAGTTCAGGGTCCGTAATATACAGTTCAAGGGCCATAATATACAGTAACCATCTGAGAAGAGGGGGCTCGAACCCGTACTCTAAGAATTACAAGGCGAGCGCTCTAACCAATCAGCTGCTATGTCTCACCTGAACAACAACACCTGTCTATAGTTATTCCAAATACAATGGACTTAGTCATATTTTAAGGCAACTGTCGTGTCTGGTTGTAGGTCTACCAGGTGGCCTATGTGATAGTCAAGGCGGCCAATTCTCCTCGACCGGGCAACTGGATCCTCGACCGATCCTGGGACGGGATCCACTTCCGGCCCTGGCAGTACTTCGCCCTGACGAACAGCGACTGCTGGAACACGTACGGGATCCGACCAACTACGGGGGTTCCGAGGTTCAAACGCGACGACGACGTCATCTGTACCTCCGCCTTCTCCCAGCTGGACCCCCTCGAAAACGGAGAGGTACTGTGTCTTTCCCAGAGGTTCTTGTGGTCTTGCATGTTACCAGGCACTTTCAGAGTTTCAGGTATTGGTATTGATATTAGTACTGGTATTAGTAATGGTTGTAATACTGGCATTGGTACTGGGGTTAGCACTGCCAATAGCTCTGATATTAGTACTGGTTTTAGTACTGGTATTAGTGCTGGTATTGTTACTGGTGTTATACTGGCATTGAACGAGTGGAGGAAATTCTAT
Organism: Allolobophora icterica; assembly: GCA_963556255.1. Taxonomy (NCBI): domain Eukaryota; kingdom Metazoa; phylum Annelida; class Clitellata; order Crassiclitellata; family Lumbricidae; genus Allolobophora; species Allolobophora icterica. Next base: position 49,649,060 of record OY744611.1, read on the forward strand.
GCAGCTGGCCTTCCTTTAACGAATAACCCCAATCTACTCTACCATACCTATCCTAGTCCATCGTTACCATATTCTGCCTAACCTTCCCGTCCACGCCCTAGCCTACCCTGCCATACCGTACTCTGCCAAACTCTTCCTTGCATAATCCTACACTATCCTTTCCCCCCGGGAAAGAACCGACTAAAAACCAAAGTTCAGGCAGACGATATTCCGTATTGCGCGACAACCTCAGACGAATCGGACGTAAAAAACTCAGACAACCTCTTTGCACAACGATCATCTAACTCGACCGGAGAAAGAGATCCATCGATCAGACGTCGTTCTAGACACGTAAACAGCCGACTACTTCCGATAAACCTCCTTCCCGAACGAAATGTAAACAACACGGGAAGAGGATGAGGCCAAGCGATGAGTCTCCTGTCATGTTCCGCGGCGTCGTCGATACAGACCAACGGAGAGTGTTTATCGGAGTCGAATTGCAAGTGCGCAGAAGAAAAGAACGTTTTACGTTTAATCTGAAAAGTATTGTTTGGTAATTGCAGCCACTAATGGGAGCATCTGTTGATATCGGTCAACGTTTGGGCTTTAGTATAGGTGCGGGCATAGGCGTAATTTGTGGGGGGTGCGAGGGGTACCCGTACCCCCACTTTTTGGACTGGGGGGTACTGTACCCCCCACTTTTTAAACAATGTCAATCAATATTTTTGTTATTGTGCCTTCCCAGAGAATACAGTTTCCGGCAAAGTGCGAAAAGTACTTAGATACACATGTAAACGAGAGCAAAAATTAATGAGAATACTGGCAGGGAATATGTTCAAAATGGCCACCATGCAAAAAGCGAAAGTGGAGAAGAAATTGGTACCCCCCACTTTTTAGACCAAAGATTGGTACCCCCCACTTTTTAGACTAAAGTTACGCCCCTGGGTGCGGGGAAAGGCGCTGCATAATTTTCTTTGTTACAGTAGTTACTGCTTTTTGCAGAAGTCAGGTTTTTAAATGTTGGACATACCTTGCCATGCCTTATCCTACTCTGCCTTACCATACGCTGCCTTACTATAGGCCTACTCTGCCTTACCCTACGCTGCCTTACCCTATGCTGCCTTATCCTACTCTGCCTACCCTACTCTCCTTACCCTACGCTGCTTTACCCTATGCTGCCTTACCATACTCTGCCTTACGCTGCCTTACCCTATGCTGCCTCACCATACTCTGTAATTGTAATTACGCCGAATTATATTTATATACCTTACCCTACTCTACTCTACCATACCCTACCCGGTCCTACCGTTCTCTACCCTACTAGGATATATGCTGACTAAACTCTTGCTGGCCTAACCCTACCCTATCCTATATCCTATCGTATCCTACGCTACCGTACCTTAACCTTCCGCTCTGCCTAACTTTTCTTTACCTATATTATAACCGAGTAACCCTACATTGTAACTCTACTATATCGTACTCTACCGTCGTCTGCTCTGCAAAACTCTTCCTTGCATTGCCCTACTCTACCCTACCCTATCCTGTACCACGTACCCTCCCATTCCATAATTTGCGAAATCATTCTTTCCCTACCCTACCGTACCCTACATGGTCTACTCTACCTGCCCTTCCGTACCCTACATTTCCTTACCCTGGAGAGCTCGGATATGAATCTCGACTGGAATGTGTCCAAGGGGACAGCATGGAAGCGGCACAGGGGGCTGTTATGTCTATTGGTCATATCCCCTTGGCCTCTTGGCCTGGCGGGTCGCTTTTCAATTACCGTTCGACTGCTGAGCTGGACTCAATTAATCCACCCAGTCCGCCTTGACTGAGGCTTTCTGGATTTGATTAGCTGACCAGAGATCCCATTATTTCCTGTCAATCTCTCCTCTTCATGTTGTAACGATGCCAGAGGCGCCACCTCTTAACCACCACCCGACTGATGGACGATAATAGGCCGAGCCCCGCGGTCAGTTATTTCTGCTCTGCCCAACTGTCCGTCTCACTCGCGACCATCCTTCTCCGTGTCCTTCTCCTTCTGCTCATATCTATGCTCCTACCTGCGTCTCTCTTCGGCTTCTGCTGCGGTTCCTCTTCATCTGCATGCATTTTGTTTATTCTTCATCTCTGCAGCTCTCCTCTTCTTCCTCCTTCACTTTCTTCTCTTTGTCCTCTTCTTCTTTCTCTTTGTCCTCATCCTCTTCCTTTTCCCGTTCTTCGTCCTCTACCCCTTTTCCTTGTCCTCTTCCTCCTCTTCGTCCTACTCTATCTCCTCTTCCTCCTCCTGCTCTTTCTGCTCTTATTCCTTCTCTTCTTCCTCCTTCTCTTACTCCTCCTTCTCCTCTTCGCCTTCCTCGTTTTATTCGGCCTACTCTTCTTCCTCTTTCTCCTCCTCTCCTTCGTCTTCGTCCTCCTCTTCATCCTCCTCTTCGTTATTTTCTCTGTCCTCGTCTTCCCCCTCCTTCTCTTCGTAATCCTCCTCCTGTTCGTCCTCTTCCTGCTCTTTATCCTCTTTCTCCTCCTCTTCTTCTTCGTCCTCCTCCACTTCTCATTCATGAGCCAAGAGTCGCGAATCAAGCAACTCTTGAGTCGAATAACTCACGAACTGAATAATTGCTGAGTTGAGAACTCTCAAATGGGACAACTCACGAGTGGAGTGACTCACGAGTCACCACTGACAAGGGTTCAGAATCATTCCTCACCCCACAAACAACACTGAAGCAGAGGAGGGAGCGGCTGGGTTCTAGAGGGGCGCCTCGTCACCCCAATGAAATTTTCCGAATTATTCCTGTATAACCAAAAACAGGGGAGCGACGCTAATCATCTTTGCTATGGAATAGCGTCGTTAAACAGCACCTCATCAACCAACCCGTATGCCAATTATGTTTCAACTACTTGTTGCTAATTGCCTTGATTGATCTTCCTACCGCCGGATAATTACGTCCCACATTACGATTGCTATGCACTGAGGTCTGCGATTTAACCGCAGTTTCTCCGCTGGGAAAGTATCTGCCAGGCGATTAAATTAACTATTAATAGTTATTATCATTATTCAATCAATCAATCAATCAATCAATCAATCATTCAGTCAATCAAAACTTGATATAGCGCCCCTTCAAGATGAATGGTGCCAAATGTATGCTTAGATGAATAGGTTTGCACTAACGTATACACGAATTTGATGTGAGTGGTTTTTGTAAGAGTTAATCCTGTCCCGATTCCTCCGATTCCACTTAACCTCCCTCGTCGTTTCAATTCTAAACACTATACAGTATACACCTTAGTTGACTGTTTGTCTGCCTACCTGACCCCTTTGGATCTTGACCTGGAATCGATTTTTACGCCCCTCCCGGCTATCGATTTAATTTTGACTAAGCGCCTGTAAATGAGATGGTTCCCGCGACTCCGCTTTTTGGGCGCTGTGGAAATCTCGATATTACGATTATAATTTATAGAGATAGCGGTTGACAGATTTCCACCGTCTACCCAACTATACGCTTACTGACTCTAAACCTCATTTCGTGGTGTGAGATAATTACTGAAATTACTAGAGGTAACGAGAGTTAATAATAATGCCTAGCATGATCTTTTGAGTGTGGTAGTTATAGTAGTACTAAGTTACTAACAATTAAATCAAACGGTAATATATTGTCTCAGGAAAGATTTTTGTTTCAGGACACTGACTACGGCAATAATTCAAAAAAGAAAAGACTTTGATGTCATAATTGATCGCGAATTGTGACACTCTTATGATGTTACATTCTATTACATTCCATTAAATTGCATTACATTAATTGTTGTCTTCTTGCATTTCCTTAGATTCACATATCTTTGGTGAATGGTCGACCGGGAATCGAAGGCCCATCGCGAGAGTTGATTGTGAGTAGATTTTCACAATGCAGTTATATTCACATTTCTGCGTGACCTTGCGTTAAAAATGTTTATAATAATAATAATAATAATAGTAATAATAATAATAATAATAATAATAATAATAATAATAATAATAATAATAATAATAATAATAATAAAATAATAATAACAGTGTGGTATCATTGATATATGTATGTATGTATGTATTTATGTAATATATGTATCTCTTTTATCTCTTCCTCTGTTCCGGGAGTGCCTGAAGTCCATTTTATTTGTTAGTGATAGCACTGACTTGGGTCGGGAGCACCTCTGATGCACATATGGTATTTCTAGATACATACTTATACATACATGCATACATACATTCATATATATATGTACATACATACATATATATGGTACATATATACATTCATACATACTTACATATACATACATAAATACATACATATACATATGTACATACTTATACATATGCACATATACCTACATAATACTTACAGACATACATACATACATACATACAAATGCTAGACAAGTGATCTAGAGCTTTTGGGTCTAGGTACGATTTTGAATCTGTCTATAGGCCGTTTGGGTGCCTCTATTCAACAGGAGGCAGACGGTTTTATTGGCTCCAGTTGTAAATTATCCCGCCAGTATTCGCAGTTTTCCCCAAGGCAGTATAGGAAAATTCGCCGCCGATCCGGTTTACATCGTGTATCGGAAAATCGCATTAGATTTGGCGTGGGTGGAGGATGATGACAAGAAGCCGTCAGTTCTTGTTCTATTCTTATCAATCGCTTCTTATCAGGACTCAGACATTTTGGAAAAGACTTAGTTGATGAGGAGCGAGCGAATTTATGCGTTGAGAGGATATCACATTGTGTTTTAAGAAATGAGAGATTTATGTGGGCTAAGAATCTGTGCAAGAAGACAAATTGTGTCAACAAGCTGTCATAGTCTGTTTTAGCAAGAAAATGAATTATTATAAGCTAAAAACTGACTGGAGTCTGAGGCAATAAACTTGTGAACTGTCAAGGGGATCTTACTTAGACAGCCTGCCCATGTGAGGTCCATATGGGACCCATTTGGGGTCCATTTGGAACCCATCATTTAGCACCTATTTCACTTCCTATTCTTACTTACCTATTCCCATTGCCTATTCCTTTTAGCTATTCCAATTCCAATTTCCCTGTTTCTATTCTTATTGATCTATTCCTAATCTTATTTATCTATTTCAGTTCGTATGCCTATTTTCCTGTTTCACCTATTTAAAGTACTATGTTATCGTGTTCCAGTTCCTATATCTATCGCCCATTCCTATTTCTATTTCTTCTTCTTCTTTCTTCTCTTCCATCAGTTTCCTGACGATGAGGCTCTTATGAAGTTCCTCCATAGTGTTCTGTCTCTGACAGTTTCGCGCACCATGGTTAAGTCCGTGCCTTTGCTCTTCAAGTCTTCCTTGACGTTGTCCATCCACGTTTTTCGCGGTCTCCCTCTACTTCTCTCTCCCTCGATCTGTCCATGTAGGGCTGCGACTGGTAATCTGCTGTTATCCATCCTTTCTACATGGCCAAACCACTCGAGTCTTCTTTTTTTGTATATTTTCTACTACTGTTACCACTGCACCCAACTCTTTCCTTGTTGTTGTATTTCTGATTTTTTCTCTTTTACTTCTGCCCCTGATTCTCCTCAGCCAACTCATCTCTGCTATTTACCTATGGCAAATTGCTATTCTTTTCTATTCCAATTTCTATTTACGTATTCCTACTATTTACTTATTCCTACTGCTATTTACCAATTCCAAGTCCTAGCACGCATGGGTAAATCATCCAGTGTTGTGGATTGTTTTTGCCACTGATAGCATGCTATAATCTTCCGGCAGATGTTGCCGATTTTCCCAGAGGCTCTCCAGGAGCTTTTCCGGAAGGAAAGCTGGGGCGCTTTAGGTTCGGAAGCGGAGAGAGCAAAATACTCCACACAGCTACTAACTGTTGCGAATGATGATCTGTGGCAGCTCTTCCACCGGATGAATTAGCGTCAATGTTTTCCAGGCAGATATTATCCTGCTTATACTCTAGGAGTTTTTTCGACTGGGATGGGCTGCTGTCTGGCCATCTGGTGACTGGTGTAGTCAGATTAGGCGACTATATAGCAGTGATCTGCCATCTGTTGGTACGATGAAGAGTTATTGGAAGTTTTTTCATCGGCCTTAGCGAAGGATGAAGGTGTTGAAAGCAGTCTTAAAGTGCGGAGCCGGGGGTTAAAGGAATTTTTGACTTAAGTGCAGGTGTGTCAATGGTAGTTCTATATGGTGGATAGGCAGACGGACAGACAAAGGGAGAAACAGACAGACAGAGACTAAGAGGCAAGCGGACATAAAGGTAGACATGTGGGGAAATAGGTAGTTGGATAGACAGTTAGACAGACATATAGGCATACATACAGACAGACAGACTAATATGAAGGGAGACACTTCTGTAGATAAACAGACAGACAGACGGACAGACAGACAGACAGACAGACACAGACAGACAGACAGACAGACAGACTAACTAATATGAAAGGAGAAAGGTAGATAAACAAACAAACAGACATACAGCCAGACTTACCTTATCTTAACTTACCTTACTTATGTTACTTTACCTAAGTTTACCTTTACCTTTTGTTTTACCTTTTAACCTTTCTGTACCTGAAATATCTCAACTTACCTTCCCTTACTTTGTGATACTTTACCTCAGTTTGCAGTACCTTGTTTGACCTCATTTACCTTCTCTTTCTTTACCTTACCTAACCTTAGCTTGTGTTATGTGCGTTTTTCTCTAAATTATCGTCTTTGTCTTCTAGGAATTCACTCAGGCTCGTTTCATTCGCCTTCGACTGCAGAGGGTTCGAACCCTCAACGCTGATCTGATGCTTCCATTCCACTCCAGTCTCAAATACCTCGACCCCACCGTCACGAATCGGGTGAGTCATTTCACCTAGTTTACATTTCCTTGGCATAAAGTTTACATTACCTTAGCATAACCAGATTGACATAACCTTAGCCTTCAGTTTACATTACCTTAGCCTATAGTTGACATTACCTAAGCCTTCAGTTTACATTACCTAAGTCTTCAGTTTACATTACCTAAGTCTTCAGTTTACATTACCTACTGCCCTTAGCCTTCAGTTGACATTACCTTAGCCTACAGTTGACATAACCTTAGCCTTCAGTTTACATTACCTTAGCCTACAGTTTACACTACCTTAGCCTTCAATTTGCAATACCTTAGCCTACAGTTTACGTTAACATTAGCCTACAATTTGCAATACCTTAGCCTACAGTTCACATTACCTTAGCCTACACTTTACATTAACATTAGCCTACAATTTGCAAGACCTTAGCCTACAGTTTACATTACCTTAGCCTACACTTTACATTAACATTAGCCTACAATTTGCAATACCTTAGCCTACAGTTTACATTACCTTAGCCTACACTTTACATTAACATTAGCCTACAATATGCAATACCTTAGCCTACAGTTTACATTGCCTTAGCCTACACTTTACATTAACATTAGCCTACAATTTGCAATTTACCTTAGCCTACAGTTTACATTACCTTAGCCTACACTTTACATTAGCCTACAATATGCAATACCTTAGCCTACAGTTTACATTGCCTTAGCCTCCAGTTACATTACCTTAGTTTAGTTCAGTTTTGCAGCATCTTTTCAAGAGCAGTCCCAGGAGCCAGCCATGTGCATGAAGTGCTAGCGACTTCATTTGCTTATCCTCGGTATAAGACGGCGGGTGGCCAGTCCTCTCCCTCGCCGTCTCAGCTTCCCACTGACAGTGTACAGTCAGTGTACTCAGTAGGCTATAGCTGGCTTCGCTAGAGGGTACATGTGGAGCAGAAATCTCTAACCAAATTTCTGCGATGGCGGGGATTTGAACCCCCGACCTCTTGCGTGACAGTCCGACACCCTAACCACTAAACCCTTTTAGATACCTGCCTGGGGCAGTATGAGTTTCCCTGACCCCTTCGAAGATAACTGCTTAAATTTTACAGAGATGTACTTATGTGCCCCTAGTCAGGGGCATCTGGATCATGTGTGGCTGGTGAAGGGGTAACTAAATGGATCAGCTGACAACAGGGGTTATTAATCTAGGGTGGCAGAGGGTCATATTCCTCATGGCGGGGATAGGCGGAGCGGGGTAATTTTTTGACCCCTTCCATGTCAGCGGCGGTATGTCTTCTTTCCACGGCTATTTGTCAAAGGCTTGTTTACGCTGCCAGTCAGAGATTGAAAGCGAAATGCTTTTAGCCTTATACAATACTCACAATAGTAATAGTAGTAATAATAATAATAATAAATATAAATAATCTATAAATAATATAAAAATTATAAAATAAAAATAAAAATAGCCATGATAATAATAATGGTGATGATGTTGATGATGATGATGATGATGATGATGATGATGATGATGATGATGATGATGATGATGATGATGATGATGATGATGATGATGATGATGATGATGATGATGATGATGATGATAAAAACAATGATAATAATTGTACATTATAATAATAAATCTATGAATATATAAATCATGTGAAAACAAGTGTTAGCCATATGGGTCACATCTACCTAATGCTTATCGGCAGGGAAATGGTTTCTTTAGCTCCAATTTATGATAATGTGTCCAATGACTGGACGAAGTTG